>JAWNMG010000669.1:0-1232451 GCA_035044245.1 Drosophila nr. fundita
GTACATCCTGTTATTCTGTCATGTAGACACACACACTTACTCACCTACAACATGTGCGAGTGACATGCTTTCTGCCTTGTGATTCCTGCATCGTGTTTCTGCGCTGCATGGGTGTGCCTCCCTGTTGGCTGCACAACCCTGCTGCGCCGTTATAAGGAGTCGTTGCGCTTGCTGCTGCCTTTGGCAATCCTAGAACTGGATACTTCGCTGAGCCTCAAAATTCGGCTGCTGCTATTGCTTCGCCTGGTCCACTGCTTGGCTTTTATGTTTTGTGCTGATGCAGATGGAGTTGAATCTGACTGTCGTTAACTTTGTGTGCCCTTGCGTACACCAGACACTGCTATCTTCTCTGCTCCGGCTGGAACAAGAGAAACGGGCATGAGCAGACGAACTCGCCTTGGAATGCAGATGTCAACAAATGCTACTAGAACGGACCTGCGATCCTGTTTATTTGCTGCATGGCTGATAATGGCGGAATTCACTTATCCCCTTGTTGATTGATGGCTGCTATTGTTTGGCCGATCCACGGATCCTGCTCCTTTCTCGCGCGACTGCAGCCGTTTCTGCTGTGTTCTTGGACCTGCACTCGGCGACTGAAGCAACTTTCACTTTGCTTCTTTTATGCACAGCGCTGCTACTCCTGGATCTGTATCGGACTGGCACTACAATTTGTGTAGCCGCCGTGTGCACCAGCTATGAAGTGAACAAAGCAAAATGATAATACGTACATCTTGTTTTTCTGCTATATAAACGCACACACTTACTCACCTACAACATGTGCGAGTGACATGCGTTCTGCCTTGTGATTCCTGCATCGTGTTTCTGCGCTGCATGTTCAATTCTGTTGTGCCACAGTGGAGAGTCATTGTGACCGCTGCTGCATTTGGCAGTTCTTGAACTGGATTCATCGCTTGCCTCAAAATTCGGCAGCTGCTATTGCTTCGCCTGGTCTACTGCTCGGCTGGTATGCATCGCGCTGATGCAAATGGAACTGGATCTGGCTGGCGTCCCACCTTGTGCTGCACTCGCGCTCACCAGTTTTTTTTAAGGGAATAAATCAAACTGTCGTTATTTGCATTTTGTTTTTCTGCCATATCCACACATCTGCTACATGTACGACTAACATGCCTCCTGCCTTGTGATTCCTGCGCGTCGGCGACCTATTTAACTAAATTTTTCCTTCCTACAGATAGGAAAAATATTAGCTTGTATAAAAATATATTAGAAGCATCAGTCAGTGTTGCTAAACTTTTGAGTGCAATCAGCTGTGCTGAGCTGCATGCCAATATGCAACACTGTAACAGTGGTTCATGTCATACCAAAAATTGTTTTTAACAAATATTGTATTTAAATATATTTGTTATATGCTTATGTATGAACAAATAAAAAAAAGGATTTGGAGGCAACTTTCAGTTGCCTTCTGGCCCTTATTGTGTGAGTACCGCTCCACCACGCTGAAATGTGGTTACGTAAATACGACCAACAATAAGCTATTTATATCAAGCCACACAGCGCTCCAAATTTGCTAATATGTAAAATTGCTTATCATTCAAAGTGCATTTTATCTTTTTATTTAATTTAAATCAAAAATACATACATAACATGTACATACATCTGCACATAAAATAATAACAGACTCAAAAATCCAACAACAATCTATAAACAAAAATTAAACAACTTCGTGTTACATAAAATTTGTGTATGTGAACATACATAATTTTTCTTAAAATGGCTTTAATCTGAAGACGATGAAGAAATGGTATCTTGTAGATCACAGATCGAAAACGTGCTTTAATTGAAGAAGACCGTTATAGCGAAATACCGTATAAAGAGCGACCGTATAGCGAGGTATGGGTGTGGTCGTGTTACTTTAAACATTCTAAACGATTACATCGGTCTGGTTTTAAAATATTATTAGTCGATCAATCGTATGCGTTCGATATTTTCCAAATTTGCAATGGTCATACTAGCCTGGCTCTTACACAATTACTTATCGATTCATCGCACGCAGTCGATTTATTACAAGTTCTGTTGCATTCGTGGGAAGGTTCGATAGCGGCAATCGAATACCGCCACATTTTTTTTGCGATTGCACGGCGGTCTTTTTGGTTTTGTGGTTATGCAGAATTTTCACACGACACGAGGGAGCAAAAATGTTGCGGCAGGTCGCGGGCGAAAATTCATTGGGTGATGGCGAGGAGATAAAATAATAAAAATAGCGACAGGCCTTTTTTGTGTTGTGTCCCGTTGGATTTTTGGCGTGAGTATGTTCGAAAATTGAAAATTGGTTACGACGCCTTGAGTCAAATTGCCTGCATCACTCGACCAGCCGCCCAGCAAATCTATTGACATTCACCGACCAAAAAAAGGGGCTCACGTGCAGCGACACAGCCCATCAGCTTCTGGTGTTTCACGCGGTGAGTGCGTTCCGTAAAGGAACGGTTATCGTCTCAATCGCCGCCAAAGGCCATCCGCGTCCAATCCATGAAATCGACCATAAAAACTATATGTAAATGTTAACTAAAGCGTAGTTACAAATATAAATGTTTTAACGATAAGATTTGTGTAGTTTTGTGAAGCAGTGTGTCTGTCCAAATCGCAAAAACTCAGTTGTTCCTGTATATATAATTGTACTTACATAAAAAGGATCACAGAGGATACTCATTATTATCACTATTATGAACAGATGTAAATGTTAGAGACATTCATGTTTATTTATCGCGTATAAAGCATAGTTTGCATAAGTTTTTTTTGTTTTGTTTTCGTTACGATCCGTAGACTTAAGCATTATTTTTTTTATATTTAACTAGCATAAGCCGATTTTTAGCCACTAAGCCATAATAGCTAAGTAAAGTCCAACATACGGAATTTTGGCAAGCGTTAAGGTAAATCGGTTATTATAAACCCCCTATATAAATACTTCTATGATCCAACTGAATTTTAAGTGCATTAAATGGAAAAGAAAACTGTACAAAGAATATGTTCAGTTAATTATTTTAATAGGAAAAAATAAAACTTATAAAGGCCGTAGAAGCGAGCAAACAAATATGTGTGCACTCGCGCAAAAACATTGTGACTTCGTTGCAGTAAAGAGTTCATGGAAAGAAGTAGTTGCGGAGCTGCAAGAGGCAAATAAGTTACATTAAAACATGCATACATTATACAAATTAACTCACTTTTATTTGACTTTTAGGCAATTAATGCAAATTCGCGTGGGTTTCTTTGCGCGACAGCCAAACTTACTACAAGAAAATGTGTACGAACAAGCGCACGAAGAATGGTGCTTGAGCTATTTTGAAGTGGTCCGCAGTGAGCGATGCTGACTGGGAGTCTGCCGATTAAATGGCAGTTTTGCCCCCGACGTGTCATCCTCTTCGAGTAAAAAAGTGGAACTTGTACAACACATATAGAATTAAATTATTTTGCCATTTTAATTTATAAACCAGCCACATATGAAAATAAGCCATAAGAGAGAGTGAGTGTTTTCCTTCCCATTAGTTTAATTAAAACCTTTGTAAGCCGTCGAATATTATCCATAACTAGTCACTGTTTAAATATCTATGTACGTGTGTAATCAAATGAATTTTTAAATTATCTTTGATACATTTTGTACCTTCATTTTTATTTAAATCTAATATGCAAGTAATTTACATATAGTTTCAATTTATGAATTAATCTTATTTACTAGGTATGTAAGCATGTACATACGAAAATAAACCAGATCGCGCTATCAGAGTTCTTAGCAAATACATAACTGTACATCTACATCATTGTAAGCATCAGCAGTCAATTATGTTCAAATTTCTAAATTATGACGCAAGGAGACAAAAAATTACATTATACAAAAGAATAATTAAATTATTACAATCGTTTTTCTTTCTATTTTTTGACAGGAAGTAAAGTTTGAAAATTGATCATATTTTACTGTTATGCTTATACTTAACAAGAGCAACATCAAACTTTACAGCTGAACATATATATTGTTTCGATATTGTTGATGTGTGAAGAAACAACTGTTTGGAGCCTTACGGGCCGGTTATGCTTAATTTTTTTTTCTAAAATTGCATTTTTACTTATTTTTAATATGTCAAAAGTAAAAAATGATTTGATAGCACCATAACAACAGAAACGTAGTGTGAATTTTATGAAACAAAAACTTGTATTTGCTTATCAATGAAAATGTATGTTAAGTACTAAATTTTGGTTAATTATGTTGTCAAACTTTTGTAAAAGTTATTTTGCATTTTTCAATCTTTTGAATAAATTTTCTTATTTGGTTGTCATAACAAATAGTCCTTTGCATTATTGACGCAGCATCCCAAGGTTACTGTAAAAATACAATTCTGAAAACCTTCGTGCGAATGCAGTTATTGCAGAGCACTTATTCTTTTTTATACAGGGAATTCTTCAAATATGAAAGGTAGATAAGAATTACCTCCAAGGATAGGAAAAATATTTTCCAGGAAAACATTTTTTCTATGTGGACATAATGAAAACAACTAAACCCTTAACATGTGTATCGAAAATGCGCAATCTGGTTTTACTAATTGATGATGCGTGTACTTATTCATACAAAATTTGGTATGTGCTTTCTTATAAGACTATTGTATTCCGTTATCAATTAATTACATTTACGAGTACAAATACAGTTCGATGTACACACGAGCATTATTATTACAAAATTATTTCTGTATATAAATAAAATAAATTAAAATTTTAGATTAGAATGTCGCTGTTTGAACAACAGCATTTTTATTGAAGTTTACTTCACTTGTTAACGGGTGATTTCTGTTTTGCAGGTTGTAGTTCTCGAAGAGCGGTAATTGCTAATATTATGCAAAATATATAAGGCTTAACTCAAACATGGGTTTGCTTATATTTGTTCTTTTTGTAATTAAGAATCTAACAGAAAAAATATTGCCTATCATATTGTTATAATTAAAATAACACTCGCATTCATACCATCTTTATGTACAATTATAACAAACATATATACAATTTTCCCAAGTAAAGTAATTAATGTTTACATAGATTAATCATCTATATTATATATATTTATATCTATCTTATAAAATACATAATTTAAAAGTTTTCGAAAAACTTGTATTTATAGTTTTTGGTTGAGTTTCCCTTAGTAAAGATTTTGGTTTCAATATTTATTCTTGTTAGGTATGTGTAGTTAATAAGTAAGCCACAACATATGTATGTATGTATGTACATTTAATCGTTTGAAGTTGAGTTTCCTAATATATTATACTCTTGCACAAGGTATTAAAATTATGTCGTGTTAGTTACCAGTTCAAGGGTAATTAACTACGGTGTGCCATCGTTCTCCCAAAATTATAAAATGCAATACTTTAGAGCGCTTATACGTACCTATATGTAAACCGATTATTAAATGCAAATTAACTTATAGTATGAGAATTGTTCTCGTTGAGTTCAGTTCGTCTTCTTTATATCGTCACAGATAAAATACCAACAACGGACTCTGATGTCAGACTGTTAGCGCAACTTTTTAGCATTCACTAACTATTTTTTGTGTACTTCAAGATAATAACATCTTAGTGTTACATATATATCTTTGGATCCCCGAAGAACTCCCGAAATGTATTGCTTTTTTATGTTCCTTCTGGACAATGTCTGCTTTATGAAATGTGTGCTGTGATAGCCGATCAGTGAAGGCACTGCACAAGAAATATATCTGATGTTTCTGATTTTGTGCACGCACTACCAGTTGGTGAGGCTGCGGACACAAGCGAGTTGGCTCTTGTTGCAGCAAGAGGTGAGCGCAAATCTTGGTTAAGGGACGCCTGATTTTGACCACCTTTATAATAGTAAGATGAATCTGTAATAAGATGAATGTAGTCTTAAAATTTATCAAATTGTATTCTTTATAGATACTTACTGATTAGACCACTACTAGTACCGTAACTGTACGATCCATAAGCACCACCATACTGTGTATATGCAGGACTATAGGCGTAATCCGCGCTTGGAACTACTGATCCACACGCTAAAAAAAAATTATTTAATTACGTTCACAGCAAAATTCAAAAACATATTTCTTTAGAAAAATAAAAAAAAAGTTATTATGGATAAATAAAAATTCTCACATAGTACACCATAACGAAAGAAATGTAAAGATATAATATAAGTAAACGTTTCTATGTTTTATTTTCTAGTACTTTCTATAAATCACTCAAGTTGTTGGTGCCTTCGTAGATTCTTAGTATTCAATCTTAATTGTATTTCGAAAAAATTTTGACTGAAGCCAAACCCAAAGTGCCACCACCAAGTGTTGTGCGAGATATGCTAGAACAGAACTAGCAATGAGCGACGAGTGCAAGACTTGAATGAGCAACTTGCCTGAAGAGTAGTGGCTAAAACTGGGGAGCATTGTGGGTGTGGCGTAAATTGCCGTGCTGTTGGTAGCAATTGAATCAGCTTCAGACCGTCCGTCGACCGATGAGCAATTCGCGCTGGACTGTAGGAGAATTAGAGATGAGGTATTAGCTGTTGTTAGCGGGCCGGTGTTCGGCATCTGTTGCTGTTGATGATCCTGGACTGTATCTGGCATAAGATGAGTTATGGGGATGATGTCGATCCCTCGATGATTTCCTAAATCATTGCGGTGACTCTTATTGTTGGCATTTTCTTCCCTCGCCAAATGGTTGACAGACTCTTTTAGATGCTGGTTAGTACTATCTATGCTTTGCTCATTTTGTTCAACTCGTAAAGCGTTAGAAGGAACTAAATTTGGTGAATTATTACAGCTCCCGGCGCTTGCGTCATTACCTCGTACCATTGCGGAACTATTGTTGTTATCCAAGCTTGTTATTGTGGGATAACTACCATTTTCAATGGCAATTGCTAATTAAAATCATTAAGAGTATTGTTTTAGTTGCTTTGATTTATATCTTTCTTATTAACAGTTATTACGAATTAATTAAATCATTTACTGCAATATATATACGATTTCAATAAAAACACATATCTTCGTTTTCAAATAAACTGCTGCATTTGCTTACCTTAAACCTAGTAATAAAGCATCAACAAGTTTATGAATTCCAATTTTTATACAAATTAGATTTTTTTTTAAAGTACCAAGTTTTTTTATATTTAGACATATAAGCTCATTAGTGCATGGATAAATCACTCATATCTCCTAAGCTTTTATAACCAAAATTATCTGAAGAAAATTGAAACACAATTTACAAGGTTTACCTAGCCCGTATACGATCAAAAGACTTTTTCAAGGTGCTTTAAGCCTTCACATTACCGAACAGAGATAGTCTGCTTGCTTTAGTAGCACATACGAGACTAAACATGGTATTTGGGTATTTTCTTACCTGTATAAAAGGGTGAGATAGTTTGTTCCTGTATATTTGCATTAAATTTCATGTCTTGCAAACTTATTGGCACTAGAGGCGTCAACGAACTATTGCCTACAGTTTTTGTTCACAAAAAGGTACACAAGTGAAATGATAAAATAAGAAAAAAATCATATGCCAAAAATAATATGTAGACTAACTTACTGTAGACTACAATGCCAAAAGTATAATTTTTTTATATTTACGTACCAATTGAGGGTCCGATAGGGGGGGTATATAAAGTGCTCTGGCTCTGTGATATCGTAGCAATGCTATCGTACAACATAGACGAATCGTTCCCGACAGCACTGCCCACACCCGCGCATGAAATTGTGCTTGTTGGAAATCCATTTGGAGCTTCATAGTAAGCGGGCGCGCTGCTACCATTATTTGTTGTCAAATTACCAAGCTCTGAGAGTAGCTTGTGTTCATCCTTGATACACCACTTACCAGACCAAATCTAAACGTGTTGAATAACAGAAATTTAAATTTATAACTGTTGTAACTGGAATCATTACATTAATTCTCATTATTCATAACAGATAGGTTCATGTTTGAATGTAGAAATAAAAGTGACAGGTTTAGAAAACTAGCCTAGCTTATATTCTAACTATCTCATTTTTTAATCAATTCATCGTATACAAAGCTAAAAAAAAAAAGCAAAACTGGCCTGAACTATTCTAAAGTAGAGTAAGTAAAGTATTTACGCAATCAAAATATATGTTGGACATTTTTTTGAAAAGCTATGGCACTTACATTTGGGTATATCTGATCTCCACCGTAAGCCAAGCGCTGTCGTTTAACATCGTCTTCGGAATGCATGTTAACATCCCGATTTTCATCTAAAAATTCATATTTTAAAAGTAAATATTTTAGTTAAGTACTTATTATTGCATATGTATGTACTTGTAATTATATGCCTTAATTTTTATTTCTATTTCTTTCATCTGTGTTTGTAGGTACTTCAGCTATACACAGCTATGGCGCAATGACAACCCTCTCTTTGCAATGCCAATTCAATTACGGCTGTTACTTTGTTGCTGACCTGACTGCGGTAAACGCCACGTGCCTCTTAAGTGCTTTTGCGGATTGAAAGTTGACTACGGCAGGATAAAAATGTAAATAAATATGTCAGCCAAGTATTAGTTGCCTTGAAAAGTTGTTTCTAAGCTCCTAGTTGATTACAATATTTTGAGTGGTCTCGACAAAATTACTGTAATAGCCTAAACTTTGTGTTTACAATTATTATTAAACACAAACACATATGTATTCATAACAAACAAGATTGCTCCTGTCGCGCACATTTTAGACATTTACAGCGTGTGTACGTATGTTTATATGCATGCATGTAATCGCTTGCTGCTGTATAATTTGGTAAACATCATAAAAGTGTATTTTGGATTTTCTCCCAGAACCCAAGAAAGACAGATGCACGACATGATTGTTGTAATCGTGTTTGGAGGGTGAAGCCCAATGGTCACACCTACTTTTCAACCCCAAACGTAAATTGTAACGACACTTTGACCAAATATCTCGTTTCATTCTGTCTTGCTGAAATCAAAATGATTTGAACAAATTTGCCGCAAATTCCAGCCTAAGTACAACATTCACTTTGGACTGCAAAGAAATCCCTAAGGGAATCGATAAGAAATCTGGAGAAAATGAACGAGTATGCGCAACCAAAGGATGATGGAGGTCTGGGATGATTTTGAGTGGAGTTTATTGCTCTTTTATTACCTGCTGGTGCTCGCGACTCGTGTATTTCTTTAATTGTTTCAGGTATCGATGGGATATGGAAAGCAAACTAAAGCAGTTGATGGAACATCGTCATTATTTCTTGAGTTTTGACTCGTCAAATGCTGCCTGGGCTGTGGTAGTCAGGGAGCGATTTCTTATTTCGATATTTGTGGATATTGAAAATGACAAGTGCGACTAGTGCTCCTTTTACAAATCCATCTGATGCCATATTTTATTATAATTGTTTAATGGCCTCCTTCACCACTCACAAATAAAATACCGCCTGAGTGTATAAGATATCCGTTGTCTATCTGGGCTGCAGCACTCACATCAGCATCACCTAATTCAGATGATATCTTATTACACAAGTTTTTGGGGTTTGATTCCGTAGACACATGCAATAACGCCGACGGGTGCGGTTGGATTATACCGCTAATATCGCCACAAAGCACTTCGCGGCAATTCAACGCAGTCGTCTGCAATCCCCACCCTTAACAGATTTAACGATATGCAAATCGAGGGTTTTATTCCCGGAGCAAGTGGCTTTTGAGAGGCGGTTTCAAGAGATCAAATAATTATTGAAATTAAAGTATGCTCACACATATAGTATTTTATAAAGCTACTTCGCATTCCGGGCATAAATTTAAATCAAAATTGGCATGGTCATATATACTTCTCTCATCGCTGTTTAATGTTGTCATGTGACATTAATAATTTAATCTTACCATGAACTTCATTTCGTTTCCGCTTGCAATTTGTCTCCGATGTAGTATTGTTATTGTTGTTTGTGCTGTTATTGTTATTGCTTAGATGATGGCCATGCTGTAGACCCAGAATGCCATTTATGCTATATCCTGATCCAGACGATCGCTGTTCAGTACCCTGTTGGATCGGTGCAGTTGTAGCATTGCCACTACTGCTGCTATTGTGCGGACCAGCATTGCCGACGGTGGCACCAACCTCTTGGATTGAGAGTGGACCTGGACCCGGAGTATGCGCAATGACTGTCACCGATGTATTAGTGTTGGTGCTGCTGGAATTATTGCTGCCATTGCCGGCGCTTGTTGTGGGCTGCTCACTGCCCCCTCCCGTACTGCTGTCGAGACTCTCAGTGGCGTTGTGCCCGTTGCTCAGACTTTGTGGCATTTGGTGCTGCTGCTGGTGATGGTGTACGTGTTTTGCCTTTTCTGCTGCTTTGTTACGAACGATCCTGCAAAGATGATCCAGTAATATTGCAATGGAATGTCAGTCTTTCGACGCTGATAGATAGTGCTCGAAAATGCATTTGATTGGGACCACAAGTTCAATGCAGTCTTAGAATGCAGCGTACACATATGGTACATCCTTCTTAAAAATTGTTTAAAAAATGTATTTGTAGGTATAATGCTGGTAATGGGCGTATGAGAAATTCACAAATGTTTTCAGCCAAACTAATAATAAATAATAAAAATAATTTGTCATTGGTCTGAACAGGAAGCCGGTATGTGGATATTCATTGATGTGATTTATGATGATTTTTGGGTTAGCTAATATCCTTGTTCAAAAGTGCCAGGTGCCAAGATAGCAATTCTTGGCTCGATTTCCAATGCTCACCTTAAAACATCCTGATTGCTGTGATTTGTTTCAGCACCAGAAGACTGCCTAAAGCACAATGATAAATGAAGTACAAATTCATGTATACTTCTGCATTACTCTTGCATTAGATTATAAAATACCTAAATATATTTAGCGATCTCAGAACATTGAGGTGAATTCCTGTGCTGCTAATTGGCTTAGTTTCTTACTTACACATTTGTAAAAACCATTAGTTTTAACTGACTTCATAAAATAATTTAAGAATGAGTATACATTTATTTTGTTTAGACCGCGCCCTTGACATTGCCAGTAGCAGTATTTGTACATATGTACATACTTAATTTAGACAACACTTTGCCCTTACTTTATCACAGAGGGGTTGCAGATTGAGCGGGCAACTCAAGCGGAATCAAATCAAATTATGTATTTCAAAAAGGACAATCGCACTGGGTTGAGATATACTTAAAGAGAGCGGTGGTATGAGCTCTGGGTAGTTGGGCAGTGCACACAATCGGGACATATGTTTGGGATGCGCGGTCTTATGCTTGGCTTTCATATTTCGATTTGTTTGTTTGAAAAGGGATGGTGATTGGCTTACGTTGAGTGCTGCGAAAGTCACTTTATAAGTGCTACTCTCATGGGATTGCTTTTGAATGGGAATCAAAAACTGGACTAGCATACTTGTTGTATCTGAAAATCCTCGTATTTACTTGTATATATGACCAAAAACGTATACATGTACGTACATGATTGAATTTGCGCCCTAATCATCGCTCGAGTGGCATTGAATCACACATTGTCGCATTAGGGGCAGGTTAATACTGATTATCCATTGAATTACTCATCGCATCGGTCACATGACATGCTCTAATACTAACGCTTTGCATAGTCCCAGTCGTAATTCGCAGCGAATTGATTCTGAATGGGTGCACGTGCAACGTGTGGTTGCAGCATCCAAATGCTTAGCAACGTGTTCAGTTAAGTGATGCTTGGTGCGAGAACAGGCGTGTTTGTGGGGTGTGCGAATGGTGTCTGTGTTGTGTGAACAAGTGCTGAATACTTTCGCGTGTCAACTTTAGTCAAAATTTCGACGGCCGTGGCGTCGTAGCTTCCACCATTGCCGGCCGCCCGAATTGCAAATGTTGTAGTGCACAGCTAATTTATGATATTCGTATAGCTGCGGCTCTCAAACTTTGAGCAGCTGCCTGCTGGCAGCATCCTTGGCCACATAAAATGAATTATGGTCAAAGAGGAAGTGCGTTCATTACAATGCCGTAGAACGGCGGCTATAACGACAATGATGATGAGGATGATGCCAAAAATGTTACACCGGAACACGGATAGGAAGCTGGCTTTTGTGGTGGTCGTGTGTCAAGCATTGTGCCGCAATTATGAACGCTAAAAACTACTTAGATATTTTTATTAGCCCAGTGCTTTTCGAGCCAGTGCAAACGAACTGCACCCATCAACGAAAATTGTGACGGAAGCGGATTCGGAAGTAAGCTGCATGACAGCGTGCAAACATTGCATCACTAACACATTATGGTTACCAACATACAGCTGCTGTTTCATTATTAGCTGTACACAGCTACTTGTAAATATTTATTAACACATTATAAATAACTTTTACAGAATATTCATAGAAGTGCATGTCCTTTACATACTTGAATATTGGCTACATTTTATATATATTATTAAAAGCAAACAAACCAAGAGTGTTGAATGAAATTTATACTCTTGGCGGATCTTAACTGAAACGAGTTCGGAGAAAGTCACTCGCCTTTGAAAGCCATCTTTTTTCAACTTGTAACTATTCAAAAATTGTTTATTACCAAAATAATTTGCAAAATTTACAAATTACGTCTTTTCAACATTTACAAAAAAATTGCAGATTATTATTAAAAGATTGGCAGTTCTATATTGGGCGTAAATTATTTTCGAAAATAATTCAATATATTAGATTAAATAGGGAAACGGAACTAACTGGCAGTTTCAATTCAAAACCTATTCATGGGAATCAACGTGGGCATATAGACATCAATGACTAGATCGACTCAGCTGATCTAGAATATTTAAGCATTTGTGTTTAATAATGTATGGGTTATCTTCTTCCCAATACGACATTAAGTATTTTTAATGACGCCAGGACCTACAAATGTTCGTACCTGTTTATAGAGGATACGCTGGGGACGTTATCCTGGGAGCATATTCCTTCTGCTAGCAGCCGATCACGAATCTCCCAAGCGAACATAGTTGGGTTCTCTCGCTTATAGTTCGCGATTGCGTCAACTACTGGTGGAGTGGCAACCTTAGGCTTGGAGCCGCCTATAACGCCGGCCTTAAAGCTACCAGTCTCGTAATATCTAAAAAAAAAAATATACTCATTTTGTTTAAAATTCGAAGTTAGTACTAATATATAATAAGTGATATATCTTTTTATTTTTCAATGTCTCTCATTTTTATCGATACGCTTGGGAATAAGGCAATTAATTTTGTAACGGAACCAACAATTTTACGATTTCAATTAAAAACAATTTGAATGTCAGCCGTCGTTTAGGTACAGCACAACGATTCCCGATTTGAGCAAGCTGCAGACAGCAATATACGAATGCAACCAGTCCTGAACCAACCCAGAGACCGAAAAGATTTATTGTACTCGTGGCACTGGATGTTGAAGTACGAAGCTAACAGAGGACATTTCCACATATACATATGTATAAGAAGTGAGAGCGGTGTAGTCTGGCGTAACCGACTGACGAGTACTCTGATACCAGTGTATTACCAGGTGATAACAGGTGGCAAGCAACCGTCTTGTGGGTTGGGGGGCGGGACGGTGGACACCTCAAAAAATTACTTACCTTGATAATATTTTTGAAACGCAGCCATGGCTTACTCGTAACTGGCGTGATATATCACAAGGACGGACGCCGTTGTGTGCTAACTCCACGATGCGCTGACGTACTACGTCAGGTAGGGGCCGACCGTTCACAAACACGCCACCCAATTGATTAACGCCACCGTGACCTAATTTTAAATTAAGACAATGCAACAATTTATTAAAGTTTCTGTTTTAAGTTCGTATGGTGGTATTTAAATTTTAAGTTATTCAATTATAATGAGGTGTATACAATACCGGCATCTATGATTCTAGCCTTAAAGTTTTTATAATATAAATAATAATAATTTATACTTTCTTCGGAAGACTTCGCCGACTCAGGCAAATCAATTTGAAACGGGACAGTCTAACTCAGGCATACCACCAAGCCGACCACGACGGCGGCGATAGTATACTTCATTTAACTGTTTATTTGTTATATCTTAGTCTGATCGGATTATCGTAGAAATTGTTTTCCAGTATATATTGTTAGTTGCCTCTGGCACACTTTGTGATGCTTCACTAGCGTAGACTCCCGTGGTTCCTTACTGTTGTTCTGTGGTGTTATTTATTCACATTATTATTGTACTCCTAATTATTTGTTTTGCATCCCAAAACAGACGAAGCATCAAAAGTCATGCACGGGTAACCACAAAGAGAGACCGCACTGAACTGATCTGAAGAAATCTGCCCTAATGACAAACATACAGCCAAGCTGGGAGTCATTTACACATCATTAATATTTTTGCACTTATGTATATGTATTTTGCACTTCATATTAAATCGCTAATTAAGTACTGATTCAAAACATCTACCAGTGCTTTTAAAACAAAATGTAAAGCATTTCTTAAAGTCTTTCAGCTCGAATATATAATTCCAACTATTTGAGAGCAATCAAAATTTCAAATAGAGAAACAAATCAGACAAGATGTTTTATCTATAAACTGCAGCATTACAACCAGCTAACGTAGTAATAAATAATATATTTTTTTTTAATACAATTTTTAGTTTGAAAACTGACTAATGCCAACCAGGTAACGGTCTCCTATTATTTGAACATGCGATCTTGTCGTGCGATTCCATATTTCGCGAATGCCCATGATAATCACGATACACGAGTGTGTATAAGCAATAATACTCCAGAAGGTCAACGATGAGAACTAGAATTTTATGCTGCTTTATGGGCGCAGCGGGATACAAGCTGTAGTGTTAAAATAGACAAAGGTCTCTTTGAATGCATGACAGAATGCGATATGGCAAATGCGATTGTCGTTTAATGAACTATCCATTGACTTTCAATAGATGTGCGCATATATGCCCAGTTCAATTTTGCTCATAACTAATAGATATTGTTTGCATATACACAGACACATACAAAAATACACTGATAAATATAAATACACACATATCCATACAGGGACCGCTCCTTTGATTCCTAACTGCATAGTCTGACCCTCATCTCCACATTGTGTTATTCTCCTTTTGTTTCTTTTTGTCAATTGTCATTGTTTGCAAATGTTGTTTTATTTAACGCCACTCTGTCCGCTTGCTACTAAGAATGAACATTGTTGCACAATTGCATCTTTTCAATTGTTATCAGCTGAAATAATTGCTTTAGCTGTCTTATTTAGAGTAATTTTAATTTTAAACACTAAGGTCTGCCAAGTTGTGAAATATGCCGTGGTTGTTATTTTAGTTTGATTGCATTGCATATGCTTTAGAATAGAATAAAATGTTTTTTTTCTAGAATGATTTGAACAAATTTGTCTTTTTTAAATAAAACCTCTTGACATCATCAATTAATTTAGTTTTTGCTTGGGTCTTGGGTAGCTGGTATTATACACTTCTTTTAAGTTAAGGAATATTTAAAGATTAATTTTAAAGAACTTTCGTGATGTTTGGGAAATAATACAGTAACAAAGCTTCTGTAAAAAAAAAGTGATACGTTAGTTTCTAAACTGATAGTGTTGATACACCGATATGGATCTTTGCTTATTAATTTACATAATAGAGCCTATAAAAATACATTTGAAAGACGCAGCTTAAGTTATTTTTAAGATTACTGGTGATGATTTACATGTGTAATATTCCATCATATTTTGATTGTAACGATATGCCGTAGAGAGATCCATGTTGCCGATTCTGTTGTTAAATTTTTTGCCGCTATGTTCAAATATACTTTGCGATTGTTGTAGCAAACAAATATGTATATATGTTTGTATATTTGAAGTGTGATTCGACGGTTTGAAAGACACTAAGCACACACTATATACACAGACATTGGTTAAGGTAATTGCACATAATAAATTTTACATTATTGAAAATATTCGAAAAGACAAGCTTGAATACACGGAGAAACAATAGTTAGTAAAGGCTATAACAATAATAATGATAACGTATAAAGCCACGAGAGAATGTTAGAACTTCGAGAAAACTGTACGACTGCTTCTGCAACAGATAAACGAAATTGTAAATGCAACCGATATCAGAATTAGCATACACATCAGAACTAAAATTATACAGATTTCAAATTCACGATCCGCGACTCCGGATAGTGGCGAGGCGTTTGGTGCTAGGCTCAGTGTCGCTGTCTATTCTTGTTCATTGCATTCGTGTAAGCGCGAACCGAGTCAATTTCCTCCTTTATATTTTTGCTTGTCGTCGTCACGTTGTTTTACTTATTATACATTTTTTTGTTTCGTTTGCAGTGCCGTGAAATATTTCTAGCCATTTTTTCCGGACTGTTTGCTGTCAGCCGCAGAGATCCTGCGCACGTTTTGTTTCTTATCTCTTTCTATGCGTGTGAATCGTGCGTGTGTGTTTGTATCTGTGTGCGGGCGCCTGCGATTGCAGCTCGTGTGAGCTGCGTACACAGCGTGTCCTTGGTCCTTGTTTCGCCACCGCACCGCCCAACCACATCGGGTTGCGCATACTTCACGACTGCCCGACTACGACTTACTGCAGCGAGCCAATGAAGACGAACCAAAAGCGAGAGACAGCCACACCAGAGCGTTATTCGCTTTCTATTCTTGTACTGAGTACTGCATACACTGGGTAATGCTGCTGCTGCTGTTACGCTCGTTGGTAAAGTCAAAGGTGGGTAGAGGCGGTGTCAGTGGTATTGAAGGTGGTGTTGTCGGTAGTTGGTTTTGGATTGGCGCTAAATGTCTAAGCCCACGGCTTATGGTTAAACACTGATTTTGTGTATGCATTTTTGAAAGAGAAGCGGGCATATGTGTTCTGTCTTTCGATTATGTATTTCACTTGTACTGAACTTAGCTCTACTGTGACCCTTGACTACGTTCGATAATTGACATGTTTTGTGCCTTGCTATTTCAATACAGATTTAATGAAAACTTGATAGTCAATCTATATCATATTTATTAGTGACTTTAAACATGTATTTATTTTTTTAGCCATTCGATCTCACGTCTACTTGGGCGGCCTTAGTCTTGGCCTTTGTGATAAATATTCATACATATATTATTCATTTGCGTATTATACTACTTGCTTTTTTGGGAGTGCGTCAGAGCTTGCGGTCCACACTTTAAGATATAGAGAAAGAGAGAGCGAGAGAGAGCGAACAAAAAAGTGAAAGGGGAACGCAATAACACTCAGTGGGATTTCCGCCAATCAGCACTAAGGCCAAGATGTGCTTAGCACCAATCACAGCGGGCAGTTGTCGTTTCTCGTTTCTACCACTTAAATATTTGCGGCTCTCTCTCTCTTACTCTTTTTACTTTATCTACCTATCTCGCTTATACACACCGCTCAGGCTTTCTTGTTGTGATTGTTCGTTTGTTTGTATAACTCTGTTGCTACTCGCTCTTATAAGAATTGTTGTCTTTTTGTATTATATGAGCATGTATGATGATGACAACATCTAGTTGGTAACATAAAGACAAAGTAATTATGTTAGCGACAAAAATATTAACAAGCGGTTTTTGTGTACAGACAGACTTACTCGTATGTAATTGTAAATATGTGTGTATGTAATGTATCATCTTTAATGTTGATTTTGTACTTTAAATATGAATAAGTGAAAAAGCCAGACCATTTTCCATAGATTGAAACTGAGACAACCACGTAGCGCATGCCCCATATATACGCGTACACACATATTTTCCGTTTACCCTCAACCTACCAAGTCGTCAAGCATTTCAACAATAGCTTTGCCGCGTTGATTGAAGATTTTTATGTAATTCGATTATGGTTAACTAGCAAAGTTACTGACGTCAGGCGAGCCTAAATGTCTATGATGCTGCCACTCAGAATTGAAGGGGACTATTTTCGGGATACAGAAATACTTATATATATAGTATTTTATAAATTTACAATATTAGATTTTAGGTGGGAACTTACGTTTACAAGGTGTGCAGTAACCATTTAAATATTCGCATGAAGTATTGTAGTATCAACATATTCATTTTATGATAAGTTTTGCTTATGGTCACAGATAAGAACATTTTACATAAAAGGTACGCTGCACAGAACTAAACGATTTCGTATCGATATTAAAATATTTGAAACATTTATAATTGCATTAGCATAAAAAGTAATCGTAGAACATGCGGAGAGACATGGGACTTGTTAAAGGTCATCTGGTGCAAGTGCTTTGACTTCACCACTTTTCGCTCACAGCCTGGCCAGATATCGTTTCCCTTAAAAATGCGAGTTGTGTTCATTTCTGAATTCCCAATTGTATGTTCAACTGATATTAAAAAATGTTCCAAGCAGACCTCAATGACTTCTACTGACTTCATTGCAACTTTGAAAACGTAGCTCATCTATGCATTGACTGTACTGTTTATTTTAATTTGACAAATCACTTTTAACTTATGTTTTGACTTTTCTAGTAATATCCTTTGGGGATTGTTTTAATTATTATTGCGTTGCTTTTATTGTTGTTTTTGCAATAAAAGCCGAATTTCGTTCCGGTGTGGGCTCTGCTATGTAAATCACAATCACATCATTTGCATAATTCACCTGTGTTGAATAATAATGTCTTTATAATTCTTTGTGTTGTGTCTACTATGTTTATATATTTATGTATGTGTGTGTGAGGACGTTTGAGCAGCAATTGCTTGCGCTGGGTGCCTTACTCAATATGAATGTAAATATAGTGATCCTTGATAGTTCCAATAAATAATCCATTAAATAACTTGGGTATATCTCTTAAAGTGATGCTTTCATGAAATTGAACACAGAATTTTCTAGATTTTTATTGTAGTGAAGCAAAAACGGACCATCATTCTCCCTTCCGGTTATTGACACAAAGGAAAACGCATAAAGTAAATGGTAGGAAACTGTTTCGAATCTGTGGCTTTAGTTTTACATGCTGACTAAGGTGAACGGTAGAGCAAAATACTTTGCATTCATGCGGTTATTGGCTTGGCCTGGATGTTGCCAATACTATTTTTTCTGTTGATACCTTAAAGAATAAACTTAAAATTGTAATGCACACCATGATCTGAGTGACCAGTGGGCCTCTTGTTCTGTTCGCTTGATAGACATGTGAAGGCTTACAATAATACCCGCAATCCACAACCGGCGGATACGAATACCCAAGCCCATACGTTAGATACGAACTTATCAGCCAGGCAACATTTCGATTCAAGCAAACAAAACAAGAAAGCTTGGCAATTCGAGATGAGTGGCAGAGAAACTAAAAACACGTTTGTGGTTGGATTGCGTTTTTTTCAATTAAACACGTAGTTACTTGAGACATGTCTGACTAAACCACAACAGATTGACCGCTCGGTTGCCTGTTGCCCGACTAGGAGACTAACTAAAGAATGAAACACCGTTGTCTGTGACCATAGTTTGTCACACGGGATCGGTAGCTGATGATTAACACCCAGCATAAATAACAACATTTCTTGTGTGGGAATTAAATAAAAAAGTTGTATCAGTGACTAATCTGTCAAAACTTTTAAGAAACGGCAAAATTGGAACTGTGTGTTTACTTACCATCTCCCGAAATGCTGCCTTGCGAACTGTGCGAATCTTCTGAAATTTAAATTGACAGCCAAATAAATTATTAGGCCGTGTTTCAAATGTTTCAAAATATATATCTTACCTGTGTTGTTTTGGGCATCGTTCATGGCAGTTATCCATTCAACCGTCCCTTGTGACTGCCCTAAAAAACTATTTCCGACTGAAGTGGACGGGTCTTGGATCCCCGGAGTTGATATACCGCGCACTAAACCATTTGAATAATCGTCAAACTTTTGGTCTGAAATTAATTTTATTGAACATTGTCTTGTAACGAAATGTGAACCATGCTTAAGACTCATAAAACATATACATATGTTGAGCTGTCTGCTTCAGCATTTTACATTCACTTCTCTCAACCATATTGTGTCCACAAATGTATTATATAAGCAAGACTGCCTCAGTCAACTATGAGAGCTTCGTTACAGTTTTTATACGTACGTGTATAGGCAGGTGCAGAAGAGCTCCTAGACGTGTTTTGCGAATTAAACCAAGCATATTGCTGCAGTATTATTATTTTGCAAAATATGTTTATATTTTTAACTTTCAATACCATATATTTCAATAAAATTCAGATAGCTAAGGCGGAATTTGTTCAATAGTACATTCCAAGACTGTCTATACATATCAAGTGAATAATTTTAAACAGGCAATGTCTGTGGCAGGCAATAAAAGGCAGCATCTGTCTTACTCTAAAGATCAAGCACAAATGCTGACTAAAAACACTTGCCTTTAACTTAACGCTCCCTACCCCGAAACACGACAGCCCCAAGTTTATGCTATTGTTCTTCAACTACATTTAAACTATAGTTAAGCCTCGACTCCTTTCCGCTTATTACGTCCCTGTAAACCGCCTGTCCTTATGAATGTATGATATTTGGTGGCTTTCCTTAAACTCGGAAATGTAAATGTAATCTTTTGTTTAGATCGTTGCATCGTTGTACGAATGGCAAACGTATTCTAGTCGAATCGTCGCTAAGTACACATACAGGCATTTGTCTGTACACGTATGTTTATTTTTGCGATTTTCCATTTATTAGTTCTCTGTGTTTTTTCTTGACACAACATTTACACAGTGAAATAATATAGAAGTTCAAAAAAAATATCAAGATTTTTGCACCCTGTATTCATTAAAAATGTAAGAATGGCACTAAATCTAAATGTAACTTACCTTTAGACCTGTCATCCGAGTGATTTGACGAATAGACCTGGCTAGCCGCATTTTGATGGTGATGCTGATGAGTGCTGCTGCTTACTGTGAGGTGCTCATTGGTTGACGAGCTTTGAAGTGCGTGCAAAGTTGATGAGGCGCCCATCTGATGTGGGAGTTGATGCTCTATATGCTGATGTTGCGTCGGCTGACTGCTACGTAGCGACAGTGGCTGGGTTTGCGATTGATGAACAATATGGTGCTGGTGCTGGTGCTGATGTTGATGCTGGTGCACTAGGCCCGGAGAGAGTGTCGCTAGCCCATGGCTAAGATGTGGCGACGTCTGCATTTCCATTATAAGCATATCATCAATATCTGAAAGAGCGATCGTGGCTACATCAATAACTCTGTTTACCTGCAGCGACAAGCCACAGCCATTTAATCCCAAACAGCAATCCTACTATCTACAAAATTCTGTGCTTCACAAAAATGTTTAGGCAAAATTCGACAGATACACTCGCTATCCAGACAGGCTGCTAGTTTCTGCATAATCATAGATTGCAAGCGAAAGAGTGTGCTACTTACAGCGCTGTGGCAGTTACTTTGGCGCGTGCTAATCGAAGCGCAGGGTCCAGAATCGAGACCGATGGTGAGGATGGGTCGCAACCATTCTTCAACTTGCGCTTGAGCCACAAATACGTAACTATAAGCACCTGGTAGAAACTACTGCGGCAGGGTAAAGGCACCCAACGGCAACAGACAGAACTAGTATTGTAGCAGAAAGAGAAACAACAACAGTAACAGCACAAAGGAATGTTCTTATTATAATACGCGACTAACAGAGACCCTATATGAAGGTAATCACGCTACGATAGTATAAAATATATGATAGTATAAGAATACTGTTCAATTGGATACACGGAAAGGCAAATATATCAGCCAGATCGGCAGGTATGTTTAATATTTCTAACACATCTACTATTTTTCCCTTCGCAGACAGAGTATAAAAAGCGGTCACCAGTAGTGGCGACGTAGAGCATACTCAAATTGCAGCGCACAGAACGCTGATGTACAAGTATAAGCAGCAGGTTAAAGCTAAACGTTTAACAAGTAGTCGATGATGATGATTGATAACGATAATGATAATGATCATCATATTGTCGGATGAGAGCATTGCTGTTGTAAACCACAATGGCAAAGTTTCTACAATGAAATAAGGACAAGTAAAAATGGCAAGTTGAAAGATCCCGACTAGGAGATATCCGATACATAAATACATTTGTACCCATAGTTAAGTATATTTATATATTAATATGAAAATTTGATTATCTCCCGTCACGGAAGGTAGATATAAGATTATTATTGCTGTGAAGCTTAATTCTCGATTAGAAAACTTATTTTATTTTCAATGAAACAAACTCCATATTATCATATATATACACAGATATAATTGAGCTTACAGGTAAGCAGTCAGAGTTCTAACAAACGGGTAATAGTCTACCTGAAATATGCTGCAATAAAAGACGCTAGGCGCATTTTCCCGCTTATTTTACTGCAGCCGCTTCATTTCGCTTCTTTTTGTTTTGCAGCACGCACGAGCTATGTATACTTATACACATACACACTCACCGCATACATACACACATATTTGAGAGGCGCGCGCGCTAGTTCACCTGTTCTTAATTGACCTTTTTAGGACTCCCCCCCTTTAGGGTCACTGCAGTCAGCCGGTCGGTCAATTGATGAGTCAAGTGTGCTGCACACCAAATGCATGTGAATGTGCATTTGTCTTTAGGTTACTGGGCTCGGTGTTCGGTTTGTGTGATAATATTTTTTTCGGTTGCATATGTTGCTTTATTTTGTGTGTCCTATCCGAGGCCGAGTGTATCAACGTCTACACTTACTAAACGGACCATCTGCTCTATTTTCTGTTTTAGCCGTTGCACATTTAAGCTTTATTCACATGATAAGGTAATGAACTTAATTTACAAATTTATATATTCATCGTAATACAATATATAGTAGGGACTCGATGTGACATGATGTCACATGGTTGAAATACAAAAGCATATCATAGCACAAAGTGCAGAAGTCACGGACGACCACACCCTCACTAATGCCCGCTACCATAGAGAGTACATTCATACATACAGAGTATTCTGTCTTAGATCACATTTTGTACGCGTAATACATTCAATTTGAAAAATAAAAGTGGGAAAATAAAAGCGTATTTTCACACACTCGCTCTTAATAATGGCGAAGACGGTGACGATGACGACGACGACCTAGCGCAAGACGAGACTTACAAATAAACTCCACTGAAAACGGGAAAAACAAGCTCAAGGTCAGTAGCGTGGGTAAATTTCGCACACAGCTCGTATTTTTCTTTATATACCAACATACACATATACATGTATATGCTACAAAGAATTCATAAGTTATGTTGGTCTTGATCTTCAGCATTATCATATAATTTTACATTTTCTGGATTTTGTGAGCAACACTTTAGTACAGTGAAATATTTGCACCCTTAAAACTTACATGAATCCAATTTCAGTGGCTAAACGTGGCTGTTCGTGACCATTCGGTGAAGTAATTAAGTCTATTGATAAATTATTTAAGGATTGCTTCAATTTATTATCTTTACAAAAAAAGTACAATTAAACCAAAAGGTTAAGTTGAATCTAATTAAATATTTCGCGTGTATTTTCAATATTTTAAGAATTACTCAGGTCAATATTTTATGGCCGTTTAATTCCTTATGCTCACACATTTAATTTAATATTTATGCCATAAAGGGCCATGGAACTAAGAAGCATTGACATAATTTAACAATAGTGCTGGACTCCTGGTGTGTGCTTATATTTATTGTAAGTATATATTTCCTGCATGTATACATTTAAGTAATGGCGAATAGAGGCTGAATACAGGATATCTCATAGTTAGTCTACATAGTCTAGACTAGACCACACTAACATATTTCATTTGAAGTGATCTTTTTTCACATTCAGATTTAAGCCTAGCGTAAAAAATGGTGCTTATACAACAAATACATATTTTTTTGTTCATTTGAATGCACTCACCCGAAGAACTTCTCCATTAGTTTGCAAAGCAAGGAAATAAATAAAAATTATGAATGCTTCCTTTATTCACTGAGAACGAGCAATTCACATTCACTCACTAATTATGCTGTTTTTATCATGCAAGGAGGTTTCTGATTTGATTGATCTTAAAAAGCATGCGACACGGCTACATGGATTTTTGATTTGCCTGTGACTGCAGATTATATAGTAATCATATCATTATAAATGTATACATAATAATAGATGTATATGTATATACATATTATATATGAGTATGTGTGTACACAAAATTTTGGAAATTTAAACAAGAGAAGAAGGCGCGTTCCACTTGCTACTTAATTCACGAACGCGCTACAGGTCCCTGCCAGGTGGATCGGTGGACCGTGTTCAAAGAGTTCTCAGGCGAAACTGTTTTTCTGTTGAATTCGAATGGTCGGCGGAAGCAGTTCGAAGCCGCTCTCACTCAACAAGCTATTTGTTATATTTATGTGTGTACGTATATATATATATATGTGTACATATATATATCTATATATATATATATATATATATATATGTGTGTGTGTGTATATATATACATACATTAAAGAGTGTGTTTGTATGCGTTCTGATGCGGCTTTGAGCCGCGCTCAAAACCTGGTTTGAGCACAACTACGACTGCTGGCTTTACGGTTGGTCGGCTTCGTTTCCACTCAAACGGGCTGACGACTAATCGGGAGCGTTAGCGATACCTGCGCCTGCTGTACGAGAGAGTTTTTTATTGTACTTTACACGATCAACAGAGGCGCGATTTTCAAAATATACCTATGTATGTACGTACTTCACATATACACAAAGAGGTGCATGCAAATGTATATAAGTGCAGACAAACGCGTTAGGCTTTGTTATTACCTATATATGTAAGAAAAAATATATATTATGTATTTGCGTTTGAATTTTTGTATGAGTGAGTATGTAAGATACATCCATTTGTGAATCCGCACCTGTTCACATACAAATGGATGTACTTATGCATATATATATACATAGATGCATACATACCATTGAGCATTCGAGGCTAGGCCGCTGATTTCACCTTATTCGTTTGTATGTGCATTTATTATATGGCTATATACATGTATGCATACATATATAGCTATATATATACATATATGTATTATATACATATGCATCACATATATTTATATAAGTTTGTGTACATATGCATACTAACAAGTATCATATGGTTAGGTTTTGTGTCAAAGCAATGAACGACACACAGTTCAAAAACGTATGTATTCGTATAATATAACTATACAGCGATATTGCCAGCCAACAACAGACATACATACATATATACGTAAGGGAATTCAAGAACGTTTTTCACCAACTCTACCCGGACTATTTTTTGGACATGTAGAGTCACTTAGTTGAGTTCTATAGATTAGTGAATTCAAAACACCTTCTTTTATAAGTTCATATAGATAAGCATAAATGAAATAAGTAGTGTTTATTTTTGAATTATACACATGTAGGTATGCAAACAGAAATATTTATTTTATTATATAGAATATGGATATATACAATCATTTGAATATTAATTTGACCAATTTGGACATATGAAGATTGGTCTTAGACAAAAAGTCGCGCAATCGCTGCCAAAAGCAAACAGCTTGTATGTACTGTGTATGTGCAAAGTAACTTTGAATTTATATTGGGGCTGGTAACTGGGTATATTCTACCCAATTGGTTCAACAAATTTTTACAGGTAATCGGCTCTGATGGAATAAAAAACACAGGAATGAAATACTTTAGCATTCAAATATTTTGGATTGCTACAAGCGTTGACAGAAGTCTTTTTACATTTACTGTAATTTGTAGTATGATTATAATACAAAAGCATATTTAAATAATTTAAAGCTCATATATACTAGATATGTATTTATTCCAATGTATATATTTACACATTCGTGTATGTATGTATAAGCTTAAACTTAAACATAGTGCATATGTAAATAGAGAATCGTCCAAATATATGTGGCATACCTTACTCTTCGCACATACATACACACTTTTGCAGGTGCTGGTTAGACTGGCAAGACGGCGCGTGCCAAACAAATAGCGACTACCGTTGCAAACCACAGGGGAAGGGGAATCACTGAACCATCTCCTAATCTGGCTTGTACTACAATCCGCTCATGTAGTCTTATTGCCTGATGCCGACATATCTATACTCTTTCCAAATCTGTATACCCTGTACCTAGTTTAGATATGTACGTAGTGAAAATTAACAAAAGCAGAAGAAAGTATACCTAATCCTATATACAAATGTATTCTCAATGAGCATCAGCACCTGAAGCCGGCTAACCATATCCGCTAGGGAGACAAATCAACATTATATATGATCGATAACTATCGATAAATAAAATGATTCTTTTTCTCTCTTCCGGTTTTTCTTAACTTCTGAAAGTCCATAATAAAGAAAGCGGGTTGATTGTCGGAGAAACTGATGGAAAAGACAGCTGGCTAAGTCTCTGGGTATGTTTTGAGCAAGGCATATATAAGTATTATTGTAAACACTTGCACACACATACAAAATAACATAGTTACGTGTAGCTCACATACATATATAAGTGCATATGTTTATTTGAGTTTATTTTCTGTGATCTCGCCTCTACAAGTGAAAACCTCTTAGTGCTACAAAAGCCCGCGCTTTCTATACAGAACACCTGTTAGATAGATGCAACCGTGACGCCGTAGCGGTGTTGACGATCAGAAAAACCACCCCATGCCTTCCGTTTTGATATTTTGCCCTTCTTCCTTCTTTACTTCTGCTTGTGGGCCAAAATATGCGCAACTAAACTCTGCATTGACGCCAGGTCAGGGTTCAACGCTCTGCACAACATTAAACGAAAAATTATATTCGGGTTGCCGAAGATTGACTACCCTATAAAATATAAAACAGTTTGTCCTCACTTATAGCTGGTCAGCAAAACACAGTGCTAATCATAAGAGCTACGAAGCGCAATTGTATGCACAGATAAAATGCTTGCCTTCTCTGTCGTATGGTTTTCTCTACTCTAATATCTGAAAGTTTAAACAAACTACCCATTAAATACCATCCCAATCTTAATAACCAGTATAATTGTCACTATTATTATACCTTTCGGACACCGTTTTCAAAAATACTTACAGATGATGGAAGCTGGGAGCCGATCGATTAAAGCAGAAATTGTTCTGAAAACTATTTTCCATATTGCGCTGCGATACTTCAAGCGAAGAGCCTATTTCGTGTATATGCAATCATACACAATTATTTACATGCCTATGTATTTACTTACACACTTAAGCTAGATCGGATGTACATATGACACTTCAGAGCTGGGTACAGGGCTTATTCGATTGAACTATCTTGACAAGGATGTTAATAATCGCTTTCGAGAACTTGATATACTCACTTATGTTATTAGATTACCGCTTTTGCACAAAGCGGTTCAGTTTTTCCAGTTTAAAACTAATATATATATATATATATAGATATATATATATATAGATATATATATATATAGATATATATATAGATGGTTGCTTTCACATGTGTGTATATATAATGTGTCCACATATCCATACATATACATACTCAAACACATAATGTTCGTTGTCGATCGTACAACAGTATGTATGCATATGTATGTATGATGCATGTATATACGTATGTGTTATTATCTGATTTTGTACGTGTTTGCTGTAGTCATCCATACCGCTTGCTCTTTATTTGAACAATCAGTATTCATATGTTTTCGGTATGAAATTCGGTATTTCAATTGTGGCTCGTGGCTTTTCACGGTCTGCAAGTCAACCGAGACTGCTCTTCTGCCGTTTCTTTTGGTCTTTGACTGTTGCTTTTTCTGTTAATGTTGCTTTTGCTTTGGCTGCCGCTAGTTGCTATTATGTGCCACTGTTGTTGTTATGGTCGTCATTATTGTGTTTTGTTTTTGTGCTAGGTCCCCAATTGCACTTTCTTGTTTTATTTTCATACCCTATACTGAAGTAGTGAAATGGGTATAATAGCATTGAATCGAATCATCACCATACGTAAAATGTCAATTTTAAGTAAACATTCGATTTTGGGATACCACACAGTAATTGTCCAACTAATTCTTTAAGTAAGTACGAGTAAAATATTTGTCTATTAATGAGTATTTTCAAGAAGATGTAAGAAAATGCAATGGAACCTAACCTAACCTAGATCAGAGCTTTTTGCTCGATGTTGCTTAGATTTGCAAACAAGAAAATAATAATTATATAGGACCAAAAGCAAACTCACAATGTAAAGTAATAAAATATTTATTGTTGTTAAATTGTTGGTATGTACAGATTTATTTACAGACGATTGTACTTTTGCAGCTATGATCATATCTGAATTAAATTTTTAATTAAGTATATTACACAATGCTTCTATTAAATTTTACAAATTTAAAAAATTTGTTTTATTAATAACTATGTTTAAGGTATCTTGAAAATCAAAGACAATTTATAATTAAGATAACACGAATATTTACGGCATACTAAAATTTATGCAGTTTATCAAAGGTTGGTCGAGGTACATCTCTTAAATTAAATCATTAAAATTGTGGCTTTTATTGTCAATCAATTCTTATTGGTATTCGCGTTAAGCACCTTATCAAAAAATTGCAAATTATAGTGGATTCTTAAAAAATTTCACTTTGGTGATATTGTTACAGCGGCTTTCTGGTTTGGCTAAACTGGACCACATTTCTGGAGGAGTTGTTCCTTTATACAAACAAATCGCTGCCTGGCTCATCAGCGAAGTATCAAACCACTCAAAGTTTCGTTGGTATGGTTATTGAAATAGTGCGCAAAATTTTCAAGGATGTTAGTGCCTAAACGTCTTCGAGCTATATGACAGCAAACTGTGTAACGGATAGGATCAACATTAAAGTGTGAGGCAAAATTTATTATAGCCTCTAGAAGGGGTGGCAATCAGGGGTATTCGCGCAATCGCATCAGCCCATGATGTTCTTCACCCCTAAATTGAGCAGATAAGAAAAGGTATCTGATGTCTACACAATTTTCCAGACATCTATAAAAACAAAATAGGTTAAAAAATAACTATTTGAAATTAATCTTAGAAAATAACATACCTACCGCTTCCTCCATTTAGCATCGTATTGCAGCCGATTTAATGAGCAAAGTGCGTTAAAATGCCCTAAATTGCTCTTAAGCTGCGCAATCTTTCAATAGTTTGAAAAAGTAAATAACAATTTTTTCTGCTGTTTGAATTATAAATCAAAAATAAAATCTTGTGATTAATTATTTTACATATTTTCATGATTATAAATTTTGCTGTATTTCTATTTTACTATGTTATTTATATATTTTTGGCTTTTTTAATATTAATCGAAATAAAATACCACAACAGCACTATACATTATTTTGGACTATCGATAGTTATTAAGGTAATGGAAAACAAGGTGGTAGCCCCATTTTAAGAGAATTGAGATAAAGAGCACATTTATGCTTTTGGACAAAGAGAATTGAAAACAATAACAGGCGGCGGTCCACAGTGCGTTAACATGCGCAAAATTGCGCTAACAGCAAATTTTCGAGTATGTCAAATTATGCAATTTTTATAACTTAAAAATGTAAATGTACAAAACGTTTAAAACAATTTGAATAGTCATTTAAAGTTTTAGTTTTTTTGTTTGTATATGAAATATAATAATTATGAGAAATTAATCATTAATAATCTTGTTTATTTCGAAATTGATTTTGTCACAACACAAAGTCACCAGTCAACTGGATTAGTTGTACATACGAAATAATCAAGTTCCTTATAGATTATTTTTAAATAATGTCCAAAGTTTTGAATATAAGCGGGAGCGTCCCTAGGTTTAGAGCAGCAAGCTTCTGTTCTTTAGCACCATCCTTAATGCATATTATCATCTGATATGAGCCAATTGCAAATTCGTCTCGTTTTCCGTTAGTCTGGGGGAGCAAACATCGCACACAGTGAACGCTCGCGGTAAAATATTGTAATGTGTAATTATATAAAAACAATTGTTAGGGGCGTTTAATTATTAGTTTGCTGTGATTACATTTCTGGAAGCTCTCTGATATAAATAATCTTGTAAAAGTGGATATTTAAGTCGTATTGTCCGCACGAAAACGTTGATCTAATAAATTATTAAACAGAACAGAAATTAAAGTTATCAATTATGTAGAGTAAACACTTAATAGTGAAAGAAAAGCAACAATATAATTTATTATAATTTTATTAAATGCAGTTAAGACAACATAAATATATATTACTATTCAAATTTAAAATTGGTGAAGGCTTTAGTGAGCGAGTACTGTATCAGCTGATGGCAGACGATTGCCAGCTCATTCGTAAAAGCGTGTTCGTTATTCAATTTTCATTTAGTCCGTTAACACCGAGCCGAATAAACGTTATTTTGGCTCCGCAAAGTGGCTTGTTTGCAATTCTTACGATTTAGTGTCTAATAAATAGTTAACATTTTCTTTTTTCGAATCTGTCAACAGTATCAAAAGTGATAGTATAAAGTGAATGAAAAGAAATACAGAGCCAGACTGACATAAATTTAATAATACCCTTCGGCAACCAGCCTAAGTAACTAAATAATATAGAAAATAGTAATCAATAAATAAATACGTCGGTAAACCGATCAAATCGCAAATATAATAAGTACATGCATATATATAGTATACATATTATAGATATATTTTTACACATGTAAGCAGATTCGCACACATACATTTTTAAGTACATACTCAGCGACACCGACGATTACTTATATACAAACATACATATACTATTGTGTCTGTAAGTTGTGTGAATTTGCCATTTTTGGCTGACAATCGAATTTCACTCCATCTCCAACGAATGTGTTCCAGACGAAGTGTCTCCAATACTTTAGAAGTGATGGTGATTATATATAAATATATATACACATATATATATATATATATATATATATATATATATATATATATATATATATATATATATATATATATGTATATATATATATATATGTAAATAGAAATAAAAAAATTATATATATTTGTGAGTACGTGAATAGTTCAATGTTTATTATGTTTGATTTGCAAGTTTTCTTTAGATTATTGCCAGAAAATATTCCGGCAACAAGTTCGAGAGGCACGTGTAATTGTCTAATACTGATTAACAGAGGCTTAGTACATCTATCTAGAAATATACATGCTTACTATTATAATTGTGGTTAATTTCGATTTTATCTTATTTATGAAATGTTCTTAAATTTATTTGCAGTCAGATGGTGCAAAATTATTTGCCTAACGGGGTTAAGACGTTAATTTTCTTCCGTATAAATACACTTGTACGTTATACATGACTCTAAAAGTAATGTTATGTGCGTGTAATTCAAAAAGTTTATTGGAGGGGGATTCGATATATAATAGAAATGTGAAGGAAAAAGATTGTGTCATCTTAGCTTAAAGCTCTCTAACTCTCCTATTCACTTGCCTTATACTGTAGTTGTTGTAGTTGTGTCCTGTTTGCTCTTTCCACAGCCTAAAGCTAGCATTTATATTTGGTTGCTTTTGGCGTCGTCTCGTCGCATCCTTTTGTCTGTCTGTCGCTACAAATGGTTTGTATATTAGTACATACTTTATGTACATACAAAAGGTTTGTATGCTTATGCTTAGGATTGTATACTTGTACGCACGTACAATTGCATATGCATTCTTTTATTATTCACATGGATATTAGTTTTATAATTATTGTTTTCAATTTACGAGCGCACAATAGGTGTATTAGAAAGTATGCTATGAAATATTTTATTCTTCGATTTCCCATCTATGATTGTACCTTGCTATTATTATTATTAATTAAATAAACTTCTTAGGCATAGTTCTTTTCCGACTGTTTTCAGCAGTTGATAAACGGAGGCCCGAATATTATTCCATTGATTAAGTTAGACAGCAACATTCCCTCTTATTCAATATACATTTTTATCTTTACAGTAAAATATTGTATTATGAGGCGGTGGATTATTGATTGCGAAAAGTGCACAATATTCAGAAATAAAAACATGCAGCAGCCGCTACAAAAATAACGATGTTATTTGATTTTGACGAACAAAAGCCGGTTGTATCAGCGCCAGCAGCAGGATCCATTGATAGCAAATGCTTTTACAATTGTCCCTGTTTCTGCTGCCGACAGGGATGTTGCGTTTTCGTATGCTGCTGCAGCTGCAGCAACCTAAGTCGGATTTGTTGCAGCTCATGCACCAGCATCTATCCGCCACCACCACCACGCAAGGGCAGTTCCTGTGTGGTCTTTGGTGCGTCAAGACTTCTGGTCATGGCTGTCGCAGTGGCTCGTCAATGGGCTGTCGCTCTGGTCACACTGCTAACTAGCTACATTACGCTGCATAAGACGGGCCAGCTTACTGTGCCTTGTGGCAGTCGGGCCTTATCCAAAGCATCCGCGATTACAGCGCCTAGCAGCTCAGTAGCAATCAGCAACGGAGAAAGTAAATTAAAGGAACAGTATGGGCACGGTCATGCTTCCTATGATATTACTAATGACCAACAACTGAAGACCAACAATTTGTGCAAAATGTTCTGCAACAATCGTAAGCGGCAAAGAAGACGTCGCCGTCGACGCCGCCGACGACGCCGCAGGCACAATAACAATGGCAGTAGACAGACGGGAAACAGCAAACTGCAACAATATCAGGATAGCATATTTCAGTTAAGTCAGAGTCACAGTCATAACACATGTCTCTCACTTGAGGCGTTGAAATCAATTAAGCAAGACAATACAGCAGAAGCTATAATACGGACACGCAATACTTCATCGGATATACGTGTAGCCTCCTTGAAGGCTTTCGTTTCGTCATGGCCATCAGCCAATTATAACACAATGCGCCATTTTTCAAAAACCAAACGTAACCGTACGAATCTTGTGTGGCTGCTTATTGGACTCTTTTGGCTGGAAATTAAACTTATCAACTGCAATGCCATTGCTAGTAGCGGTGGCTACGTTTCAAGTCTCGTCACCCAGAAAGGCTGTACTCTGTGCCAGTTTGAGGAGGGAAACTTTTACAGCGATAAGGGTGAGTTCTTCAAACTGCTAATAGTCCTACATACATCAAGCCATTATATTCAATTCCCAAAATTCAATACACCAATATTTATGCTTAAAAAATCACTTATGTGAAAGTTTGACATAAGACCTAATTGTACATACTCCGATGTAGAAACTGGAAAATATATTCAATTATATATATATTCAATTTTTCTGTCCGTACAAGCGCAAGTTCTTAGACTTGGTGAAAGGAAGCATCTCCGACCTCTTAAAGTATTTATTCTTATCAGCATCAACAAGTCGATATAGCTGTCCGTCCGACTTTGCGCATAATATAAAGTTAAATTTAATAGGTAATATTTTGAGTCAATGCAATTTTGACCGGTGCCCCTGAGTTCGTAGAGCTCATTTAAATGTAGATACATATTTAACACAGTATATATACAGCATGAATCAATACAACTGTGATACTTACATAACACTTTACAATTGTCACATTTACACAGATAACCCACACACAGATTACAATAATAACAATAACAATAACAAGTACAATAACCACAACAATTACATCTACAAAAAAACTAATCGCAATCATAACAATATTGTGCTCAGCGACCGTGTTCGTTTGGAATCGATAAAACGACAAATTCTGACAAAACTTGGCCTCACCCATAAACCTAATGTGTCCCATCCGCTACCAAAGCAGTTCATCTGGGAGACGATCTATCGGGCGGATGGTGGTCAAATGGTAACAAATGATGCTTTTGACAGCAGAGCCGGCATTAAAAGTGCTCTTTTAAATGACCGTCAAAAAGGGGTGGGAAGAATATCCGATATTAATGAATTCCATGCACCAAACACGGCTTCTGTGAACGCAGAGCAGAATCGCTCAACTAGTCAAAACTTTGCATACTCATTGAGCAGAACCAATAGGAGCACTAACAGCGTCATGAAAAGACATTTTTTAAGAAATCGAACAGCTGGAAGGGCTAGATATCATTTGGAAAAGTATTCAAATAAACACAGAAATAGCAAAAACACAAACACCTGGGAGAGGCACGGTCAACTACAAGCAGGAACGATTGCTAATAAGAGCCCACAACCACGCTCACGAGTAGACGACAACACACCTTTGCGAGCTTCTAAAAAACAAGTGGCAAATAATGTTTTCAACAGAAATACCAAGTCGACTGCGTACAGTAAATCAACATATCTAATAGATATAAATCGTAGTAGTGATAGTGATAGCACCAATAACGACATAGGCGGCGGCTTTGAACACAATGATCATGTTTATTTTAACGATTACAGCGTCCTAATACAAAATAAAGACCTAAAGCACAATAGCGGCACAAAAATTCTACTCAAAAGTCCACATGAAGATGAAGAAAGATTAATACACGATAGTATGACCAGAGAAGATCGGGATGGTGTTGGTTTTGAACGCGAAGATTTTTTTGGGAGCACCCAAGAGATAATTACTTTTGCAGAGGAGGGTAAGTACAACAAACATTTAATTCTGTTTCAACAACCTGTATTCGTAAATGAATTAGGTAAATGTTTAACATAATTTGTAATATTCGCCGTATCTGAAAAAGAAAGGATTTTTAATTACAACCAATAATTCCATGTAGCTCCTATATACTTTTGTGCAACTACAAAGTTCCCGTTTTACCCATGTTCTGAGCAATTCACTTTCAATGAATGTATATTTTAGAAAGCCGAAGTAAAAACGTGTAAAATAAAATAAGTAAGTGACGTGTAAATGTGCACGCAGACCAAAAACATACGTTGGATTGCTACTTCCACTCTTCTGGCACGTCTGTGTCGATGTCTGCTTATGCGACTGCTTGACTGGCAGACTGAGTGTCTGGTATTGTTTGTAACATTGTACTACAAACCAGGAAAACAATACCAAGAGTTTACGTTCCTAATAGGGTTTGTATTAGCAAAGCAAGCTATACATTTGTACTCACATATGTATTTTTATACTCTGATCCCGAAAAGAACAGAGTATATTTGTTTTGATCCCCTCCACGCATAGAAGGGTATTTTCCCACTTTACAAGCTGTTATTACATACGACAGCAACACTCTAACTTTTTTTCATGTATTCATTGAATTTATTTATGTATGGATTCGCTGAGAGCGGACTCGCAAATAATACGTCTATAGTAAACAGTTCTAGAAGTGCTAGAAGGTGGACAAATTATGGAGAGGTGTCGTTACATGGTGGTATAATTGTACATAGGCATGTCTGCTTGTACATACATAGGCAGACACCTTAAGATGGCCGGGAAACGGCTGCAAGTGCAATGCTGATTTCACTCCTCAACAGAGACACCTGCAGGCTCAAGTATCTGAAGACTAACAACCATGCAGTCAACTCGTAGAAACAACTTACAAACCACTGTGCATACATACATGCATACATCTACAAAGTAGCATACATATTTATATACTCGTATTTGTCTGGCCGGCGGGACTACACGACCCCCGACTACATACATATGCGTGGAAATACTGTGTTGTCGTCTGAGGGTTTATTGCAGACTACTAATGTGCGGTGAAGTACTTTCACTATTGTCTGAGGTGTGAAACAAGAACATCAGACAGAGTAAACAATTAAAAATGCAAAACGAAAAAAATAACGAAAGTACCCTTACAGGTATTTAGCTTTTGTAGCATAAGACTGCTTTTTATACCCTGAACCCATTGAAAACGGGTAAAAAGGGTATGCTGAAATCGCGCAACAGTATGTAACAGGCAGAAAAAATGATCACCGACCCTTTCAAGTAAATAAATTTTATTTTTCACCATCAAAAGCCTTGTTGTATTAGAACGTAACGCGATTGATAATAATAAAAATATAAGCTCAAAAAACATAATTTGATTTAATTTGATCAATAATCCTTATGGTATATGTATGTATTTCTTAATGTTAACAATATCTTAATATATCTTTAGGGTCACAATATCGCGAGTACCGAATAGTTGAGTTTGCTCCTCAAAAATCACGTGTTCCCAACCAGAAACTATCCATAAGAAGTGCGCAAATGCATATTCGTATCGAAAAACAGCATAATGAGTGGGATGCAGCAGCTGAAGTTAATCTTGAAATACAACATTCAATCAAGAGTAAGCGGAAGAGCCACGCAAACGTACCCAGGCAAAGAATTAAAATTTGGGTATTTCGAATGACAGAAGGAATTAATATAACGGAAAAGGTAATTTTCTTAAGATGACAAAGTTAATAATATTTTAATTTCTTATATGCATTGACAGGCTATAGATCAGGCTTTCTTATTTCGGGCCTCTTTTGAAGTAGACACAGATCACCTGGGTTGGCAAAAGTTTGACTTGACCGAAACAATTCGCGAGTGGTACAGCGATACCAGTGGAAAAAACCTACGTCTACTGATAGACTGCACTGGATGTGGTAGCCAATATTCGCTGCATCTATTTCAATGGTCGGCAACAAAAGTTCATTCAAAGGTGAAGACCGCTTCGACTCACATAAATCCGAATCGTCCATTTCTTGTACTCCATACCGAAGCAACAAGGCCAAGGCGTGTAAGAAGACGGGCGGTGGATTGTGGTGGTGCACTAAGTGGACAATGCTGCAAGGAATCGTTTTATGTATCGTTTAAGGCGCTCGGTTGGGATGATTGGATCATTGCACCTAGAGGATACTTTGCAAATTACTGTAGAGGAGAGTGTTCTGGACCATTTCGAACTCCAGATACATTTCAAACATTTCACGCGCACTTTATAGAGGAGTATCGTAAAATGGGCCTGCTGAATGGAATGCGCCCTTGTTGTGCCCCAGTCAAATTTTCGAGCATGTCTTTAATTTACTATGGTGATGACGGTATTATTAAACGTGACTTACCCAAAATGGTTGTTGATGAATGCGGATGCCCATGATGTAAGTGATATTTTATTAACTTAACTTACATATCTACTTACACATAAAAAATACAGTATCAAATCTTATAGTATTCAAGAAAAACAGAATAAATTTGGACTGTGAGTAAAAATAATGTTGTCTTGATAATTTTCAATTATCCTTATTCCCTATCATGTGTGAAAGCTTGAGCAAGACGAGATCGACTAGTCTGTTAACACCAATCATGAATATACCAAGAATATAGTCTGAGATGCCTTCACAAGAAGCCTGTCAGTAACATAATTTTTTTATCCATCTATAACTTAAAAGTATTGTATCAAGAATGTCGTTCATACATAAATGGAAGGAAAGAACAAATTGAGTAGAGTAAAAAGTATATTGTATAAAACAAATAGTATTTAGCATTTTAGCACAAAGTATATATTAAATTAGTTAAAAACAGTAGTAAATAATAACACAAGAAAAATTGAAAATAAAATTCTTCATACGGCAACAAATAACCTTAAGTAACTATATTTTTCTCCTTCTTACAGCATTCACTGCATCTGAAAAGAGAAGAAGGATACTGGAGTTACCACACTAAACTGTTTTCCGTCCGTTTAAAATTTTAAGATAATAAATTTTCACTTTCAAAATGGGCTACTCTAAATTACATGCATAAGTGCTAGTTTACTGCACAGATATGTACATGAATTTATATTCATAACAATCGGCCAACAAAATAAAGAGCCAATAAAAATTAATTTATAAAAAAAGTCACTTAAGTGCTTGTTTTAGAATTCGCCTTAGTATGGAAATTATTAAACATATATTGGCGCAATTTACGATTTACTTTAAATAAAATTTTAATATGAGTAAAGGCCGGTATTTATTCTCTGTACGTATTTAACGATTTATATCTAAATAACGTTTACAAAAGTGCCTACATCAGCGAAAACAATACTAAAATTAATATCTAAATATTAAACGAATGCTAACAACAATTAGAAATAGCAATACAACAAAAGTGTCTTTGTCAAATACTTAAAACCGAGTACTCATAGGCGACAACTAGTATAAAGCTGTGCTGTAGCGTAGCCAGATTGTCAGATAGGGTTTCATATTTGTCTATTCCAAAATGGATTTCTCAGTAAATTTATAATTTATTAACCGATTTATATTATAATTAGCTATTTATTGTATTTATGTAAGCTTCAAATATGTGTATGGCATATATTATTAGCAACTATTATAGAATAGATACGTCCGCGATTTCCGTCGAATTGCTCCAATCGTTGTTTAAAAATTTTATTTTTTTAAATTATTGTATTAACTCGTCAATTACAATAAATACACGTATATGCCAAAGCCCATATGCCTCTTAAATGCGTCTACATTAGTAGTCTTTATTTTTTCAAGATTTTTTAAATTGTGAATCAAATTTTTCAGAAAATTTTGGAATAGGCACGATAGATTCGGTTAGCCGGATGATTAAATCTATTATAGTTAGAACAAAGGTATTTGTATCCAATAAATGTTTCATTCCGAGCCGATTTTTGATAAGTAACGCTAAGCTGTATAATTAATTTAATTCGAAAGAAGTAAAACTTTCAGCCAATTTAATATTAACCTGCATGTACTTAATATACATATGTACATTATCGCGAGTATATATGTACATATGTTTATAAATAAGAGGCACAGCTAGCTACACGCGAAGAAGTCTCTTCCACATTATTATATAAGCCATTTTTACTAACAGGAAAAAGCGTGTGATTGTTTCTAAGCATGATGTTGTACATTTACATTTACTACGGAATGACACAAATCCACACACACATACACATGGTTCTTTTAGTACTCGCACAGTTCAATATATTTACATACTTACATTCATATATTTAGATAAAAAAAAAACACACAAAAAAAAAACAAATTTAAATTTCCTGTTGCTCACGGCCAACCCGTTAAACAAACATAAATATTTATAATTTGTTAATTTTTAATCAACAATAAAACCATATTTTTAAGCTTTAAATTATATTTGTATTATATTAAAAAATGAATACGTGAAATAGCAAAAACATATAAATATATTTCTAACAGGTAGGTATGAGGCAATCTCCCAGCCGAGTTGATTTTTCAAATTAGGAGTTCATGCAAATAATGGTTTTCTTCTATGAGCAATTTCGTTGGTTTTGTCGCTACACTGTTTTTACCCATTTTTTCAAAACATAAAAATCACTATGTACTTTTTTGAACAACTTATAAACGACTTTCTTACGAACTGTACTTTTTTCTGTCAGGTATTAACAGCGAGAATTTGTGTGCTTATCGAACCGCGTTTTGCTTTCAAGCAACTTTTATTTAAAGATTAAAGTTTCTTATCAGGCATTAACTGCAATTAATACAGAAACATACATATTAATATATAGTGACTATACAAAATTTACCCGGGTTTGGGCGAAGCCGGGATATACTTAAAGTTGGTTTTTTTTTTGTATTTAAGATTGTGCCTTTCAATCAGTATATAACTCTATCGTAGCAGGTTTTCTATTCTTTCTGTATACATAGAACTGCCTACCGTCCTCAATGATGCTCACTGTTAATCTCTCTTCCAATTTAAATTCAACAAGAAGAGAAGAGAACAGCTTTTTTAAGTACGCCGAAAATCCCTTACCCTTACATACAGGAGTACAATTGCTTACATCTAACTTTCATTAAAAGTTTAAAAAAATCGACATATGTGTTAAATGATTTATTGGAGCTATATAATATAATGTTCCAGCATGGATGATTTTATGTTTCAGAATGTCACAAAAATCTCTTTCTTGTTATAATATAATAAGAATGCAAATATCTTTCAAAATTTTTGAGCTAGAGTATCCAAATCGCGAAGTTTATATCTTAAGTCTTAAGGGTAGATTCGTAAAATGTAAGAAGAATTACAGCCTTTTTCAATGGTCAACGAATGTCTACAAGCTGGCGTCCCAATCCCATCATTATCAGTTCATAACAGAGTATTCAGCAATTGGTGACGCCCCACTACAACGTTCTCATTTGTTTTTATGTACCCAAACGTACATACACACATGTGTTTACATACAAATACAGTGTTGATAAAGAGACTGAGCTGGGGTCGAATGCGTTAAATCGCCTTCTGATAATACTAAATATTGTGCAGCACCAGCACCCTTCGATGTTAAAATTGATATTTCTATGCATGAGAGGAACCTGACCGCGTGAGAGCTAAGTGTTCCCATGGGTGCACGCTCATCATAAATATCGCTAGTTACAAATATATACGATTAGTTTTGTATGTACATATGTAGACAACACACATGTGCACAAGTACACATACTTATATATAGATATGTACTATGTATTTACACATATTTCTCCGCACAGGCTAGGCGATGTATTTAAGTTGTGTTCTAGTGGAAAATACGGCTTAATTCGAAGTCAGCTGTCGTCGGATCCATATCGAGTCGGTGACGTTTGTGTGTGTTTCTATGAACACAATTCAGTGAAAGGAATTGTAGTGAAATTATTTGTGACAAAAAGGTATATCAGTCATATTTACTATCCTTCATTTGTGTAAAAGAAGCCAATAAGAAATAAGTAATTATATGAATTTGTATATGGAAAGGGATAAAGTGATGTGTACCTTGGGACTATCACTGACTATCACGGCAGACATAAATACAAAAAAAAGTGAAATACAAAATACATATGTTAAAAATAAGCCTAATTATTAGTGGAAAACTGAAATGCATATAAATTCACATTAGGTTGTGTCTGACAAATATTTTTCTAATGGTGTGTAATGATCGTTTAATTTTTGTAGGCTTTCCCAAAGGGGGCCGGTACAGTGCAAATGATGGCTAGTCCTAGTCATTTGGGAGGAATTCTGATATATCTGCTTGTAGTGGCTACAACAAATGCCGGTAAGTAAATATATATCCAATAAACAAAAGACTGCAAGATATTAAGTGTTAAACATATTATTCGATTTTTAATAACAATTCCCTTGAAATGTGATCGAGTTATTCGAAAAATCGTATCTTGCGCGAAAATATAGTGCCAACGTTGTATTTTCAAAAATTCAATAATATGTAGGCTTCAATTTGCATAGCTTTACAAACATAAAAGCTACAAGCATTACATATATTTTCGTTTCTTAAGTCAGTGCTAAGTAACTTAAGTACCGCGTAAAGTAAGATACATAAATATGTATGCTACTCAACACAGCTTATAATTCAGCACATAAAATACAAATGCATGCATAAAAAAGTAACCACATTGTAGGCTTACGGGTTTGAATACATATGTACAATTTAAGAATTATTGATAATAATGAGTGCCTGTGAGCATTGTACGCGTTTTATTGAAACTAATTGAGTTACCCGTTGCTTGCATTAAAAAAATGATTTTGAAGTTGGTTAGCATCCGCTGTGCTTGAAGTGTGCATGAGAAAAGTATAGCACACAAAAAACAATGTTTGATGTCTGAACTTTTGTAGAAACTTCCAAAACTTGACACGACAAAACTATTGAAACTTTAGCCCGTATGTGTTATTTATTCTTTATTTTATTCTCTTCACATTTCATTTAATTTTATCAATTTTTTTTTTTACAGATAACTGCAACAAGGGATGCCCCCGTTGTAAGTTAAATTTAAATGACAATGTAAACCGATTTAAATGTAGGCTTGACTGTTTACGCTTTGGGCATTGTTTGACGACCTAAACCAAAAAGAGCATACACATTTTTTTAAATAGTAACCTTCTTTGAAAATGCTTATTTTTAAGTTTGCCTAATTTTCTTACGGAACTATTTGAGCAAACTAATCTGACACCGAAAGTCAAATAAATTTACCAAACAGTTAATTTTTTGTAGCTTGATCTACTTATTGTAATGAATAAATTCTTAGATAGAGTCAAGAAGGTTTATTAAACGAGAAAGTGGTTATGCTAATTTATGGGATTGGGATGCTAAGCTATGTGAAATTTAATATTCTCTGGCAAATTGCCATTTTATTCTGATTTTTGAGACATTAAGCAGCGCAATAACAATTTTTTAAAATACTATTTTTTTGTATAGCTGACAATGGCCTTCTAAAATTTACGCCTGGAAACTTTTACGAGTACGCTTTTGACAGTATCCTAACGATTGGATTAAACTCGGGCGTTGTTAGTGAAGCTGATGACTCCAGCCTCAAAGTAACTGGCTCTGCTAAAATCTTTGCGAATGGTAACTGTGGGTATACATTACAAGTCGGCGCTGTTAAAGTAATTAATACAAAAGAGTCGGTAGAAAGAAAGATACTGAACAACATCCAAAAGCCTGTGCACTTCACTTTGGTCAATGGGCAATTGCAATCACAGATTTGCACCGACGACAGCGATTCAGCATACTCACTAAATGTTAAGCGCGCCATAATTTCACTATTGCAATCAGAAACAGGATCCGATGTTGCAAGCGAAGTTGATATACACGGTCTGTGTCCGACACATACCTCATCATCAAAGTCGGGCAACGCAGAAACTGTCATAAAGGTGCGCAACCTGAACAACTGCGCCCATCGTGAACAAATCAGCAGCGGTCTGCTGTCTGGTGTCGTTAATGAAAAGGCTGGTGTCACATCCAGCTCACTCTTCCAGTCCGACTATAGCAAGGAAACGAAAATTGTACAAGGCATTGTTGAAAATGTGCATCTTGTGGAAACATATAAGTTCGCAGGCATTGCAAAGGGAAACTCTGATGTAACTGCTAAGGTGGTTACAACACTTAAACTAAAAAATCCTGGTGGCACTTCAGGTAGTTCGCCTCCAAGTGGATCCCATGCAAGTAGCATAATTTTCCAGAAGTCTGAAACTTACCCATCGAAGAATATTGCAGCCCTTAAAGTAGCACTTGCAGATCTTGTAGACTTAACAAGCGATTATGTTAAAAAGGACAGCGCAAAGAAATTTGTTGAGCTTATACGCCTCTTACGCCACTCAGATACAGACACCTTGCTTGAACTTTCCACATTCCCACATCCAAATAAGGTGCTGGCTCGCAAGGTTTACCTGGATGCACTATTTCGCACGAATACAGCTGAAGCGGCTAAAGCAATTCTAAAGCAACTTAACAAATTTGATGAGAAGGAAAAAATTATTGCAATATTGTCGCTCAATTTGATTGAGACTGTTGACAAAGAAACGCTAAACCTAGCGGCTGCCCAACTTTCTCCGAATGTCCCAAAAGAGACTTATCTGGCTGTTGGGAACCTTGTGAGCAAATATTGTGCCAAAAATGGTTGTCAAGTCAGTGATATTGATTCCATTTCCAAAAAGTTTATTGATGGCCTGAAGCACTGTAAGCCTAATACTAAGAAGGACGAGGAGCGTATTGTGTACATCCTAAAGGGTATTGGCAATGCTGAAAATTTGGCCAATAATGTAGCCAATGCATTGAGCGAATGCGCTTCTCCCGGTCGATCTAATCGCATACGTGTAGCAGCCTTGCAAGCTTTCTCAGCAATTAGTTGCAATGAGGCATTAAGAACTAAATCCCTGGACTTACTAAAAGATCCCAACGAAGACTCTGAGCTACGCATTGAGGCATACATGGCAGCCATTAACTGTCCAACTGCAGAATTAGCTAACCAAATTTCGGAAATTGTCAACTCAGAGAATGTGTATCAAGTAGGTGGCTTTATTGAATCTAATCTGAGGGCGATACGAGACTCAACAGACGCGACTCGTCTTCAACAAAAGTACTATTTGGGCAATATTCGAGTAACAAAGCATTTTCCGAAAGACTATAGGCGTTATAGTTTCAACAACGAATTCTCCTATAAGCTCGATACTATGGGCATCAGTGCTAGCTCAGATTATAAGCTGATATATTCGCAGCATGGATTCTTACCACGTTCGGCACGTCTAAATGTAACTACTGAAATGTTTGGTACCAATTTCAATGTGTTCGAGGCAAGCATACGCCAAGAAAATTTAGAAAATCTCCTTGAGTATTATGTTGGACCCAATGGATTGCTTAACAAGGATTTCGATGAGATTGTGAAGCTCATTGAAGTTGGCAACAGTGCTGGTCGAGCTAGGCGCTCTATTGCCGATGATGCCGCCAAAACTGCCAAGAAATACAAAACCTATGGCAGCAAAAATGTACAAGACGTCAACTTAGATCTATCTCTGAAACTGTTTGGCTCCGAGATGGCCTTTTTAAGTCTGGGGGACAACATTCCGAGCACTTTGGACGACATTATAAAGCACTTTTCCGAAGCATTTGACAAGGTAAAAAAAGAATTGTCCTCATTCGAAAAGCAGTTCGCCTCCCATCATCTATTCCTTGATTCTGAGTTTACGTATCCCACTGGTATTGGTGTTCCACTAGAATTTGCTGCCCAGGGCTTTGCTGCTAACAAAATCGACTTCGCTGTTAACATCGATGTCAATTCCATACTGGAACAGAATTGGCAACGAGCCAAATACCGTTTGAAATTCGTGCCAAGCATCGATGTAAATGTCAATATTCAGCTTGGCTTTAACGCCCAAGTTCTATCCACTGGACTTCGAGTTGTATCAAGCGCACACTCAGCAACTGGAAGTGATGTGTCCATTTCGCTGATTAAGGATGGAGATGGCTTTAACGTCGACGTTGATCTACCGCGTGAAAAGATTGAGCTCATTGATGTTCAAGTTAACACCGAATTTTTCGTTGCGGAACAGGACAAGCCTCTAAAATCAGTTCCTCTAAAGAGCGCAAAGAAACAAAAAAGTTTAACACCAAGCGAGTTGTGTTTTAATCAACTAGAAATTGTTGGCTTAAATGTGTGCGTAGTAAGCTCAACCAGTCTCAGTGATATTAATGCAAGCAACACCAATAAGGGACATGCCTTAATTGATGACGTTCATCTTTCACGCCCATTTACATTCGCCATCTACGTGACAACAGAACGAAAATTTAACTTCAAGGGAACGCACTCAAATCTTGAATCTGGCAGCCAACAGTGGAAACTAGAGTATAGTACGCCAGGTTCCAAGGCTTCTCACGACACCAGCGTAGCTTTTGAACTCGGTACCAAGCCACGCACTTATGGCCGAATTTCTCTTGATAATCCCCAGTTTCATCTCGGCCTAGAAGCTGGTATTACCAATGACAATCATGAACTTGTCATTTACGGTCAATATGAACAGGATCAAAATATCAAAAAAAGCAAAATTGGATTTGCTAAGAATGGTAATGAGTATAAGCCGGTTATTGAAATCCAAGATAAGAACGGTGTAAGAAATAATATTAACGGCTACCATGTTGATGGTAAGATCGTCGTTCAGAAAACCGGAGACAAGCTAGCACGTTATAACTTTCAAAATTTCCAATTATTAAGTTCTAATAACGAACGTGTTGTAATCAATGGTTGGGCCGACGTCGGACCATCTTCACTTAACGCTGAGCTTCGCATTGCACCCAATCAACAATCATATCTCGTGAAAAGCAACTTCATACTTGACAATGGTCAGTACGCTCTCGGTTTCTTTGTAAATGACGAACAATCACCAGAGAATGTTTATGGTAGCTCGGCCCAACTGTCAATAGGCGACAAAGCTTATAAGCTGAAATTGACTGGCAAGGCTGTTTCCTGGGCTATCAATAGTGAAACACAGTTTGAGTATATTAATTCAGAGAATTCGAATGCGCTGCGCTCCGGAAAATTTTCACAGAATGTTAAAATTGAACATAAGAATAAACCCGTTGGCTCTGTAAAAGTAATTTCCACATTCGATGTAAACAAATTCCAATTTGATGCGGAAGCAGTACGAGACCAGAAGTTAGCTTCTCTTAATGTTAAGTATCAATCCCACCAGCGATCTGTTCACGACTACGAATTGTCGGCTCAAGCTAAGCTTAACAAGCATTCTATTGATGTTGTCTCTAAGTGCGATTTTACCAGAAACATGTTTGTTGTAGATAACACCATTACAACAAGCTGGGGCACTTCAATTATAGCCAAGGGAGAGTTGGGACAACGGTATTCTGCACAGGATGTGCACATAGATCTACAAGGCACTGCTCAGCTAGGCGGCAAGAAGCAACCCATTCAATGGATTCTTAAGGTTCTGGGCACTCCAGAGAAAACCAATAGCGAATTCCGAATCAGCAGAGACAATGCTGAGCTGGCCAAGCTGACCAGTGAATCACAACATCCGCAAGATAAAATTGCAGCCGCTAAGGTTAATCTGATCGTCAAAAATTTGCTAACTGCGAAAGGCGATTTTAAAATAGCCAAAAATGGTAAGGGTGAAATTAAGGCAACTATTGACAGTCAAAAAACTGAACAAAAGCATAAGATTGAAATTGAATCTAAATTTCATGTGCAGGCCCCGAAATATGATTTTGATACTAGTATTATATTCGATGGCGATAAGAAGCTACATTTCAAAACAGAAAACAATCTTGACAAAGTCAAATTTTCTACCAAAAACATTGTCGAGTCTGACGACAAAAAGTTTTCTTTTGATGCCAGCGGTAGCGTGAAAGGGGAGTGGCGGACAAACGGCGATATTCAGGGAACTTTTACATTGACAACTCCAGACGGTCGCATAGTCGATGGTAGCATCAATCGTCATGCTACGACCAACGTCAAGACATTCTTAACTCAAGGCACAGCAGATGTCCAAGTTAATGACCAAGAACCAGGTTCCGGTAGAAAGCGATCACTTGTGGTCAAGGGTAAGCTGGACCGTATGAATATTAAAACGAAAGAGTTTTTAGCAAACATTCAAGGGGTTTTCACAGCCTTTGATGGACAAAAATGCGAATTGAGCTATCATGTGAAACATCAACTGAAGGGTCAAAATAAAGCCTTCGATTTCAGTGTGTCCGCACATGGTGACTTTATTAAAAAGCCCATCGAGGTTTCTGTTTTGATTGATGAGTATAGTGCCCAACATGCGATTGCACACATTTCTGGCAAATATGGTGACATTTCAGCCGACCTGAATGGTAAATACAATATGGGGCAGATCACCGTGCCTGCAACGTATGAGGTTCAAGGTCACCTGCAAGTACCCGACTCCAAATTTAAGAACTGGGAGATAAACAGCCATGGCAAATTATTAAAATCAGCGGACAGCAATGGTGCTCACAATCTAGAATTTGTCTTTGATACAAAATCGGGAGATGGGCAATTCACACGAATCAATACTATTTGGAAAGGCAGCTCTCAGCAGGGCAGTTATACGTTTGATGCCCAAAATAATAATTTGGACAATGCTCTAAAATTCGATGGAAGCTACCAGCGACAACAATCCGGCAGTTTTAAGGAAGGGGATGCCAGTGGTAAGCAAAAGTATGGAATTTTTGCTCAATATGGCGATATATACATTAAGACCAATGCGGATATAAGCTATGGCGAGGCCAACACACACATAATTCACTACACATTGGACTCAAGCTACGAGGCTGCCAAGGACGTCACTGTCGATATACGCAACCAGAAGATTGACGAAGGAAGTCACATATTGACCGCTAAGGTTAAACAAGGAGACAAGACCTATGGTTTGGATACTAAGCTATTTGGTTCAACGCATAAAAAAGGCTTCGATTTGCGAGCTACTCTTCCATCATATCAACCCATTGTTGTAGTGGCTGTTTTTGAAGTCTTAGGCGACCGTAAGGCTAAACTGACACTCGATATAGACAATCTGATCGATTTAGACTTTAAATTAAACACGGAGGCATCATATACTAACATTGATGATTTTTACGTCATTGGAAACTGGAACTCAAAGAAATTGCACCTAGATAGTTACGCCTTGGATGTAACAGCTCACGGCAAAAACATCAAGATTAATCTCAAGAATGGACCTACAGTGGTATTCTTAGGCACTGCTACATACGCCTTGAAAAAGGAGCAAAACAAGGCGATCATCGAGGGCCAAGGTCAAGTGCAGTACCTTGGTAAGGCGCACACTGGCAGCTTCAAGCTCACCCGTCAACACTTCGACCTTACCACAGAAAAGGAAGTTGGCTTTGCCTACACCTTCAATGGTAACTTCGGACCCAAGAATGGCGTTTCCATGCTTAAGATAACCAACAAGGAATTCAACACTAAACTTTCTATATGCGAAGAAAAGAAGCAATGTTCTAATATACAGGTACAGTCTTCCATTAGTGTAGACGAACAGCAATTGGACTCTGTGCAGCATGATGTTCTTGTACTAGTTGATCTAAGAGAACTTGGGTATCCCTATGAGTTACAGCTAAAATCTAAGAACAATCGACAGGGTTTCAAAAACCAATACAATCTGGATGGCCATATTCTTTCCGGCAATAACCTCAAATATCAGCTCACTGCCAATGTAATGCCAACTTCCTCAACCATTAAACTGACACTGCCAAAACGCCAAATACTATTTGAGTCTACCCAGCAGTTACCTACCGATGGTAAGCTCTTTGGGCACTATGAACAGTCAGCTGCCTTCTATATCGACAAGCTGCAGCGCCCGAATGATGTGGCACGCGTTTCGGCAGTTCTAGACATTTCAGGTGTTGAGCAAGTTGCTCTTAACGCCCTGGCCCATTTCAAGGTTGAACATCCAACAATACGACCGCTGAGCATTAGCGCCAAGGTTGACGCGCACAGAGAGCAGCAAATTCTCAACACCGAAATTGTATTTGACATATTCAGATCGCCAGAGCAGAAGGTGATTGCAACTAGTCAAATACGTGCCACTAAAGCACAGTCCGGTTTCAATATTACATCCAATCAACAAATTCGATCCTCAGGATTACAACTTCAATATGATTTGAACATGCACTCAGCGTTAAGCCTAGATACAAGAGATTTTAGTGCCGGTACAGAGCTGCAAAGCAGCACAAGTGATCTTAAGTTTGAAGCTCATATCTATGGTAACAAAGATCGAGTAGAAGTTTCAATCAACGCCTTGAACGAACAAATACTTTATGTAGCTGGCGACTTTGACTGGCAAAAGCGAGCTGCAAAGATCAACTCGAAACTTCAAGTGTTTGGTCAAAAACCTGTGGAAGTTAATGGCGAAATGCAATCAACCTGGGCCAAGGTCACACTAAGGCGACAAAATCTTATTGATGCTAATGCTGAGGTGAAACTTGGCAAAGAAATCAAGTTTGACATTGTAGGCACGGGTAAGCCTATATTTAATGGACGCATAGCTCTAGATCCAGCTAACTTTTTACAAACTACCTACAAAAGCAATGACGATGATGTTTCAGCATTCTTGGTAAGATAAATATACATACTGATCCATCAACAATACACTGATTTTATTCTATATTTACTTCAGACCTCAGTTGAAACGGAAATAAAAAAAGAAACTGATGTAATTACCGAAAATGTAAAAAAACGTTTTGAAAATGTTCGTCAAGGATTTGATGAAAGGCTCAAATTGGTCTCTGAAAGCACCCCAGATTTCGCCAAACTTAAGAACAACTACGGGGATCATATGAATACAATAATTAAAGAGCTTGAAAGCGATCCGTCGTTAGCACCCATTATCGATGCCATGTAAGTGGAAACAAACATGTACAAAAGTAAAATAAATTCAGTTGTCGGCGCTCCAATAGCAACAGATAATATATCCTTGCAGACATATGATATATATTAACAATCTGTCTATTTTCCAAACTTATTATGAAATTTAGACGGAAGCAGTTGGACTGGTCTGCAAGGGTATATAATGTTTGGCGTGAGAGCTGTTATTTTTTGCTGTATATAAAATATTTTTGTTATAAATTCTAAATCTTAATAATCATTAAATATCTTCAATTTCAGACGAACTCTCTATGAGAAGATCAACAAAGTGATAATCGAAATAACAAAGACCACATCAGAAACTTATGAGAAATTGCACAAGTCATTTGTCGAACTCCATGAAAAGTTGAATGATCTGTGGAAAAACTCATTACTCAAAGCATGGGAGCAGTTCGTTGTATCTATAACTAAGCTGGTGGGACAAATTCGCATTGAGATTGTCAATGTTTTGACTAAGGCATTCAAAGATGTGATTGCTTCTCTCGAGAAATATGGACCTGCATTAAAGAACTATGCAAAAGCTATAAATGAATCACTTAAACCATTTCAAGAAGTAGCACAAGACTTAATTAATGTAATAGTGCAAGCCGTTGAAGAACTAACTGGCGAGATTAAAGAATATATAGCTAAGTTGCCAACATTCGAAAGTATTCGCAATGAGCTCATAACAAAACTAGAACAATTTAAAGTTATTGAAAGAACTTTAGAGCTTCTGAACAATATATTTGAGCAATTACACCTTTTGCCGCAGACCCCGGAATCTGGTGAGTTCCTGCAAAAATTGAATGAATATCTCCAAGCCAAACTTAAAAAACAGCCGCTCGATGATGCAAAGTGGCTAGATGAGCTGTCAAAATTGTTAGTCAAGGCCGCGCGTTCCCTATGGGAATCAATCAGGAGTAATACGCCAGTCAGCAGTCTCCCAGCTACCGACTTGCAAACTACGTTTGGTTTCTGGCCTCATTCAGTTGATGCGTTTGCCAAGTTGCCAGCTCTGCTTTCATTTCGATCCAGCGTCATAAATTTTCTGTTAAATGAGAACTGGGATCGTATTTTCAACAAAGACTTGTTCTCTTCTTGGCTGTTCTTCCAAGACTTTGAGTTGCATGGTCACATTATTGATGGCCAACACATATTCACATTTGACGGACAGAACTATGCCTACCCAGGTAATTGCAAATATATACTTGCTCAGGATAGCGTAGATAACAACTTTACTGTGATTGCCCAGCTTAATAACGGCAAGTTAAAAGGAATTACGCTTGTTGATCAAAATGGAAATTATATGGAAGTCAGCGATACTATTGCTCTTAAGGTAAATGGAAAACCCGTAGAGTATCCGCAACATTTGCCAGGCATTCATGCATGGCGTCGCTTCTACACAGTGCATTTACATTCAGAATATGGAGTGAACATAGTTTGCACCACAGACCTTAAGGTCTGTCATGTAAATGTAAACGGATTTTACACGAGCAAAACTCGTGGCCTCCTAGGTAATGGTAACGCCGAACCCTACGATGATTACTTGCTTATCGATGGAACTCTCGCCCCCAACTCCGCGGTTTTGGGCAATGAATATGGTGTGGGCAAGTGCAGTCCCGTGGCATTCGATAAAACTCAATTGGATAGCCCTGCACGCAATGACATATGTAGCGATTTCTTTGGCATCGAATCACCATTGGCTCTTAATTATTTGGCATTGGATTCTAAGCCATATCGGCAAGCATGCGACTTTGCCGTGTCACATGTCCCTGATAAAGATAAGGAGGCAGTGGCATGCACCTTTGCCTTGGCGTACGGCTCAGCACTAAAGCTACAGAACAAATGGGTATTACTACCAACTCGTTGCCTTAAGTGTGCTGGAGCAGCTGGTCAGCGTGAGCTCGGCGAAGAGTTCACGGTAAAGATACCGACGAACAAGGCAGACGTTGTCTTTGTTGTTGACGTCAATGTAAACCCTGTTGTTATGGCCAACCTTATTGCGCCTGCAATAACCGAGATCCGCGAATCACTTAAAGTTCGTGGATTCACCGATGTCCAAGTTGGTGTCGTTGCGTTTGATGAAACAAAGAAATATCCAGCCCTGTTAACGAGCGACAATGGTAAAATTAACTATAAGGGAAACGTAGCCAATGTTCAACTTAACGGTCCAAAGCACTTCTGCGAAAACTGTGTTGAGCAAATCATTACTGACAAGCGAATATTGGATATATACAATGTACTCAAGGTTTTGATAAAGACGATTGTTCCTGAATCTGATGAAAAGGCATTTGATATGGTTCTTGATTTCCCATTCCGTGCCGCTGCAGCTAAAAGCATTATTGTCGTTCGCAGTAACTCGCTGGATTATAATAATTGGGTAAGTTCATTTCATGTATATACGCATTTTAATTTACTTTACTTTATCGATTTCTACAGCTAAAGTTCGTCCGTGTACAAATAATGGGAACTGTTTCTAAGTTCGATGGCGCACTTCTGCACTTAATAGCGCCCATAAAAGGACTAGCATTGGAGGGTGTGCCAGCTGAAAAGCTAGTTGGTAAGAATTCGTTAGAACTATACAAACTCACATTTAATACATATGTGCACACTTGTCTTAAATTCAGGTTTTAACGCTCGCCTGGTCGCCACCTTAGATGGAAAGGATAACAAGAAGCGCACGAAATTGCAATTCGTAAACGACATGGGCATTGATTTAGTTCTCAACAATGGCGGTTGGGCATTCGACACCCAGAACTTCAATAAGCTGAAGCCCGCAGATCAAAAGAAAGTCCTCAGTCAGGTCACATCATCCATTGCCGACACACTTTTTAAAACCGAAACGGTCAGTGATTGCCGATGTCTACCAGTGCATGGATTACATGGTCAGCACAAGTGCGCAATTAAGTCGACGAGCTTTGTGCCAAATAAAAAACCGAAGTCCACATGAAACCCACCCAACTCCATTTCTTCATATAAAATTATATAATATTAATTCTTAAATGAAGTTTTGACCAAATGTTTAGATTATAGACCTATAATTCATATGAGTTATTAAAACAGTTTGCGTCTAAAAATTAAAATATTATTAAAACGAGAAAAAATATATCAATATATGTTGTTATTAAGTTATAATCGTTCCTTTTACTGTTTATTGCTTGTCGAACCCTAATCGATAGTTGCAGTAGTGCAAAAGTCTCGACACCATCGAGCATCGGACACATAACATCGATACTATCGATAGTAGATCGCTAGCTCTCAGTTATTGTTGTGTATTTGTTAATCAATTGCCAGCTGCAAAAAATTATAAGTTAGCTGTGTTATGGATATCAAACAATCAAGTAGTTTTACAAAAGTCTATTCTTTATTGGTAAAGTTCAAGTTTTGCAAAGAAATGTTAAGCCAAATAGAAATTACACACAAAGGGTAATTTGTGTTGGATAGAAAAAATTTTTGTGTTTATTTCCATATTAATATTTCAAAACGACAAAAAGTAATTACACTCCAAAAATTAACAGAAATACGCCAACTTCTGGTTAATTTGTTGTACTTTTTACAGTTTTAAGTCGACACTAAACTACACCTTTAACTTACATTGGTTAATCGAGGAATGTATACAATGGAATCCTCAGATGAGCAACTAAGGCAATTAACATCATTAAATATTAGGAACGACGATAGATGTGTACGAACCGGAAAAGTGGCAGCTTTGGTAGACAACTTGCAACAAAAAGCGAGTGCTGCATTAAGTGATGTACACAACAGGGCGAAAGCGGCACCATCCATTCCACCTAAGCCATTAAAAAAAACAATTGAAATGCCTCAGGTAATTAAATTTAATTATCACATTTTTGTATTTTAATTAAAAAAATTTTAAGGTGCCACTCAGCAAACTGGTTACGGACACCCGAGAACCGCTTTATTCCCAACCCTTGCAGAGTTTAGAATTTTCTGGAACCAAAGGAACTGCGAGCGGTTCTAGTCTTTTACGTAAGCAACTCATATATTCAAGTCAACCTGGTGAAAAAGCTGGCAACAGTCAAACGAATTTAGACAACCCAGCTGTATTAGAACAGCAATTGGAGGCTTTGGCATATCACAAACAGCAAATGGAAAAGAAAGGGCTTTTGGGATCACAATCTCAATCAACGAAACAAAGCCCTAGCATTCCAAAACAGTCCTCGACATTTCTGAGTGGTCATACTTTTTCGAACAAAATTACTTCACTTTATAGCAATCTGCCTTCTTCAACCGATGGAGTAAGTAACGATTCTAAGGCTGCATTCATGCATATATCTACGCAACCAGAAGATAGCATATTTTACTCTAATGTACAACATACATGCCCTCAAAGTAAGTTTATGCCACAATCTCTGCGGTGCTTGCGGTAATATATTATCAATACAGAAATAAATTAAAATGAGTTTATTATTACAGATTCAATTCTTGCTAACGCTAATGTTGGTTCAGAATCTTTGCCAAGAATGCTTTCAATTTGTACGAACCCAATGTCAGAAAAGGAGCTCGATGAAGATTTACCACCACCACCTAGCCCAGTGAGCTCTTCATACAGTGAACTGCGACGAGCAAGTGATGTCTTCAACAAAGCGGTAGATTTCCAAGAAAATAGTGCAAATAAGCAGACCTCACCATCAATTTCACATACAAATTACGCCGATCATTATTCTTCACATACGCCATCTCTTAAGGTAATTTATTATTCGGCATACCGAATTAACCTTAGAAAAACGTTTTTTCAAGAAAAGCATTTCTATACTACTCTTGTACACACGCCTACCGTTTAATATATATTACAGGGATATCAAAATAAAGTGTGTACGGATTCTTATGGCTATGGCGCATTATCGCAGGTATGGTTGAACACAACAATTTCAAAAAAAAACAAATTATAAATTTGTATTAGTAGTTTTGAACGAATTAATACAGTACATCATAACTTAGCATGTTGAATACAGTAAGTCGAGGTAGCAGAGTTTTATATAGTGGTTTAATATCATTTATACCTTAATATTTTAGCGATCAACATAAATATCAAACTTCTTAGACTAGCTAAAGAATTTAATATGTAGCCTAGCGGCAGGCCCAGTTTCTCCGTCACTTTTAAGGGCGGAGTTCAGTGTATTTGGTAAAAACGCACTTTCGACTTTAGCAATATTAATAGTTTTCTTAACGTTTTTTCTTGTAGAGCTCTTCCACATATGATTCGATATATGAGCCCATAAATCCACGCCCATCTACTGATATGTCGTCACGTACCAATTATAATATATATGCATCGTACGTAAATCAAAGCAATATGCCGAGCAGTTCGACAAGCGGAGACAATGGACTTTTAGTAACCGGTGTTGCCACTACTCCTTTATATTGTAGTGGCGAAAAAGGTATTCCAAATGGTATAGGTTATTCTAAAAGAAATGAAAATATCGAAAGCACGAGCCAATTCAATTTAACCCCGATTAATTCTGCAAGCGAAATGGAGAGTTATGGTCAGTAAATCAAATATCATCATAATCATTCTTTAGCTCGACAAATATTTTACTGAATTTAAATTATTTTACTGATTATAGGACGATGTTATAAATGCGGCGAACGCGTATTAGGTGAGAACAGTGGCTGCACAGCAATGGATCAAATTTACCACATTTCCTGTTTCACTTGCACCGAATGTCAATTAAATCTGCAAGGCAAACCATTTTATGCACTTGAAGGAAAACCATTTTGCGAGTATGATTACTTACAAACACTCGAAAAATGTTCTGTTTGCTTGAAACCAATTTTGGAGCGTATTCTTAGGGCCACTGGAAAACCATATCATCCACAATGCTTTACTTGTGTTGTATGCGGAAACAGTTTAGATGGTAAATACATACATAGATACAGTGGCTCGCAGTTCAAAGAAAAAAGTAGTCTGTCATAAGCTAATTATTCATTATTTTTCAGAAATTCCAAAGACCGATGGTAGTTAGGCTTATGGCAGGCAATTACTTTTTTTTCTTTGGTTCTTTGACACTGCTTTCTTTGAACTGTGAGCCACTGTATTTAAGCCGAAATATTTTTAAAACAAACAAGTAAGATTATTATCGTTTTACAGCAATCCCATTCACAGTTGATGCCACCAATCAGAATTATTGTATTGCTGATTTTCACAAGTGAGTTAAACCATCTAAATATAATATAAAAAAATATTATTTTTAAAAATAAATTTTAATCCAGGAAATTTGCGCCTCGGTGCTGTGTTTGCCATGAGCCCATTATGCCAGAGCCGGGACAAGAAGAAACAGTGCGGGTAGTTGCCCTCGACCGCAGTTTCCACCTAGAATGTTATAAATGCGAAGTGAGTACAACAGATTAACTTGCTACCGCCTTATACTCACAAGTAACTATGTTTTTAAAAAGGACTGTGCTCTCTTATTGTCGTCAGAAGCTGATGGTCGTGGATGTTACCCTTTAGATGATCATGTGCTTTGTAAAAGCTGTAATGCTCGACGTGTTCAAGTTTTAACAAATCGTATGACCTCAGAACTCTAAAAAGCTTGTAGTAAAGATACTCCTAAATTATATACATTCATTATTATATTATTGCATAAATACATGCATTTAATTAAAAACTTACAAACAGTATCAAACTCATTCGAATATTTATAAGCAAACGATTTCATTCCATACTATATAAAATAAAGCAACTTAATACCATATGAAAATATATATATAAAGTGTATAAGTATTATTAGATAGTCCCCAAAAGTAAGAGTGTAGATTGCATAGAAGTAGACAAACGTAAAGACAATGCGTTCCACACTTCACTACAAATGACAATACTCCCCGAAAGGGTATACTAATGCTCGACATGTATTTTATTAAAAGCACTTGAAGCTATCGATAAATCGATAAGCACAAGCTTAAAAGCTCAAGGTGGTCTGAAGGAAGAATAATTTTTTCGGTCATGCGTCGAAATGGTGGAGACTTTCTCTCCAAGTTTGCGCTTTGGAGACTTTCGCTTCCAATTTATCGCTCAGAGAAAATACAGACAAGAGGCGAACTGGGATACAGAAATATGAAGCACAATACATGTACAACATATATGCAGTCCTATAGCTGTTCCTGATGCTGCTTGGTATCGAAAGCCATCAGTATTGAATTCGCTTTGCTATACAACAGACGTTTAACAAAACAATACTTAGTATATACATACAAATAAAAGTCGCGTGTCGCCTGGTCCCGTCAACCATGTACATACTATAGTGAAACACATTTAAAACACAATATATGTACATGCATACATACGTATGTACATATTAATTCATTTTGATAGATACAAACTTTATACGTATACCAAATATATACTTAGGTTTAAATGTACCTCGCTATATACATAAATACATACCTACATATATGTATATACGTTCGTGTATGTAAAGATTTCATGGCATTAATGTATATTTTAAAAGGAATCAATTTATGTATATATTAATCACATCGCTGATGGAACTGTCCCGTGCATATCTTTATACATACATATATAAATATCTATATACATAAGTTAATATCAATGTATATACATGTTTACATACATACGAAAATTTGTTTGAATTTGCATATAATAGTAAATCTATTGAATTTTGAAACGCAGCTAGCGCTATTTAATGGAGCGGCGCAGATACAAGTTTTCTTACATATAATTTTAATCTATATTTATATATATATGTGCATATACAAATTAATATATATATTTTTATGTTTGTATTGATGCGTGAGTTTTCTGGAAAGTGTGATAAGTTTGTGAGCTTGTGCAAAGTAAAAAAAAATTTCGTTCGCATTTTGAAACATGTTAATTATATACATGTCTATAAAAAAAAACTTAAATCACGCATTATATGGACCAGTTAAATATGTGAAAAGGTTTTTTGCACAAAAAGGGTCCCAGATATGTAGATGAAGTTTGCACTTTTTCGCCTCGCCCAATTTCCAAAGGACATTAATATACTTAAAAATATTCGTGTACGTATATATGATATGCATACACCATCTACGCATGTGTGCACAATTACGCTGTATATTACATGAAATTGTATGATTTTCTTACAAATAAATAAGCAGAGATATTTATGTGCGTGCTTAGAAACTTACATATTTTTATGCATTTCATACATACATAATATATATATATATGCGCTCAAGGACACACATATAAATATATATTACATGCTTGTTCTTGTATATAAAATTGTCGATATGACCAATTTTTTGTACCTAACATACATACATATTCATTGTAATTATTATATGCATACATGCTTGAGTAAACATTATCCAAATAATTTACTAGGAAGTGCATAAGATTTGTGACATGGTATATAGATAAAGCTCTGTGTACAAATGAATTTATGCACTCAAAATTCATACATTAACTTTATTTACATAAATGTTTCTTAAGGCATGCGTAGATTGTATACACATATACACATATATATACAAAGTAAATGTGTATGTATTCTTATACCCTCCCTGCAGTAGACATTACTGTCAATTGGAAAAACGGTGGAAAATTCATGCGCAGCTTTAATGGAATGTGGAAGCAAGAGAAACATGGACACAAAGATACCTAAATAGCTATGTATGTACATATATATACATGTATAGCTACGTATGTACGTATATTTTCATGTACATGTGTGTATCAATTGCCATGTATACGTTAAAATATAGAAGAGTTAGTATCAGTTAACCGAATATTGCCATAAATGTATGTACGTGTATATTAAAAACTTGTTGCAATTTGTAATGAAAATGCAAATCATAAAATAGTAAATATAATGTACTTCAGATGGGTTATTTCAGAAATATCTTCTTTTATCAGTTTTTTTTATCAGTTTTATAATTATTGTGGAACACAGTGCACATACTGACTTGCTAGCGAGAAATAATTTAAAACAGTGGATACTGGATTTTTTTTTTGGGTTTTTTTGCGTTCCCAAATTACATACGTTCACATAGAGAAGTAAGTAAGCTTGAATGGACCTTTCATTATCTATAGCTTTTTAGTTGCTGTGTAAAAAAAATACACTGGAGATAGACTCTATGAATTCGCTACCATTAGCTGCTTTCCAGTCAAACCCTCCGCTGGAATACATTTTTGTGGGTATAACTAACAAATAGCTGCTTCTATATTTGTATATGTGTACATATGTACGTGATAAACAATTTATCGATAATGAACGGCGACCAAAGCATGCATTACCTACATTTATACATACATATGCATGTACATTTTTAGAAATGTTTTGCTCAATTTGTGTGTGTACATATGAACGTATGTATTTAAATAAATTCTCTCATAAATACTGAATAGTATTTTTCTGGTTCAAAACATGTGGGATTTGACCATCTGTTGAATATGCTAAAAACGCGTTGCAATAAAATTTCTCCTTGCCTGTGCATGTCGTTAGTCTTACACATGTTCATATTACTAACCGTTCGGTTATATACATATATATGTTTGGACATAGCAAACTGAAGCCGCACATGTACACATTTATTCTTAGTAAATTGTTTCCATAATCAAAATCAGAATATGTATGTATGTTATATGTTACAAGTTGGACATAGAAATTGTTATTCCAAATGATTAGATGGTCTATGCGATTAGCGCAAGTGCGAGTAGCAAAGTATTGAAAGTATTCATAACAATTCATAACAACACATTTTAATTAATAACTTAAACCGACCATGGTTTGAGCAAAGATTTGTACGTAAATCTATCATTTGCAAAAGAAATAAAACCAGCTGTTTGCAGTGTGGCCGTAAAATTTTGTGATCTTACTTAAAAATCGATGGGGAAATATCGATTATATTGTTGTAAATTGCAGTATGTAAATTGTATAAAAAAAAAGAAATAAGGAAATTATCATCGTTGTAAAATTAATTACATAAATTTATATGAATCTAACTTATTTATGAATTAATAATTCTTTCGTATAGAAGCACCCTTTAATTGGACAAGCAAAAAAGTGAATCGAAAAAAAATATTAAATAAAACGGAGGCCACAACTTATTAAACCATACGCCAAGACACAAGGATTGGTCAAGTTTTCGTGCAAATTTACTATCACAAGCTTGGCGGCTAAGTGCAAAGCACTTTTATAGACACACACACACGATAGATTTTCTCAAGTGTGCCATCGCGATGGCTGCTCCAGCAGCCTGTACGCGTTTTTCGGACAATTACGATATCAAAGAAGAACTCGGAAAGTACGTAAACATGGTGGACACCCATAACAAATGAAATAAATCATTTGACATGAATTTATGCTTTTCCAGGGGCGCCTTTTCAATTGTAAAAAGATGTGTCCAAAAATCAACGGGATTCGAGTTTGCGGCAAAGATTATAAACACGAAGAAGCTAACAGCAAGAGGTATGAATATATACCCTTTACATATGATATATTAAACGAATATTTTCTTTCAGATTTTCAAAAACTGGAGCGAGAAGCTCGGATTTGTAGAAAACTCCATCATCCTAATATTGGTATGATATAATACGATAAGTTCCATTTTCCAGGCGATTGTAGTCGGTTAAGCCATGTCCGTCTAACTATATATCTGTTTGATTGTTTCATTGCTTTATAACTCAGTTCTGTAGATTGCTGATAAGTATAGAAAACTTTCACGATACTAATTTACAAGTTTAAATCTGCCGTACCCAATAGTCCAAACAAAAAAGATATACTTATACATCATTTGAAGCTACATTTTTATACCTGGTATAATTAAGTTGTGCAAATAAATGAATTTTTAGGGAAATAATAAGTGTTGCTTATACCTAATACAGTTTCTTTTTCACTTTTGTCACTTTCAGTTCGATTGCATGACAGCATACAGGAGGAAAACTATCATTATCTTGTTTTTGATCTGTAAGTAGCACGCTCACATTTTTTAGTTGTACATGTACTAATATGTTATGTACATACACTGTTAATAACAAAAACTAAAGAGAGTGTAACTGATCGTTATTGTGAAAAGCTCTTGGGTCTCTTTGTGGATAAAGCAATGACTTGACTATTGTTTATTGAGATTCATAGTTCATCCTTTCCCCTCCGAGTTCTTATTTACTCACATATAAATCCCAAAAATATGCACACTTACTAATTATGTACATTGTACTAACACAAAGTTGTAAACAAAAATTAAATTACAATTTCCGAATGAAAGCAATCTACCAATCAACAAAATTGACTATACTAAATACATTTACAGTGTAACTGGTGGTGAACTTTTCGAAGATATTGTTGCACGTGAATTTTATTCAGAGGCTGATGCATCACATTGTATTCAGCAAATATTGGAATCGGTCAATCACTGCCACCAGAATGGTGTGGTGCATCGAGATCTCAAACCTGAGAATTTACTATTAGCTAGTAAGGCAAAGGGTGCAGCTGTGAAACTCGCTGACTTTGGTCTAGCCATTGAAGTACAAGGTGATCACCAAGCCTGGTTTGGATTTGCTGGTACTCCCGGTTATCTATCGCCGGAAGTATTGAAGAAGGAGCCATATGGCAAATCGGTAGATATATGGGCATGCGGTAAGCAGATGAAACTATCCTATATTTTAAGTACTTATGTGTGTATGTAGTACAATGATGTAAATTTTACTAACACCCCGATAATATTAACCCACACATGAAATGCTTTGTATACGTAACTAAACGTATATATTATTTATATGCAGGAGTTATTCTCTACATACTACTGGTTGGCTATCCACCGTTTTGGGACGAGGATCAGCACCGCTTGTATTCACAAATAAAGGCAGGGGCATATGATGTAAGAATAACTAATTACATAAAATCAAAATGTTATTATTTAAATATTTTTCAATACCTTGCCGAGTTGATATTCAAATATTCGCATTATGAACATATCGTAAAATATATTGTTTAAGAAAACAAATAGACTGACGGGCACACCTAGATAATATATGTTCCACATTGATAATCTTTGTTAAGTATACACTTTGTTAATCTTTTATTATAGTACCCTTCTCCAGAATGGGATACTGTCACGCCAGAGGCAAAAAATTTGATCAATCAAATGCTCACTGTGAACCCCAATAAGCGAATAACAGCAGCTGAAGCTCTAAAGCACCCATGGATTTGTGTACGCTTGAGCTCATTATTTATTATTCTTGTCAATCTCGTGATTTATTTGTTTTAACATTTATAGCAACGAGAACGTGTGGCTTCTGTGGTACATCGTCAAGAGACCGTTGACTGTCTTAAAAAATTCAATGCTCGCCGCAAGCTTAAGGGCGCTATACTGACAACCATGCTTGCAACTAGGAACTTCTCTAGTAAGTCGATTAATTTGTTTATTCGAAAAAGTATAAACTTGTGTATATTCGTTCGTAGGTAGAAGCATGATCACCAAAAAAGGTGACGGATCTCAAGTTAAGGAATCAACTGATTCTTCTAGCACAACATTAGAGGACGATGACGTAAAGGGTAAATACTTAATATCCATTAGAAACGTAGTCGGGATAAATAATTTTTAACGATTTCATCACGGATGCCAGTAGCGGCTGATTTTTTTCTTAGATGAGTTGAACTTGTTAGGTAACAATTTACAGTTGAATGAATGCCCAGCCAAAATCCAACTTAAACACACAAAAAGATAGTGAATATAAGCATAAAATATATAAAATCTACATATACATAATATTTACTTACAAATATATGTATAGATATTATATGAATACATATTTTTATATATATCTTATTGATGTATATAAAATAGAAAAAATATATAGGCTCTCTACCACATTATAGCTTAATAATGTCATTTTCTGTAGTCGATCTAGCTCGGAACTTTTATTAATGCATAATTTTAAATTTACTTCAATTTTACTCTTTTAAATCTGCACGCTTATTGTGTTTTTAATCTTCAGTGTCGTTTTCGTAGCTGTCGTACCACGTTCTAAATGTGCCTGTACATAATCATGTTCATCATGTTTAATTACCGTTTTGTACATATTTAAATTTTCTTTTAATATCCGAGTTATTAATGCTAACCACATTGAGCCTTATTGATTATTTAAATTTAAAATATTATATTGTATAATTATAGTTCCATAAAACTGTTTGGTTTTTTTTTATCCTGTATATATTGAAAAACAGTTATGTAAAAGTATATAGCTGGCATTAGCAATCTGACTTCTTAAAGTAAATATATTATTGATTGGCATCAACAGTCAAGTCGATCTAGCCATTTCACTAAATCCGTCGGTCCGACTGACGCACGCGGCTTTTCGATACTATAGAAAATACAAACATCCCATTTTCGAATATAGGTTCTTGTATTCCACCCGCAGATCAAGTTTGTTATATTTACTCAATCCATACTTTCTATGTTTCGCCAATATCAATAATTATCGATAAATACCAAAAACCAAACTACACTCTTTTTTTTATCGTGTTTGTTTAAATATCTAAGACGTGTACGATTTAAGATAGGTAAAAATGTAGGGCATCTATTAGTCAAAGTCTCTCGACTAGAGTATTCCTGCTTTTTTAAAACACCCTTATAATTGATATACCTTCACAACCAACTAGGTATCCTTGCTCTTATAATCTTTATTATGTTCTTAACTGAGTATTTGATATAATTGTTTTTCTTTAATTTGCTCTAAAAACATACATAATCGTGAACTTAAACTTATATACTTAAAGTCCAACATTACAAATCTATTAATTACACGGAGTAAAGAAAATATAAAACTCATTGCGTATTTGCGTGCGTATAAAGCTATTTGGTAATATATCTATATATTTGCAAATATGTTGCCATCATTTTACGCTCCCAATTACACACCGAACATAAAAATAATAACAACTATTGGAATCAACACAGTTGCATTTTCAAATATGAAATTTGTTTTTTTTTTTTTAGAAGATAAAAAAGGAATCGTTGATCGCAGTACCACAGTCATATCAAAAGACCCAGAAGGTAAATTTTCATTTTCATTCTTCGTTTTAAAATATTTTTTATAACAAATAAAAAAGTGTACAAATATATTCGAGTGCGTATATTTGTGTACTCTTTTTTCATTGAGTTCTATAACACGCTATTCTCAAAATCATTATCATGCGTAACTTTGTGTCCCTTTCCATCAGAATGCTTAGGTAATATATCATTTTACGAAATGTTTTTCCCGGAAGTCAGTTTGAGGAATGGATTAAATGAATGCTTTTGAAGTAAAGATTAAAAGGGATTTAAAGACAATTTCGTGGTCAAGTTAGAGCTGTCAGTTGTTAATCAAGACTGTTGTTATCATGCAGCTAGCTTAAAGGCGTCATCTTGATGGATTTGATTTTAATTTCAGCGTTGGAGATGCTAAGCTTGGATTAAATTGGATACGGTTCTTAACATACATTCGCCTTATTCAACATTCGACCAGATCTCTCAAATGCTCAATTTATACTACCGTGACTTTTCAAAAAGGTTAGAATTGTTTGTTGAATATTTGCTCTCAACATTTTTTCAAGACAAAAATATTTGGATAGTACAGCCAGATTTATCATTACAAATAATGCATAATTCCCTTGCAAAATCAGAAAGTGCAATTGTAATGAACAAAATCCTTGTAATTAAGTTTCAACCGTGGTTCGTGTTCTTGTTCTCCACAACAATTTTTCAAGAATAATATCTGTTTTATTTTCAACTCAGTACCCAACTGTCATACTATATTTAACTGCACAACAACCATGCAGTGGTTCAATCATTAAAATCAAATCTGTATAATATTCCTCCAGTCCTAGTCGCTTCACGCTGCAATCAACTTTTTTAATACTAATTCGTATTCTACAAAAGGGCCGGGGTAAATCAATAATTATTGCTCTGCTATGTTGTGCTGACCGTACACATTATTTATGTAAATACTAGGCGTCCAATCACAGGTCCAAGCAAATCCGACGATCAACTATTCGTTCAACATTAACCACTACGGGTCGGCGTGTACACCTTCGCTTCCAGTGCCATTCGGCGTAGTAGATGCCCACAAATACGTCAGTACAAATACCAATACCAAAACCAATACAAATAGAATTGATGGCTTCGATTTAAAATGTCAAAGTCACGACTTTAGCAACCAAATACGATCAAACTCCCGCCTCAGAGGTGAGTATGCTTCAGTATGCCAGACATTTTCTACAAAACTGAACAGTTCATTTGCCAGTTTAATATACGGCCTCCAAATAAGAGCATAGCAAATGGCGTCTGTGTATTTCATTCGATCGCTACTATTATTGTGTGTACTTATATGTATATCTATGTATTTTATTCTTTCTGATCTATTGCAGATCGCATGCTAAATTTTTGCTGTTTATCCAAAAAAGGAAGCTTCTAATTCAGCTGCGAATGCAAGCGTACGTAGGTATCGTTATCTTGCCAACTCACATATTCTGTAGCTTTTTGTAAGAGTGTCTGGCATCGTATTATACAATAGTCGTACCTGTATTTATCTCAAACTTGCTGATGAGTCTGTTAGTGTTGATAGTTAGCAAGGTGCTTGGCGCTCTATCTTACTACAGTGCATATGCGTACTTTTTAATAAACTTATGTAAAAGCGATCCGTTCCGCGTATTTAGGTGAGGTTAAATTGAATTGATATTATATACATTTGGTGTACATATATAGTAAAAGCAAGTCCGACTGCTGCTGCATTAAAAGTGTCGGTCTTCATTACTCCCTCGTTTTGAGCTAGGAGCATTTTAAAGCATCTTGACGTTTTTTATGCAAATCAATTCACTTCACCTATACAATCTGATGTGTATTAAAATCATACTTGCCATATTCGTATATTGATCTACATACATTTTATATGAAGAGCTCGAGTCCTCATTTATACATTTAATTTTGTCTTATTTATTGTGTTCACATATATGTATACATATATATTTAAATATAAAAATATATATATATCTATAAAAATGTGAATTTTAGAAATAAGGATTGTGTGTCCTGCTAAAACTTGCCAGCAAATCTCAGGAAACTCACAATGCTCTTCAGGTACGTATGTCAAGGTGCCTTTTCCTTAGATCACATTTTCTTTTAATCAATTTCTTGCATGCTCTCACCTATCAGTGTATCATACACATTGTATTTTGTACTTCAATGAATGCTTAAATGTCTTGTCGTTTGAAAATATACCTTATGATTTATTATTGGGAAAAGGGTTTTCCATACACATTGTGTGCTTTTTTCATTGATCTTCTGTACAATAAGATGTACCAGATTATCTACATGATAAGATGAATCGAGTGTAAGAAGTGCATATATATTTCCAAAGTGTAGTGAAGAGGGAAGGCATTCTTTTGTTAAATTAAATTTGAAAATTGAATATAATAAGGAATGTTTGAATACAAAGTCTATATATCTTTTGGTCAACATTTCATTTAAACTTCGATCTTCTCGAAAGAAATAATATTTCCTTTGAATTAGAAAATCCATTTAATAAAATTATACATTCTCTTCAACAACAAATTTTTAATTTTAATTCCAAGTACAAGTACGGTTTTGCTCCATACAGCGCAAAATGATAACATGGACTTTACTAAGCAGCAGCGTATAAATTTGGCACTTGCATCAACTATTATTATTATAACTATGGACTTCTTAATTCAATTTATCGATATCTGTTAAAAGCCTGTATTTGGATGCTCTAGTCGAGAGAGCCCACCTTAAATATACTCTACTCAAGTTCTTACCTATTATCGTATGGATATTCATACCCAAATGTTATGGGCTTAAAAATTGTGAATGTTTTAGTATAAATATCTATGACGTCAGCGATTTATAATAATTTAAGACTGGGGAAGAGGGTATTTCACAGTCAAGCGCTTTTAACTATCGCACTCTGTCTTGTTTCTGTAGTAAATGTAGTACCAGAGTAGATAATTATTTAGATACAAGTGCCACTGTTTTATTTACATTCATAAGAGAACGCGCTTGCAAAATGCTCTGCAGTTCATTTACATTTTAATCATTCGTAATTGAAATTAAAAACAACACTCCTTAATGTGTAGATCTGTATTTTTGTGTTTATTAATTGGGAAGAACTGCTCTTGTCCAATAATAATTTGGCATATACATACATATACCAATTTGCGTACGCCCATAAGTGTATATGTATGTACATTCCTATAGCTTATAATGTACCTGTTTGTATATGACTTACATATAGGTATACTTCATATATATGTATACGATTGTCGTATCGTCATGTACTTTAATTTTCAAGAGTTTACCGAAATACCATTATATACATTTAGTTGTGTTATAATTGTTCTGTTGCGCTGTTCCACTGGTGCGTTGGTTGGATCGTTCAATTGTATTTCTCATCCTACTATCGCTCGTAATCGAACTTCATCCGTGGTTGTAATTTCTGTACAACTATGACTATAAATCTTATACACTATTAAATATAAACTGACTTGCTTCCCTGATTCGCTATAATTACTTAACATCATGGAAACAAATATATATATACAAAGCAGCCAGACGACAGGAGATAATAAAGATCACAGAGCAGTTGATTGAGGCTATCAATAGCGGTGACTTCGACGGATATACGTAAGTTAATCATTGATACTGTGAATTATCCAAAATTAATCTTTTACTTTGTGTTGTTATATTATTAAAAAAAATTTCATTGCAGTAAAATTTGTGATCCACATCTCACTGCGTTTGAGCCAGAAGCATTGGGTAATTTGGTCGAAGGAATTGATTTTCACAAATTCTACTTTGAAAATGGTAAATATTTCTAAGGCTAAAGGAAATTTTTGTATTACATAATGTTAATATTTTTATTTTCAAATAGTACTTGGCAAAAATTGCAAAGCCATTAACACTACAATATTGAATCCGCACGTCCACTTACTAGGAGAAGAAGCCGCTTGTATCGCATATGTAAGACTTACGCAGTACATTGACAAGTGAGTGAATTTATGTTAATTTTAAAAATAAGTTTAAGCTTTATTTCGACATAAGTATGTTACTGTTTTGGTAACTTGTTGTTGACTTACGCACAGTTTAAATCGTCTGAGCAAGACAAACTAAAATGGAGCCTTGAAGATTTCTACCCACATGTTCTAAAATGTTATTATATATTATATAATTTTTTTTTCTTGAACACGTTCCAAAACTCAATTAGGCAAGGACACGCACACACTCATCAATCGGAGGAGACACGTGTATGGCACAGGCGCGACAACAAATGGCAAAATGTGCACTTTCATCGAAGTGCATCAGGCAAGATCAGCGGGGCAACGACTTTCGATTTTGTATCCCAGAAGTAGGCGGACCACCTATGCGCCACAGAAATTAAAATATAGCATCAATAATTCACTCCGAAAGCTTAACATGATCTATGTTTATAAAACATTATAAGAAACAGCAACAACAACAAGAAACACTGTTGATGTGTGGTTGAACAAAACGAAAATTTATTAGTTATAAAAAGAGAAAATTAAAAAGTGTTCGTTTCCTCTTATAAAATAATCTTTAATTTAATTACTGATCATATATGTTGTCTTCTGCATTATATCATTGAATATTGTATGTATGTGTAACTGAAAGTCAAAAGCTTAATGAAAGCGAAATTACTACAAATATGTACTGTATAAATGGATGAACGTGTCCAGGAAATAGTTTACGAGCACTCAGAAATATTTTAGCCAAATGCTTTAAGTAAATTTAAAGGAAAAGAAAAATGAAAGCAAGCGGAATAAAAAATTTCTCCAGTTAAATGAAAGTGGATCGAGAGGATTTAACCCCTTACCAATATACATATAAATACATATAAATATTCGATTACAACAATCAAATTCAATGTTTATATAATAACCCCCTAGAGGGTTTCTACTATATATGCTGAATATGGAAGGAATATTAAAACTATATGCTACTGACAAGTAGTAGCACATCCATATACATCCTAACACTTCTTTGCTATTGAACACACACGCATGTGCATACGAAGATAATTTTACAATGTGAATGCAGTATCAATAGAAAATTACTTATTTGAAAGGATCTCTACTAGCACACATATATACAGCAGCCTACATATAAAGCTTTAGCGAGCTATCCACTTGTACGCACTTACACAAACATGCATAGAAACATATATGTGTATCAGTATAAAAATATAATTGTATATGAAAATGGTTATACATGCCGACGTACTTATCTAAGCATAATAAAAACTTCTTATCATGTTATTTACATTCAATTTGGATACTACAAGTGTGAATATATGAAAAAACCAAAAAAAAATCGAAGCAAGAAAACGGCATACAAGCAAAAATATTACGATCGGAGTCACGATATTGCAAAGCATTAGTTAAAGAATAAATATTAAGCATTTACAAATTAAACTATACCAAAAATTACAACCAAACAAAATATGAAACATTAAAAACTATAGGTAATTCTTAAATAAATTCTAACTGCAAATGATTGGTATCTGACAATTTTGAGCCAAATCTAAAATAAGTACTGAATTAGGAAATAAAACTGGGCCAGCTCAGATTCAGGCTTATCCTTAACAGATCCCGGTTACAGTTGGCCGCTTCCATTACTACTCATCCTAAAGACTTTGATGCGGATACCTAAGTTCTTGTATAATATACTTACAGTGGTTACCATGCAACTACAACAACCATATGCAAACAATACTTAAATACAAAACAAAAGTTTTATTATGCTTATTATTATGTGTTTTTATAATACGTTTTTTTCATATTAATATGCATTTTTCAATAAAAAATATATTTAACTAGAAAAACTGAATACTTTGATTAGAAAATCAAATCAAAATGATCATCTTGATACTTAATATGAAATTGTCTTATTGAAATTGTCTCGAAGCGAGTGTGCTAGGCTAAGTCTCTATAGATATGTATGTAATTCAAATTATACTTTTTATGTATGTAATGTATGTGTGTGAGCGTGTTTTTTGTTATAGTAAATGTACATTTGTAAATGAATGTTTTAATAATTTCAATTGTTGATTTAACCATAAACTGTAATTATTAAATACAAATTTAATACAATTCTGTATGTAAAAGTATACAAATAATTTTGGAGTACAAATTTGTGTCAAGCAGTCTGCATAAAGGAGTGTTTAATTATTATGTGCATTCAGTAATTTATAATATTTTACTAGTGTCTGTCCCTAAATATAATACCAAGGTGTTACCTGTTTAAATCATACTCACAATCACGTAATACATATGATACCAAACATAAATGTATCAGGTAAAAAGTTTAGTTGTTTAAAATAATCATTTATGCAGACTGTTTCTCCAATCTTCAAACTACAGAATATATCTAAAGTATTTTAATAAATTAAAAAACGAAATTCATCGCAGTAATCTTAGAAAAAAATAACTTAAACAATTAAGAACATCCAAACAAAATTCTAATCTATCTACTATAACAAATTTAAAGAATGTACTTAATGTGCACAAATATTGTAATACAAAAGCAAATTTAAAAATGCAGTGATTAAAATACATAATGAATGCTTAGATACACACATACATATGTACATAAATATTTGTCAATAATAATGAGTACTCACTGGAACTATAATTCACAAAAAATTAAAAAACTGACCTCGTACTAACGTTAATGTGGTTAATGTTGTGTATGCATGTTCAATAAATCTAAAGCAACAGGAATAAATTTATTATTAACAATTTTCTAGTATTTAACATGTTTTCTTAAATTATCTTCTAAAACATACTTATGATATGATAATATTATAAGAAAAATCTATAATACAAATAAATTCAAATAAATTTATAAATCAATCGAAGAGTTGTTATGAACAATGAAGCACATTAAGAGATAGAACGTAATAAATTGTTTATCGAATGCCCCAAAAAGAAAACCATTAAACAACCACAAAGAATGATTGCCTATTCGAATTACATATTTGCTGTAGTTGATGTCCTCAAGATACTATAAAGAATATATGTTTATATTACGGTAATAACTCGAAAACCCAATATTTATTATTAAAAATTTATGATTTATGAACTACAAATACATACTTAATAAAAATTATTACAAATATCATCATTTATATATGTTTATCGCCTTAAACACGGACAGGTTTCCCATCAAATGTGGAAAGTGCGCAATAAAGCTGTTCAAATATTTCTATCAAACATGAAGACACACCTAGAGAGATCAATCCAAAAGTTTTGAGCCGTTTCTACAAGCACTTTTAGGAATTATGGGGACAGACAGGTAGTTAGGAAGTGCGGCCAAACTGACGCGTGTGCATGTGAAGGCGATTTTCAGTCGATTATAGTTCATCATTCGTCAGGACAGTTCCTCTATACGGAATCAGAAAGAATGGCTACATTTTCTCAAAGTAAGATAAAATTAAAATAATATCCGAGCCATGTATTTCATTTTCTCTGCGCAACAGGCAAAATATGGCAAACACGCTGAAATAGCCACAATGCTCTGGGGATTGCTATAAACAGAATTGTTGTATAAATTGTCAAAAATAAATAAATCTTGTACCTTCCGTTAGAATAAATTTCACAATTATAAAATTATCTGATAGATTGGTAGACTCATGTATATTTAATTATGTTTATTTTTTCGTCTGACTCATGACAAATTTAATGCTTAATTCATTTGAATATTATTTCGCACAAATAATTTTAGTACGGCCATTTAGGCTGCTTCCTTGGCTAGACGGTCGGCTTTTTCAACCACTTCTTCGATTGGACCAACCATATAAAACGCAACCTCCGGCAGATGGTCGTATTCGCCAGCCAAAATCTGTGAGAAGCCCTTAATGGTTTGCTCCAAAGGCACCAGTTTGCCTGCATGACCTGTAAAGACCTCAGCGACCTGGAATGGCTGCGACAAGAAGCGCTGGATCTTGCGTGCACGTGCGACGGTCAATTTGTCTTCCTCAGACAATTCATCCATGCCCAAAATAGCGATAATATCCTGCAGAGATTTGTAATCTTGCAAGATTTTTTGCACGCCACGTGCGACATTGTAGTGTTCCTGCCCGATGATGTTTGGATCCATAATACGGGAAGTGGAATCCAAAGGATCCACAGCTGGATAGATTCCCAGTTCGGCGATGGCACGCGACAAGACAGTGGTAGCATCCAAGTGAGCGAAAGTTGTTGCTGGAGCTGGATCGGTCAAATCGTCAGCTGGCACATAAATAGCCTGCACCGAAGTGATAGAGCCCTTCTTGGTTGTTGTAATACGCTCTTGCATAGAACCCATATCAGTTGCCAAAGTGGGCTGATAACCTACAGCCGATGGAATACGACCCAGAAGAGCAGACACTTCGGAACCGGCCTGGGTGAAACGGAAAATGTTGTCAATGAAAAGCAACACATCTTGTCCCTCCTGATCGCGGAAATACTCTGCAACAGTGAGACCAGTTAAAGCAACACGAGCACGGGCGCCTGGAGGTTCATTCATCTGGCCGTACACGAGAGCCACCTTTGATGTCTTATCCTTCAGCGAAATGACGCCAGATTCAATCATTTCGTTGTACAAATCATTGCCTTCACGGGTGCGTTCACCAACCCCAGCGAAAACAGAGTAACCACCATGTGCCTTGGCCACATTGTTGATCAGCTCCATAATGAGAACAGTTTTTCCAACTCCAGCACCACCAAAGAGACCAATCTTACCACCCTTAGCATAGGGTGCCAAAAGATCTACCACCTTAATTCCAGTAACTAGAATTTCCTGCTCGACCGACATTTCCACAAATTCAGGAGCTTCAGCGTGAATTGGAGCCGTCTTATCAGTTGGAATTGGGCCGCGCTCATCAATGGGTTCACCTTTTAAGTTGAATTGTTTCATATACTTCATACTTAAAGTAATAATGCAGCTAATCTAATTGAGTTCACTTACCAATCACATTAATAATGCGTCCCAAAGTCTCAGCTCCAACTGGAATACGGATGGGATAGCCAGTATCGAGAACCTTCTGTCCACGTACTAAACCCTCAGTACCATCCATAGCAATAGTTCGTACGGTGTTCTCACCCAAATGCTGAGCAACTTCCAGTACCAAACGTGGCGAACGGTTGTCAACTTCCAAGGCGTTTAGAATTGGTGGCAAGTTATCATCGAATTGCACGTCAACGACGGCACCAATTACAGCCACTATCTTGCCATTGGCTCCAGCAGCCGCCTTAGCAGCTGCCTTGGCGGCATGACCGCGGGCTGCAAAAGAAAATCACAGTGTGCATCATGTGGACTTTTATAACCTTATAACTGATTGCATACTATATCTTTTCTGTTCATATTTGTGCATGTATGTTCTGTGCGCATACGAAGATTACGTCACAAGAGCATTTCTTAACAAATTTATTGAAATTTTCATAAGTGGATGTAAAATATATGAGTTAAATAACTCAGAAAAAATTTTTTTAAACCAATACGAGCACCGAATTGTTTTTAAATAGATATGCACACATCCATAATTGCCTATACAATCTCACTTTCTAAGAAATGTATGGTTTAACGAAAAGTTTGGACAAATACCAATCTGGTTTTATATTATGTGAAATATCTTATTCACAATTGCGTATGTACGATAAGTCAAGTATAACTATTGATATTTTAATTATTATGCAATCAGTTCTTCATTACAAGCACAATTTAGGTTATGTTCGGGTTTTCCAATTCTACATCGATACAGTTTAGCAGCCCATATTTAAATAAGCACTTATGCGGTAGTATAATCATATCCCAATTTGCTGATTTAAATTCTCCTAATAATTTATGTACTTACACAATTGCCCCAAAAATGGCAGCAAATTTTTATCAGCTTTAGCGGCAGCACGTAACGCGAACATTTTTCACCAACTGACGGAGGTTTGTAGAAGTAGTTGCCTTTCGTCGTAAAATGAATACATAACGTTTACCATGGTCGCATTCACATTTGTCGATAGTGATTGCGGCATTAGACTATGAATCGATAGTCTGTTTCACAATCACTATTATGATTTTCTTTCTTTCGTTGTAGCAATAGATAGATAATGCTTAACCGTAGCATTCTTATTTAATTAATTGCTTATAGATATATTTTGAATATATATTTGATTACTTTTTATACCATTGCGCTGACTATCGGGTTGTGATGAGAATTCTAGTGTTTTTTAATACCACACTCTTGAGGCGAATAACTGCATAAATGAAAGATGGACTTTGTTTCTTATTTATATTTAAATATACGTATTATTTATAAATATATTTCTCATTTGTATTCCACCTTGTTTTGTGCGTGGTTCTATTTCATTTCGTTTCACTCAGTGTAATTACGATAATTTTCGGTTCACCATTAGATTTAGACATTCACTGCGAAAATTTAAACATACTTAACGAAGAAGTTAAAATTCTAAATGTTTGTTTATTTTTTTTTATACATATTGACACTTTTTAAGACCCATAAAAATGTTTACGGCTACAATGTTGTGTTGTTTGCCTAAAACTTCACATGGCTTATAATTTATGGCACTTGTTCCAATACCTATTCGCAATGTTGGTCGACGAACTTTTGTTTATTAAATTATCAACGTTTACGTCGGAGCACCATTAATTTCTCAATTGTATGGGATACGTATTTTGTTTAATATAGAGCCCTATTCTAAAATGGAGTTGGTTTCATTGGCAGCAAATTTTTGCGATCAATTGCAGAAATTTATTTTCGCTCTATCAAGTTGGAAAATAAATAATAATTAATATAATTACTACGTTTAAGATCAGTCGTTTATATCAGATACTGGCAATATGCCTGCAAGAGTATTTACATTATTCATTTAAAGCCTACATGCAGAACGTAAACTTTTGTATTTGTATGTACAGACACATTTGCAGACTACTTGTTTGTATGTATTTATTACTTTAATTTCCTTTCCATCTCACACTGCTATATGCGAAAAATACTCAGATTCGCATGTTGACAAATTGTGCTTGCTCGCTCTAACCAAGGCGCTTTTCTATATCCATTAAAGAGTCATCGCTAATAAAAATAAGCAAAGATCCACGTGTTTGTGGATTTTGCGATTTTAAATTCAATTCAAATAGGTTTGCCTAAAAGTGCATATAGACGATTGAGCTTCCAGCCCAATTTGAGATATTTATCTGGAAACTACTGTATGTGAAGAAATGCTGCAGCTGAAATATATATTAAAACAATTCAAGCAAAATAAAAAACATGTACAAATGTACATATACAATTTTGAACATATGTAAGCCATTCGTGTTTGTATTTTTGAATCATTTAATTGATATTACTTCAATATATCATTACACTTTTCCAGTATCAGGTCGGTGGATGACAATTACCCCGATCAGCTAGCTTATTTATCCAAAGCAGTATTATTTTTGATGGCAATAACGCACTCTTCGCCGCAGGCTCCCAGCACAGTGCACAAAAGATCCTTGCCGGCATCGTAGTCGGCGCGCAAAGAAGCTCCTAATGCGCCCTCTGGAATCTTAAGATCCTCGCGCAAGCCTCCGCTGTCACTCATCAAGGTGAGGTAGCTATCATCGCTTATATCGGTGAGCTGAAAATCCTCGCGTTTTACGTGCGGCACATCCATGTTATGAGTGGAGGGACAAATATCCTCGTACTTTTTCTGTGTAAATATGTCGATGCCAACAAGATGGACTTTGGCGTGGCCATGCTTGCCTGTCTTCGAGGTAGACATATCCACGATCTTGCAAGGGCGTCCCTTAAGCATCACGTATCCGTTCTTGCGCAGCGCCGAACATTGCATCGGGTAGGTTTTGGATGCACCCGACTCGCCGCCACCAAAATGCTCCCCTTCAGAATCCGACATTTTGACAAAATTTTCTTGTTAAAAACTTTACACGCGGCACGCTGTGAAGAAAAGGGAACTGAAAGAGTGGTCACACTATAGAGATGGAAAAATATCGAAACAACGCTGCTTTATTACAAATATCGATGTATTGGGGCGTCGCAACGAATTGCACTACTATTTTAACCACATTGGACAACACTGAAAGGCGGTCAATGTGCCCAACATCGATACACTAACTAATCGATATATTAATGTATCCGACATTTTGAAAATGGTAGGGTTGTCTTTTATTAAGTTGGTTGTGTGTTTGTTTAGCATGTGTGTGTGTGCGTGAGTCGTTCGGGTGCCATAAAAAGTGTACATTAATTTGCAATAACCCAAGTATTGAGTGTTTCTTTCAGTTTAAGAAGTCTGTCTTTGAAATTGTAAACATAGACTAAATATTTCGTGCATAAGGGCGCACACATCAACTCGCGTACACATACATAATTCATGTAAACTTGAAACCATTGTTCATTTGTGAAAATCAAAGCATCAAATAATTAGAAATAAGTACATTTCAAAGTTACCACTACATATATACGTTCTTTGTGTACGTATTTAAAGATGTTGCATATTGCAAACATTTGTAGTATGAACAAAATACGTGATCTACAAGGGTAAGTAATTTTCCTATATTGTTAGAAAAGAAAAAGAAAAGGATAGAAAAAAAAAACAACTGCAGTTGCAAAGTGCGCATGTATGTACATATGAATGTACACATGAATACATATCGATATGTATGCATATGCATATCTGTAAATATGTATGTGTGTATGTACTCTGATGCGAAAGAATTCTGAATTCGTACGAATTTTAACTGTTTAGTGTTACGATAAATAAAAATCTTTAAAATTCAGAGTATATTTGAAGAGTGTATAATTGTTATCAGCCCTTTTAACACGCACACACCCACAAACAAAAAAAACACACACACACCGCTCTTAATGTATGCTGGGCGTAGGCTTCGTCGCAGTAGACAAATCACAGTCGTCATATGCACTATGCTGCAATTGGAGGCCCATAAACATCCTGCTAGCATGTAAAAAATGATTAATGCTGGTAGAATATATATGTATGCATGTATTTACGTATTAAAAACTTCATATTTTCGATCTTCGTTCCCTATTTTTTGGACATATGGATATGTACATACATATGCAGATGGCATAAGTTGATTATTAAACTTCTTCAGCCTACGCTCTAAATAGCATTGTCTATTTTCTGGTTGATTTTTGTTTTGGTCTTTGCATATTTTTACGATAAATAGAGTCCAACCAATTATTGTTACACTTACACACGTACATTCGTACAATTAATTATAAGTAAATACATACATAAACACATAGATGTGTTTGTACAAACTCTACAGCTTAAAGTTTATCCGAATGCCGTGCTATCGGTAGTTATTTTTCATTTACATTCGTACTGTAGCACAAGTTAACTGAAACGCACTTTTCCTCCTGAACTCTAATGCAAATAAATATCAAAATAGTTTTCTTGACCATTAGCTGAACAAAAACATAAAGAATTCATATATTTCTGCGGCAGATTTTATTTAGCAAATGTTCGGCTTTAGTTTGATAGCTGTTTTTTACTATACGATACACTTGATACAATTATTTGTTACTGTGTACAGTTATACAGAAAATTTATGACTATATATGCATTATCTCTTTCCTCTTTATTTTGTACTTTTATATTCAGCTGCAGATAAGACCATAATGTTGCAGCTCGTAACTGGAAGTGGAAGCTGATGCGATACAAGTTGTAAATTAAACATATGTGTATCTGTAGGTCTCGTGAATATGGATAGAACAGAATTCGCTATTTAAAAAGTAGCAACCAATGCGTCACATATCCACACATTAAAACATGCTGCAATTTGTTCTTTAATAAATACAAATATTTCAAGAAGACGTAATTTGGGTGCTAACTGGATTACGCTGGAGCATAATAACGAATTGTAAATCCTTCGCAAGGGATTACCATCTATTTTTCGCATCGCCATTTTGGCGATTAGCCTGTGACTGGAAATGAATATTCTACTTTGTTTACTGTTAATAACAATTGTGGGAAATCCAACATCAAATTCTGCCTACGGTCAAATACAATACACATCCAAAAATCATAATGACAAGCTCCATTCTGTATCGGCAAACGAGCCATCTGTACTGGCTCTTCGAGTTGACAGGATTGGACGCAATGAGGCAGCAGCCCCCAAGGTGAATTTAACCGAAACTGATTTGAATGGGCTGGCCAGAGATGTCTCTAGGAACTTCAGTAGCAGCATAATTACACATGTTGCCAAATTTGATACGACGCTCAATCACCTTCTTGTGGACACAATAACCGGACGAGTCTTTGTTGGCGGTGTGAATCGACTGTATCAGCTATCGCCAGACTTAGAGCTGCACGAAACGGTGAGGACGGGTCCACAAAACGATTCTGTAGAGTGCACCATACTTGACTGCCCGCTTAATGCCGTGCGAAAGCCCACGGATAACTTTAATAAGGTGCTGCTTATAGATCGTGCCACGTCACGGCTTATTGCGTGTGGCTCCTTATTCCAGGGTACGTGTACGGTCCGCAATCTTCAAAATGTGAGCATCGTTGAGCATGAGGTGCCGGACGCAGTTGTTGCCAATGATGCGAACTCCTCAACGGTGGCTTTTATTGCACCTGGACCTCCCCAACATCCAGTAACAAACGTAATGTATGTAGGTGTAACCTATACCAACAATTCACCATACCGAAGCGAGATACCGGCAGTTGCGTCTCGATCTCTGGAAAAGACTAAAATGTTTCAAATTGCCTCATCGGCTGTAACAACTGGCACGCGCACCTTCATCAATTCATACGCCCGCGAAACATATTTGGTTAACTATGTGTACGGGTTCAGCTCGGAGCGGTTTTCATACTTTCTCACCACCCAGTTGAAGCACAATCATCACTCGTCGCCCAAAGAGTATATCACTAAGCTGGTGAGGATTTGCCAAGAGGACTCCAACTATTATTCATACACTGAAATTCCGGTGGAGTGCATTAGTGACGCTCAGGGCGGTACTAAGTTCAACTTGGTTCAGGCTGGATTCCTGGGCAAACCTAGCTCGGATTTAGCTCAGAGTTTGGGCATCTCTATTCAAGATGATGTCCTTTTTGCTGCCTTCTCAAAGGGTGAAAGCAACATTCCAACCAACAACTCGGCTCTTTGTATATATTCCTTAAAGTCAATTCGTCGCAAATTTATGCAGAATATTAAATTATGCTTCAATGGAGTTGGATTGCGTGGCCTCGACTTTATCTCACCCAGCATGCCCTGTGTTTTAACGGTATGTATGCGTTAAATCTTTGCAAATGTATACGAACATTCAGATATATGTATATGTAGAATATTTCTTTCCACATGTATAATGTAAAGATTTATAAATCAAACAACAATAGAAAATAAGTAATATTAATTATGTCATTGCAGAAACTACAAACAATAGGCGAAGACTTTTGCGGATTGGACGTTAATTCGCCGCTAGGAGGGGAGCAGCCAATCACAGCTGTTCCAGTGGCAATGTTTAATACGAGGCTTACGTCAGTGGCTGCGACAAGCACTAGCGGCTATACGGTGGTCTTTATTGGCACAGCCAACGGTTATATTAAGAAAGTAGTCGTTGAGTCTTCGACCGTTGCAAACGAATATGCAAGCCTGGCAGTGGATGTGGGCTCTCCTATAAAACAGGACATGCAGTTCGACAACCAGAACCTTTACGTTTACGCCATGTCCGAGCGCAAAGTGTCCAAAGTAAAGGTGTATGATTGCGCCGACTTTAAGACATGTGGCGAATGCCTGGGCGCCAAAGATCCATATTGTGGCTGGTGCTCACTGGAAAATAAGTGCAGCCCACGGTCGAACTGCCAAGATGACGCCAATGATCCATTATACTGGGTCAGCTACAAGACAGGAAAATGTACAACAATAACAAGTGTGGTGCCGCACCAATTGCAGCGTACTACCGCTCGCACCTTGGAGCTTATCATCGATCACTTACCGCAACTCAAAGAGAATTTAATATGCGCTTTCACCACTGAGGACAAGGCCTTATTCACCAATGCCACTAAAAAGCGAAACGGTGTTAACTGTACCACTCCACGAACGGATATGTTACCACAAATTGAGCAGGGCAAACATCATTTTACGGCGAAGCTGTCTGTACGTACAAGAAATGGCCCAGACCTTGTCTCTACGGACTTTACGTTCTTTGACTGCAGCACACACTCATCGTGTACACGTTGCGTATCGTCAGAGTTCCCCTGCGACTGGTGCGTCGAGGCTCACCGCTGTACGCACGATACGGCCGAGAACTGCCGTAATGATATACTGGTGACTGGCGTTAGCCGAATAGGTCCAAGCTATCGTTCGGGTCCTGGCTTCTGTCCAACCATTAACGCCACAGGAGATGGCAGTGAAGTGCTCGTCGCTGCCGGAACTAGCAAATCGATTAAGGTGAAGGTTCACATAATTGGACAGTTTATTGTGCAGACACGATTTGTTTGCCAATTCAACATTGAAGGCCGCGTGACCAGCTTAAATGCTCAATTGCTTGGCGACACTATCTACTGTGACAGCATGGAATTTCAATACACATCGAGATCTCCGAATTTAACTGCAACTTTTGCGGTTATTTGGGGCGGCTCCAAACCTCTTGATAACCCGCATAATATTCACGGTAAGTCATTGTTTAATTAAGTATTGTATTAAGTATTGTATATATGTATCCTTAATTTGCAGTGGTTATTTATCGCTGTCGCGACATGGCTGACAGCTGTGGGATATGCTTAGCATTGGCTGAGAAATACAATTGTGGCTGGTGTTCATCTACAAACACATGTGAGGTGGTAGAACAGTGTAATAAGAATAATGAAGGCAAAACAGATTGGCTGAATCGTAGCGAAATTTGTCCAAATCCAGAAATTCACTCTTTTGGACCGAAAACTGGGCCGTGGGAGGGCGGTACGAACATAACGATAAAGGGCATCAATCTTGGAAAAAACTATAACGACATCTACTCGGGCGTTAGAATCGCTGGCATTAATTGCATGCCCTTTCAACAGTTTTACATAGACACAAAACAAATTGTCTGCACAGTGGATAGCCCCGGTGAGCAAATGTACAGGAATGGGCGAATTGTGGTTCAGATAGGTGACTACCGTGGCGAATCAAAAGAAGATTATGAGTTTGTTGATCCGAAAATATCGAATTTTTATCCTCGGTTTGGACCTACCTCAGGTGGTACAAGAATACATATAATTGGCAAACATTTAAATGCCGGTTCACGTATCCTGGCATTTATAAATGATCATTTGCCTTGTAAAATCATTAGCACTGACTCATCACAAGCAATTTGTCGGACTTCGCCATCTCCTGGTATTATTGAAGGTCGACTAAAAATGTCATTTGACAATGGACCCCGAGAATTTAACGATTACAATTTTAAATATGTACTCGACCCAACTGTTGAACAGGTCAGTTCCGGACCCAGTGCCCAGATTAAAGTGCCAAAGGGCATTCCGGCTGGCGGAATCCGAATTGCAGTTACTGGTACACAATTTACCAGCATACAAGCACCAAGCATTTATGTATTTTATAAAGGTCAAATGTATGTGAGTCAATGCCGAGTTCAGTCAGATTCAGAAATGGAATGCCCGTCTCCAATTATTGTAGCTGATAGCCAAATCTTAGACCCGGAGAACCCCACGTTGCTCGAATATGGCTTTCTAATGGATAATGTGCTAAGAGTGCAAAACTTATCAAAGACGCATAACAATCATTTCGAGCTTTACCCCAATCCTGAATATTTCACGTTTGAGGAACGAGTCAAATACTTTAAAAGCGAATATCTAACCATAAATGGCCGCAATCTTGATCGGGCTTGCAAGGAAAGTGACGTCGAAGTTAAGATTGGCAATGGTTACTGCAATATTACGTCTCTATCACGACAGCAATTAACATGTCGGCCACCCACTGAAGCGGCTGCTGCTAGTAACAGTCCCGGTGGGCCAGAGGTTATTGTGCGTATTGGATCATCATTGCAATACCGTATTGGCATCCTGAGCTACGAGTCTTCGAACTTAATCACGGATTGGGGAGATAACGCTGTATTTTTTGTAACAGCCGGCTGTGTAATTCTGCTGTTGTTCTTTGTTGCGTTGCTTGTGGCATATAGAAAGAAAACGTCGGAGTCTAACCGTGTACTTCGCAACATGCAGGAACAGATGGATATTTTAGAATTGCGTGTGGCTGCCGAATGTAAGGAAGCATTTGCCGAACTCCAAACGGAAATGACAGATTTAACGGGCGATCTAACTTCGGGTGGCATACCTTTCTTGGATTATCGATCGTATGCGATGAAAATACTGTTCCCAAATCATGAAGATCACGTCGTCTTGCAGTGGGAAAGGCCAGAACTGTTACGCAAAGAAAAAGGATTGCGCCTATTCGCTCAACTGATAATGAATAAAACGTTCCTTCTGCTTTTCATAAGAACGCTGGAGTCGAATCGTTATTTCTCTATGCGCGAACGCGTTAATGTTGCTTCATTAATAATGGTCACATTGCAATCTAAACTAGAATATTGTACGGATATTTTGAAAACACTATTGGGTGATCTTATTGAGAAATGCATTGAAGGCAAGAGTCACCCAAAACTATTGCTTCGTCGCACCGAAAGTGTTGCAGAAAAAATGTTGAGCGCATGGTTTACGTTTCTCCTGTATAAATTTCTGAAAGAGTGTGCCGGAGAGCCTCTATATATGCTATTTCGGGCGGTTAAGGGCCAAGTGGATAAGGGCCCTGTAGACGCGTGCACACACGAGGCACGCTACTCTCTAAGTGAAGAGAAACTAATTCGGCAATCCATCGATTTTCGACCAATGACTGTGAATGCAAGCATCACACAGCAGCCAATATTTTGCAACAATTTGGACATGTTGCCATCGCACACTGAAAACGTGTCAGTTAAAGTGCTCGACTGCGACACAATTGGCCAAGTTAAAGAAAAATGCTTAGAAACAATTTATAGAAATATACCATCCAGCCAAAGACCACGCAAAGATGATTTGGATCTGGGTATGTAACCAGTAATTAGTTGTTATATATTTGTACAAACTACTATATATATACTTTAATTAGAATGGCGAACTGGAGCAACAGGGCGTGTTATCCTGTATGATGAAGACGCTACTTCGAAAACGGAGAATGAGTGGAAAAAACTAAATACATTGCAACACTACAACGTACCAGATGGAGCTGGTCTGAGTTTAGTACCAAAGCAAAGTTCCATTTATAATTTTAGTATATTATCGGATAAAAACGAGAAATCTCACAAGTAAGTAAAAACAAGAAAGGGCAGTTATCTTCAGGATGCCGATGTTTAAGTATTTTTTCAGACGTGTGTAAGATGAGCGAAATAAAAATAAATAAAAGATATAAAAGCGCCCCACGTATCGTGTCAAAGTTAAAACATGTTCTGAAAGGATATGCAAACTGTATACTGCTTCTTTGTTGATTAGTTTGAATTGTGGCAAATTAATTTTGCATTTCTGCCGTTTAGGTATGAAACTCTAAATATATCGAAGTACACCTCCTCCTCACCGACATTCAGCCGCGCCGGCAGCCCTTTGAACAACGATATGCATGATAACGGATTAAAATATTGGCATTTGGTCAAACACCATGATAGTGATGTCCAAAAGGAAGGAGAACGTGTTAATAAATTGGTCTCCGAAATATACTTAACAAGACTCCTGGCGACTAAGGGTACTTTGCAGAAATTTGTTGATGACCTTTTTGAGACTATATTTAGTACCGCTCATCGTGGCTCTGCCTTGCCCTTGGCAATTAAATATATGTTTGACTTTTTGGATGACCAAGCCCTATTGCATGGAATTACAGATCCTGAAGTCGTGCACACTTGGAAAAGCAACAGCTTGCCTTTGCGGTACGTATACACTTGCACGCATTATGAATGTGTTTAGGAATCAGCCTTAATAAAATTGTTTCCATTCTATTTTACAGTTTTTGGGTCAATTTAATAAAAAATCCAAATTTTGTATTTGATATACATAAATCGAATATTGTGGACTCCTGCCTGTCAGTTGTAGCTCAAACATTTATGGATTCTTGCTCAACTTCGGACCATCGTTTGGGTAGGTTCCTATTGCTGGCTAGGTTTCCTGTTTGACACCATGCTTTAATTAAACGTTACCTTTCCTAATACTAATGAGATTGCTTTTCTCCAGGCAAAGATTCGCCAAGCTCAAAGCTATTATATGCTAAAGATATACCCGAGTATCGCAAATGGGTTGACCGATATTACAGGGATATTCGGGATATGTCCTCAATTTCCGATCAGGACATGAATGCTATGCTGGCTGAAGAATCAAGGGTAAGTAATGAGTATATGAAATAGAGAAATGTGAGCTTGGCGGATTCTGGTGGAATATGGTTTATTATTTATTTAATAATTTCAGCTTCACACCACGGAGTTCAATACAAATTGTGCATTACATGAACTCTACACTTATGCTGTTAAGTATAATGAACAGTTAACGGTAACGCTGGAGGAGGATGAGTTTTCACAAAAACAACGACTTGCTTTCAAATTAGAGCAGGTTCATAACATCATGTCGGCTGAATAAATCACAATACTCAAAAGGATAGAAATCATGATTTATGACTAAAGGAAAGAACGGTATCAACATTTTGTGTGTTACCCAATTACGATTAAACAGGAAAGACAATTCTTTATATACATTTACTCGTACATAAAAAAAATACCACCTATGCAAATATATAAATGTACGTGTGTGTAAGTTCCATGACTATAGTGTCTGAATATTCTGCTTCGTACTTTATTTGTTCCAATTTCATCTAAATAATATAATATGTATGTGATGCAGCCATAAACATTTACAGTTGCAAAGTAGTACTGCCATAAAAACATCAACGTTTCACATTCATAAACTTACACTAACAGCATTCCATTGAGAACACTACATGGAAATTATTCAAAATTTTGTTTTTTTTTCTGTCATATGTGTAATTTGCTCATTGATATAGTATATGTATATGTATGTATGTTTATTGTACTATACTGCATGTCAGTAAAATATTATCTAAGAATCGATATTCAATATATAATATAATCCAAACGCAAACGCAAGCGCAAAAATCGACTGATTTTAATATACATGAAAACTAATTAATATTTTAGTTTCAAAAGTGTATGTATCTATGTAATATGTAATTTATAAATATGAATCTGCATCAAAATTGATAAAGATTACAACTACAATGTCATGTGTAGTAAAACAGACGAAATTTTGTATTACATAAATTCTTCTATCAATGAATACTATGTTACCTGGTAACCCTGCGGAAACTAAACGTAGCAATACTAACCTAATCTTACCGTAAGGTCACTCGGGGCAAAACGGTTTTGCAGTAAATTGTATGGCATCCGCTACATTTGTATTACAAAAGAAAAACATCATTTTAATCGATTGTCAGCAGATTCTTCGTAGATAGATTTATACATAAATATAACAGCACTTGATGGAATATGAACACTGTTATATTGTTTCATTTATTAATTATACATTATACATATATGTGCATTATTGTTATAAGTATGTAATTACATTTATTAATGTCTGTGTGTAATTATTTTTATTTTTTATCAACGTGTGTATTTCATAACATTTGTATGTAAATTATTTATTTTTACTTCAAGAAATAGGATACTTTTAGACAACTATTGCTTACAATAAATTTTTTTTAATTTAGTTTGGCCTTGGAGTTTCTTTTGTTCATTTATAGTTTCAATGTTAAAATTATATACATTTTTTCATCTGTAGCTAATACTGTTCCCAACAGTAAGCATCAGCTTTCAGCTTGCTAAACAAGCCAAAGTGATTGATGATCCATATGTAAGAAGCAACGGCTACATACTTACTGTGTATGTATGTGTGTATTCTGAGAATGCGTAAATTTTCCTTCCATTATACAACGAGCGGGATCTGGCTTAATTAAGCCCTACACTTTATGGGTGTTTAAATAATTATGTGTGTGTTTTTGTTTTTAAATTAAAATAATGTTTCATCTGGTCAATTTGATAACTATACAACATATACATGATATGTACGTATAAAGGCATAAATATGTATGTATATCATATCTATAACAAAATTGTAGAAAGTAAATGTCTTAAATGTATGTTTGATCAGTAAGAATTACTGATCTACAATAGTCTTATGCATGTAGACCGACGTGTAGTTTTTTGATTCTAAAGGGTATACTAATAATTGTATTAGTTTTTATTTTGTCTTGTATTGCCCTTTTTCACTGCACTTTATCCCAATAATTTTACGCAAGAAATAATATCGACCAAGGTGTCTATCCTCCGAATGATAACAGAATCACGATTTCACAATGGACATCTCCAGCAATCTAACGGGGTGAAGAAAATAATAATAACTGTTGCTTGCAGAAATTATGTCTAATTTAATGAATAAATTGGACTTCATTTTAGGCGAGCCGAGGATTTCTGTTTTTTCTTATAATTACCATTTCGGTATTAAACGTGCGTACTCCATCAGAATATGCATAGAGTCTAAAGTAAGCTACACCTACGTATAGTATGTATGTACTATTAAACCACCGATACAGGACCTGCACACACAAATTACATCAATATCCGACTAACGGTACATAAATACGGGACGTGTAAGGTACACACTATTTCCTCATATTTTTATTTTGGCTTATAATACATTTTATTTTCAATGCTTAGGACATATATACAAAGACAAATTTACATTATAAATAGTTATTTAAATTAAGATTTTATTACTGTACGGAGGGTACACTTTGTTTTGTCGTGAATCGTGTAACGCACCGATGGAACCATCCCCGACACCATTGAGTTATACGTCTTAATTCATGATCGATTATATATTGTATTACATGTCTAATCGACTGACCGTCCGTCTGTTTGCTTCGCCAACTTTGGCTATTCAAAAATATCAGTTCTTGTTTTTAGGTTTGGAAAATATTTTGGTTTTCATGTTTTAGTTTTCCAGTTGTCAAATAATTACTTATACTTATAGGTAAATATATATGTGTACATAATATATACATAATATATTTATACATTTTTGTGGTTGTGCGTAAAAATATAACGATAGTCCATAAAATGTTGTACATTAATGTCTAAGTACTCTAGCAATCGAATACTAAAAGTGGAAATTAAGAATAACAGATTAAATTACCACTGTCATCTAGGTGTGCAAAATCATAAAAGCATTACAACAAAAATTATAAATAAATCTGCTAAAATAACTTGTGTAAACAATAAATGCATAAATATTATAAAGCTTCCGCTATTATTAACATATCTGTTAGACATTGTACCATAAAAAAGCATTTATTTGAAAAGTACTTCTATAAATATACATTTAGTTTACGAAACGAATTATTTTTATTTGGATTTTATATACCTAAAGTGAAGATTTCTAGCTACATATGTATGTATTGAACAAATAATAAATGCACACCATTTTGTAAGGTAAAATTCAACGTAAAATTAATTATAACGATTTGTATGTTCTAATGCGAAATATCCGAAAGAATTAAGTATGTTAAGTATGCATATGTGTATTTATACTTAATTCATTCGGATTTATCACCACATTATTATACAAAATGTAATTGACCTAAGGCGACTGAGTCATTCTCAAACCTATGTAACACGTATCAGAATATGATTATTGTATTTGCATCTATGTGTGTGTGTGTGCGTGTAAAGTATTTTAAAATATACGAATAAAATTTGTGAGAAACTGTCAATCCATGTCTTACAAGGACGCTTTTTAATTTATTATGTTTCCCTCAAAGATGTAATCAACGTTTCATATTGGTGACTTCAGTTGTTTCTATTTGCTGGGGCGAACGTGGGATTGGCTTAAGTCTTCAATAATTTTACCAGTAGTTGGTAGGGTATATTTGCACCGCATGGATCCCAAACGCAAAAGCGATGTGCACAGCTTGCTAAACCAGACCCTCAATCGTTAAACAAAATTAAGTATAATTGGGTGCTGCAAGTATTTAATTATACTTGTCGTGTTTGTGTCCATATATGAATTTATTATTTACTTTGTTGACATTATCAGACTAATACTAAAATGTTACATCGACTTGTTCTACATGTAAATTCGAACCATAATTTAAATACAATTGGTACATAAATATCGATTTTATAATTAGCTTTATTCAAATTAAGTCTTATTCTAGGGAGGTTTTTCCGGATCAATGGTTGGTATGGTTATTATTGTTGGAATTGGAATTCAAGTTTCGTTGCAATTCTTTTCGATTTCTTTTGTATTTTGAAGACATTCCATCTCTGGAGAAGAATGATCTATTATGTGGCTTAACATTATGTAAGAGTATAAGAGTTATGACCGAGAAATAGGCTTAAGTTTCAAAGCTTCACACAGTTTAAATATTTGGGAAAAGCCCACGCCATACATTTTGTAATTTGAATACAAGTAGCCCAAGTAAATTGAATTGATACAATTTTCCGGAAAAAACAACGCTCATGCCATTTAATATGTTATCATATTTCTATTTATAAAATATTTCGATTAGTGGGTGGGATTCAAGACCCGAAACTACTTAAGCTATTTTGACGAACCTAAAAATGATTATAATTTAAAAGCCTCTCGTCTATTGTAAGTTTACGTAACAAAAAGTAGGTGAACTACTAACAAGCTTATCTGATAAAAATAGAATCCGCATAATTTCGAAGTTATTAAATTTAAAACCTATCTACATAGTAGAGGTTATCCAAAAGGATACAACCCTTTCAATGCGTTAAATAAATAAATAAATTTTAATCAATAAATTATTTAGAATGTAATTTAAGTTGCAATTATGAGAATCTGTCGTTAAATAAGTTTAAGCAAACGCCTTGTTGCTTGTTTGGGAAGAAATTTATGAATGACGAGAATAGAATTTCAGTAGGCTATCCACATCTTAGAGATGGGAATGCAAAGAGTCAATCCATATAATACTTAAGAAGCATCGTAACGCGTACAAGGATCAAACAAGAAGTTACTGTGCGTTAATTTGTACATATACAATAGTATAATTTATGATAGAAGATATAATGCTCTAACTCGATCTACATACATATATTTTTATGCATGCAAATAAACTTATGATGTCCTGCTTTACCCTCGAATTATTGATTCGGCCTTATTGTTGGGCTACTGTGTTAAAAAATTGGATGGCAATGGGATAACGAATGAAACGTTTGCGGAAATACTTGACATTGACTGTTAGAATGACAAGTCGAGCCCGAACCTATATACTTTGGGGGTGGAGATGTTACAGTTGATAACGTGGCATGTGGCGTCAGATTCTGCCCTGCGTACGTCTCCGGCAAGTTCAAGTATAGAGGAGAGCTTGGCGCTACATGTGGTATAACAATTGGTGGGTTATCCATAGAGGGTTTACTGGCAACTGTATGCGCTTGCTGCCCTTCCACAACATGGGCTACAGCGACAGCAGCCACCGCTGCCGCTTTTGAAAGCAGATCTGTTGGCAAATTAAAGATTGAGGATCACTGAAGTCGCGGCCAATAATTGCTGCCTGTCAAATCCGAAACATTTTGAGTTGCTATTTGTACAGGTACCGAAACGCCAGCAGATATTACGCCTGCAAAATAACATTCTCGTTAGTTAATTACCGTAAATGGAGATAGATGCACATATACCTGTGTTGGCTCCGCCTACTGCAGAGGCGTTTCCATAGACCCCGTGTTGTGGCGGCTGCTGGTGAGCCGCTGCTGGGTTGCAAGCTGTATTTCGAGGGTGGGCAGCATAGGGAGATCCCAATGACAGCGGATCATGAAACATGTATGGATAACTGTCCCTCTGTTGTAAACATGTCGGCGTCATTGAACTCAATGATTGTGTCATCGAGCTGCGCAAAAATTAAAAAAAAAACACAAACATCATTAGTAGGTTAAACTGTAATTAATTTACAAAAAATAAAAGCGAAGTCCTATTGCTAGAGTATTCATTTTTTGAAGACTTACTTGTAGTTTTCAGCCATGGTGGCGATAGGTTGCGGGATAGATGAGTACATTGTATTGAAACCAGTATTTAAGGGTAAACGGGGCGCTACAGCTTGCAAAGGTGGGCTATCGGAATTAGGATGTACATTGCTCGCATCACCGCCAAGTATCTATGAATATTTTATTTTGTCAGGCAATGTTTTGTTTGGAGCTGAAATATGTGCATTCTTACTGTCGGACCATTGGAGGTCTCGTTTGGGTTGTTGCTGCCTGCATGTACTGTTGATGCTCCCTCTGAGCCAGCTGATGTACCGATTCCGGGCGTCGAATTGTTAGCCGTTGTAGCATTTGTAGGGACACTGCTTCCGGAGGGATTGTTTGTGCTTGTACGTCCGCTGGTTCCCCCAACATTGTCGACTGAGCGTCTTTGGGTGCGCAACTTTTCCTCTCGACGCCATTTAGCCCGACGGTTTGAGAACCAAACCTAATTATAAGGTTGTTAATACTCATATACAAACACACACATAAATGTACATAGGTCATTTAATCAACACAAAATGAAAGCACTTGTAATAGCAAATGTAAGCACCAATTGCTGTTGCCATCCCATTTTCACATGAGCGGAACCACATTAATAAATGCTGAAGAGACGAATCTGTTCCACTATGCTTGGAATTATCGTCACCATCATACATCAATAAAAAAATACACAAGTAAAATCTACCGGTTGCATAATACTCTGTTTGCAGTATACAACAGCTAAAAGCATGGATAGTCGCTCCTTAATTATGAAATTTGTGACTAAAAGGAGCTTGACTTCTGCTTTAAAACTGCATTAGATGTAGATTTGCGGACTGTTTCATTTGAAGTGGCCGTTGGTACACTGAAGACGGTCTAGACCACAAAAGCAGTATGCTCGTTTTCCGTTTGCGAACAGAATTCAAAAGAATATTCAGCCTCATCATGTAATGAAGCTTAAGCCTCACCGCTGCAGTTGAGGGCCGCGTTGGCTTGGACTGCGACTACTTATTTATGTTCTGGTGACAAAGGGGTGAATGAGGATTACAATATTTGTTGTGCCTTCATATTTTCATCATGACATTTATTACTTTGCGTTATTGTAGCCGAGACCACTCATCAGTTGGCGCGCTTGACAGAGCTCTTCAACAAATTTGCTTCCCCAGCGCGACGGCTCAATGTGAAAATCGCAAGTAGTTTCAAGTGTTTTTACAGTCAAATTGTTTTTATTCACTTATACAAATAATCATAAGCTGAACGAACCAAGCATAAAAAAGAAGCATTAGTAGCAAATAGTAACACAGGGGTGCATTTTGGGGGTTGACATTGACTTGCGACTCTGACTTGCGTGGCTAAAAGCCATGGCAATCACTTCAAACAATCGGTTACAAAATTCATCACCCCCGTTGATGCGGCCCGAGGTTAGAGGGATAGAAGAATTCCAAATAATTATGACCCTTAGTGAACGGCTTGCACAATGCATTTCCCCGGATGTCTCGAATGCAACTTATCAATACTTTAAAACAAATAAAAATTTAAAAAAACGAAAAATTAAAAAAAGAAATAAAATTAAAAAGAATTAAACAAAACTGAAAGACAAACCTGAATACGTGCCTCTGGCAAACCAATTTTTTCTGCTAGCCTCTCCCGTGCAAAAACATCAGGGTAATGCGTCCGTTCGAATTCTATAGTAAATATCAAATTTTACAGATTACAAATATTTCAAAAAATAATATTGTAATGTGGAGCAATATGTATATTGAAGATCCACCTTTTTCCAGGCTGTCAATTTGCTCGTTTGTAAATGAGGTCCGATTTCGCTGCAGTTTACGCTTCAGTCGTAGACGCATCTGTGAATCTTCGTCGCCCGAAGAATTGTGATCGGAATTACCGTCTGATGTACTCTCATGTGAATTGGGATGAGAAAGATCCCCTGGATAAAGATCTACAATTTGAAATACATGCACAGTAACGGATAATTTGGATCAATTTGGATGATTATTATTATAAATATTATTATTGTAATTATAAATAATGGGTTAAAATTGTGTAACAAAGCTACATTGATCAGGATCAACAGCGTTTATTTTGCCAAATTGGACTATCCATCTGTCTTTGTGTCTATCCTTTCGTTCAGATTACGCGAACCATTTAATCTTTGTACATTTAGTTCATTTGCAGTGCAGTGGCATTTCTAAACTCATTTTACTGATTGCTTTTCCTTATCTTTGCGCAACATTTGCCTCACACGCACAATACCTATTTATATGTATTTGTATGCCTTCCCCGCCACATAGCAGAATATTTGGGTGCGTATGTGGTTGAAGCGGTAATGGGATGGGATGGCATGCTGCCTTATAGCAATGGGACATATGTCAGCCTTATTTATTGATCGAAGAATAAACAAAAACAATTGAAGGCAGCAAAGCCTTCAGAATTGCGCTTCTCAATTAGATTTAATGGCAAATAACAAATGACCAACAAATTAACTATTTGTTTGTCCTGATGTTTGATCATCTGTGACAAAATGTTCTCAATGTCTCGAGTACGATTTGGGGTGGTTTTTTCTTTTGCTCTGTTGATTTGGGTATGTGGTTCTTCAGTGGTAACTACACTGGAATTAGAAATAATTTCCAAATTGTATCGAAACAATTTTGGACTCTTGTGATTTGACAACAGCCGGTTTCTTTAAGATAAGTTAATTTAGTTTCGACATGCAGATAAATCATATCCAAAACCAAAAGATTTCGGCTTGTTCAAATTAAAATCAGAGAAACCGTATCGCATTAAACATCGTTACACCCTAAACATCCGTAAACTCTGTACCGCACAAAGTGTAATACATTTTGCCGTGTCTAGTGCTTTCAAATTAATATATGTATGAATAACATAAACTTAATATATAATAAACATATTATATATGCTAATGTTAATTAATATCTCGAAAATGAAAAACCAATATTCTTTTTCTTAATTGCAAACTTAAATATTTTGTAAATTGACATTTTTAACTATTAATATATGCACAAACATAAGGGAAAAATAAAATGATTTAGCCGACACAAATTGTATTCCCGTTGTGCATTAAATAAAAATGCAAGCATCGGGAGTTTAAGGTTAAAAATGGTCTACATTTTACCTCGTTTTTGAACTTCATCACGGGTTATCTGCCCAGCTAAATTCGTGGGGACCGTCGTGGGCGTAGGTGGTAGTGCCAAGTGGGCCGTCGTCGTATTTCCTGGATACCAGGCCCAGCCGCCAGTTTGTCCATTGAACATTCGAAGCTTCTCATAAACAGACTCGTTTTGCTGCTGCGCCTGCTGCTCCTTTTGTGACGCTAAATTGCGTAGCACCCGATTAATAGATGAAACCTGCAATTAAAGCCGAAGTACAAAGGCGTACATTTGCACATATTGTAAATACAAGTATACGAGTATAAGGTAGTGTTAGTACTAGACATGCTATGGAAATGTTTGCCATCATGTTTACTTCTCATTTTTACCCTAAATACTAATGCAATGCAAGCAGCTGCCATTGGCTATGGAGTAACAACCAATCACGCGCTGTTGCTCAAGAGCAGGATGGCAATACAACACTGTTGGGTTTTTCATATAGCGTTCGCAGTGTACTACACATACATACAAATACACTCACACTCACACTCGCACTCACACTCGCATAAAACACTTACAAATAAGTCTGACGATTTTACACGCATACAACTGTCGACCTGAGCAAAAATATATATATATATATATATACATATAAATATATATATATGTATGTGCATAAATACAAACATGCACATAATTAAGTTTTTGTTTTATTAAACTGGCATTTTACAAAAGTGTGGGTTAACCTAACTTCAGATAACTAAGTACATACATAAATTAGTATGTTTGACATTACAGAATGAATTTTATTATTTTAATTACCAGTTTAAACTTTTTGAATAAAAATACTACCTAGAAATCGATTTTCAGTAGTTACACTAATTATAGTGAGGGGTTGGACCTTGGAAATATTGAAATTGCAAGCCCAATATTTTAGTTAATTGAAACTCGAATAAAAGGCAAGCGAACTTTTTTTTATCTGCTTTGAATATACATTAAAATGTATGCATTTAAATACATAAGCTGAATAACTGGCTAAGTGGGTTGCGGTGACCCCACACATGTACTAAAATACAGATTTTTGTGAAAAAACCTTTGATGTCTTTTGAAGTCTTTATGTTTAAATACAAAACAGCCCGTAATTCATTGTAATCGCAACACTGCATCCAACATCAATGAGGGAGACCGAGCCGAGCGTCCAATGCAAAGAAATGTCAAGACCAATGCGCCAGACACGTGCCAACACTTAAAGTCCAAAGTGCCGTTTCCATGTTCTTGTTAATGGGTGCAAACAGAGTAAAGGAACATTTTCAAACCATAATCTCGTCGTATCGCGAAAACCCCACACACACCATACAAGCTTACTTACATATATACTTATGTACTTATTTGCATGTCCTTCGGCACTTAAGTATACTGATCATTTTCTTAAATTGTACTCAATAAAAATGAATAAATAATGAAAGAGTTATTATGACAAAAATATTTCTTTTGCATACAAAGCTGGATTGAAGCAAATAAGCACACAACATTTGACTGTTTCCAATCGCATTTCGTGATTAAGGATAAATAAATGATTGTCTTAAATAATAACGCTTCAAGAAAGGAATAAAGCTTATTCAAATACTTTCTTGAACTCCATGCACCCAGGTCCAGTTTGCATCCAAGCCGGGAGTCACCATCCTAGCATTCTCATACCACTTGTTCACATTCGCGTACTTGCTGATGTCGAAACCAGCCACCTCGAGGTGGACACACTGGCGACCAAGGCAATGTCGGAAATACTCAGTGAATCACCAGCAGCATATGTCTGACCCTCCAAAAAGTTGTTGAGGTGCTCGTAGGCAGTCTCGATCTTTTTGAAGGTCTCGGGATCGGCGGGCGCCTTTGGCGAACACTTGGGTTAGTAGTAGTTGGAGAAGCTCTGGTACAGGGTGCCCACGTCGAAGTAGAGTCGCTAGTTGATGACGGCGCGCTTCTAGGGGAACTTGGGGTAAAGAGAGTCGGTCTTGGCGTACTTCTTCACGAGATAGGTGAGGAGCAGCAGGGCGCGGAACCGGGCAAATAGTAGAAGTCAGCCATTTTATTATTGTATAGTACCAAGGTTCCAAGTATCAAGCAACAGTGATGATCATGGTTGCTTTATTTTATCGATTAGCTACCTCAGTTTCTCGATTTCCCATGCCGCAATTTTAGAATCATTGGCTTCTTATTAATATATAATGTGCGTTGACATATTATTGATAAGCTGAACAAATTTAATCAAGATCTCACAGAAAATATCCAAATTATTTTCGAAAAAATATTCTCATATTGCTCTCATTACGATCAGCAGGCGCAATCTCTTTCTGTATGCATAAAACTGCGCGAACACGTGTGAGAATGCGACTGGAAAATGATCGCCGCGAGCGTAAATATGTTTGTGTGGATTCTACAGCGCCCCGTTTTGTTCGATTACCTGTACGGAGGTTTGTATGCATATGGAAATGTTTGTCGCTAGCCGGGGATCTCAATTCGGGCTTGTGGATAAAAACATAATATATTGGTTTTGTTTCCATCATGGTGTCTGTCTGTCCGTCTGTATGAATGCAACTTTTTCGACAGAGATGGAGATCGAGACTTGAAACTTGGGGCATATACTGTGCCCGCGTCAAAGTGTAAAAACTACAGTGCCACTCCCACTAATGGGCAAGGAAATCAATAAGATCGATCTTTGCAAATCGGTAATGCCACATATCTCCCACAGTTTGAAGGCTAAACTTCTCAAATTTAGTTGGTATGTTGTTGGAGATGTCCTTCAAAGATCGATGACAAATTTGTAAGGCCACGCTCACACCTGCGCCCATAATCGCCAATTCAGGTATTTCGGAAAATGTAAAAAGAAAGAGTGACCAACCTTGAAAGGTAACATGCTGGTAACCTCCACCAAACATCGACATATCAATTTTCAGACCACGCCCACACCCACCGCCCCCAGGAACTGAGGCTCTAGAATTCTGAAATGCGCATATCTTCCACAATTTATAAGCTAGAATCACCAAATTTGGAAAGTTATTGGTAACTCCCCAAAGGGATCGATACAAAATTGGAAGGCCGCGCCCACTCCGGCTCCCTAAACCGATTCAGTTGTTAGTATAAATCGATAAGACCATATATGTCACACACTTTGGAAGCTGGAGTCACCAAATTTTAAAAGGCATGTTGCTAGTAACACCCTTCAAAAATCCAAAAATTTCTACTACAGCGCTCAACTAAATGTTTTTTTTTACTTTATGGTCACCGTTGCTGATATGCTAAATTTGTTCAGGCTTAAGTAGAGTGGCCAACCGCCAAATATCCATTGCGAAACTAGGATTAGGTAAACTACATGCATATATCATTTGTTTACCTGATCGAACAATGAAAATACCTTTTTCCATTAGAAGCAGTAGATGAAACTATAGCCAAATATTAATCCACTTTAAAGCGATGCGTCGGCATTGTTTTTAAATTACTTAATCCATTGTGCCTGCCGGTTCAACATTCGTTGCTTTGCGTTTGGTTCTACTTTGCAAAAATCTTGATAGCAGACTCAGGCCTCGAGCCCGGTTTTCTTTCTCTCTTTTGTATGTTTAGAACATCAACCCTCCATTCATCAAATTTGTAGTATTCGGATTAGTGAGTTTCTAACAATAAATCTGTACAGAAACTATACTTAATGCTTTACCCAATCATAAGTATTTGCAAACCGCTTGCCTCAAAATATGTATAAATTGTTATATATGATAGCATTTAAAAAACACTTACGCTTGGAATATTATCACTATTGCATACTTGCTCCGAAAGTAGTCGATCCCGAATTTCCCATGCAAATATGCTGGGACATTCCCTTTTATAATCCGCTATTTTTTGTACGACAGGCGTTGTAGCTACTCGTGGCTTTGATCCACCTATCGCTCGGGGTTTTATAGATCCAGTTTCGTAATATCTACAAATGGGAAAATCAGTTAATTTTGACAAATTGACAAAAGCGCTATATTTCAAAATCACATTAAAATACTGATTAATAGATAATTTCAAGTAACTTTCTTACAATAATAAAAGATAAGAAAACTATATAATACTACAATTTTCATATGTTACGAGTGTCAACAATATTATTATTTTCAGACAATTTCACTCCTCTTCTCTTCACAATCTCTAATTGTAACTGAAGAATTTATTATTATTATTTTCTTAGCGAAAGACTTTGCTTTAATTTATGGATTGGAACATAGCCGGCGGTTATTTGTTTCTCGCTTAGAAAGCATTCTTGAATTTTTAGAAATCTTTTCGTTTTAAATGTAATGTTATAAATATATATATTTAGACGTTATGGAATTAAAAGTGTCTTCTTTCTTTCGCTCACATAAAACTGTTCTTCGAGATCCAAGAAAGCTTACGAAATGCTTATAGGTATGATTGTCTCACCTGCCCAAGATTTTGCTAACGCAGCCGTTAGAAACTTGAAGTATTCGAGAAATATCACATGGACGTGCGCCGGAGTGAGCCAACTCAACAATTTTTTGGCGGGTTGAATCAGGGAGGGGTCTGCCGTTAACATACACGCCACCTAACTGGTTAATTCCACTGTGTCCCGCCGTCGAGCACCCGAATAGCGCACTTTGGCCCATTCCCACTCCCACAGATGAGTGGGGATGTCCATGCATGATGTGCTCCGTAGTTAGCATCATGATTCCCAATTGTCGTGTGTCTAGTTTCTTTGTGTATTAGTATTGGAGATGAGAAAAGTTTTAAATGTTTTCCTGTTCTATTTGCTTTGGTATTATTGCATTAGCTAATATTTTCGATACACTTCGATAATTAAATTGAAGAATGCACTGACAACGTCGTATCCTTATGCATTAAGCTTTAATGTTCATTTCGATGTTGGATTTTGTACTTGTAAATATTTATGTATTTGTATGTTCCACTTTATTAATAAACTAGAGATTACACTACGTTACAGTTCCGAGTTGGGAGGCATCATCGGATTTCGGCGGGCTTGTTATCGATTTCGTTATGGTAACCATTATTTTATTTTCTTTATTTTTTTCCAATTTTGTATTTGTAATTACTTGCACTTTTATTTGATTTGCGACTACGATTAAGGTTTGTCACGTGTCTTGGTCGATTGCTCCTGAACTTGAGGAATGCACATCGGTGCCGATCTGCCGTAGGCAGCCAGCGATCCGGCGGCAACGCCACGGATTGCGAGCCCGTCACTTCTCTAACAAATTTGTTTGCTTCAAAATGCAAAATAATCAGAATTGCGGCGGCGGTGTTAGTGTGCCCTGAACGAAATAGTGTACGACTAACTGGTTAGCCAAGCGAAACGATAATGAGCTCTCAAGCGAAAGACCAAACCTGCACAAACAGGGTAGCGCATATCAGAGGCAACAGTAAATACGGCCAGCGCGGCCATTTTGAGTTGATGTTTGCCGTAGTGCGAACGGGACGAATATATGCTTACTGGCTGGAATGCCGAGAGGAATGACGATAGTAGCTCGAACTGAGTACAAGAGGGATGACCGTAGAATGTGCTTTTTGGTATAACAGGACGCAGAATCATCCCAGGTCTCGCAGCCATTTACAATATACAAATCGCAAGGAAATTTTATAAGAACGTTGGGGAACTGAATTACATACATACATACATCGTAAATACATACACAAATACAAATGAACACTTGTATATACATACACACGTATATATACAAATATATACACACTAACACATCCACATATTTAAATGCAGAGAACACGAGCAGTATTCGTTGAGGTTGAGGGTTCCTGTGTAGTACCATGGACTTTTAAATTTGTATTTCGTTTACCCTGTGCCCACTCGACTATGTAAAAGGGGTATCTAATGCCGACTGCACTCAGTGCAAATAAAAACAGCAACTAATAATAATTTAAAGCTTCGACTTTTCTCTTAGTTATCTAAATTAAATTAGCAAAACTTTTTCATTACAGTTCACAATTCTATTATTTTATTTATTATTTATTTGCTTATATTTATTTATTCAATTTTTATGTATATGCCTTAACAATGCGTGAATTGGCTAATATAATAAATATACGCTTAACAATGACAGATTGTTCATATGTTGCATTTTCTACTTAACATCTGAGAACAGGGTATTTCTTGGTCGGAGCCTGTAGATTACAATGTTCATACTCCTTGTTCTTGTTGCTGGCTTTTTGCGTGTGCAGTCACATATTTAAATACACTGAGATAAAACATTGTAGGACCATTTAAACAATATTTTTCATTAAAAAAATCGTTGATTTTATGTGTTTTACAAATGGGCGATTTCGATTTACAAACGAGAAAACAGCCGCTTTTCAACTAAGATCAAACTTATTTCATAAGGAGAATATTATCTTATTATATATATTATTATATATATATTATATTATTATATTGTAAAGCATTCTTCTCTTTACAGTGCACTGACAAACGCGTATCTTCGAGCAGTAAGATATATTTGTGTAAATGTTTGGATGTTTAATGTTCGTGTACATATGTGAGTGGGAGCAGATACACACAATGCGAATACATACGTGCACATACGCATACACACACATTTGGCAAAAGAGTTCGTAATGACCAACATTTACATACATTGTTGAAGACCACGAACCAGAAATCGAGCAACAGAAGATCTGGGAACCGCATAATTATGATTAAAAAGGACCTCCTAAATAACATAGTGATAAAAATCATGTCGTTGCCGATGTTCTAATAAACACTTCTACTGCTGTAAAATACTTAACCTGCCGTTGTCGACAATTGGAGGATTTTTATTCTTTATATAGAGAGAAAGCTAAGTACTGATTATACTTTAAGGGAATGCCAAACATTAGTTGTTGTAGCTACCAAAATGATCACAGACTGTTATAAAATGCGTTTTTATCGTATTATACTTTTGTTTACTGCAAAAAGGAAAAGAAAACCCCAGTTACTTCTTAAAATTGTGCCATATCATAAGCCATTTCCACCCCGAAAATTGCGGAACCATCCACATAGCACAATTCAGACCCCAACCCCCAGTATAACTTGGGCCAGCCTTAGTAAAAATCACTCGCAATACTCACTCTATCAGAACCGGCGGCAGTTACGGCTTGGGCCACGAGAACGTCAAATTTAACATGCGGCCCGACACGTTTTTGGGATTTTTGAAGTCACACGCATCAACGGTCGCTCTGTCGCCCACACTGTCGGCATCAGACCAGTAAAAGAGTCGAGGGCTTCTTCAAAGCAAATTCCTGGCACGACCCTGGAGTGTGGTGAAAATTTCATGGAGAATTGTGAAGGTGACGAATCTGATTTTTCTGGAATGTGTGAAACATTTTAATTTATTTCATATTAAAAAAAAAAACTGTAAACTGGTATACCCAACAAATAGGGAAAGTTTTACGATTGTGGCTATAGTTTAGAGACAAAATCCCAATTAATACCTATATTTATCAAGTGTTGTTCTCTGACAGTGCAGGTGTAGAAACAGGAGTCGCAATGTCTGTAGCTAAGAGTTTGTACAAGTTAGGTGAGAGCTATCTGCCTCCAGGCACACTTGTTCCTTTTTCTAATGCATGGGGTACGACAAAACACTATTTCCGAGACCGAAGCCAAAAGTCGAATGTCTGTCGGCTACCGGGACACGGGTTTTGGGTGTGCAGGGAGGCTGTCCTATTGATTACCTCTGACATCAACTCGCAGACGATCCAGAGGTGCCGATAGAATCGAGTTCCCTAACAACAGTGCACTACTATTTTCATTGTGCTGCGGAAGAGAACAAACAAAAGATAATATGCGTAACATTGGCCAAAAACCAAACATCGGTATATCGACCCCGACCCGACGGAAGACCTCTCTCTCTCTCTCTCTCTCTCTCTCGTGGCCCAGGCTGAAACATAAGCCACAGACTCAGCCGCAGTTGCAGTCAACGTAAGTCGGAGGCTTATTAGAAAATAAAAAAAACGCATGAATAGAAAATTCAATATCCAGAGCATCTATTGAGGGACAAGAGGAGCGAGGAGGACAAGAGTATAATTTAGCTTAGACAACAAAGACGAAGACCAAAAAAACCGCAGCCGATGCTGACAAGAGACAGCAGAAACTGATGGTGATGGCAAGGTTCTATGTATAATAACTAATAACAATAGAGGTCAAAGTAGTTACACTGCATACTCTCAATAGAAGTATGTGTGTTTGCACAGTATACAGATAGAGATACAGACACAGAGATACGAGTACTCTGAATGCTCGCCGTGAGGCAGTAATGCAGTTTGCAGGAGGTTTGTTAGACAGATGTAGGGGCAGACTCGCTTTGACAGTCAGCCTCTACTTAGGGGTGCGTTGAGCTGAGCCGAGCCGAGCCGAGCCGAGCCAAGCCTACCCTTGAAGTAAACAATTAACCGAAATGATGCCATTGTGTGTGCACTTCGGCTTGACTAAAAATGCATACTACTGTCGCTGTTATTGTTATTATTATGAAAGGGCGGGACGGGGATGTGGCAACGCCAGCCTTTCCATACCTGAGGCTCAAAGATTCTCATTCGTCTCTCACGCACTCGTAGATATATTGATATCAATTAGCGTACATACACACGTGCATAATATGTACGCGTGAAGTGATGGCTCAACTATTATAAAGTATCACCTTAACATATTTTGTAATTTTTAATTACATTTTGTTTGATTTCTTTTGATATACTCGTATATATGTATATTGACCGGTCATTACCGAAAATTACCGTCGGTAAATCGAAATCGTTGTTTGACTGAGCAGGCTTCACACAAGATTTGGAAATCGAATTTTCCAAAATTCTATTTTAGTGCTTCTCATTCGCTAACTGAGCTGTTCCTAACAATGACAATGATAATGATAACCGTGGACCGGCTCAAGCTTCTGGGTCTGGATGAGTAGGTCGGACTGCACGCGTCGCGTATTACTTGCCGGATACGGAAATATTATTTTAAATAACTGCGCACAATCATAGAGGCCCGACGTCCTGCATGCCTGTTTACCAGAGGAATGGAATGGAGCACAACAGTCAGATTGCTGGCATTGTGCATGTGAAGTGTATTCGGACTCGGGGGTGGACGTGTGCGTGTGCACGGGAAATTAACAAAGAAGCGTGCCGAATCTGGTTCGAAATATTTGCTTACTAAAAGCTACCATAATTTATTAATTTATTGCTGGGATTTATTCAGTGGTCGGGAGCCTTTTTACTTTCGCCAACTTGGCTCAACCCGCAATTCCAAAAACTAAAAGCAAAGAATAAACATTTTTGTAGACAAACTTTAGACAGTCAGCTGTCATTTGCAAATGTATTATATATATATATACTTATGCTACTATGCGCGTGTATGTATATTTAGTTATAATAATAAACTACCTAATTTGAGAGAGGCGCCTTAATTGGTTCATTAATAAATGCATTTAAAAAAAGTCTTAAACATGTAACACCCATAATAATCAGCAGCAAACCCTCCCTTGTTTTGGGTGGCTTTAAATATTTGGCGATACATTGTAATGTTTACTGAAATCTGAAAAGCCACGTGTTGGCATTTTAATCGTACAACAGGCCTTACACCTCAGCGAATTTCGTATTTTTCTCAAAACTCTCGAACACGATGTTTGCATTATGGCTTAGAAAAGCTCTCAAAGCCATTTTCCTGTATTTATCAACGTGTTCAGCCAAAGAAAACAACCATTCTACCATTCTACTAAGGGCCTTTTGTTTTATTTTGAGCCTACCTATTTTTGCTTAAAAAAATAATCAATTTTTGTATCTTTTCTGATCCCAAAACGGTTCTCTAATAACTTATTTGGACACAATTATATAATAATAATTTGTTACAACAAATAGAAATCAAGCGAAAAGAGTTCATCCTCACAACATATCTATCGACAACAAATTTGAACAAATTTCAATGGCTTATTAAAATGTTTTTCCCACAGCATTTTGATAATGAGCAGGGGGCGTTCTCTGACTGTGTGCAACGGATGTGCAAAAATCTGGCACATGCTGAGACACCGGTTGGAGTTGGATCTTTGTCCTGTCAAAGGGTTCAGTATCGTCAAAATAAATGACAATTCTCCAAGGAGAAATTAAGGTGGCATACGTTGGAATTGAGCTCCTCCGACTAAAGAGAAAGAAAGATGTGCAATGTATGAATTAATATAGATTGAGTAATAGCATATTAACTTTTATGCATCGCGTTGACAACCGCAAGCAGAGTGACCATTTTCAGCCCGTACGGGCGTTTAAATCTCTATTTAGTGCACCTCACTGGAAGCACTAATTCTAAGGGGTAAGGGTTGCTCTGCTCTTATGATGATGATGATGATGCTCCTGCTGCTGTTGTTACTGAGACTTTACGTCACCGGCACAGTCGGTCGTCGGTCGTCGGTCGACGGTCGACGGTTGACGGTACCCAACCCACTCCAATCAGAAACAACCGCCTGCTGTTGCCATCGAACTAGAAGGAACAGTCGTTCGGCCACGTGTCGCTGACAAACTGCTTAAACACGCCGTTGATGAATTCAAATAGAGTTGTTGCGCTCATTGCCCGGGTTGCCCGGGTTGCCTGGGCTGCTCTGTACTACCGTTCGGGTCGTTTGGCCCAGTCCCTGTTCTCGACAAATTACACACTTTGCGGCATTTTGCGCTTTTAACAATTTTATTGTTATCGATCGATGGTCGCCTGGCTGCCAATTATCAAGTGCCAGAGCAGACAAGCACCAATTGTGTTAATCAGACGTATCGACATTCTTTTTTTCATTTTTTTTGCGCAAGGTGTGGGGGGTGGAACGGGGTAGGCCAAAAGTACACTGGCTAGAGCCGCCAGTCGAGATGAAGAATTGCCGATAAGGCACAACAAAATTTACATACAGCAAGCATACGAAATGCAATTAATTATATGGACGGCTGGCTATGATAATCACACATATTTGTTCTGTGCCCCCAATACAATGACAAACATCAAATACATGCCCAAGCAAACTAATACATATGTACGTATATATACACACCCATTGGACGTATGTAAATATGTACATACACTCGAAACATGCACGTACCAAAGGGATTAGTAGGTGGTCACCATAGCTAAGCCATAGGTCGACATGAATTAAGGATTACACGAGTTCTTTTAATTGCCGTCGTAGTCGGCAATATTTTTGGTCGAGCCACCTATTTTATGATTGTGTTTAGTAGGAACATATTGAACTTGTTTATTTATTTATTTAAGGGAAACTGAATATAGACCACTTATAATAAATAAATCAAATTAGACATCCTTTTTATGTACTATATTATATAAAGAACTTTTTGAATAGCAACTATATGAAGAATGCTAAAAATTGTGATCGGCAACAATTGGAACAATTGTCTGGCCACCTGTCCGCTTCTACTAGCCAGTGAAAAATGTATGACACTAAATAAAAGGAGGAGAGACACATTCTCAATAAATATTTGATCATTGATGCGATTCACGTTGACACGTCCAACTGATTCTTATCGTCCTGCAAGATGATTGAGTGGGAAAGTGGGCAGAGGAGCGCCAGCTATTAAATACACCTGGAATGGTCTGTCCTTTTGCGTTTGGCGACTTGACAATTGAATCTTGAAGACTACCTTTGTGTTTCTGCATAGAAGCAGATGTGTTTCGTGGGGTAACATTTTGTCAGTACGATGAACGATTACCGATTGATTTGTACATATCACGAAAGTAAGTGTATCTGAAGTTGTACAGTTGTAACTAACAGGCATCAATATATTCTGTTATTATATATTTCTCTCCTTATATACAAAGTAATCGTCTGAATGCCTTGTCTAAGGATGAATTTCTTAATTCAGAACTTTCTGCCTTTCAAACTTTATTATTTCACCATGTGATATTCCAGTGAACAGAAAAAAATTAAATTATTGTATAACAAATGTTACGGCAATTTTCATGAATTCAAAATCATTGAAATGAAATAATGGAAATCCCAAAAACAATCAAAGGGATACTCATTCCATAGAATGCATAGCAGTACGTTTTTTACCATCTATTGGAGGGCGGTAAATGCTGAGCATTCAACACGAAGGAGGTGTTTATCGGCAACTGGCCCACCACCGCAGATGGTCCTGATCCTGCCCCTGTCTGGGGTGTGTCTGTGCGTGTATCTGTCTCTATGTCTGTGCACGCGTGCGTGTTTGTTGGTGAGCCACACAAATTCCTGTTCTTTAAACACTAGTGTTCATCATATCGAGAAGAAGGCGTAATTCTGTTGATAAAGTTAAATTAGCAGTCGGACATTGCATATGCTTGTCCAACCCTGTGAGAATTATACTATTATTAAGTATATATTTAAGCACAAATACATAATGCATGTATATATACACATGTACTTATGTACATATACAAATTCTTATTTAGGGTAAGCGAGTTGCGAACAATGCTCGTTTCATTATTATTATTTTCTTTAAACGCAATAATGAACAACGCAGCAATCGTTTATACAACAACAATGCGATGCGCCCAGACTGAGGATAAAGATGACGATGGGCTATGACGACAATTACAATGAGGATTTGGTCGCGACTGCGGTGGATGGCCGTCATCACCGTGGCCCAGAGACCAGTGAGTCCTATAATATAACTCCAGCTCAACTCGCTCTCTCTCACTCATAGCTAGAAGCTGCCAGTTGACTGGGCAATTAACCATTGGGTTGGAAAAGAAAAAAGGGAGCTTCACCAACAGCATCACAAAGTAAATTTTGTGAATTCTGCACCCTAGACCTAACCTCAACGAATTCCAGGCAATGCGCACTCGCACTCGCTCCTGGTATTCGCCCTGGTAATTGGCAGACATACTGGCAGATTCACATTCACATTCAGATTCAGATTCGGATTCAGATTCGGATTCAGATTGCAACGGGCCCACTATTTTTATGGACGAGGGAGTTTGGGCAGTTGGGGATCGTAGCATAGTGTAATCATAAGCGGGGCCTGTCTTTTCTACCACTTTTAGGTCGAGATTAATGTTAGAATCACTCTGGCAATCAGACGTTAACAAAAAGTTGCAGGCTAATCAGTTTCGAAAGTTATTCGTAATATATACATAGGTACTTTTATATATAGGTATGCAAACCAGTTCTTGTTTGGGTCGTGCCTATATTCATATATAAGTTTGGTATCGAGATTATCAACAAGTCAAGCAGAACTAATGCGTTTTATTGCTGTGCTGAAGCGTCAAATATTTGACTTTAATAAAATGTTGAGTTTGCCAGTTCGAAATTTGAATTTAAGTTGCTAATTAAATGCGACACCAATGCCAACCAAAAAAATATATATAAAATATACCTAAAAATGAGAAGAGATATACTTTTGTAGAACTATATTCGAAATGGCTTGCCGCGAGTTCCTCTCACCTAGTTAATAGGATTTGCATATTCGTAGCTTTTACTAAACCCCTGACAATAATTAATAAATCATTTTCAACAATATGTTTTGTTATTAATTAAACTCAACAAACAACTACTATTAGTATTAATAATTATTAAACTATTACTACAAAAAATTCGAATTAATAATTAACATTCTACGACACAAATAAGAAATGATAAATAATACATATAATTCATTTGCAAATATTAATATGTTGCCTTCTTGCTTGTCTTAATATTAATTATTTTTTATTATGTTGTTATTAATTAAACTTGACAAACAACAACTAAGTATGAGTAGTAATAATTTAGAAATTATTAATTAAAATTCTACAACGACTTGCAAATGCAAATATTAATATGTTGCCTTCTTACTTGTCTTTTTATCAATTAAACTGAAAAGACTTTAATATGTTTCTTTTTCTTTAAACTTAAACTTATTTAAAACTCTACACCGGAAGCGAGCTGCTTGTAAATAAATACTTATGTTCCGCAAGTATTTTAGAATCTACAAACGAAAGCAACGTTGCAATCGTGAACACGTGCAAATCCATTCAAAATTGTTTAGAATTTTTTGTTAGCTTGGAGAGTTTCACTGTTTCATTGTTTTGTTTGTTGTTCGGGTCGCAATATTGCTGATGTCTATAATCCAACAAGTGTTGTTGACAGCATCACTTTCCACATTTCATTTGTGTGTCATTAATTTTCGAGTCGAACGAACCGCAACGTGAAAAATAACAGCTGATCCCGCTTGGCTTTACGCTTTGCGCTCGACATCAGCCCATCAAGTGGAACTAAATTGACATGTGATAAGAATTTCCAAGATAAATCTCAATACCCTCACAGTGTGGAGTGTATGCAATGTGGAGTGTGGAGTGTGGGCCACATTGGTAGTTGATTCCCTTGTCGCAGTTGATTCCCTTTAACCTGTTTCGAGTTTCAGCAAACATTCTGCATAAGGAATTCTTTTAGGTCAAAGGATTAGGATAACAAAAATTATAACAAAATGCTATTGAGAGGAACGTTGCCAGTTTTCAACTGATCTGCAACATTTTTTTAAAAAGCAACCCCATCTGACAATAATTTAGGGTAAAGTCATTTGCGTCTGTATTTATAAATAACCCCACAAAAATAATATTTTATGCGTAACAAATTCATCATGGGAGTTTCTCCACTTGTTCATTTCTAATTTATGTCATTTTTTGAATACACAGATATTTGTTATAAATGCTTCATTAAGTCAATATGCCAAATAAATAAAAGTGCGATATTTGCAAATAATAATTTGTTCATCAATTTTAATCTAAATTGAGATGTGGTAAAAAGTTGTCTTCCGTTTCCCTCTGCACCCTTTGCACATCAACAGACGCACACTCCGAATTTATTCCGATGTTACAGAAAACTGTAAATAAAGCTGGGACACAAACCAAATAGCGTCTAGCCAATTAATATGCTATGTTTGCTGACAAAAGCTTGGAGGAATTGTACAATAGTTACTCGCTTCTGCTCAGTAGAGTCAATATACGAACAAAAGGTGGCGGAGTTAAGTTTTGAAGAATACAAAAAATAATGACTTTTAATACCAACATTAGGAAAAAGTGGAAAGTAAAATGTACTAGATTAAACTGTGTCCACGCTTGACGAAACACGGCGTGGACACAAACCAAATATAGAAACGATAATACATTAGCTTCGACCAATCATAGCTTTTATTCAAATAACAAACTTTGGTTGAAGTATAAACTTTTAATCAAACAATAAACTATGGTTGAAGTATAGACTTGTAATTATTGACAAAAGCTTGGAGGGTTTGTGCAAAAGATGTATGCTTTTACGGAGTATTCACAGCAACCGTTGTACAACAGTTACTGGGACAGGGATTGGAAAATCCATTTAAATGTCATGGCGTTGCCCCACCGACAGCCTGTTTGGATCGCCTATTTAATTTCCAGAACCAAGGCAAAAGACCAATCTGGCAATGCTTACACACGCTAGCAACATTGGCGAATATTCGCCAGAAGTTCTGCCATATACGAGTAAGCCCTGCCAGATGCTCTGCCAGAGTTTAATCGTAAAACACATCAACGAACATGTCTGGCAACAGCCGGCTGGTTTATCTACATAAAATATACATAAATAAATTGTTGCATGTTTGGTATGCAATTTGCTTGCGTTAATATATTTTACAAATGCTTGTAGCCCGTTTGTTACAATGTTGCAAATGGGTTGGAGGCATTCTGTTCATATTATATCATTTAATACTCAACAGACGACCAAAGATAAGTTTAATAAGCAATTAACGATACTTTTTACCGGCTATTTATATGAACATTCACGTGCTGTGTGTAATTTGAAGCATACAAATATATAATCAAATGAACTACCCCGAAAGGCCGCATTCTTTTCACAGAGATTTAGTTGTCATGCATACTTATCGAGACCAAAAATCATGTAAAAGCTTTCTAGTCGCGAGTTCTCAATTAAGAAGTACAGTGAATTGAAGCACCCTACTCCCGTATTCGCATTATACTCATTTGGACGCAAATAAATAACCTGCACACAAATATGCCTTAATTGAAGCTTAATCTTTCAGTTACAAGCAACGACTGCGCTTCTTTTATCTTTTTATACACATTACAATGGCGTTACTGTTAGCGTTTCTACAACAAAATATTAAAATATGCATTCGTCGAATGAAAATTACGTTTAAACTACATATATGGCAATCATTTAAATTAATTTAGACTGCGGCTCATAATTATGAGTGTTATATAAACGCCTCCATCACATAAATAAATAAATAATTTGCTGAATTGCAATTTGACAATGTGTTGAAATAATGAATACTGTCATGAGCTGCATATTTAAAGTTTACTTCTCCGATTGCTGCAATGCGGACCGGTGTAATATTATTATGCTGCTTTTATTGCTCGCAAAATGTTGTATTGATTAAATGCCAACAAACCGAATTAAGCAAAATAAACAATGAACAGTTTGAAAATTTTAAGGTATGGTGATTAAAACAGTCATTTGATTATTTCTAGTAAGTTATTTCGTCCACAGAAAATAAACAACAAAAGCTACATGCGTTCACATGATGAAGTGCGCAGCTATGAAGCCTTTGAAGAAAACGCACGAATTGTCAACGAACACAACAAATTTTACGAGACTGGGAAGAGCAGCTTTAGATTATCAACAAACACAATGGCTGATATGGTACATTTACACGTTCGCGTAACAGGATTTATTAATATAACACACCTTTTTTCACAGAACACAGATTCATATCTGAAAGGTTTCTTACGTTTACTGCGGAGCCCACCGAATTCTACTGCGGATAATATTGCTGATATTGTAGGGTCTCCGCTAATGAATAATGTTCCTGAGAGTTTTGACTGGCGCAAGAAGGGCTTTCATACTCCACCGTATAATCAACAAAGCTGTGGCTCCTGTTATGCCTTCAGTATAGCTCAGAGTATCGAAGGACAAGTTTTCAAACGCACCGGAAAATTATTGGGACTTAGTGAACAACAGATTGTCGATTGTAGTGTATCCCATGGTAACCATGGTTGCATAGGTGGCTCATTGCGAAATACGCTGACATATCTACAGGCCACCGGTGGTCTCATGAGATCTCTGGACTACAAATATACGGCAAAGGTAATCAAATTGCATCCCTTTACTATAAATTCCTATATATGAATATAGAAAACATAGAAAAATATCTCACATCTGTTGTTCCCATTGTCTAAGCATAAGCAAATATATCCAGAAATATCTATTCTTCCAGAAAGGAGACTGTCAGTTCGTCAAGGAACTGGCTGTGGTCAATGTGACCTCCTGGGCGATAATACCCGCAAATGATGAGAATGCCATTCAAGCAGCTGTGGTGCACGTTGGTCCAGTTGCGGTATCCATCAATGCAACCCCAAAAACATTTCAATTATATAGGTAAGGTTAATAATAAACGATTATAAGTAATACATATATATATATATTTATTCGGAAATTATCTACAAGTTCTCGTAACTCTGTTTAAATTTTCGCAGTGCCGGAATTTATGACGATGTTGCCTGTGGTTCAACTTCTGTAAATCATGCTATGCTCTTGATTGGATTTGACAAAGACTTTTGGATTCTGAAGAACTGGTGGGGAGAGTTATGGGGTGAATCCGGTTTTATGAGAATTCGCAAGGGTATCAACTTATGTGGGATCGCAAATTATGCAGCCTATGCTATAGTATAGTAATAGTAATGCCTGCTAAAGCTGCGTTTATATTGATTTATTGTATTAAGCATTCTGTGTCGTAAAAAGATGATTTTTTGCATATGACATATACAAATGTACGTATATTCAACACTAATGATACGTCATAAGCGTAATAAGTCTCACATATCATACAAATACAATAATGTATAAAACCATATTATATGTGCAATATACACACGAGAATATTTATTAACACGCTTCCCCGACTCCTGTCCAATAGCTTAATTTAATTTTCATGCCACAATTTTGTTGGAAAAGTTAATTAAATTAAAAGCAATATTCACAGTTCGTTGAATACAAAATACAAAATACGTGTTATTGGCAAATTATGGGCTGAGATGCCAAGGTAGGGGTGAGTGATGGAATTTACTGTGTGCTTCTTGAGGGTAGTCTCAAGCACTGCGCATGCGCATCGAATTTTGAGCACGCCCACACTGTGAATCTTGCTCCAATTGGTTAGCAATATTCCGGATATACAGAATTCTTATGCAGGCAGTGGTTCAGCGTATTTCTAATTGGTTGATATTTCTATCCGCTGTCTATTTATTGGACAGTCCCACTGCAATATTTGAAATGGTGACTTCAAGAAAGTCGGACAAACGGCAATTGAAAAGCTTTTCTCATTCAGTCTTCATAGATAATTCGTGACGCGAGACTTTGTGAATTTTTCGCAAAATTCAGTTGTTAAATTTGGGATTTCTCAAACTTTTCAACAATGGTGCTTAAAAAAGTGAATGTAAAAGAAAAAATTATAGAGCAAAAACGGAAATAATATGTAATTCAAGCACCAAAGCAGCTGATAATATAAATTTGTTTGAAAACTAAGCAAGGTGATGAAGCTATTCAGTTATTTATTCTTGCACTGATTTCCCAATTGTAATTACAACTAAAGGCAGATTCTCAGAATAACGCATGCCCTGCGGATTGGACTCTAACTGCTCCCATCAGAACAAAAAAAAAATAGCCTGCCAACATATACAAAATACAAATTTCACTACAAATTTCAAAAACCAACCGCTTTGTCCTTTGAAAACTATATGATATGGTATTCCGATATTGATAAAGCTTTTCAGATTGTAAAGAAAGAGATTGTTAAGGAAAACGGATGGTCGTCTGTAAGTTTTACTTGGTCATGGGATTTCTACGAATCGATTTTTACTATACCCACAACCAATTGAAAATGGGTATAACAAAAGGTATAATGGAGACTATAACAGCTCGAGACTTCAAATCTGGAATATATTTCTCGTAAGCCAACTTGAATTAATGTTTGCCTGTTATATTTTTGCCACATTTTCCTCTTCATCTTTAACTGCTTGATAGAACCCGCTGGGAATCTTAAAGTGCAAAATGGCAAAGCCAAGATCGTGTTGGGTATTTCAAATAAAAAGTAAACAAAAAGTAGAACCCGTTGGGAATTGCAAAATGAAAGACGTCAAAGTCTATGTCAAATTCCAAAAGCGGAATTAAATAAATGCATATATGCTTGCGCGCAGCTAAGGTAATAGATGATTAACGCGCGACAACTACAACTGCTCTTAATATAAGTAGAATTTTAGTTATAACTCAGCTGAGTTGTTGCACCTGTTGCGGATTATCAACTGCAAAAATGGAAAGCCAAAATAAAATAAAATATAAGCGCAAATTGAAATTGAGCAATAAGACCAGAATATATTTAGGGTATATCGCAGTTGAAGCGATATTGTTTGTAGATAATGGGGGCAATGCCGTTTACGATGAACTACTAAAATCAAATAAAATGTGTAGCTCTTGAATTCCGTTTTTCTATGGCAACAAGTAGAATTACCTGTGGAAAAGCACTTGTAATTAGACAAAGTAAACTCAATTATCCGTGCATTTCATTTCTAAATGTTAATCGCCCAGCAATTTAGCCCAATTAAACATGCATGATGTTTTACGTGTAAACAAAAGACCATCAACGGCATCAGTGTAATAATGATTACCCGCCCTCAAATTGAACGAACACCTACTATTATTTGCCTGTTGACAGTAACCACTCAGCCGAATTATTGCCAACTCATCAGTGGGTATTTTGGTCTTTATCTGCCTCTATGCCCCTGTGCCCCGCTGCTTTCGTCAAAGGACATATGCTTTCAAATTTCAACCACCCTCGGGACTGGGACTGAGACCGGTACCGGGACCGGCAATGCCCGGTTGCCGTACTGTAATCGTTTTCAATTTCAATAGCTATCGCAAACAGAAAAATGCCTATATGTAGATGTCAATGTGCTTGTATTTAGATTGTTGTCCATGTGGATGTCATACTTTTGTTTTTAAACGGAAATATGAGAAGTGGGTAAGATAGAGGAGTGGACACCCCATATAAACAAACCACTTAAATTAATTTACGGTAATTGCATTTGCATTGCAGACCTGGTGCGTAATCTCTTTCCAAACTTCTTTCATTTATTAATTAACCAATGAAATAAAAACTTATTTTTCTTTGCACCTGTATTTTTGGTTAGAAGTAGACTACTAACAAGGGAAAGTGCTCGAATATGAGATAAGCTGCATCCATCTTTTCAACATATTATATATGTATATACATATATAACATGGGAACAATTAATCGTAAAATAAGTTTCTACAACTCAAATCGCAAATAGCGATTCTTATTTATCGTTGTGTCCATGCAATATTGGTGTTAAACATATTAAAATATTAATATTTCGATATCAGAATCAACCCCATTCAAAATATTCTAACCTTGGACAAACATCCCTCAATTATTTTTTACTGACTAACTAAGTACATCTGGCAGATTGTTAACAATCTGCTGTTTTTCTAAATACTAACATAATTTTGTCATTATTTACCTCACTGGTTTGTAATTCGTTCAACCCTCTGGTGGATTTCTCTCCCCTTGCATAAGTTAAGAAGTCTCGTAATCATTTGTTTCGCTTTAGGTTTGCGTTTGCAGCAAAGGTATGGAACACATTGGCATTAAGCTTAACAATTGTGCTTTGTTACTTTTTTGTAACCTTATTATCTTTAACGAATTGTCTCTAGGGACAATCCTCTTTTCAATTATGCCATTCACACGCATAATATAATTGAATGTGCAGGAGTTCGCATAAGGGGCGGGTTTGCACAGATTGAATAAATTTGTACTAGAGTGAAATATAACAATTTATATATATATTCTACACAGGATCTACCAATAGCGTAAATAAACAGTTATTAAATTACTTTGTGCTACACATAATAGATCATGTTTTCTTCTTTTTCTTTTCCAGAAATAGCACTAAATGGCATTCCCTGAGTCTATTCAAAGATCTACTCGACCTTCAACTCCAACTAATGGAATGGAAAACAGCCAAATATCCGTTTCCCAAAAATCAAATCACGTAAGTTGCCTTTAAAAAAATTAACTACTATAGAATTAAATTTATTTTTAAACTATATTATTATAATAAATTAACACCTATAATGAAAATAATGAATGGGTTCTTGGTATAAAAACATAAATAACTAAAACCAAGACTTAGCTACTTAAAAAAGGACAAGCGTATATTGTGGAAGGGGAGGGGTTGTTTTTTACACACAGAATATAAATCGAAAACAGACAAATGTTTCCCTTGAGATATTGGGTTTTACGTGCTTTGATTCTTTATTTTATTAGAAAAAAACGACGTTGCCAACAAATTGTCAATGACAGGACCAACTTTTCTGCCATTACGAGAATATATATATATTACGGAAAAAGAAAACAATGCTTTACAACAAACAACTATCGATTACCAAAGACAGAAAAAGAGGGATAGCGAAAACAGACAACAAAAAACATATTATTTTATTAGAAACAAAACAAGCAATTGTACACACTTGAGTATTTTTGATTGGGTATTTAAATATAATAAGATAACTTGCATGTGTTTTTCTAGGTGAGCACAGTACTGCTTTACGGTATACCTATTGTGTCACTGTACATCGAGGGGCAGGAGCGTCTGTGCCTAGCTCAAATCTCCAATACTCTCCTAAAACAATTCAGCTACAATGAGATACACAATCGACGCGTAGCTCTGGGAATAACCTGCGTCCAGTGCACACCCGTCCAATTGGAGATACTGCGAAGAGCCGGCGCAATGCCAGTCAGTTCGCGACGCTGCGGCATGATAACGCGGCGCGAAGCTGAGCGGCTGTGCAAGAGTTTTTTGGGCGATAATACGCCGCCGCGGTTGCCAGACGATTTCGCGTTTAATGTGCAGCACAAGTGCGCATGGGGCTGTCGCGGCTCCTTTTTGCCTTCCCGCTACAATTCGTCGCGAGCCAAATGCATAAAGTGCAGCTATTGCGGCATGTTCTTCTCGCCCAACAAATTCATATTTCATTCGCATCGCATTACGACCAACGACAGGTATATTCAGCCCGATGCGGCCAATTTCAATTCGTGGCGACGCCACATGACTCTAAGTGGCCACGGCCAGGACGAGAAAATCATCCATGCTTGGGAGGATGTCAAGGCGATGTTCAATGGCGGTACCAGAAAGCGACTAGTCAACTGTAATGGCAATAATAATGGCAACAATCGAAATCGCAGCACGACAAGCAGCACATCATTGGCGACATTATCGAAAACAAGTGCAGTTATCGATAACAAGTGCGATTCGCCCCCAATCAATTGTGAGAGTGAGACAAAACCGATATCGCCGCCATGTTTAAAGCGCACATCACATGATCATCCATACAATTACAGCACGGTGACAGCTGCGGCTGCCGTGGTTGGAGTCACCGCAGTGGCTGCCACCGTCGGGGTGCCCTTCAACTTGCACCGATCGGCGGTGATATCGCCATTGCAATCATTGCGCAACGAGCACGATTTGTCAATAATGCCGCTTTCGCACAACTTTGTCGTTGATTACACCATGTGGCAGCAACAGAATAATCAGCATACAAAAAAAATTAATGCTAGCGAAACGATAAACTCATTTGAAACGTGTCCAGCGCCTTGGGGCAGACCGGAAATTAATGTATCAGCAGCAGCAGGTGGAAACTCAATTCGGCTGGTCGAGCATAATCCATTTAATATAATCAAAAACGAACACAACTCGGCGTCCATTTGCGGCGTGCCAAAGAGTCGAAAGTTGCCTGATGGAGATCGCTCTGATTTTAATATGCCATCGCTGCTTAATTCTTCTGCATTTAAGCCTGTTGTCGCCTCGGCAGCGATTGTGTCCACGTCGTTGTATGCAACGCGCTCGAATTATTCGAATAACAACATTTACATAAGTCCGGCACAGCCGACGAGAACAACCACAGTTTTTACCCATAACAGCATTACGACAGCCGAATCCAATGGAGCAATATTCAATTCAGCATCGAGTGCATTTCCACCGATCTTGGACTCCATCCAAGTGGGCACAGAAAGCGAGCAATCCGAGTCCACACCAGATGCTAATAATCCACAATCAGTAAATTTAACAAATACTGATAACTCCGATAAATCACCGTCAGACGGAATTTACATTAATCCGAGTATTTGCCGAAATACAGATGAAGATGATGAGGATGACGACGACGACGACGAAGTGGTCGACATTGAGACGACCGAGGATGATGTCCAAACAATGAATGTTTCTCTCAATATGTGCCCCTCTCAATCGCCAGTTGATGGAGATTTATCCTCGCGCAGTGCAAGCCATTCCCATTCCGCGAGTCCCAACGATGATGTTGATGTCGATGGCTTTACAACGGATACCGAGGATCAATTTGATGTAAAGTCAAACATTTGCTCATACGACATCAACATCACCCGCTCAAATTTTAAGATCTACAACAATGAAAAGGAGAAGATATCGACAACGGAGGAGGAACTGCTTCAAAATTACAAAAAGAAAAATAGTGCGGTAAGAAATGGTGTGAAATTAGTGACTTTACCTAATTAGTAAAAAGTGCATAATGAAATCCATCAAAGATCTGCATATTTATCTTAAAAATGTATGCTTATAGTATTAATTCGTTTAAAATATAATATTCTTTTCAGGATGTAAATGGATTAAAAAGGTTGTCGCGTCGCAAGTGCTCAAATCAACATAAACATTGTCAGTTCTTAAAAAAGAACGGATCCAAGCTGGAAAAGGATACATTTTTCTCTGCCCAACCCAGCTTACACATTCAGCAGCGAGTTTCGTTTCCAGTATTTTTAAAGGCTCATCTTAATTCATTTCGGCAGCGCCAACACCGACAACCCAGTCCCAGTACACCTAGACAGCTATATTGCTATGATGCGACACAAAGAACTAATGAGAATAGCATTGACTAAATAAAAATTTGTATAAAACACAGATTAATGTTATTTGTAAAGTTGCAAATGACACATATATTCCGGTATTAAAATTCACGGTTCAATAAATTGACTAAACCAGAAGAAAAATGTTTTTTTTTTACTTCTGATGAACAATTAAAGAAAATTAATTAATATTTGCAAAATAACATTGAACAATTCCCTATTATTTATATTATTAATATAATATAACATAATATTATATTTTGTACATGTTGTACTCTATGACTATTAATATATATTTTTTCCATAGCAGATCCTTAAGTTATTAATAAAATAACAGAATTAATATTTGGTTAGGATAAATAATACATTTATCCACTTAACAATTAATAAAAATTAATGAAAACATACAGAATGTAGTAACTATCAATATATTATTTTTCCGTAGCAGATTCCCGAGATATAAATAAAAGAAAAGAATTTATAGGGTTTGGTTGTGTATCCCCACTAAGCAGACAAAACATAGGTATATAAAGGGCATCCGATTTTTTTAACTGTTGATCAATTTTGTAACCACAGTCCACAAAATGTATGGTAAACATCTACAATAGGGTGTATCTTGTCTCGACACACAAAATTCATTGTTTCTCGACGGGCAGACATTTACGCATTCATACAAATTTCGGATTCAACGGAATCATGTTACAGTGCGCAGACGGCTGTTCGAACAAACTATTTCGCATGTCGCGACAATGATACCTCTTTTATGATTTCCACTAGGCAATGCCGTTAGAAAACAGACAAGTGAAATAATGACCCTGCAAAATTTTCGACGCGTTGCAGTCTGGGCCCAGGCTCCAAGAAAAAACCGGATACACTTTTTTGCCGATTACGCCTCTATGTATTGTCTGCTTAGTAGTATCACTCTAATTCACTGTGATTTTAGGTTTTCTAAACTTTTACGTTACTGGGTATATTTTCTTCTAGCCAAGTTATCTTAATTTCATACATATTACTTCTTCTTGGCCTTTTTTAGGAGGCACCATATTTGAATTCGGTGCATAACAAACGGCTTCTTTTGGCATTTATTTTTTTGCTGGTCACACTCTTTTCCAGCTTTGGAAAGCAAATCACAAAACGTATGGAATAATAAATAAACTACCAAACATCACCAAACCATGCAGCGGAACTCGAATCCGCCACTGATTTTTCGTATAAGCGATATGAAAAAGTTTTGCAAACGGAATGCAAAGACTTAAAGCTTACTACCATCAAGGCGGCAATTAATGTACATACATTTTAATACATATTTAAGTATTACATTATAAATGTGTATTTACACACCCAAAAAAAAATACTAGCTTGATATAAAAATGCAAGGTTGCTTAAATACATTTTCAAACTATCGCAGTAAAATAAAATATCGATATAAAATGTGTTAGGGACGTATAGAGTTTACAAGTTTCAATTGAACAAGTTCAATGTTAAGCATAAGTCTCAAAAAAGTGAATATTTTCTGAATTGGGAAGATTAATGAGCTCCAGCATAAAGTACATAAAATAATTAAAATCGGTAAAAGTCTACATAGATATGCAGGAGATGTGCGCCGTGTAGAAGTAAACCAGCAGTACTTTTTTGAGTCACTCATTTTCGATATACACACAGGGTTACATGCATGCATATACGTGTATATACGTATACATATATATACATATATATACATAAATATATATATTGCAGAGGCACAACAACAACGATTGTACGCTTTAAAATACATATATTTTTTGAATATGTTAAAACCTATATTTAATCTAATCAGCTTGGATTATTAGGTATATACACAATTTCTTTTAATTATGCACATAACACGAAATACACATACATAAAGATTACATATATAAACGTTGCTAAGAGTTGCTAAAGAAAAAAAACGATATAAATGTGTGTATGCGAATTCACACAATCAGCACACGTATGTATGCGTGTATATACAAATTGTTTGTAAAAGTGCACCAAGCTAATCGAGGACTAAAAACCAATAAAATCACATAATGGACACAACTGAAGATAACTCCAGGTAACAAATATATTTCTTTATTTTTGTTCAATTCAATATTAATATATATAAGTTGGACCGAAACACGTCTGCTCAACACGCAAAAAGAATTCGTATTTAAAAATCGAAACGGAAACTCGACAGAAATATTTATTGTTTTTAGCTGGTCAAGTAGTGTCAAACTTTCTCCAATAATATTTACTTACAAATAAAATATTAATTATATATGCATTCTTTCAATTTTACGCTGTATTTTCTGTTATCCTTAGATATTCTCGTGCTGATCTGCTGGCGCTACGCTATGAGGATAGTTCGCGACGACGTCCCAGTTGTGCTAACCGAACGGAGCTGCAAACGTTGAATTTTTGGAAAATCAACGGACTTCCATCGAATTTGAGCAACAGTAACAACAGCAGCTACGGGAATAAAACTGGCTTATCCCCTGAAAGGGAAAACGTTACCCTGACAAGTTCCAATGGACTACTTAGTTCGAGGCGCGCTTTGCGCAATCGGGAACGAGCTCACAATTATTATCAGCGCTTCACTGCTGGCGATCAGCTTGGCGATGATGCACAGGCCAGCTTAGCATCACTGAGTGGCGGTAATCTATGCAGTGCATCATATAAGACAGGTAACATAGATCATCGCAGCATTTCCTCATCGCATTTAATGCCAGCGTTTGCAAAGCGACGCTTTGTGGTAGCAATTGATCCAAATGAAACACAAAATGAGAAGGCAAACTATGAAGATGGCCTCGGCTCGAGTGCTAAAGAGAACACGTCTATTCCATGCCAAGCCAATGCTGATATGAAGAATCCAACACGGTCCACGATGAGTTCTCCAATGCGCCGGACTCCGGCTGCATCTGCGGAGTGGGAACGCAGTGAGAAACACTCAAACATTCAGCCGGACAGTGAACAATTGTTGCCATTGTCGCCAACATTTTTGTCGGGCAAGCAGGGCTCAAGCTTAAATATTCAAGAGAGGCGTATTGGCAGTGGACGACTTCTACCACGAAACGATAACTGGGAATATAAGAATAAGGATGCGGAGTCTTCATTAGCCAATCTGGAGAAGGACAGATCACAAAATGGTGGCATTGCCATTCAGCAGCGACAGCGAACATGTTCAACAAAACACAACGAAAGATCGAATGATAATCTTGGAGATCGCGATCGGGATCGGGATAGAGAGCGAGATCGTGATCGAGAGCGGGATCGTGATCGAGATCGTCGTCTTAACGAACGTAGTCGAGACCCAAATGAGGGCAAAAAGAATATGCAGAGCGGACGACGCGCAACCAACAAAGACAAATTCAATTTCGGTGATAGCACAATGCAGAATCGAGGCAAACGCATGAACATGTATCAAACGCATGACAGACACGAACCCGAATGGTTCAGCGCTGGCCCCACATCCCAGCATGAAACTATCGATTTGCACGGCTTCGAGGACTATGAAAACGAGAGAGCTGGCGATGCCAAATCCGCTAAAGAGGATGTGAATAAAGAATTCGTTGCGATGACAAGCCAAATAGGTAGCCCCACATCGAGAAGTAGCAGCATTGCCAGTCTACACGTTATCGATTCGTCGAATTGTAACAAAAATGACAGCAATGAGATGACTTTGTCAAACGGGCCGCCAAGCAAACTAAATAACAACGCTAATCCAATTTCAAAATCTGAAGTTGAGTTCAATTTTGATGCGTTCCTTAACATGGATCCAATGGTAAGTGCAACAAATACCGATCTAACTTCCATTTTGATTAAAAACTACACCTGTTTTATTTCCAGGGCAATGATTGCGAGGTGCAAGGCGAGGTAAAGGGAACATCACGCTTTAGCCGCTGGTTTGCATCCAAAGAGCCAACATGTGGCAGCGAGCTCGGATCTTATGGCAGCTCTACTACCTTAGACAGGCAAGGTAAGCAATCATTCAATTTATTATAATTAATATGATATACCGCATAAAATGTACTCTCTTTTGTCTTTTAGAAATACCTAGTGTTAAAGACTTGGAAGCACAAATGAAAAAAGTGGATTTGCGACCTGAATATGAAATTATCAACACAATGCGAAATGCACAGCAGTCAATTCAAGAGGAGCCAAGAGAAAAATCTGTAACCAGAGATACCGAAGGCTTTAAAAGACTCTTGCAGCAGTTGGGCTCCCAAAGCAATGCGCAACCGGCCCCGGAGTCATACCCCTTAATACCGAATGTACCCGTGGTGCGCAGCGAGGTACGTCCCAATGCTCATGATCGCCACCATCAGCACATGGCTCGAGGACCGGAAGATGATCTGCAACAATACCAGCAACAACGTCATAAAAAAAATGACACTTTGCCACACAGGCATATGGATGTTGTTCCCCAAAGTCCTCTACATCACGCACTGGCGCCGGGCATCCATGATCCAAACATGTCTGGACTCCTATCTTTGCAAAACCAAACGCGAATGGAAATTCAACTTTTGCTTCAGGGTAAGTAGCTTAAGTAAAGATCTGATTGAAATACGACGCCAATTTCATTTACCATCTGCTGCATTGGCAACTAAAAATATTAAAATTTGTTTCGAATAATTTCAGGCATTGTTCGCGGTGATGTATCTCTTGAATTTTTAGAAAAGGAAATAAGCAATCCCAACACAACACCCCAGTCGAGGGAGGTTATTGCAGCAGTACTTTATGAATGTTCCAATTCCAATCGAAACGCTGTGCAACAGAAACTAATTCATCCGAATGACTTAAATCCCCATAATACTGCTAAAAATCATCAGTTCTTTAATAAGAATGTGGGCTCCAATGTTTCCGAAGGTATGTCCATTCCCGTTTGTTTATTGTTTGGTGACCTCTTCTTTAATTGCGTCTTTCAGATTTATTTAGTCAGAACACACCAAGTCCTGGCTTAAGCCAACAACACCTGAGGCACAGTAATTCGCCGACACCATTGGCTTTTACGCCAACATCTGTGTTAAGGAAAATGACCGCTGACAAGGAATCAACACCGTCGCACAATAATAGTTCCATTAACCAACAATATCACCAATATCATCAACTATCCACGCAGTATCCCAAACCAACAGTACACAATCTAATAAATGAGTCACCGGTAATTCCCGCTATTAACCAACTGCAACCGAGGATGATCTTGGGCGGCAACTATGCTATGCAACACCAACATCAGCATCAACTAAATGCAAACAGCCCACAAATGTCGCCTAAATTACTTCCACAGATGTCTCAACAGCGAAGTCAGCCGAACAAGTGGCCACCCGGCAATTTGCAAGCGTTGCACGGAGCCAAGTCTTTTGGTAATTATACATACATTAAAAACAAACATGCAACCCATAAATATATCAATGTAAATTTGCAGGTCGACCAATTCTGAAGGGAACTCTCAGCTCTGGCTCTCAGCAAATGGCCCCAGTAGCATTTTCAACAAACAATGAATTACAACAGATCCATCAGCAAAGACTTAAATCCATGCAATCAACGGAAACAATAAATAGCGATAACATTCACGGTGGAGGACCACCACCTATACAAAGTGTTCCATATACCGACGGAATCTCCCAGATGCAGCAGCATCATTATATGCAACAGCAGCAGCAGCAACGAGCGCAGCCCCGACATCGATTATTTCATGGGGACATGCATAGGCAATCTAATATGCCGATGCAGTCGTCAGGTCACATGGCTGGTAATTTTTTTACATTTACATTTATATATACATAAATTATATGCTATATAAATTTATTTAAAAACCAACAGGTGGACCCGATAGCGCTGATTCTACTAATTTAATAAAAAATAATAACCTTGGTCCCATGAACTGTCATCGAGATGATCGCTTATCGCCGACAACAAATCAGTTGGCCCAATGGTTTTCGCCAGAATTGCTTGCCAGAGCATCAGCTGGTAAATTGCCGCTTTTAAATATGAACCAGGCGTTGAGCTTGGAAGAATTCGAACGTAGCATGCAACATTCCTCAGCCACAGTGCTCAATTGAAGACTAAGAGTGAATCTACATTAAAAGAGACTTAAATGCAACTAGTTGAAATGAAAGCTGTATTATTTAACAAATTATCCTGCAGTTTCTTTTAAAAATGATTTCAAGCAGTTATATTCATTTGTGTGTTCGTTGCACAGGACTTTTTTTTTATCAAAATTATGCCTACAATAGCATATATTTATACACACTCTGATAGTTTCGTAAAACATTGAAAATAAAACTCTGAATATTTAATATAATTATTAATCGTAGATTGTATTGTAAAACAAAACATTTTTCTGTACATAAACAAATAAACATAAAAAATAAACAAAAAAAAACAAACAAGAAAACCCTTATTTATGAATCGAAAAATTAATTAAAAACATTTTCTGAAAAACTAAATTGAATACATGATTATGCAAATATTGAGCTAGGTACTATTTGTCTTTATTTTATTCAACTTTCTTAAGTAATGCTTAGATATTAATTATACGTAGTTACATTGGCTTTTAATTTAGAAGAATTGCGTAAAATAATTCAATTGGAATCTTTCCCTGGAAATAAATAATCCATCAATTCAAAGAACCAATTGGCATCGATACACTATATATATACATACATATTTCGATTTTACAGCACAGAGTATTTGTTTCAAATTGTATTTGCCATATGTGTATAGAATTTATGCATTTAATTCAATTTGTAGGTGGGATAATCTGCGACTAATTCTACATAATCTCAAATATACTAGCTGAACGACTAGAATAATAATCCACAAAACATATTTTGATATGTACTAATATGTGTTCGCATGAAGAAAAAAAAAGGGATATTAGCAACGTAAGGTGTGGTATACGAGTATTCTGTATCGCAAGGGTAACAGAGCATGTAGCTTTAACCAATGTCAGACAAGTTTTGGTCATGTTTTGGGCGGTAAATCTCGATAGGTCCCGCAGTTTTAAAGCCAGCTTGTTTAACAACGAGTAATCACATTCAAATATTAACATACATGATTTCCGACTGCGCCCATTTCTAAATCAACATATATATACTAATTCTTAACAACGATTTCTAATTAATCTGCCCAACAGTTTCTATATTTTGTGGAATATTATATTATTTTCTACTTGCTGATCGTTGATCGTTGTTGTTTGTTGATCATTGAACAAACATTGTTGACCGCATAATAAATTACACTTTTGTAATTATTTACTACCTATAGGAAATTATTAATTTTAAATAGAGTTTCCATAGTTAAGCTATGAAAAAGGGCAAGCCATGAACAGTCAGTTATCAAACATAATATGTACATTTATTATTTAATGACCGCGTTACATTTTTACTAATTAATAATTATTAATTTGTTTGCCTGTCGTTATTTAAACCATTTCTATATAATTATTAAAATGATTTTAGACTTCTTTTTATTAATAATGTGAGTGAGTTGATTGGGTGCATAATAAGCGATGTGCTATCTAATGCAGCAAACATTTAGGCCTTATGATAATTCGATTAAATACACAGGTCCGTTATATTAACGTTTTTGTCATTTTTAGAAGCGATAAAGCTTTATATTTTTAGTATACTCGTATATATGTACATACACACATATATACCTACGAATTTGTGTGTCATTTTCTAGACAGTTTTATGCTGCTCAGTAATTTGACGAAATTTTGCTTGCATCATTATATATTTTGTGGATACTTAATCTTGAGTCTTGGCGATGCAGGATGGGTCAACGATGCCAATGCCGCAATCGCATTTGCCCGATGTGGGAGCAGCACCATTAAAGCATTCCTCATTCTTATGTATAATAACTGTTTGATTTTGATCCAGTTCAGAGCAAGGACTACCATTTTGACTACCATTCTGAGACGGTCTATCGCTGGGTGTGGCAATTGTGGCTGCACCACCTCCACCGACGCCAGCATCTGTGGCATTCAATCCGACGGGCGTGCGACTATATCCGGAACTTGTGGGCACACCCTGCGCGCCAGCAGTTGTCGCCGATCGTCTATAAACCGTGCTATTCATTGTCAGTTTGCGCACATTCTTATCGGGATGAAAGACCAAAATGTACACCTTGGGCGAGTAGAGGCAAACCAATGCCACTGAAGCACTTAAGCTAATCGAGATGCACAACGTGGTTATTTGTATCTGCATAGAAAAGTCGTATATATATTGCATATTGATTGAATGTCAGTCCGTTCTTACCTCATACGAGTTGCCAGTGCCAAAGTAAATCGGCACAAACGCCAGCCAAATTATGCAAGTTGTGTACATTGTGAAGCCAATAAATTTGGATTCGTTAAAATTTTCGGGTATCTTGCGTGTTTTAATCGCATACACCGTGCATATCGTAATGAGTATCATGTTGTACAGCTGGGAGAAGAGGAAGGACATGTCCTGTATTTTACATTTTAAAATCACCTCGGTACGATCGGGATAATAAAATCTCGTGCCTGGTGGCTCCACAATCATCCAAATCATCGTGATTAAGACTTGTATTGCTAAAGAGATAAACGTACTCTTAAAAGGTAAACTACACACACCAGTAGCAAATTTAATTATTAATTTACAAACATAAAAGCAAAATAATAAAACGAAAAGAGTGTGTTCAACTTTGATATGTGCTTTAATCAATCAACTTTAATATAAATATTGAAATACCTACCGATTAGCGAGGTTGTGATCACCACCTGCGACTGCGGACTGATGTACTTGAGACGTTGTGCCGATTTTGAGGCCGAATGGAAAATTCGCGATATACGATTTGTTTTCGTTAGCAGAGCGCTATAAATAATTGAGAAGCCAACACCTATCCCAAACCTTTGAAGGACACAGGAACCAATCGTTGGCTTCGCGATCAGGGCAAATGTGTTGCAATAGCAAACTAGAATACCAAATAGCAGAGTATAGCTCAGTTCTCGACCCGAGGCTCGGACGAGGGGCGTATCGTGATTCTTGGCAAACAGCACAATAACCACAATGGTCATCGTGATGCCGAGTATTGCGATCGCAAATGGCACCAGGGCGAATAGGGAATTCCAGCGCATATACTGGATATTTAGGGCAAAGCAAGAGAGCTTATCGGGATATGGCCACAGGCCTGGACCACAATCTCTACATGTAAACTCATCGTAGACGTATTCGTATGGCTCGCAGCTGTCACAGATCCAGCAACAGGTGTCACCCTGTAAAAACAATATATTTAAATATATAAATAAATTTAATATATAAATTAATATTTCCATAACCTGTTGCTTTTTAATCATTCCAGCCTCGCAAGGTAGTGAGCATGCGGAGGTTGGCATTTCTTGTTCTTTGTTCCACACAACAGTTTCCAAATTGAGTTCCAGATAATTAAACCATTTTCCTATCACCTACAAGCACAACAAATATATATATTACATATATACTATTTAGTACCTTTTGTATACGCTCTTTCTATATTTATATTTACAAAACTAGTACCTTATACTGGTATCCCGAGGAATTATCAAGACGCTGGTAGTTTAAAATATCATATCTGGCCAGGCCATCGCCCTGTCGATCAAACTTCACCTCACTGCCAGCCAAATCTAAACAGAGCAGTTAATTTGTTAGTAATTGATAGAGATATTATATTGTATATTCGATTAGATACTGTACCCACAAAGGAGACGTTTAGTAAGTAATTGTTGTAAAAGTCCTTGCCATCGTAGCTGGCCATATCGGGACAGGCCTGCGAGTGGCTACCGACAGGCTTTCGATACCAAACCGATTCGCTGTGCTGATGATGCTTCTGCTGGCCAAGATTCTGATCGTTCTGGGTGCACAAATCGTTGTGCAAATTGTGTAGGGCATGGGCAAAGGCGTAAACAGCGTCCACAACGAATTGCGTCTTCGATTCCTGCTCATATCTAAAGAATATAAGTGATATTTATTTATTTTATACCAACAAAACTGATTAAATTCAATTAAAAATAAAATATAAAATTACATTTAAATTAAAAAATAATATGCAATATTTATAAGATTTTTTGTGGATCAAAAAATTATTAATAATAATGAATACATATACACAAATCCACGTTCTATTCAAAATAAACTCACCCAAATTTCTCCGAGAGCCTTAAACGATCATCGCAAATGATTTTTTCCTTTTCGTTGCCAGGCTTTATATGACCATCTTCGTCTATTGCCAACTTGGCGTCCACTAAGCCCAAAGAAAGGACACAATTGAAGGTATCCTCCCAGTACTCGGCGAACCAGGGATTACGCTGATTGGACCTTGGCGTCAATTGCATCATATATCGATCAAAGTCTTCGATTATTTCCGATTGCAACTCAACAGTGATGGCGCCCTCGGCAATCTCCTCCAAACCCTCGAGCAGCTTCTGTTGCTTGCCCCAGCCATCGCTGGCCACCCAATGGAATGGCTGCGAGAGATTAGCACGCTTCGCTGCTAGCAGAATGCGACGTGCATCCTCGGCTCGGGTGAATAAGATGACACCTCGAGCATTTGGCTTCTTGAGCAGTTTACTGATAATCGAATCGAAGATTTTGTCATCGGATGCACTAGGCACCTTTTCGGCGGCGGCAATGCAAACGTGTCGCTCGGTGGCCTCCTTGTGAAAGGCCTCGATGCCATACTCTCCGTAGGAGCCCTCTGAGTGAATCGTGGACACATAGGACCAGTTTAGGTTCTTGATAATATCCACCAGGGCAACCGATTGAAATGTATCTGGCGGCACGGTGCGTGCAAATAAATCGAACCGTGATTTGTCGGACAGCGTTTTGGCCGTCGAAGCTGGCGAAATTTGCGGTATGTGAAAGAGTCTCAAGAGATTTGCCACCTGCAGCGATACCGAACTGTAGGAGCCACCGATGACGCCAAAAACCGGACCAGATGTTGCATTCTTGCGCAGCTGCGGCGTCGATGTGTCCGAGCACTCGAAGACGGATGTGTCCATGTTATTGAGGGAGGCGCGCACAAATTGCAGCGACTGATTGAGAGCGTATGTGTCCCGAGAGCACGTGTCCAGGATATGAACACCTATCGTTATGCCCGGTAATAGATTTGTGTCATTGTTCACCCTATCAATGGCATACAGCATCGCCTCCAGGCGCTGAACACCCCGATTATAGACCTTGGGGCCGCACGGCGGGGCTCCCTCGCCCTTCTCGTGCACGGGAAACAGGCCGCCCAGTATTATATCGCCGGGGAGGGAGACGGACACCGTGTCATGGGACTGTGATGTGCCAGCACCAGCAAGTTGTGGTAGACAGCTCCAGAGAGTCACCACCATCAGCATAAGGCTAATTGGAATTTTGCTGCCATTGTTATTGGAGTTGGTTTTGAACGCTTCCCGCATATTGGTCAATGTGTCAAATCGTCAATTGCGCATTTATCTCAATGATTTATTGCATACACATATATGTAGCTTATCCTCATTTGGATTTATTTTTTTGGGTTAGCTTTTGAGCTGAGACTCTATAATAATCCTTGGTGTTTGAGCCGTCCATGATCGTTCTAAATAATTTGCAATGAAAACACGTTAGAAGATATTTTTGATTTTCACATATTATTGCTATTAAAAACCAGACTTAGCAAGTTTCATTATTAATTTAATTTAATTTAATTATAAGATATATTATTCTACATAATCTGCAATATGTGAACCTATTAAAAACCAGACTTAGCAAGTATTTTTATTGACTTATGAATTGCAGCATGTAAATCAAATAAATATAATTAAATCTGGGATTTATTGGGATTTCTAAATATTTAAATTGCATTTTTATTTTTATTAATTATAATATGTAAATCAAATAAATATAATTAATTCTATTAATTTATTGGTATTTTTAATTATTTAAATAGCTGCTTAAAATCATGTCACTGACACTAGAGTAACTTAAGTTGGCTAAGACAAGTCATCTGTTGGAAAGGATGCTTGCTTAAATTACGTTTCTCTTAAGTTAATTGAGAGAGGGACGGAGGGAGAGGGCACGAGAAAGAAAGAGAGAGAGAGATGGCAAATGGGAGAGGACAATCAAAAGAGAATCACAAGTAGGGGATGCTTTCCTTTGCCCAAGCTTAATATTCATGCAGAGCCCGACTATATACACACATATATTTGAGTGTGTGTGCGTGTGTGTGGGTGAGTGCGTGTGTGTGTGTGTGTGGAAAGTAACAATGGCGACCCAGAAAAAGCTTCGATGCAAGAACTTTACCAGAAGTACCAACACAAGAATGGTACTGATGATGATGATGGCAACGGCGGCGCCCAGGACCTATATATATATATCAAAGTCATATATATATATATGTAAATGTAAATATATATATAAACATATATATATATACATATATATTCTATATTATATATATATACACACAAACATACATAATATATATAATTATAAGGATATGCATATATAATATTCACAATTAAATTAATTATATGCATGATACATATACGAGTATGTGTGTGTTAGTACAAAAGACTTGTTCAATTTCCAAAGCCCGACAAAGATAGAATTATATACGTATATATATATGAATGTATATATATATATATATATATATATATATATATATTCAAATGACTTTTGAGCAACTGTAACTGTGTGGGTGTTAAGGCACACACCAATACTGCAATACCCATATATATTAAATGTACCCTATACACAGACATATATACATACAGCGAGTACTTATATGTACACATACATATTTATATAAGTCCGCATTGCAATTGTTAATTTAAGTATGATAGAAAATGAAAAAACATGCATTTACATACCATCATTTAATTGAGAGGTTGTATTTGTAGAGTCCTTGATTACATTCACGTTATTTTTTTTAAATTACAAATTATTTTAGCCACAAGCGAGGAGCGCGCACATCTGTCCATAGCATTAACTATAGATAAACTGATTTACTCATGATAAGCCCAAGCAGCAGTTCTTGTACAAGCAGCAACGACCACGAAAAAGAACAACAGCAACAGCAGCAGCAGCAACAACACCCACAGCAGCCATCTAACTGTCCATCTCTCCTTGAATGGCCATTTTTCGGGAGCGCAAGCATCGCTGCAGCAGCAGCCGCAACGGATCTCAAAGAGTAAGCGACTAGCAGCTAAAAAGAATGAAATTACTTTGACAACTCTTACCTCCTCTCTATATGTCAGAGGTCCGTCCTGCAGCATTACTTAAGAGAGCCAAAAAAGCTGACTAAAGCTTGTCTTCAAGCTTTCGCCTAGCTCTCTTTAGGCTCTCCCAATTTTTGACCACGCAAATGCAATGTCTGTGTATGTACATTTGAAAATGTAGGATTTATTTCAAATATAGAACACATAATCTTATAAGTATTTCTTATTTTTTATTTTAATTTTAATTCTAAATTGAATTTAATCAATTTGCAGTTAAGGTATCTATTGCAAATATGAAACAATACATATTACTCAATTTTTAAATTTAATTTTAAATTGTATTTTGAATTTAATCAATTCTGTACTTTTTGTTTTCTTTGTGTCGTCTGACTATGGTATGATATAATTATTTAATAATCTATTCACAAGTTCCCACTATAATATCTTCATTTTGAATTGTAGACCTCACCGTTACTCCATATTAGTAGAAGAAATTAGTAATTAATTTGGTAATTGGACTCATGTTCCACTTATTTTATATGTAATTAAAGAAAGACTGGTTATCTCAATGCCTGGCATAGTTGACTGCCCTGGCTTATCTGGTGAATTTAATCAATTAAGATCAAAATAATTCATTGCATTAGACTAAATCAGGTTTTTCACCTCACGAAAAAAGTATAATGCCCAAATTTAAATTTAAATTTATTTCTTTGAATATTATCAAAGTATTCGATATTATTTTAAAACGATTTATCATAATGCACTATTTGCTACTGTTTACCGTAATTACATTCGATATTTACATTTATCCAGCTATTATTTTACTTAAATTTAAACTGTTGATTTTAGTTATTATTTATTATTACCTTGTTTAATATTTTGCGTTACTTTTGAAAGAATAATCATTATCAGGATTTAGAGCTTGCTTATAAGAATAATATGTTATAATATGCTACTATAAGGTGTTAAATCGAAGACCAACCATGTGCAAATATATGTTTTTAACTCTCAGAAAGTTAGAGCCTTGGGCAAACTGTATTTTTGCTCTTAAAACTTGATTCATATGCGATTTAGTTTAGTTAACATCGGAATTAATCTACTAAACTATCTGTGAACAAATCAACTATTAATAAATATCGAAAGACACATCGATTAAGAAAGACATCAACAATGTGATGAAATTGATTTGCTAAATATATATATCGATGTATATCGATATACTATGTTACCATTCCTAAGCAGCACATTGCATGTGGAATGAAATTGATATAAAATTTGTTTTTGGAAATATACATAAAGAAAGTCAAGTATAACTTAGTTAACGACTGTGCAAGTATACACTTGAAGTGCGGCAACTGTTTTCTGTTTGTATTGTATATAATTGCTAGGTAATATATATATATATATATATATATATATATATACATATATATACTGGTCTCGAATGCTCCAGGTAAAATAATGTTGAGAATGAGAACGAGACGGAGTTCAAATAAAAATTACATGATGACATTTACTACGACAATGCAATGTGACGTTGACGTTGCTCTTTGTGCGTTACATATTAAATATATAGAGAAATACGTGTACGATGAACGGTTTTCGCGATTAATTGTTAAAGTTAAGTGGATGTAGAAATATAAGTTAATGCGGATTTTTTTTGTGCACACATTTTCTTTGTGCAAGACTAGAGTCGAGGCGAGTCGTTCGCTCGCTTGGTCGGTTGATTGGTCATTCTCTCTCTTACTCTCTACGCTAGGTTCTCTCATTCGCTCTCTCTCACTCGCAAATACGACGTCAACGTCGCAACGTCGGCAAATGGTTGAAGAAAGCATGATTATAAAAAAAGAGCTCTACTTAAATAAATTGAGGGTTGCACCTGTTTAATAACTCCCCAAATGCATTAATAAAGTGAATTAATAAAATAAAAATAAATAGGCAAAACAATTATTGAATAATAATATATATATAGGTTATATACATACATAATTTATGCATGCATTCATAAATTAGATTTTAGAAAGCAAATGCATCCGTTTATTATGCGTAGTACGATTGAAATATTTAAATTTGTTAGTTAGTTATTATAATACATATTACTTGCTTTTATTTGTTTTTTATATTGTATTTTTTTCGCCTTGCAGGTTGGCTTTTTGTTTACAACTTACGAGAATTGCTTCGCGGACATTTTTTTTATACAATAGAACTACATTTTTGCAGGTAAGAATGCCTGCCAACAATAACAACATTCTTAACATTCACAGTTTCCACAGAAGAACAATCCGATGGTTGTGTGACGGATTGGAAGCGGGTCAAAAATCGCCCAAAACGGAGATTCGTCAACGAAACGGGAAAAAGCAACCGTTTAACGTTTGACAAACACTTAACCGTAAACTAGATCGGTCCTTTAGTAATGCAACCAGCTGGTTCAGCACTATCAACACAAACTGATATCGCTAAAAACATGCAGCCCCAAAATTTGGTATGTTTCCACTTTTTTTCTTTATACTTCGTTCTAGATTCTATCAATAGTATTCGGTTTTTCGAATGTCAAAATATGTATTTACTTTAGAAAGTTTTGTTCAATTTCATTTTAATTAGATGTTTAAGCATACATACGTTGATTTGTAATCCCAATTTATATTTAAAATTTATTGTTTAAAATATTCACACACATTTAACATAAATGAGAGGATGAAGCAAGTTTTGGATTCCAGTTTTATAATTTATTTGCTTGGCCAAATATTGAACTCAACTCACTTATTATTGAGTTATTAGTTTAATAATTATAGATTTTGATTTTAGTTGCTAATTTCGTTGTTCGTTTTCGTACTCTATTTCGGCCAAAGTTCAAATTTTGTGCTTTACTTAATAGGCAAAAAAAAAATCTTCCAACTTTTTTGCAATCTGTTTGTAGATTTTGCCTTCGAATAAAAAGACCAAAAAATATGTTTCGCAAGCGCCGCCAACGAAGCAGCAACAGTCGCTGCCACAACACAGCACTACACAGCCGCAGTTTCAGATAAACAAGGCCTATAATGTTGTCTCCATACTAAAAACAGCAACGACATCAGCCACACAACAACAATCCTCGACACACATGCAGCAGCCACATCATCTGCAACAGCAGCAACAGTCGCAGCAGCAACAAAGCTATGCAAATGTTGTAAATCGAGCACCAGCTATTTCAGCTGCAACCCAACAGCAGCAGCAACAGTCGACTGTCATTTGCAGCGGTGGCAACATAATGACCGTCAGCAACTGTCAATTGAATACGGGTGACTTGAGCTCCGCTGCCATCTATAATCTAACTGGACACAGACCACAATTGACGGCTGGCATCGACTCCAATTGTCGCTATTTGGGAGCGGAATTGACGTCGAAAGGTGTTGCAGTCTCCAATAATGGTACACAAGTAGGAGGCGGTGGTGGCGCAGCCGCAAGTGCCACAAATAGCAACAGTGCCAGCAGCAGCAGCAGCATTAACGGTGCCAGCAACAATCAGAGCCTCATGACGCTGACATTGGGCTCGAGCAGTGGCACCTATATCCACGAGAAGAGCTTGTTGGGCGGCGTTGGGGTTGGCGTTACTTGTATCGATAGTAGAAAATACGACTATAAAAATAATAATCTGCTGTCAAACAGCAGCTTCCAACCACCCCAAGAGGTAAAAAGCAACAAACAACAAAACATTGCTCGCGAAAACAACTTAAATGTTTATAGAAATTTGTACGAATTTTATAAATCGATTGCTCGATTAATCGATTGCGTCTGTTCCGCTACCAGAAATTGTCCGAATGTCCAGCTGCGGTCAAAATAATAGTACTTAATGGACACTTAGTTTGGAAAAAAATTTAAAAAGTAAACTACTTAATATGGTTAAAAATTATGCATTTTTGATTTAAACACAAGCCGTAACTACTGGAACATAATTAAACATTAAAAGGCATAGCCATCTAATTTATTAACAAAAATCAAAGTATCTAAATTTATAATTTGTATATATATATATATTTGTTTTATATTTAATTTTATTAAATTATTTTATAAACTTATGAAATGCTTTGATGAACAGCACTCTTACTATTTTGACCGCAACGGCCAAACAAAAACCAGAGAAACTTAAAAAATTATAAACTAAGATTTAAATTTAAAATTGGTAAGGGTAATTTTCGCATAAGTCAAAGCTATTTGTAAATTAAATTAATATTGTTTTGTGGATTTTTTCAGTATGTGTCATCGGGCAACAACAGTGCTGGCAACACCCGTTCAAATCAACAGAGTGGAATATTTCGTGGACCGCCGCCGACTGCGAATACGCCACGTGGCACGGGCGCTGGAGGACCTCGCCACCTCCACATGCCGGCAATGTATCCGAATGTGGTGCTGCAACCGTACTCGCAATTTGGCCAGCGACAGCCGACGTTCCAAACGCCACACATACAATATGGACCCGCGCCCATTCCCTACTATCCGTATCAATATCTGCCGTCGCTGCAGCAACAGCCGCCGCCGCCGCCTCCGCATTCGCGCAGCGGTGTTGCCACAAACGCTAGCGTCAACATCGGTGGCAACACGATGCCGGTGCAAACCGGCCCAAATGGACCGCTGGCTGGTCCCGGTGCAACAACGCCCCAACTGCAGCTGCTCACGGGAAGTGTTCAGACAGGCGCGAATACCGTAATTGGCGTTGGCGCCACTGGTAGCGGGCAGGTCGGTGTATCGCCAATGGTTAGTGTTATGCCACCGAATGTGGGACAACAGCAGGTGCAAGTGGTGCCACCGGCGAGTAGGCGTCGTTTGCATCGTTTGCAAATCATTCATCCCGAAACGAAAAAGAATATTCTCGATGAGCTGGATAAGGTGTGTTTTTTGCTATTTATATGTAAACATGCTACAATTAATAAATCGATTGTTATCGATATTTAGAGCAATTCGAATGTGGACAATGAGTACCAGGAGCAACAAGGAGGCGCAACTGTAACTGCAACAGCCGCCGTCGTCCAAAGCAACCCAGACGTCCCAATCTGCATTTCCCAGCCAGAAGCCGCTAGCATCTGTCTAGCGAATAACATGCTAATTCAAGGCCAAGACTCAAGAGCCAATGTCCAGTACAAATTAGGTATGATAACTAATATCCAAAATGTATATTAATATACAGTGTAATACATTTTATTACTTACCACAATTTGTATTTAGATCAAATTCCCGCTCACCGGCCAGATCTTATAATGGGTCAAACTCCAGTGGTCTCAGCGATGTCGGACGCCCCATCTGTAGAAATATTGCCGACGCCCCAGAAGACCAAGAGTAAAAAGTAAGGAATTCCAGCACAATCAATATTTAATTTGTATATTTATATAACATATTTTTCGTGTCTTCCCCACTTTTTTAGAATTCCTATAGTTTCTCCAAAAGATGGCTCTGATCTGTCTGCGGCTTTTTCATCTGGTAAGTACTGAAAGAAATATTACTGGGCAATTTAAAAAAAAAAAAATGACACTGGGTATTCTGCAAAAAAAATATAAGATTTAGTTGTTATTTCAAATCATTATTATGTAATATAAAATATAGTTACTATTTTAGCACATACATTTTTTTTATATTGAATATAGTGAAAAGCTTTATAACAAAATTCTATACATATTCTAATTGCTTTGTTTTTTAGACGGAGTGCCAAATAGGCGAACATTAAAAAATAGAATATTTTTTTCCTCGGGGAATTCAATGCTTTTCTAACATTTACATATTTAAAATAGTTTATTTGCACTTTAATTTTACTTTATTTTTTTTAAAGCAGAGATTTGTAGCTCGCATATTGCACTTAAATCGGTAACGTTATACCCGGAAAACCCAAAAGCGAAAACGGAATATGAAAAAAAGAAAGTTTTGCCCGAAGTTTCTATTAGAAATATGCGTTTTATAGAAGACTTTTATGTCCGAATTCCAAGCAGCTGCTGCGCTCTTTTTTTTCTACAAATCCATTCGATCAAAACAGTGTGTGCATGTGTGTGTGCGTGCATATTGCGATTAAGCTTCTCCGCTTATCTATGAACGTGTAGATGTACGATGTTCATCGGTGTGTATGTGTTCCTGTAGGTGTGCTGCCCATAAGACGTACATACACACACGAACATATATATATGTATATATATATATATATATATATTATGTATACACATACATTTTTACATACATATGCATTTTGTCGAACTCGATCCACGTGCGTGTGTATGTTAGATTATAGACGAACAGCTCATTCTCTCTCTCTTACTTGTCTTGTTGGCTCTCTCACATCGCATTGCGTGGCTGCTTGCGTTTGCTTCCCAGATGTATGTATTTAAATCGAACCGATGCAAACACGTGCTTTCTACACTATCTTCTGTATCTGTATATGGATATATTAAGCATGTATGCGGGAGTCACACAGAGAGACAAATTGAGAGTGCGTGTGTGTGCAAACATTTTCACTTTTGCTTTTAGCACTGCTGTCACTTTTGTTGTTTGACGTTGATTTTTGGCTGGCGTTAGTTGCTTGTCCGTATTTCTGTTTGCCTCGTCTGTGCAGCGATTTCAGTTGCGGTCGCTGCTCGTTGTTCGATCGATGCTCGATGCTCAAACGTCGCTAGCCTCTCGATGCGATCATTTTTTGGTTGTTGTGTTGGTGTTAGTGCGATGTTTTGTGCGATTCGATATCGTCTCTGTGTATGTGTGTGAGTGTATCTATCTATAGCGCTAGGCAACAAAGCAATAATTGCTCGGACGGACACACACACACACACAGACAACTCTTGATGAGATAAAAATTTTAAAAAGAGTCAAATAAATATTATATATGCACACGTGCATTTTGCAATATTTCGAAAAGAAAAAAACATGCGCAAAGTTGATACCGTTAAAAACTATTCAACAATAATCAGTAGAATAAATTAAATACAAATAAGTAATAAATTTCATATATATATATATATATATATATATATATGTATATATTTATATTTATATGTACCATATATATTTCCAAATATTGCAAAGAATTTACAATTTAAAAAAATATCGAGCGACAGCTTGCATTTAACTATAAACCTTTATTTTGGACTGTTAAATAATATATATAATAAAAAGGTAATAAGGAACCTTACAGATAGTTCTGTGAGAAGCTTTCAATGTGTTTCTAGGAATAAAAACAAATCAAAAGATTCAAATTTAATACAAAAGCGATAACTGATGGTCAACTAATATCGATATGTAGACTCACTGTTTTAAATTTAAAACTACAACTCCTAAACGTTAGTAAACCTCTTATATAGATGTTTATAACAAATCTTGATTTCCTATTAAATGTAGTCACAGTGGATGATGCAGCAGCAGCGAAAGCAAACGTTAAAGCGACTGTCGAGATTAATCAACAGATACAAACGGACTCTGTGCTTCAGCAAAAGAATCAGTTAAACTTGACACATCCACAAGCGATGCAGCAACAGTCACAGATACAGCCACAGATACAGATGGAGCAGCAACATTCTCAGTACATGGCGCTTGTGGCAACTCCAACGCCTGAATTTGAGCACGCTGTAGACGACGCTGCTGTGTCCTCGTCGCAGAGTGAACTATTCACAAATTGTCCACTGCAAATGATCGAGGCTGAGCCAGAGACAACCCTAGCTATTGCAACGGTCGCAACAGCAGCCCAAACCCAAACCAATATAGAAGTCTCATCCGATGCCGTGTCCACTGCTGTGCAACAAGTGGGTCAAAGCAGCGAAATTGAGGCAACAGAGTCGCGTGCGCCAACAGCACAAAGCACACACGAGAGCTCCCCAGATGAGACTGATCGAGCCGGGAATGCTCAATTGAATGATGAGCCTATAAGGGCCAATGATAATGTTGATATCGGGGGCAACTCCATACACAGTAAACAACTGGCTACAAGTAACACAATGGATGGAACAGAACAGGAAAAAGAACAAGAACCGGAGCTCAACGAAACAGTGGGAGATGGAGAGGAGCCTAGATCAGAGATAGTTGAACAAACTGTTGCCGCACCACCAACTGCTGCCATAGAAACAGATCCGATCTCATCGCTGATCAATTACAACGATGGTCAATGGTCGCCGAGTAATCCGAGTGGCAAGAAGCAATATGATCGCGAGCAATTGTTGCAGTTGCGTGAAGCAAAAGCCTCTCGAGTGCAGCCTGAGGTGAAGAACGTGTCGATCTTGCCACACCCGAATCTGATGCCAACATTTATGCGCAACAACAACAATAACAATAAGCGTGTCCAGTCGATGGTGGGCATGATTGGTGGTAATCGCAACAGTGATGCGTCCAGCAATTTCGTGGGCAAACAGGTATCTATGTCCGGGGTGCAGGGCGGCGGCCGTAGCAGCATGAAGGGCATGATCCATGTGAATCTATCGTTGAACCAGGACGTTAAACTCAACGAGACGGAAAATGCGTGGCGACCACGAATGACCAACAAAGTGGAAGCGGAAGCCAGCTCCGATGGCAAGTCCGTTCACGAGAAAGATGAACTTGTGCGTCGCGTGCGTGGAATTCTAAATAAACTAACGCCAGAGAGATTTGATACACTCGTCGAGGAGATCGTCAAACTGAAGATTGATACACCAGATAAGATGGACGAAGTGATTGTGCTTGTCTTCGAGAAGGCGATCGATGAGCCAAATTTCTCCGTTTCGTATGCGCGACTGTGCCATCGTCTAATTAGCGAGGTGAAGGCACGCGATGAACGCATGGAGAGTGGCACCAAATCCAATCTGCAACACTTCCGCAATGCACTTCTCGACAAAACGGAGAAGGAATTCACCCAGAATGTATCCCAGGGTGCAGCGAAGGAGAAGAAACTGCAGCCAATTGTGGAGAAGATCAAAAAATGTACTGATCCCAATGAAAAAGCGGAGATCGAAGCTCTCCTCGAGGAGGAGGAGCGCAAGATTCGCCGTCGCTCTGGCGGCACAGTGCGATTCATTGGCGAACTCTTTAAAATCTCCATGTTAACTGGGAAAATCATTTACTCTTGCATCGATACACTGCTGAATCCCCATTCGGAGGACATGCTCGAATGCCTGTGCAAACTGCTCACAACGGTGGGTGCAAAGTTCGAGCAGACACCAGTGCATACCAAGGATCCGGGTCGCTGCTACTCACTGGAGAAGTCCATAACCCGCATGCAGGCGATTGCCTCGCGAACTGACAAGGATGGTGCTAAGGTCAGCTCCCGTGTCCGGTTTATGCTACAGGATGTTATCGATTTGCGCAAGAACAAGTGGCAATCGGCGCGTAATGAGGCCCCCAAGACAATGGGTCAGATCGAGAAGGAGGCCAAAAATGAGCAGCTGTCTGCACAATACATGAACTACAGCGGCTCCCTGTCCACTTCCAGTCCGAATGGACCCCAGTCGAGTGTCGGCAAACGGGATGAACGCAGTGGCGGCGCTCGCTACGGCGATTCTCGTTCCACAGGTTACGGTGGCAGTCACAGTCAGCGCGGCGATGGCGGCAACAATTTGCGCCACCAGCAACCAAATAGCGGCGGCAGTGGCAACAGTGGCAACAGTGGAGGCGGCACCAGCGCCAACTCCAATGGCAACAATGACGATAACACGTGGCACGTCCAGACCAGCAAAGGTAGCCGCTCACAGGCGGTGGACACCAATAAACTGGAGGGTTTGGTAAGCTAAGCTATTTCTTTCCATTTAATTATTTATTTTTATTTTTATTCATAGACATTACAGCTCAATCAGAATTTGGATACGAAGAAGATGGGCGGACTTAATCAATTTCTTTGGAATCATGCAAATAAACAATCCTCGACGCCGACGACAACACCTTCCAATTCATTTGCCGCGCTCTCATCGTTAGTCGATAAGAACAGCACTGATCGAGATCGGGATCGTGATCGCAGTGGGCCCCGCAACAAAAGCTCATTTAACAAGGGCTCCATGGAGCGTGATCGTTATGGTGATCGAAGTGAGTAAATACGATATTTGTATATGGATAAACCCGATATCATAACTTCACAAAATAGGCATACATTCGCGAACGGGATCGTCGCAGGGATCGCGCGAGAACTCTTCATCGCGCGTTGGTCAAAATCAACAGGGTCGCGGCATGATGAACGCTTCACTACAAAAATCTGCTAGTCACTCAAAATATACGCAACAGGCGCCGCCAAGCCGACTTTCCAACAAGGTATGTATCTATAATATATTTATAAGAATTACTGTTCATAATAGTCAAATCCCTGTACAGGCTATGAGTTCTTCGATGACCAGCTCGGCCGCTGGTGTTGGCGGCATTTACCGAGGCGGTGATCAGCAGCAGCAGCCGCCTTCCATATCTGCCACACAGCCTGCCAAAGGCTCAGCGCCACAGGCCGTGTTCATCAAGCCGCAAGATAATGATATTAAGCTGTTTAAGACAGTCGTCAGGGATATCATAGATCTGGCCGCGGCCTCGAAATCTGTCACTCCAACGGTTGTCGAATGTATCAATCGGATACCGGAGCCACAGCGTTGCGGCTTCTTGTTCTATATATTAACTGATTATTTGCATTTATGGAAGGTGGGCAAACAGTACAGGAGATACCTTGCAATCACAATTGCCCACCTCATACAGCAGAACTACATGTCTGTGGATCACTTTAAGCTGGCGTACAAGGAGTTTAGCGAATTTGCCAACGACTTAATTGTTGATATTCCTGAATTGTGGCTTTATATTTTCCAATTTGCTGGTATATATATTCTATATTTATTATTTATGCGGTATACTCCTATGCGATTTACTCCTTTGCGATATACTAAAAACATATGTTAATTGTTTTGTTTAGGTCCATTAATAGTCAAGAAAGTGTTGACTGTGTCAGATCTGTGGAACAACAATTTAAGAGACAACGACATGGGTAAAAAGTTCCTTAAAACCTACTTGACATATTGTACTAGGGAAGTGGGACCGAACTTCACCCGCAGCATGTGGAAGAAATTTAACATGCACTGGTCTGATTTTATGCCCGACAGCGAAGCTATTGACTTTATTGAGTGGAATGTAAGTACCCACTGTTATTTTAATATTTTCCATATTATCATTTATATATCTATATCTATTATGCAGAGATTAGAGTATGTGGAGAATGAGTCGAAGACGCCAGTGATTGAAGACCGCGAGTCGCCCGAAAAGCTTGTAAAAAATGTGATAGATCATATTGAGCACCTGCTTAAGGAAGGAGCAACTGCAGATTGCATTATTGATTATTGCAATGTAAGGATATTTCAAATACGTGAATTTGATTTCAAAGTTTAAGTATTTAATATTATTCTCAGGGCAATATTGTGATGGCCGATAAGCTGTTTATCAGAGGGCTGACAACAACCTTAAGCAACTTCGCAATTGTCTACAAGGAAAATAGCTATAAGCTGGAGCCCGAGGTTTTTCAGAAGTTTTGCACACCAGTTCTTCAGCGCTACATTGATTCCAATGAAGACCTTCAGCTCGAGTGTTTGTATGGAGTACAATTACTCGTCCACAGCTTGGAACATCCGAGAGGTTTGTTATCTCTCAGAAAAAAATAATTATAATGGATTATAATGAATTATACTTACTCCAGGGTTGTTGAATGAACTCTTCGGTGAGCTTTACGATGGCTTTGTAATACATAGGGAGTCACTCTATAAGTGGCGCGATTCGAAGGACCAGTCAGCTGGCAAAGGTATAATTCTGTTTTAAATAAAATTTATTATTTATTTAAATTTTGCAATTACCCCTTTTTTTAATACAGGTGTGGCTGTGAAGAGTCTTAATACCTTCTTTAACTCATTAAATGATGATGCCAATTAATTCGTCAATATACTCGTAGAGCTGACAGACATAGCGAGTTAGAGCAAACGAAAACAACACAACTTATTAAAAACAAAAGATAACAAAACAGAGTGCACTTTGAAGCAGAACATAATATACTTTCATATATAATAAGAAAGAAGTGTGAAAATCGGGTGTTAGAACCAGAGAAAATATATTCTACTACAATATATGTATGCATATAAGCTACTTTGTGCGATCTTATAGTACAATATATATGCAATATTAAGTTAGTATATAAACAACTGTGTATGCATGTATGTACTATGAAATAAAGCAAACCTGAAGGAAATTTCTAGTTATGATTGTTTGCTGTCAATGTCAGGTGATTCGGTGACAGCGCCGCTATACAGCTAAAAGAAAATGGAGAATTGATAATGGAAAATGGCAAAAAAGTAGTGACACATCAAAAAAGATTGTAGGCAAAATTTAATTGTGGAGAAAGCAAAACAAACCCGATTCAAAAACAAGAAATTCAATCCCATCCCAACCATAAGTAATCTTATAAAATTCTATAGACTTAATTGCCTAATCGTTTATATTTATATCTCTAAGAGATTATCAATCTATTTGTAATTTAAAGAGGAAATGATAAACACGTTTAAATATAATGTTTTTAAAAGTGAGCAAAAACAACTATAGCAATTTTCGTATTTGTGTTTTATTTTGACTAAACTTTACCTTATTGAATATGCAGCAAAACATCATCGAGAGCAGACTAAAAACCCGCTCCATGTTCTTTCCGTAACCGTGGGCCCTTTTCCGCTTCGGAGCTTGAAAGCAGCGACCCGAAGTCAACGCGCCGAAGACTTTGCCGGCCTTGAGAAGCGAACGCAAGTTATTATTTCAATGCCATTGTCTGCTTGTTGCTGTAACCCAAGAAATCCAATACGTATATAGAAAATGGGACTATTCGCGGTCTAGGTTAAAAATGCTTTATTTGCAGCTATTTAATTATCATAAATTGATTTTTAATAATATTATAACAGGTATATAACAAATATGTAATTTCAAGGTGGGTTGAATTTTCGATTTTTCGTTTTTTAAACTCAGTTTCATCAATTAATTTTTTATTTTATTGTTTAACTCTTAATTTTTAATCTCATTTTTTTATACGTTTGCACTTTTCATCTCAGTAGACGCTTGTTCCGGCAATGGTTGGCTAATTTCTTTACAGTTACTATTAATTTGTTCAATATATTTATTCTCTAATTGCCTTTTCTAATATATAAATATATTATAACCTACAGCCTATCATTCTAAATAGTTTCGGTTTAAACTAAGTTTATTTAAGATTAACATGTCATTTTCACACTTTTATTTTCTTTTATTATAAAAGAAACAACAATTCGCAATTTAAGTAACTTGTAACAATGTCGTTTTACGAGTTAATATTATAATCTAATAATAACAATTAACTTTCGTTATTTACATGTATTTCAGTATGTGGATAATCTATTTCGCTTGCGTGAAATGTTTGTCATTCTTCATACACGTATGTTAAGTTATACTAATTTGCAGATTAATTAAGCTAATCAATTGTGTGTTCACATATGAAAAAACACTTTAACATTGAAATCAAATAGTAAAGTCCCTTCCTAATGGAGCAAAGGGTATAATATTGGTGTTATGCAACCCTTTATTTCGAAACGAAAAACTCCTGATGTCTTTACTCAATCCAACTGCAATCTAATACTCCCCACCAGGTGGCCTCCGCTCAATGAAACAGCCAAATATACATATATATATGTATATATATATATACATCTGTCAATCTTCCTAACTCCATAATCTATAGGGGCTATATTTCACCTGTTATTTTTGCTCTCAGTATTTTTGCTTACAGAATTGTGCTAAATTATTCTCCTATTGGTTTCAACTAATTTTATAGTACAGAGATGCAATTAAATAAATATAGAAATTTAGAGACAATTCATATTTTTTCTACTATTTTACCAGTATACTGAGGTTATTCCGTTAGCTTTAGCATCTATCGTATGTTGCAGGCCTTAAATACGAATAAACCTTAGCAAAATGGGGGCTACATCAAAAAAAAAAATTGACATACAACCGATAAAATGAATAGGCTCGATTGCATGTACAATCAATTTTTTTTCCTGTGTATGTTCAACAAACATTTGAAGTAAATTGGTTTTAATTGGAAATTTAATTTGCGCCTTCCCATCCGATATTTGTTAGTACAATTTTGAGCTTGAAACTAAACTGACATCTAAGGTCTAAAGTAGATAAGAACATTGAAAATAGTCAAACGACTGGCATGACAACATTTAAGACTTACAAAACATGTACTCGTATTCCGCTTTTCTGTTTTCTTCTTATCCTTAGCTGTCTGCTCAGCTTCAAGCTCCGATTACAAAGGCATAGGGAGCGATATAGAGATGTGTTTGTATAATTTATGCACAAATAAAAGCAATATGCTAATCTATTGATGTGCGTATATCAATTTCTTATAGCTTTTCTTGTTTTCTTTTAAATATTTTTAAACTATATATATATATATGTATATATATATATATATATATATATATATATGTATACTATACGCAATGTGTGCGATTTCTTAGTCTGTGTGCAGCCTGTTTAAACTACTAAACAGTTATTATTTCTTTCAGAATTATATTTAAATATGTATATGCATTTACGCAAGCATATGTACGAATTTATTATTATTATATCCGGGATCGACTGGATTAACACCAATATTTATTCTGGCTTTAGGCGGTGCCATTGTACTACAGTTTGTTTGGGTTTCGAGATCATATCCTGCCAATGTTTCGTCTCGGAGGCACCTGAACCGTTTTTACCTGTGAGAAGAATTATTATATATTCCTCAACATCTGCTTCTCTATGAAATCAATCAACGACGCATTTTTCAAAGCAATTTTCGCTTACCAGCCAACAATATTCTGCCGATCAGCTCGTTTCGTCCAATATTATCGAAATCCATAACCATGACATCCAGCGAACATTCCCGTATTTTTTCCCAGGGAACGTTAAAACTAAATGACTCATTGAAAACTGGATTTAACGTACAGGTAAAAATAGGTGTTTTTCTTTTTTCTACACGCTTATCTCCAAATTGTAGCCAAACCTTTACATAAGGATCTGTAAAATAATTGTACATTTTTATTATACAGGGGAAAATCGTATCTTTTTTGCAAAATGCTAGAAATAATTAAACGGTTTTGATCGGGCAAATATACCTGATTTTCCATTAATATCCTTAGCTTTTAGATTTCGTGCTTTAATCAACGTCAATGTTAAAATTGAATTTGAAGGATGATAGCATAGCGAAGACAAGAGTTCGCCGCACTTATCCTTTGCAGGGGGCTTCAAAGCTTTCCAAAATGACTGTTTTCCAGCAAAATCAACCTAAAGTCAGATAAATAGTAATGAATTAATATTTTATATATGCATATAGACTAAATATCCTAAGTAACACATATCAGCAAACGACTTTGATATATTTTAAGGCTATTTACCTGACATAGCGGCAAAAACACTTCTCCAATAGAATCATCTCTTGAAAAACGATCATAATCAAAGACATGCAAATGCAGAACCTAAAAATTGAAAATTTTCCCAAGCATTTGAGTTTAATTTTAGTATGATTTTATATTATTTGTCAACTTACACGCGACTGAAGTTTTTGAATTGGAAATCCTTCGAAATAAAATGTTTCATTCCAGCGTGGGTTCAAGGTTCTTCGTTTGATTTTGGTTTCCAAGCGATGTTTTTTGTCTGGCAACAATGTAACTCGCACATAGGGGTCGGAGGTGCCGCTCAAATCCTTGGCTGGTAGTTCTTTGCCTTGTAGAACTTTTAAAATTAGGGTCGTATTTTGAAAGTCATATTCCAAGGAAAAATGTATTTGTCCAACGTTTTCACTCGGATCATTGCTATCGAGGTACATGTCGGTCATTGAGATGCTTTTGTTCTAGAATGTGTAGAATATGCCATTTAATTAAGTAAAATATAAATAATAATTAATCGAATAATATATGTAATAAATATTCAAAGTCTGCAAATAATTAATGTGAATGAGAGTCTTATAAGTCATTTAAATATATACAAATTTTCATTTACTGATATTTTGTTTATATTTATTTGGACATTGAAGTACTAACGAGCAGCACTTGTTAACGCACGGACCCAGACAAACTGCTACACAGTTCCCACTCTACCGGCGCGCCGTATAAATGGCGGTTACGAAGATCGCGGATGACTAAATAGATGACTTAACAAAACAGTTTCAGAAGAAGAAATATGAGAGAAAATTCCTTGTATTTCTGATCGGAAATGTAAAATTAAGCTGGCTAATCAAATCAGAAGAATCAATCTCACCGTTTATAAGCTTATATGAAAAGATTACGACTAGCTGATATTACGGTAAGCTGATATTGGTATTCCAATTAAAACCCCTAAGGGCAAATAATAGAATTGTTTTTGTATGGATTCTATTTTGTCCTGATATCCTGATGAACCTTGTAATTGGGTGACCATGCACAAGACCCATATTCAAGAATAGAACGCACAAGTGAAATATATAGTGTTTTAGTAATAGGGATCGACAAATTCTTTTGACCAGTGCTCGATAAAACCCAGGATACCAAAGCCTCGATTAGCAAAGGAAGAAATATACTTATCAAACTTTAGCTTGGGATCTAAAATAATACCAAAATCATCAACACATTCAATGCGTTCCAGTGGTTTGCCAATAACAAAATATAAATTGTGATCTAAAATAATTATTTCATTAGGATACGCACCGCGGAATCCTTCGATGTACCGTCATTTGCACCTGCCCCTGCAGCAGCACTAGAAGGTTTTGTCGGTGTAGACGTTGAACCGCTCCTATAAGAAGAACTTTACTTAATATGCGAGAAGATGAAATTGATTGGGACTATGGACAGTTGGTATTACCAACGCCATTCACTTGAATTAAAATATAAGTATACATTTTATTATGATTATAGATAGTCGTACCCAATAAGAGGCGTCCTGAGACTTAGGAAGCCATTCAGTTTTCGATTTATATTATTTTGTAGAGGAGTCGTAATCGCTTGAGCAACTGGAGCTTGTGGCTTACTAGGCGGGTTTCCAGAGTCTACAATGTCCTGCGTTGCCCTATTGTAAAATATGAAAGCACATTTTAAATACATTACATATGTAAATTTCACTTCTGATCCAGCTGCCCATCCCATAAAGATCTGAAAAAACCCTTTATATTAAGTCACATTTAATTGAACTTGAATGCTGCAAAAATAGGGATTTTTTTTAGTTCCACTTAAATAATTAATTATTGTTTAAACTAAATGTATAAAAGTTGGACTTAAAAGCTGTTTTGTAACTAACCTTAAACTATAACTGCTAGATTCTTCATCCTCGTTTGGTTCAATAAACTGTAACTGTGACCTTTTATGCCTCCACCAAAGGTAGCCACCGGCTAAAAAAAGCGCTATCGCAATGATTAGACCCAATATCGCTAGGCAAGCTATTAATATTATGCTCGCCATATCTGAAAATAGGTTCGAAAGCTTGTAAGTATTGTGAACTATGTGTATACATATATATATATATACATATAGATATATATATATATAGATATACGTGTAAGGATACATATGGATATACATACACAAATAAATATATATGTATTTAATTATATATATATATATACACACTTACATATAAATATATATTTAATATAACATATGACGAAATAGGAACTGAAAATAATTCAAATTTGGCTGTGCTATAACTGTTACATACTTATATATATACATATATATATATATGTATATATATATATATATATATATATGTATTTTTTTCTTTTACCTTTTTAGTGTGTTCATATGAATATGTAAACGTTTTCGAGAAGCAGGATTTACGACTGTACCATTTATACGCATTAGCTCATAGAATAACAATTTCAGGCACACACATGGAAACAGTAGTTTTATGTTTTCTTTGTTATTTTATTTATTATTATTATTTATATTTAAACAGTGTTTTCATTTTAGTTTAATCTCCATTTTTATTTTTATAAAACACTTTACTTCGGTGACTTATGTATGTATAGTAAATGTAACCAAACAGAAGGGGATGACGATGACACTAACAGAGTACTGTAAAGAGCAAACTGAAAATCTGAAAGCTCATCAAACCAATGAGAGTCAGAGTTGAAATCGGAAAATACTGACACATACTACAGCAGTACGCGCTTACATACTTACATATATATATATATATATGTATATGAATAACAAAGACAATATGTTAATAGTTACTACCAATTTATGAAAGTGCTCAGTGTAAATTTAAATTGACCAACTGGTAGAAAGCTCTGATTAACTACTTCTATTGTGAATATGACTTACGAATGGAAATGTGTATTTTCCTCTAGTATTTAATATAAGAGAGCTAGCGGTGGAAGGCACATCACTTGAAAGCTCCTTTTTTGTAAAAGTTTACTGCGCATGCCGCATTATCCTATATACTGATTATCCTATCCCCAAACTAGTCGCCCTGAAAACACTCTAGATTTGCTATTTATTTCTATTAGTTCTTATGAATTATTTTTATTATTATTATTATTATTATTATTGTGAACAACTTTACAGCTTTCGTCCTTTTAACTAACAGATCTGTGTATGTAAAGTTTATTTCCAAATTCACTTAAGCAATTTAAATTTTAATATTAGTTTAATGATTAAATTTCATATATTTTAAATTTATATTTGTTCAGATTTATAGCTTAAGGTGAAAATTGCGAAAGCCTTCACAGCGATATTAATTATTGCTTTGTGCTTGTCTGTTTCTTAAAAGGGAGACAAGCCGACGGAGAGAAAGACATAGGGGAGAGAGCGAGGAAGAGAGACAAAGTGAGAGAGAGAGAAAGAGAGAGAGCTCTTACAAAAATTCTCTCTAGGGCCATTCTTTCGCATGCGCGTTGTGAATTTAAATGTGTGCGCATATCATCTGGTTCACTACTAACCGATTGTCTGACGTTACTCCACCAACAGAGTGGAGAATTTTCCATTTTTAGAACGTTTGAACTTGCTTACTTCTTAGCACAAAACATTTGACTAGCAAACAAACGATTTCTACAAAAAACACCAATTACGTCTTGTAAACCAAAGAGACACTATCGAAAACAAAGAGCGAGTGAGAGAGAGAGAGAGAGAGAAAAGATACATGTATATTTATGTATGTACCATGTGCGGCTCCTCCGATAGAAATGTCTCATTTTAAATTTAGTCGAAAGGTATCCGTTTTGCACAACGCACCTAGCCTGTCACCACTTGGGTTGTGTTGAGTGCTTCAGAATAATGTATGTATATGTATGTCTCTTATACAGCCCCAGTGCATTTTCCGGCTACGCCTGTACATGTTCTAAATCTATATATATATATATATATATATATATACATGTATATATATATGTTTTTTTTATCAAAACATAAGTGCATATGCATGAAGTGAATTATATAGGTGCATCAGCAGATATAGATATCATTAAATATGTGTGAATATTGTGTACTAATTGTGTAATGATCAAAATAAAACCCGAAGTTGTTGTTTTATTTCGTTAAGGGCATATATATATATATATCTATATGTATATATATGATTATTCAATCAATGCATTAATGATACAAATCAAAACTAGCCATCATATTCGTAAGCAAGGTTATGTTTTCCGCAGACTTTTTATTTTTAACCCTAGATAAATAAATAAAGAGAGGAAAGAAAAGCTAGACATTGGCAATAAATTGTTTCACGTTCAGTTTCGCTGTCATTTCAGCAACTATGGCTCCAATATGACGTTAAATTTGGCAATACAATAGAATATAAATAAGCCAACGAGAGAAAACAGCAACAAACAATAACAATACAAATAAACCACATTCATGGATTATGTAACAAATAAATAAAAGACATGCGAGAAATGGACAACATATGCAGGTGACTATCTATAAAAACAAGTAACTCCCCAGATTATTTATTTCATGTATTGTGTGCCTTTTCATTAGATTCTTGTGGATGCAATCGGGCTTATAAGAAATTCAATGATAATTAAACTGCGCAAGGTATGTTTATACCAGATACACTGAGAAGCTGTATGATCGAGACGGACGTATCTTCTTATTTACAAACATCGTCAACTGGACAGGTAAGGAATTCGACATAAATAAACACAATATGGCTAATTAATAATTATATAACACTCAAAGTGGTTCAACTCTGTATAGACTTGCAAAGGTCCATAAAACAGAAATGTATAATTAAAGGTCTAAGCAGGTGGTTTAGATTCTCGTTAGATCTAGCTATTAATCGTAATAATAAAAGTAAAAACTTAATTCATTTTCCATAATAGTATAATGTTTTTAAAGGAGTTTCCAATGTTTATCATAAATGTTTTATTTACACTTTACGCAGTCATTTAATAACAATACTCACATAAATCTCATAAGTGTGATAACATGCAACTAATCGAAGTTAACTAATTCTATTGTTAGGTATAAAAATTGCTCTGGATGTTTAGGAAAAGAATTCCGAATACCATGAATCAATAATATTTCAAATGTAATTAACAAATTTTATGATACTTTGGGTTTTAAATTCAAATTCTTGGTGTCTCTTGATGTTGATATATGTATATGTTTACAATTTTTTTAAAAATAAAGCTCACACATGTGTACGTTGACTGCATCTTGTCGCCTTTTCACATACATTTTATTTATCACTATGCAAGAGTGTTTCCCATCGTTATCATTATCATAGCCATTCTCAGTTACTTACTTATGTATGTTTTATCCTTTTTTCCTATATAGAATAAAGTAAACTGTTGTTGTTTGTCGGGGAACCGACTTTCATGGACGTTTTCTTCAATTACTTACTCCATTTTCAACTGGTTCAAAATGACAAATAAGTAAATAATACCAATATTTTTTCCTATTTAGTTTATTCAGTCGAGCAAGAAAACGTCCTGAATTAGTGTATGTATTCATATAAGTATGTGTATATGTATGTATTGATGATGTTGTGCACTTCACAAATTGGAGGTGTCTGTACAATTTTTTCAATTATATACCGTTGAAAGAATACCGCTGATTATGCTAAGCTCACAACACACATCTTTCCACCTAAAACATACCAGTAGCTATAGCCTTGTGTCTTATATATTTATCACTAGTATACAAACATCATAACTAAGTTATTTAAACATTGGCTAACATACAAAATGTATACAATATGTATATATGTAGATATGTAATATATATATATATATGATTGTATTTGTACAAATATATATACAAGCAATATGTGTATTTGTATTGGAGTTGGCATTCAAAATTATTCACAATCAGTTCCAACATATTTGCTCCACTTAAAGTTAATTTGTTCTATGTATGTGTACCACTAATTATTTATGAATGCTTGACCAATAATGTTTTCAATATTTAACTTTAATTTAAATGCGTTTGGGTGTATCACAATTTTCTTTACATGTATTCAGCAGCAGCAGACAGAAGTTTTCACTTTTCGTAAATATTATTGAATTGATTTTGTTGAGAGTGCTGATAATTTGAAAACTTTCGAATGCTGTGTAAACAAAATGAAGTACAATTTGTTATATATATGTAACTATGTGTTTGTGATTATCTTTTTGATGTAGGATGAATTTCACCCCTTCATTGAGGCATTATTACCATACGTCAAATCATTCTCGTACTCTTGGTTTAACTTGCAAGCTGCCAAACGAAAGTATTACAAGAAACACGAGAAGCGTATGTCATTGGAAGAAGAAAGACATTGCAAGGACGAGCTGCAGGTAGATATAATATATATATATATATATATATAAAATAAGCCTTTAAATAAAATCTATTTTATGTGTATTTGACAGAATGAGAAAACAGAAGTGAAGCAGAAATGGGCGTCTCGCCTGTTGGGCAAGCTAAGAAAGGACATAACGCAGGAGAGTAGGGAGGATTTTGTGCAATCGATAATCGGTAAACGCAAATCGATTTGTGTTCTCTCCAATCCCGATCAAAAAGGCAAAATGAGGCGCATAGATTGCCTGAGACAGGCCGATAAGGTCTGGCGACTGGATCTGGTTATGGTTATCCTCTTCAAGGCCATACCATTGGAGAGTACGGATGGGGAGCGCCTAGAAAAGAATCCGGAATGCCTCCATCCCGGCCTCTGTGTAAATCCATATCATATTAATGTCTCTGTCAGAGAACTGGATTTATATTTGGCAAATTTTATCAATACGCATAACTCATCGAATCTGATTGCTGCAAGATCGCCACAGCTTGCCATCTTCAGTCATAATCGCAACAATAATTTGTCAATTGAAAGAAAAGAGGACACGGAGAGTGAGTCAAAAAACAAAGGACTCAGACACAATCCATACAATGGCGTTGTTTGCAATGATATTATTCTAGCGACTGGGGTATTTTCTTCGCAAGAGCTGTGGACATTATCCAGAGGTAGACCAGTAATTATTTAAATGAATTAAATTAAATACCGCTATTTATTGAAATAAGTATTTATTTAAATTAATTAATTATAATAATGAATGATATGTATTGTGTATATCAAAGGTATACCAATATTTATTTCAATTTAAATTAAGTATAATAATGATCTTTCAGATTCAATACTAGATGAGGCCAATGACAACAATCTGCATACGAACATCATCAAGAGGGAGAATCTGGGCGCTGCTTACGACTGCAACACAACATATCAACTGACGCCAGATTCACCGATTCCCAGCTCCCAGATCCAGGCACAGACTGGCGCAATTGTCGCCAATCCAATTCCAGGTGGTTATAGCAGTGAGTAGCTGGAGTAGTTCTCTATACAGTGTATTGTTTTACCATTCGTCGTAAAGCATAACTACAGCGCCCTGTTCCTTTAATAATTTCAGTTGACTTCGTCGATCAGAATCATAGAACTGTGCATTTATCACAGTCTCCGCTGCTGCGCACTGATGCAACAAATGGCTCCACAGATGGTTGCAAAATCGACCACAGCTCATCGCCGCCAGTTATTTCGCGTACAACGACAGCCGCAGATCACTGTGCCACAGGCAGTTTCTCTGTCATTCTGCGACCGGCGGACAGCATTAATTCCAACGGTGATGCAACTGTTGCCGACTCCCCAATATCGTTGCATCGATATACCCCGCTAAATAGCAGGCCGCTGGCAGCCACCATGCCCCAAATTCGTTCCGCAGAAGGTAATAATATATAAATAATAATAGTAGTAATAATAACAATAATAACGTCAGTAATAATATTAATAATAATAATAATAATAATAATAATAATAAATAAATATTAATAGAAATTATAATAATATATATAAAATAATAATAACCGCAGGCACTATTAGCGCACAAAAAAAATGGTAAAGGCGGGAACCGATATTGGTTAGCTCAATTAGCGCCAATTTACAGTTTAGCCCTCGCAGTCTGCTTTCTTTTTTGCTCCATTTGGGCAACGGTTAAACCGTGTGATCGTGATCGTCCTGAAGTCATAGATTTTTTCTGTGCACTTGCCTTTTCTTCAATTTCGACAACTGTAAACGCTTACTCACACACATGCACTGGAATGCAGTGTAGCTGTCGTTAAGTTGCGTCCAGCAAGCGTTTGTCAGTGCGTAAGCTTAACCTACTGAGAGCAGATCGCTGCAAGTGAGTGTGCGGATTGCGGCTAAGCACAAGTGAAAGTAAAGAAGCTAATATAAATAATAATAAAACCGCAGAAGCCAATAATATATAAATAACAATAATAATAATAATATAGAAATAATAGTAAATTAAATATATTAATAACAATAATAATATATACATAAACGTTAGATATTCATTTACTTCTATCTTTTTCCCAGCCATTTTGCACCACAACTGTTCTACGCTGCTAGCAACCTCAGTAAGCCCTGTGAATACTCTGTATTACCCACAGCACGGCAGTCCACGACTTCAGGAGCACGAACATGCACAAACACAGACACAAGCGCAACAACAACAGCAGCAACAACAACAGCAACAACATGCTGAGAGCCATGATATATCTGATTTTGTGACTTATGTTTGTCAAGATGCTGGCCATTCTGCGAGTTTGGCAGCTGGTGGGGGTTCTATAGAGAATCCAGGGTTTCAGCACACCCACTCGCATCAGTTGGCCCCGCACAGCCACTCGCCACACTATCAAATTCACCCACAATTGAGGAGCTCAAAGCTGAGTGCGGCTCCCTCGACCCATTATCATAGCACAATGTTGCCGCCAATGTTGCCGCCGATGGCACGACCTGTTGCCATTATACGATCCAGTGGCGATCTGGCAATGGTTCAATCGCCCCCAACATCGACAGCCAATCAGTCGTCGAGTCTTTGCATGCCAAAGGCCACCTTGGTCGACGATGAAAATCGCAACGAACCAGCTAACACTATGGAGAGCAATCATAGCCCAATTAACAGCTCCGAGGCGGATCCAAATACAAATACGGATTGCACCACACTTGTGGCGAGAACTTCGCCGCAACCACATCCGCCAACGAGTCCTCATATTTCTGCTGAAGTGGGTCGCTGTAAAATACCATCAATTGGCTCAAATGCTCTCACTCGCATCGCAGCCCCAATGTACCCCTCAACCAATACTCGGGAGTACTTCAATCACTTTCACACTCAATCTACATCGGTAAGTTGTACTTACTAATATAAACAAAATATAGCAAAAAGCACAGTTTACAGATCGACGATGAATTTCGGTCGCGATATTGAAATATATTTCGTTTGTGTTTCAAATCATTTTTCATTCATAACTACTATTAGGAATAGTGGTTTTATATCAAAGTTCAATATTTAGACAGTCGAACTGCTGTTCCCAGAATCCAAACAGGTCAAACAGGTCAACAAAAAAATGCACGGAATTTTAAAGGCAAAGGTTTCCAAATAACATATAATATGTTCAATGTCAAATAGATTTGTATACCCTGAACCACAAAGCAGATTATACAGTCAGAAGTCAAGTGAAATACTGACCTGCACAATTTTCGGAGCGTCACAGCCTCTATGTATTGTCTGCTTAGTGCTTAAGCCCATTAAAAATATCAACACATTTTGATATCCGGTAGCAAAAAAGCCACAATCTTAAAGGCAGAGTTTTACCATTTTCACACAATTATTATTTATTTATCAACTGCTCACATGTCATTAACATCGACTGAGAAACACCCCAGTTGTAATCAAAAATGTGTTCTCATATTGAACTTGCAGTTACTGGGCTATGCTGGATCTATATCGACAATGTCGGGTGTCATTAGTCCGACAAATTTAAGCCTGTACTCAACACCAACAATGGCTGTGACTTCGGCGCACCGTTCGAGTAGTGGCAGGTCCCGTTGGAACACTACACTTACAGAAGACGAGTTCAACTTAATTCCGCACTCTGTAACTAGTACAAATATAGAAAATACACAGGTTATATTAATGGAAGATTGTGAGTATTATTACTTAGTTATTATTATTTATAATATATAATACAGATTTACAAGTATATTAATTTAATTAAAGCAACGGGCCGTTTTACTGATGAATACTCCACAAATCCGAATCGAGACTATGTATCGTGATTTATTATTACAAAATCTGGGCTTTGGGCAAGCGACATATATATACAAATATAAATATTTTCACATATTGTATTGCATAATTGATACGTTGCTAAATTGATAACTTAAGGAATTGTACATAGTAATATTTAAGATAAGTGGTATATTAAAAAAAAGAAAAGTAAAGCATACTACTACTAGCTACTTATGTATGGAATATGAACATATATATATATATGTACAATTGCAGATGCATAATATGCATGGTCTTATCAATGGTCTAACGATAAGGATATGCTTTCATATATCTGTAAATATATATATATATATATTTCGAAATAAATATAAGAATGTCTGCTTTATTATTCGCATACACTGAAATATGGTAATGACTGAATATATATTAAGGTCAAGTCAAAATTACATACATAAATATGTACAGATGTAGATCATGGGATGTTCAATTTCAGAAAGACTATTTGCACACATAATTTCGACCAGATGACATTAGTGATTCAACAGCAAATTCAAATTCAAATGAAGGCACATCAATTAAATGCTTTGAGCAATTCATAACATTGATGAGCGAAAATCTGCCCATATTTTATATGAATTTATTTTTGTATATGTGTCTGGATTGTTTTCGCGAACGTCTTCAATATTCGAACTTACTTCATTTAATTACATTACTTAATTTGATGATTATCTATATTCAATCAGTCATATTTATGTATGTAATTATGTTTTCTCGCAGTAGGACTTAGGGTAAGATTATTTAAAACACAGATAAGATGAAAAACATAATTGAAAACATGTGAAAAATAATATTTAAGTAGGGTCACATAATTAATTTGAAGACTAACAACGCACGACATAAATATACAAATATATATGCAGATATTATATATAGATTTGTAGCTGCATATTGTAAAGAAAAGAAGCTAGATTTAATTGCGACAATATTTAGATATAGTAACAATTGTGACAAATAAATGCATATACATACATGGGTACATTTTGTGGTACATGTGTATGTATATGTGATGCTAACTGTGAGTTTGCAATGTAAAAATTTAAAGATATATACTCACTCATACACATGTAATTTAATAGTCTGTAGGTATTTACATGCATATGTATTTGACATATATATACTATATACAATATACTGATTTTAAATAACATACTCGAGTAGCCTTGGAGCCTACATATAGTGGTCAATATATATATACATTTAATACAAGAATCGAATTTTGATAGTCATGGAATAATTTTAAATATCTATCAGTCTACTGCATTAGCATGTATGAATATACGTATATATATATATATACATATATGTATATATATGTATAAGTATATATATAATTATATATATAATAACTAACTAACTGTTTAAAAATCAAACAAAGTTACTTAGTGCAATAATAGTACTAAGACAAATGGCAAAGGGCATGTGCAAAACATTTTAAAAACATTTATTGTACGTTGACAAATTGGCTGTGAGCATAGTCTATTGCTAAAAATGCTGGTTAGTAAAATACTTATGAAGGCATTATTATTACACACCTGTACATCCAACAAGAGTCGCTTATATATCTATCATTTAAACAAATTTCACAAAATCAACATACACGAGTGTTATCAGTTACTTTATCAATACATAGCTATACGACAATTCTATGTATGTAAATTAAAAAATTGTAAGGTAAATAAAAGCATACATTCAAAACAAGCAAACAAATCATGTTTTATAAACAGGCTGTGCCAATTTTCAGCTGTGGGCGGGGGGAGGAAAATAACTGTAAATCACCTAAAATCGGAAAAGATTTAGAGCATTGGAATCATAAACCGCATTGAAGAATTATGGGATCATCGAAGAAATCAAGCAATTAAAAATGATTAAGACATAATTAAAGTGTTTGTTTCAATTAAAAGGTCAATTTATTGATAAATGATTTTAATCATTTTCTAGATGTATAATGTATGTTTTACAAATGACAATTTGCTTAGTTAATTGAGAAAGGGCAAAGCATTCTGTACGATTCTCAAATTAAAAAAAGGATATCTAAAATACAGACATCTGGAAAAAATGGAGGAGCGAAAATAAATTTCGTACGAAGCGCCGAAGATGTACTCATAAATTAATCATCTATTAGTATAAACTAGAGAAGCACCTCTAACATTCTCACTTACAATATGTATGCATATGTTTCGACATTTGTATTTATCACTTTATATAGACATACATACATCAATATACGAATATATTCATAGGTATTTTCACTTAATGAACATATGTACACAAGTCCACACAAATATATGCTCATATACGTATGTAGAGTGTCTGCGAGAGAGTATATTAATGCATGAGTAAGTGTGTAGACTCGCATGTGTATGTATGTATTTATAAACATTTGTATACATACAGCCATATTTTCTCAAGAATAAACTGATTTTCTTTTTTTATGTATTCTATCTTTTTATGCGTGCTCTCAAAATATTTTACGTTATTCTCGAGACATGAGTTTGTTGAACAGTCTAATTCGTTGTGTTTTTAAGATTTGTAAAATAAAAATATCAACTTGCAGAGATCTTCGTTTTATTTTGATTTTTTTTGGGTTTTAGACAAACGCATTCCAACCGAAAATGTGTTGCATAAATTTATAAATGTATAACAATAAGAAATTGCAAAGTCGGCATTAAAATATCCCTCCTTATTGGATATAATAACGTAATAATTACTGTAAGTATTAGCCCACTCATTTTTCTGAACTTCAATACAAATACACATATATACATATATATAAATAACTATATATATTTATATATTCGCTCGAACATATGCAAAATGAGAAGAAAAGAAAATCAAATCAAAGTGAAATTACGTATTTTTGAAGAATGTGCGTATGTTTAAATATAAGCATATTAAACATATATGTAATTAAATATATATTAAATACTCAAGCGTATTTTGTGGAAGAAATAATATATTGTTGACATCGCTTAGTTAATTGTGAATTTTAGTCTTAAATAAGTTCAGCTTAGAAAGTCTAGTAGCATTGTAGTATTTCCTATACGGATACTTAAAATCGGTGTTGATTTTGAGCATGTTTAAATAAGTGATTTCCTTTTGTGTACTTAATTACACAAGGTAAGTAAAGTATGTGTCTTTGGGGTGTATTTGATGTTAAAGGATAAATATGTATATATCTCTTCAATGACCATTATGCATATTTTAAAGGTATCTGAACCATAATAAATAACAATGGTGGCCTATTAAATGCATATAACACGTATCGAACCTGGTAATATTATTCATGGATTATGTTCGTTTCAGATGGCATCATCAAACACAAATAAAAAAGCGAATAAAATGTTTGGTTCGACGGGACAGGTGACGAGTACTTTGCGTCGACCTGTAACAGTGATAAAAAAACGATCGGGTCCATTAGATGGTATGATCGATGAGCTCAATCGAGCCGAGGATACAACCACAACAACTACCACGAACGTCTCGACAGCGAGCCCGAACTCCAACGCGAACGCGAACTCCAACTCAAACGTAACAGATACCAATCAGACGGAGCGAGAGAGAGCAATAACAAAGCGCCTTAGTTCCGGTAGAAATTCGCCAACTTCAGCTGGACGCCGGCGTTGCCATACCAAGGAAAAAGAGAAGAAACGTGAACGTTGGCTCTTAACGCGCAAAACATGGCGGTATATGACAGATGCTGGTCGAAAACTATTACCGGATGGCATACAACATGGGGCGGATAGTCTGCCCCACATCGAGGAGCAGTTTCAGCGTGTCTGCGCCTCGGAGCCACGATTTATATTGTGGCGGCGAAAGTCCTCGTTTCCAGGTGCATCGAAAAATTCCAAGAAGCGACTTAAAATATTATCGCGACATCGGAGTAGTTATGCGGCCTATTCAAAGTCGGGCGAAAGCGAACTCAATGAGAACATAGATCAAACAATTGAACTATTGCAAGCCTATCTTAAAATACGTGATTCTTATAAAACAACCACACTGCTGGGCACAAAAACAGTTCGGCCCGATCAGACATCATCGCCCAGTGCTCAGCGCCCAAATTACGATAAACAATTATTGAGTTCGAAGAGTTCTTCGAGTTCCCCGCCTGCATTCGATTCAACTTCGAATGAGCAGCAGCAAATCGAGTCTGTGCTTTTGGAGCGTTTGAAATTTCTAAAAAGTTCCTCACTCATCGTCATCCAAATGGGCAATGTGACACCGGAAATTCTAGAAGATAAAGCCCATCTTAGGAAAATTTATAATATATTAAAGAAACAGCAACTGCATCGCATTCTACATTCCTCAGAGCCAACAACAAAGTCGAACCTCAGCGGAGCAACATCATTATCGAGTCTATTCAATTTTAACACTAATTACGAAAATAATCAAACAGAATCGTGCATTTTTGACAAGCGTAAGGCACAAAAACCCATATTAGAGGGCCAGTATGATATTAGTGCAAAACTAATACAAAGTCCAACAACAACAACAAAACGCCAACAAAAACCCCCAGAATCCTTGGAGCTCAGTCACAGTACAAGAAATGTGTCTAATAAGACTCCAATTGTATATGCAAGGCCAGTACAAAAACCCACCAATTCTTGTGGAACGCAAACCAATTTTATACAACTAAGCGAAATTAAAATACTTGCAAAAAACTATGAATTGATGCTGGAAACTTCCGAGCTATCGGAAGCCGAAGAAGGGGCGGCGGCAGCCAGTGCGAGTCGACGGAGAAGTTCCATTGATAATGAGGATGTGTCCCAATCCGTGAGCGATACAATTAAGCGATATTTAAGAATGGCGAGGAAGAAAAGCGTACACGATGGCGATGCGAGTCGCTTCAAGTCGGTGAACTATGATCGGAATCTCAGAAATATCAAGGCAAAGGGGGAAATAAATCCCCCGGGCATGGATGAGGACAATCATAAGGCAGTACAAACATTAGATGCTTGGGCACTGGTCGCCTTGGATTTTATACGGGGCAATGAGACTTCGAGGAACTTGCAAAATGCGCACATCGCCTGGCAAAAGGAGCTCGACGAGCGCATTCGCAAGCGGAATGAGTGGGAAATGAAACGGAGGCAGGAGCAAAGCAATGAAAACGCCAATCAGAGCAAGAAGCATTTTCCACCTGTATCGGCTCCAACTTCGCCGACGAGATCTTTGCAGAGTCCCAAGGAGAAGAGTGGAAGAACTGCCGGTGCCTTGCTCAGTTCCAGTTCCCAGTTCTTATCCCACTTGTGGAACACAAACCCAACTGAACAATCCACTTCGCAAAACTATAAGAACGGGAATGTAAGCGAGACGTATCTAAGTGAGTAATGCTAGTAGTAAATAGCAATTAGTACACAGTTAGTACAAGTTTAACTGTTTTTATATTGAGAATGTAATAAATAATAAAACCCGTTCACAGCAATAATGTTTTAAATTGTGGGCAATATATACATAGATACTGTTATTATGTTTGTTTTCTTTGTCTATGGCATGTCAACTAAAGTCAGTCGAGAAATACAAAAAATGTATATAAAAAAAGCAATCTAAAATTAAAGACAAATTGAAAAAAGTCAAAACTTTTATAAGTTATAACCGAGAGGCTCATCGACGCTTCATCACTTTAAAAATTAGAAAATCGTTCCGTTTCTTAATTCCCAGCTTTGATTTGATTTTTATGAATCTTCTTCCAAATTTTATGTTTTGCAATTATTTTTTAATCGTTTAAACTCTTTATTTTCTATACATATATATATATATGTATATATATATATTATAGATTCTAAAAATGAGACAACAAATATGCAAAAATCAAAGTCGTTGTCAAATGTTGGACAATACGTTTCAAGAAAGATTTGGGGAAGCCGCTCCAAATGTCAAAGCAGGCCGGATCAGAACCAGGACTTTCTGGCGCAGCGTGAAAAATGGGCGCCTTCGGTAAGAAATAAATATCCATTAATCTACCATTTCTCTTAATTTGCATTAAAATTGTTCTGAGTTTGTAGGAGAACTGCACATGGATATCGACGCAAGGACAGATCCTACAACTAACGGATACATCCTTGGAAAAACTTTCCGATGTCGAAACAGAGATGCTTATGCACATTGCTTTGGAAAAAATTAAAGAACTAAATATTGGAATGAATATTGGTAAGTTTATTAAGCTAACTAAGTAGAACAAATAGAAATGATATAATAACTAAATTAAATGATGTTAACTAATAAATTCATATTTTGTAGATTTGCAACGCAAAGCTCCGAAAAGACGAGTAATCTCAAAGAAAAGAGCTCTGACAACAAGTTTCTTTGATATTGGCAAAAAAGATGAAAACAGTAAGCGATCAATTTTTCTCGAGTTAATTAACTAATGATTACTAAGAGTAAATAACTGCTTAGCTTTAATTTATCCAAATGCGAAACAATTGTATTTAACATATGTTTAATTAATTAAGATGGACGGGATATTTTATTTGGGGCCCCGCTGGATTATTGCTTTTCGAGGGACAGGAAACGGGCCGGAGATTCGCAGCCCGGCTCGAAACATTCGTTGACCTCCGTCTTTCATAGTAACAACGAAAACCACTGTCGTCATGCTGGACAATCAAATGATAATGTAATAATATTCTTAAGTATTTATTTATCATTTAATTAATTAAGTTCCCTTTTTGTTTAGATACGTTCCTATGAAAGTTTACCAACGAAATCGTTGGATTGCGGTCGCTGTAGTTCCTCGGAGCAGTTTATGGAGCTTAAGAAATCGTCATCGATATCAAAGAAAATGTCCTGCAGCCAGTTTGATATGCGACACGTTGAACTGGATCTCGATCGAATCCTATTCGAAGAATCTAAAAATTGTTTCATGTTAAATGTGCCGATATTCATAATGATGTGCATAGAATATCTAGAGAAACATGGACTACAGAAAGTGGGTCTCTTTCGAGTTGGTACATCCAAAAAACGGGTTAAACAAGTAAGTCTAGCAAGTAAGGCCATATCCAATAAATAATTCTTATCTTTTTAATATAAATGTGATTTTTAATTTATTGAAAATATTTTTGTATTTTTAAGTACAAACTTATTATTATTGATAACGATTTGTGCTGGTTTATTGCAGCTCCGTGATGAATTTGACAAGAATTACAGCATGTGCATTCCTGATGATACCTGTCCACATGATGTGGCAACATTGCTCAAAGAGTTCTTGAGGGATCTACCAGAACCCCTGCTCTGCAAAAGATTATACACAGCATTTTTGGAAACTCAACGTAAGGTTGAAAGATTTAATAAAAGCTGATAAATTGATTTATTTTATAATTTATTTACTTTTAGGTATACGGAACCGTCGCCTGCAGCTGGAAGCAATATCACATCTTATCAAATTGCTACCGATTGTGCATCGTGACACATTATATGTTTTGCTCAAGTTCCTGGGAAATGTCGCAGCCCATTGTGATGATATATGTGCCAGAAATGGAACCGTTCAAGTGATTGGCAACAAAATGGATAGCAATAATTTATCCACAGTCTTTGCGCCAAATATTTTGCGTGACTCGTCGCCAAAAGTAGCTGAATATAAAGAGCAGGGAAATATGGGAGATGCAATTAATGTTATTAGGTATACTATCTCTCTATTTATCGAAATAAAATGGTAATTCTCTTGCTTACATTTTTCGCACAGAATAATGATAGACCACTATGAGGAAATCTTTAAAGTGCCTGTAGAAATCATGGACATGCTTTATTCTCATATGCTGGATACTTGTCCGGAAAAACTGTACGACTTAATAACAAACAAAGTGGATCAGTCGTTAAGGTATACGTTTTATATTCTTCAATATATTATTATATATTATATATATTCAAATATATTTTACCTATGAATAGTAACCAAATTGAGAGCTCTACGCCAACTGGGAGCCCGGTTCACTTAAGCGAGGCTAGCTATAATTCGGCTATTTTACCTGATGAAAGGCGACAATCAACTCCAGTTTTACTTGATCATTTGAATGTATTCTCAGCCCGTCTACAAATATCAGTGCCGGAGGAGGCCTCTCTACAAAGAGCCAAGGCAGCTTCTCTCAAGGGTAATACTTCCATATAAATAAATCACAACAGGATTGCAAATTTCAATATTTATCATTTAGATAGTAAAATACCAAGTGTGACTATGGAACCTAAATTACCAGCTAGTATTTCCAATATTGGTGGGGCAACAATGCATGCAAAGACTGCTGAATTTGAGAAAACGCCGCCTGGTGAGAATACATACAATGGAACCCAAGTGCCAACAGCCAGAGCAAAGCCACTCTATAAACGGCAGCAATTAATACCCAGTGCAAGACGAACAAATTAAATTATATATACATATATATATAATAAATAATAAATATAATAAATTAAACAATATTAGAAAATATAAGCAGCAGACGATTTAGTCAAGATTGTAAATGGAACATATGTCTAGACATAAGTATGTGTACATTATTAACAAGAGATTTTTGTATCTGTATACGTATATAAGTATTTATTATTATTGTAAGTTTTATTACATAAGACTATAGGAATTATACTTAATATGTAGTATCTATTATGTATATTAAACTTGCTGTAAACTTGTTCTTTTACAATCGTTCCATTGGAATATGCTTCTCTTATCTGTATATGTATATAATGTAATAGAAAGAAATTCAATTTATTAAATATAATATCGATTTGTATTCGGATTTGAATTTGAATGGTATACCTTTTAAAGAACTTCTTGGGTCTATTGCTAAATGAACTAAGTTAGTCATCTTGAACTTCGATGTACGACTATGTATTCCGCTAGGCTTAGAGTGTTAAACAACAACAATACTTCTTCTGATATGATGATCCAACACGTAATTCGGATTGCAATCGATGCATTTAAAATATTTCCAATGCTCGTTTGCATTGCAGCCGGCTGCTCACCTATTAAATATTCAAATGAATTCCAAAAATGATTAAGAATTTGTAATTTAGAAAATCCGAGGATGATTTACCAGTAAGCACGTGAACTCGGACGGAGGCCGGTACGGCTGCATTGGGTACGCATGTATAATTTCCGGAGTCTCGCAGCGAGGCACGCGTCAACATTAATCGGCTCGTTGTGCCAACTTCGGTTTTTTCCGTTTCCAAACTGATGCCACCTCGCAACGAATCAAAGTCAACAATCGCCGATCCATGATACCTTGACCGATTATAATTAATTACACTGGCAAAAAAAAGCGTTATTTATGCAAACATACCACAGCACGGATGAGGCGTGTATATTGACGGAACAGGCGAGTGCAATTGTACTGTCGCGTTTCACGTGTATCTCTGTGGAACCCAGTATTTTAGCACGTGCCGCTTTAATTTATTAAAATGTATATTAAATAGTCATTGAAGGTTGGAAGTAATATAATTTGAATGAGCGTGAATCAAACCTTTTGAGTCATAATAGAGTTTCTCCGAGTTTCTTTCTCTCATATCACTTTCAGCTGCAAATAAAAAAATAATAATAATGAATTATCTAAACGAGAGAGTTCGTCCAGTTGAAAACTGATCCCGTCAGTGCTGCTGCTGCACTTATTCTGGGGGGATCTGCCATAGAAGTCATAGTCATACTCTGCTCCCGGAGAACATGTCGACGCAGTGAAGGCGACCTGAAGAATGATCTGCGTTCGCTGCTCAGCACACGAGGCCTGCTTAACTCTCGACGCGCTTCACCTTCGGCTCGCCGCTCGCAGCACCCGCACTCGCAGCCGACGGCCAGAAACTTGAATACCCTGTTTAATTTAATGTACCTGTGATTTCTAAAGTAATTGCCAAGTTGATTTTGGGCTCCGTGTTCACTTGGCACTCGTAGATGCCGCTGTCCCTGGCTTGGGCGTAATCGATCTTCAAGTCCCAATCATCGCTGTTTGGCGTATGAATTACAGAGAATCGTTGGTCACCGGTATACGTATAAATGTTCGTAGTTAGAATGTGAAGATCCCGTTTGCGCATCCATGACACCTACCCAATAAACTCATTAATACCATGGATATGCGAAAGATCTTTTATAGTCTATATACGCTTACAGTTCGATTGCCTTTATTCTTAACGCGGCATCTCAGAATTGCCGTTTCGTCGACAACAGCTGAAATATTTCTGGGGCTTATGTCATCAAAATAAGGTTGATCCGTATTGACCAAGTCTACAAAAAAGTGTCTTATCTTAAGAACTAGTTGATAACTTATTCCAGCTAATTAATACATTACCATTGGCATTTAAAAAGGAGGATGCGCTGATATGCTGGATCCGACTATTAAAATGCAAAATGAATATAATGATTTGTTTAATTTGATTTCCATATGAAGACACCATTTTGTTCACTTGAGTTCCTCTATTATTAGTGTATTGACGTTTAAATCTGCAAAACACAAAATTCTCTTCTTAAAAAATATAATCTTACTCGTATTTGTTTTAAAAAAAATATATATCTAAAACACAATCATAAGCTATAATGATTTTTAATCATCGATGTTCAGCTTAAAGTCATATTGTACTTATGTATATATATATATATATATATATATATATACATATATAACTTGCATATACATTTTTTGTTGCTGTTAAAAAATCCTTAAAAATTATTGGCATGTGAAAATTGGAAATACATAAATTAAAAACAGTTTGGATTTAGCTGAAAGTCTCTTAGAAATAGCACTTGGTAATAAGTTAATTTACTTACTTTTTCAGTAGCTTGAAACCCTAGCCATTCTGTTTATAAGATATATATTATAAAATATGTTGGCTGCATTCTCGATCCACATGTTTTTGTCTTTTATGATTTTAACGGACGCTTCGTTGCGCAGATAAAGATAAGTAACATTTTCTGTGGTTTTTCTAATTAATGTTTAAGAAATTTTTGGCTATGATTTGATGAGGAAAAACTTGTTCAATATATTTTTTATTCTTGCAATTTGTATGCACAATTTATTTGATGGAGTTTAGTGCGCAACTCGGCTTGTTCAACCACCAAATTTACATCGGGCCAAGCTCGGAAGTTCCAAGAGAGAGAAAGTTTTTCTCGAAAGCTTCATTCAAAAGCTTTTTCTTGATGTGTATTATGTACACTCTTCATATAGAGCTGAAAATGTAGCTCAAAGTCTGGGCAAACGACTAATTAAAGCTAAGCAAATCAAATTGCCTGTCTCCCACTCCCACTCTTTTTAAATAAGGCGTACTCATTTTTTCATAATTACATATTATTATTTAAAAGACGCAAATAAACAATCGCAATAAAAATTAACATAAATATATTATCGTATGTATTTAACGAGAGCATATACACATAAACCTTTGGGTATATGACAATTGGTATATATATTTATTATTGAATTAAAGATATGCAAGTTGTAAATCGTAAATCGCTTAAGAAATTCAAAAACTTTCATTACGTCGGAAACTCCAGTTTGATTATTTTAAAAGTCCGAATAGGGCAGACCCTCTGCAACAACTGGAACCCTCGGACAATAGACATTTCGTTGGGGTTGCGTCGAACCTGCGCTCCAACCCCGTGCGCTATTATTAAAGCACTGACCAGGAGCGGAACGCACTTGAGGCGACGCTGTTAGTGGGCCGCTGTGTGTAATATTCTGGCCATAGCCGCCAAAATGCTCTTGCTGCGATTTTATTGGCGTCGATCGGTGATCAATAATGACAGCAGATCCAAAGGGAGTTGGGGATGCATTGCGTACACCGCTGCCATATGTTGGCATCTGTTTGTTCACATTCAGATATCGTTGATTTTGCGCCGATTTCTGAAATTTCGCCAGCTTATCAAAGGACAACGGTGAAGGATTGAAATTGACCTGGGGTGCTGATTGCGTCGAGATGGGCGGCACCTTCTGATAACTTTGAGGGCCGTACAATTGTTGCTTGGGTGGCACTGATGAATATGGGTTCGTGGGGGTCGATATGGGAAACTCAGTCGTCGAATTTTGATTGCCCTGAGAATAGTCAACGTTTGTTGAGCCCGGGAAAGTATGGCTGCGTTGCTGCTGATCCTTCGAATGGACGGGCGGAGGTGCATAGCTCGATAATGAGATTTCCTTTGGCACATATAAACCTATATGTATATAAAACGAATAAGAGCAAGTTCTAGAATTAATGGAGTGGTAAAAGTGTAAACATAAACATATATATTTATGAGGTCGTTTTATAAAAATATGTTAAGAATTAAAGAAAGACAATTTGTTAAATGATTTAATTTTGTTAAAGCATTACACATTAATTATATATACGCAGAGATGAGACTAAATTGGTTTTTGTTTCGAATTTGGCGATTTTTCCATCACCCAACTCTTAACTTTAACAGAAGACATAATTTAGTATTTATTTAGACTTTCCGGCACAGAACTCTTAACTTTAACAATAGATATATATTTTAGTAATATGTACACATATATGTATTATCAAGGACATGGAAAAATAATTGAGGGGATCTTGCAATTCGTGCCTTCGCTTTGATTTAGTTCCTTTTCCAATTCGCAATTGTCTTCGTTCATTGGCTTTTGGCATCGATTTATTCGCGATTCTTCCTGTTCTTTTAGCGATTGTTGCTCAAATGAATAAATCAATTCACGAACATTAACTGGTTCGTTAATATCATCGTCTTTCTCTGCTGCACTCTCTGAGAAAACTGGTTTTTTTGGGGCTGGCACAGTTGCAGTATTTGAAAGAGTATTTTTTGTATTTATTGGGTTGATATATTTAGATTGTTGGCCTCTATCAAAAGTTTTTATATTTTTATAATCCCTATTAAAAGCAGCCAAGCTTTGCTGTTGCATAAAGCATTGCTGAAATTGTTCTAATTGTTGTAGCCGTTGCTGAATATCATCGTTGAAATTCCGAACTAGAACTTGTTCATTTGAGTCAAAATAATATTCATTTATATTATCTATGTTCTGGATTTCATACTCTTCAGAGCGATATTCTGTAAATATTTAATTTACCATTGCATGGAAAAAATAAATAGCTGCTTAAGAAAAAGTTGATTAATTTAAACGAATTCTTTATATTCTATCTATACATATATATTCTAATGATAATAAGAAAAAAACAGCTCATTGACATTTACCTTTGGGTAATTCCACATTTCGACCGCCCCAGCCCTGGGCCACAGTTGGCTTATAAGCCAGTTCTCTCTGGTGATTACACGGCTCAATTGGTGTATCAAATTGCTAAAAAAAAAAAAAATTAAAATAAATAAATAGAGGAATACTTGGAAAATGACAAAGACTAACCGTTTTATTATACAGATTCTGTTCGATGCAAGGTGATTGGCTGCTGTGGGATGCCGATGTTAAGCCCTGATAATCGGTGACATCTCGATTAAAGTTCACCGGTGATGCCAGCGAAGCTGTTGGCGTCTGGGCGCGATAATTGGAACCATCCAAAAATGCTGTGCTTGCCGAGCCGGTTTGAAGAGCCGCTTCCCAGGGGGATTTCACAACTTGAACGCCGGGCTTTGAATATTTCTCAATCAATTGATCCTGATGCAGATTGAGCTGGACACGATGCTTGCCCGCATCCGAATACGCGGGTAAGAGATTGGGCGAAGTTGGGGGTCTTGCCTGATATTGTTGGTAATCTGGAAGACCAGACGGACTGTAAATGCCGGCATTTGTCTCATCGACTACCCAATTTTCCGCCTTTCTACGACGTTTGGCAAAGAGCTCAGCTCCTTGAAAACGATTTGATATTTATTTAGATTTGATTTATTTGTTGGTATTTATTTGTTTATTGTTGAGAGTAGCGCGCAGATAAGCAGACCGAGGCAGTGGCAGGTAAAGCGGATTTATTGTGAGGTACATGTTTGAAGAAATTACAGATTGATTAATTATGGCTTGTCAACAAGTGTTATATTTATAGAATTAAAAAACAGGCTGCCAGAAATTAATTAACTTAATTAAAACACTAATAATAGACAGTTAACTATTTAATTTATGGCCATATTCCCTCTATAATCGGAAATGAATAATGGGCAATTAACTACTTAACTTAAAACCTCTAAAATGCTGGCACTTCTATTTATCGTTAATCGACTTTCAATAACGGAGAAACGACCTACAGACCGACAGATTAACCCCCGATAACCCCGAGGAAGAAAACGCCTTTCGCTTAATACTATAATTAATAATGATGAGTTTTGTAATAATTAAAATTAATAATAATAAAATATAATAGTAACAACAATTAGAATCCAAATGTTATTATTAATTATTACCTCGGCCCTTATGCAGTTGCAGCGCAGTTATAAGCTCAGCGCAATTGTCAGGTGATAAGAGGCCAGATTCAATATTTATCGAGTCTTTCAGTGAGTTATAGTCGCGCATTTGACCCCGTGGATTCATAACAAGTTTTAATGGAGTTTTTTCCGGCGGCTTGGTTAGTTCCGACATCATCAAATTTAATTCAGCATTTTCTTTATTCAATGATTGCGTTTCAATTACATCATCTTCTCCTATATTTAAGCAATGCCGGTATTCGTTAATTTGAGATTTTCATATAATACTTTCATAACATTTAATAGATCACAAAGCATGTGTAAGTTATCTTAAGCATTTACGTTTACTTTGAATGTGTAAAGAAGTGTTCTCAATAAAATACTTAAAGGCGCAAGTGGAATAGTGTAATCAATTTTATAATTTAAATGTAGTCATCATGCTGTTTAAAGTCTATTTAAGTCGGCAAAGCTAAATCTATTTAAGAGAAGATGATTTTAGTTAGTTATATATTTTTAATGCAAATATAAAAAAAAGTTTATTGATTTGCGATAGCTAAGAAAATATATATATTTAAACCTGCACATATATTAAATAAATTTAAAAAAAAGTTTTTGTACTCAAATTTAAGACAAAAAAATATACAGCAAAATACCATTCATAAATTACACTTAATAAGTTGCACTGAAAACAAATGCTTAAATATGTTTTTTTTTATTATCATTATTAATAACTGTATTATCTGAAAATTGTCCAACACTTGAGAAGGCTGCTTTTCAATGACTCAGTTTCCAATTTGTCGTTTTGTGTGAATATGGGATGTATACATCATAATAATAATAGGATAGGTCCTTAAGCATGCATTGACAATTCTATTACCTTGACCACTAGCCTCGTGTACCCATTTTACAGAGCGTTTCTTCCGATTCACATACATTGATTGACCCTTTGATTTCTGATTGCTAATGTCACTCAATGAATGTGAGATTCGGCGAGCGAGCTCAACCTGGTCCTCCACAGTGGGATGCAGTGTTGGCGAATAAAATGCCGATGAGGCATATAGCTTTCCTAACAAATTGAAACAAATTTAACATCAATTCAAACAAATAGTCAGTAGATAGTTAAAAGGCGATACGTAATCCACTCTGTGTAAGTCCTAACTGAGCAAAAGCGAATTGCAAATAGAGTGCATGCAATATACATAATTATTAAATATACAGTTGCGGTCACTGTCATAGTAATTTTGTTTTTCAAGTCTTTAATCTAAATAGTTCTCATTATATTGTGATGAAATTATTTTCCAAAAACTAAACATAGTAAAATATAACCACCCATTCATTCTAGTTTTTAGAAACATTATTTAGAGAGAAAACTTCATTATTATTCCACTAATATTATAATGAAAAATTGCATTAAATTAAATAAACAAATTGTTCAATATAAGGACTTTAACTGTTTTTTTTTGGTAATTAATTCGATAGCTATGGCAACTTTTATGATTACTTATGTCGCTGAATTTACTGCTTGTGTTTGGATCAAATTTTTATCATTGTTCCACCAAATTTGATGTATTTTTTTATGTACATTTTTCAAAACACATGTGTGCTGAACTACTATTTTGACCGCAACTGTATTTGGGTTATCTTGATGATGAATATGATGAAAATAGCAGAATACAATGTAAATGGCATTGGCATAAATTGGGTAGCCGTAGCAATAAATGTATATTGATAGGTATTCAAAGTATAAACATTTGCATTAATGTTAATAATCTTTTATTTTTTATTTTACGTATCACCTTTTGTTGTTGTAGTTTGTTACTTACGGTTCTTGGGCAATATTTGGGGTGCATCAGTAGCTGGAGTAAATATTTTGCGCAAATCAAATGTCCTCGACACGTTTGATGATTCCTATATATTAATTACATACATACATACATACATTCATGGTTTCTAATTCAAATGTTGTATGATTTATCATGCACATATATGTATGTATATATATACATTTGTGTATCTTTAAATTGATTTTGGTAGCAGCAGAGCTACGTACATTTTTTCTTTGCCACAGTTTTTTGCTCAGCTCGAGTAAAATTCTCTTTTTATGTTCGTCGTAACGATCGCTGGGTCGAAAACCACGTTTCCGATCTATTGACGAATTCTTGGACCACATAGATTGGGGTAGTCCCCCCCTAAAATGGCTGGGTGTGCAGCCTTTTTGCATGTTAGTCAATTAAATTGTGGGACTCGCTTCAAGCAAATCATAAAATGTGCTAAATTTTTCGATACTAATCGTTCGTACAGATCAAATTTTTTTTAAAACCAAATCATTCACATACACATTATAAATTTTAAATGTAGTTGTTGGGAATTGACTATATCATACATCTATGTAAAGATCTCTCTCTCTCTCTGTCTCTCTCTTCGATGCTAATTATAGAGATACTCAGAGAGAGCGAGATACTGTGGGTAAGATGAACTCGAATAGTACGATATATATACAATACAAATTATATATATATGTACGCGTATAAACAGAGACCAAAATATTCTTTATATACATATAAAGAAGTGTACATAAGCATGTACTTGTATCTCTTATATATAGATATAACTTATTGCTTATAGCTGATATAGCTTTTAGCTTATATAGTATATAAACAAAATATTCATTTAACGTATCATTTTAGGTTCGCTTTAATGGGAGTTTTTAAAAGGGACCAGCTCGGATAATAGCGGTGAAATATATTTTATATTTCATATTATTATTAATATTATTATTATTCTTTTTATTATTAGTATTTTGTATTATTATTATTATTAATTATTAGTTATTTATTTATTTATTTTTTTTTTTTTTTTGGGAATGTAAATGCTTTTTCTTCTCAGATTGGAAAATAGCTAGGATGTATAAATATTTATATTATATTATATATTTATTATTTTATTATTATTATTATTAAATAATATTTGTTATAATTATTTATTTATTTATTTTTTTGGGTACTTACTTTTGAGTCGAAGGAATCTTCTTGACGGCTATAGGTTTTTGTATATTCCTGCGATAATTTTGGAGCTGCCTCCTGCTGTGGCAATTGCTGCTGTTGCATTTGCTGCTGTTGTAGTTGCTGCTGTTGTAGTTGCTGCTGTTGCAGTTGCTGCTGTTGCATTTGCTGCTGATGCAGTTGTTGCTGCTGCTGCAGTTGTTGCTTTTGTTGCTGTTGTTGCAACTCTTGTTCCTGCAATCGATTCTGGGCAATTAGCCTTTGAGCCAGCAACTGTTGCTGCTGTATTTGATTGGCCAATTCCTGCTGTTTCTGTATGAGTAGCAGCTCTTGCTCCTTGAGCTGTGTTATCTTTTCTTGAGCCTTTATATTGATATCGATGTCAGATATAATGTTCTCAATTTGATTGTTAATATCCTTCTGCAAATTTAGTACATGCAAAATATATATAATATTTTTTGCACTAGTAGTTTATATATTTATATACAATTACTAACATGACCTTTTCCATCTGTCTCAACTTCCGTATTCTTAACTTCCGGTTGCTCAACAATCTTAGCTTGAACTTGCACATCTTCGATCTGTCATTGAAAAAAATTTATTAAAATCAATTAATGCAAATAAATATTTGAATGATTTCCCGGCTAAATTTTTCCATTTAAAATTATAATAAATAACTAAAATATTTTCCATTTAAGGTAATAATCAGAATTATAAATAATTAAATAAATAAAATAGTTATTGTAGCAATTGCATTAGGGTTTTTAGAAAATGCGCATATTAATTACATAGGTAATCAAAATATATTTATACTTTTTCCGCATTGACCTTCGGACCGGGCTGCGGCTCTGGTTCCGGCTCAGCCTCAGCCTCAGCCTCCTCCTCTGTCTCCTCCTCCTCCTCTTCACTCGCACTTTCCTCGGATTCGTCAGCGACAACTGTAGCTGCAACGGGAACCGGTGTCTTCTCTGATTCCATTTTCTCCTCCTTTTCTTTTTTCACATTCTCGTTCTCCTCCTCCTCCTCAGCTTTAGGCTTTTTCGTAATGACAACTGTTGTCACTGTTTCGTTCTCTGTTGGCTCCGATTCGCTCTTCGTAACAATAACTGTACTTGTTGTTGTTGTGGTTGTTGTCTTCGCTTCTTCTTCTGCTTCGTTTGCATCGTTGTCCTTCTTCGACACGATAACTGTTGTTGTGGTTTTTGTCTCAGTTTGGGGCTCTGCTTCATCATTCTCCTTCTTGGTGACAGTCACAGTTGTTGTTGTCGTTTCTTCTTCATCGCCATTCTCGCTCGTAGCGGCGACGACAGTCGCAGTCGCAGAAATAACGGTGTCTGCCTCACTGGCAACAGTCTCCGCGACTTTATAGCTCGATTCGCTTTTCTCCTCCTTTTGAGCTGTTTGTAGTTCACCTGTTTTATCAATTGCATTTTCGTCGGAATCATTTGCTAGTGGCAAACTTTCCGTTTCATTCACTTTTGTCTTAACCGTTGGAATAAAAAACAATAACAAACAGTTATATACAACAAAAAACAATAATTCGTTGTAAACAAGAAGAAGCAGCAGCATTCTCTTGAACTATCAATAAGCAATAAAGTTTATAACTCAAACTATATTCAGTTGGGTTATATTGAATTTGGAAATTAATGAAACACATTTTTATAAATTTAAACAACATTTTTGAATACAACAAATAATTAAATATTTTTCATTCAATTCCACAATTAAGTTAAAGTTCAGTTAAAGTTAAGTTCTATTAAAAAATAATAGGGTATTTTGTTAAAGTGGTTCTGAACTGGTTATTCAAGAATTGAGACATCATCCAAAAAAATTTATTCAATATAACAATCAGTTTTGCAAAAAAATAACTCCTAAGAGCTCTGTAAAAATATAATATAAATATATCAAGTAATTGTCAGCAGTAAGGCAACTTGCTTGAGTATATTAAATTAAATAAATAAGCAGTCATGATGTAAATAATATATCATGTTATCTTAAACTTACCATGCCCTCAGACTCCATTGCTTACGATAACAAGTACAATTCTCTAAAAGAAAAAAAGATGTTTACAAATTAGATAACAATACTAATTATATTATAATTAAATTATAATATTAATTAATTATGCAGCGCGTAGCTTAAAATATGTATAAATATATATATATAAATTTAAGCATGTTTTTTTTGCGCGTTTCAAATATGCATTTAGCACCTGTTGACACCTGTCAATCTATGTTAAAAACGCTATATTTCCTGTGTATTTATCTATGAATTTTTTTAATATGTGTATATTTATATACATATATATACACATATCTGTCCGAGTGTTTATAAAATATTAATTACATTTATAAATATATATGGGCAATTAAATTATTTAAAAAGACTGACGTTTACCACTGTCACATTATATAATCCCTGTTTATTTGAATGCATATATATTTTTTTCCATATTTATTACATCACTTCATGTACTTAATTATTTACTTACCACAGTTAATATTTTTTAAATTTCTTAAATTTGCAAGTGAATTGCTGCAACTTAAATTTAAGATACGAAATTAAATTAAATTCGGACCGAACTTATTTAAATAATGACCTCGAATGAATAAAATCTAGCTACATATGTGATAGTATATATATATATTGCCGATTTATTTGCCGATTCAAAGAATATGAGTGCACATCAAAGATAGCGTCCACACTGTCCACATTCTATTTTTTTACTACATTGCCAGCCACAATTTCCGCGCACATTCACAATATCGCATTCAAGTCATGTATTCATGTGTGTATGCGTGTGTGTGTATCCATTCATACAAACACACAAATCGAATACACATGCACACGAAAATAATTTTTCATTAAATACAGTCCCGTTTAAAAATACATGCACATAAAATCGGGCTAAAAAAATACATATGTGCATTAATATATAAATATATATATGGATAAGATACATAAATGCTGCTATTTAAACAGTTGCCGCAGTATTCATTATGCTGGACATTAGTTGACAAGAAGGATAAATTCCGCATAAACTGCTATAATCGAAAAGCATCTAAAAACAATTGATATATTTTCTATTTTCCCGGGCTGTTGCAATGAAAATATTTAATTTAACTCAAAATAACGGCGAATGATCTTAATAGCGCATATGCCAACATTTAACAGTGTTGCTTGCATTTGACAGCACAAATCGATAAATCATTTTAGCAGCACCATTTTGAGTAATTTACAGTAATATTCTCTCCCTTTATTTAAGCGCGCAAAATGTAAAATGGTTTGGCAATGTTTTTCAAATTTGTGGTATGGTATGGTATTTAAGATGTATGTTGACAGTTTCTCAGCAGTCTGCTGGAAATAATAAAACTAACAGCAGCGAACTTAACGAAGCTTAAACTTAAATTCGCTCTCAACAGAGCGCAATGAGCAGCAATAAGAAAAACATTTTTTGATAATTTGTTCAGTGCTTTCATTTTGGGAATATTTTTCCAAAAGAAGAAATATCCATTATCAGATTAAATTAAAATTTAAAATGAGAATCGTTTAAAAAAAAAAAAAAACGATCCCCTGCCCGTTGTACATTTGAGCTGGAGATGCGCAACAGAGTGCTATGTTAACAGTGAACTGCGCCAGCTGGTTGCAAACATTCATGTCTGATAAAATCAATGGAAGTAAATTTTACACCTATCGATGTATCGATACAAGAGCAGCATCCCTAAACAAAGTTGTGGAAACATAATGTAAGAAAAACAGAGACAGCAAAAAAAGGAATAACAAAAAAAATGGGGGCAACGATGGTAAAAAATGGCAATTTACTGGATGCCTTGCCTTCACAGGTCAGCCATAAAAATAAAATTAACATTTATAAATTGCACAGCAATCTGACATTTACAGGGAACGTTGCACGTAGTCATGCTGGGCCTGGATTCAGCTGGCAAAACAACAGCGCTTTATAGACTCAAATTCGATCAGTATTTAAACACAGTGCCAACAATTGGCTTCAATTGTGAGAAGGTAAAAAGATTTAAAACGAATTACAAAACAAGAAATAAATATTTAATGCTTTATTTTGCAGGTACAGGGCACACTGGGCAAGGCGAAGGGGGTTCACTTTCTCGTTTGGGATGTGGGCGGACAGGAAAAACTACGACCGCTTTGGCGAAGCTATACGCGGTGCGATTTAAATACCTTCAGTTCAGTTTATATTTGTATTTATACTTTATATTATTTATTTTGTAGCTGCACAGACGGAATTCTATTTGTTGTGGACTCTGTGGATACTGAACGCATGGAGGAGGCCAAAATGGAGCTGATGCGCACTGCCAAATGTCCTGATAATCAAGTAAGTCTATACTTAACATACATATTTTATGTATTTATTTGTATAATTTTCAGGGAGTGCCTGTGCTGATATTGGCTAATAAACAGGATCTACCAAATGCTTGTTGCGCCAAGCAGCTTGAAAAGTTGCTGGGCTTGGCGGAGCTACACAATCCAATTTCGAATATATCAACAACCAACTCGAGATCGACGGGCAACATTGTTAGCTATAATAATAGTAGTAGTAGTAATAGTACATCAAACCAAAGTTATACAACAACCGAGCTGGATGAGAGCAGCGATAAGCGCAGGGACAAGGCTGCCAGTTTGCCACACGGTGCACCAACAGCCACAACGGGGATAAACTCCTCCTCCTCGCAGTTTACAATAAAGCACAATAGCTTCAGCGCCTCTTCCTCCGCCTCCTCGTCGATGCAGCTAAAGGGCTGGTATATCCAGCCAGCATGTGCTATAACGGGCGAGGGACTGCAAGAAGGACTAGATGCTCTATACGAGATGATACTAAAGCGACGTAAAATTAGCAAGTCTCATAAAAAGAATAAACGGTAATATTGATTTTAATTTATATATATATCTCTATATATATATATATATATAGTTTTAGAAATTAAAGTCTGCTTAGCACAATTAACAAAACGTACATGCACTACAAATAAATATCGCCTGTGTACAAATGTACGTAATCAAGAATCATTTCAATATTTGGGGAATTATCAGCTCAATCTGTTTTAGTAATTTGTGCAATTAATTAAAAGACGTATTTATTTTCGCTATTTAAGGGATTGAAACACATGGTACTTAATTTGTTTTTTTTGCTTTTTATTTTTGAAAGATCCGATACAAAAATAACTGATTCTGTCAAGCCAGTTACACATATATTATGTGTACGTCATTTATTAGAATTTAAAAGCCTTCTCCAAAATCAATGTTCTCAATTAAAATAGTTGTAATGAACTCCCAAATTTGGCATTGTTACATTTGAAACGGGGACATAGGTGGACCCAGGAGCACATTTTAAGCAATCCCGTTTTATGGCTGGTCTCTGCTTGGACTTGGAACCCTGGCAGTGCATCGCGAAGCGCAGCTCCTCAGCCATTTCCGAGCACAAGGATTGATTGTCGGTGTGCAAGTTCTTCTTGGAATTCCAACAAAACTCAAAAATGGCCACTACCACAGCCAGCGCCAGGCCGCAAAGCAGAACAACGAATACGCCACCTAAAATAAAAGATATAATTTAATCAAATTAACTAGTAAATATATATAAATATTTAAAAAAAATGTGTATATATGTTAGCTATCGATAAACAAAATACGAGACATAATTAATTAAATTAACTTTTAAATATAAATATTTTTTTAGCTATTGATATCTTACCGATGTTTTCCACACCCAACGCATTGGCTTTTGATTCTTTACTTTTGTCATCTCTATTGCAAACATCTCCCGTATTTTTCCACCATTTGTCGTACAGTATCTGAATTATGCCTTTTTCTTGCAGCTCCAATATTGCTAATGATATTTTATCGCGCCACGGCGAACCTTTTGGTGTTGCAATACCATAACCCTTGGAGTCTAGTAAGCCACCAATTTGTGTTAAATTACAGTCCCGCTGAACAGCATAGTCCAACATCGTAGATTCCATTAGGAAGGCATAATTGCCCTCCATAACACGTTTAATGCCGTCTTCGTAGGTCTTCACAAATACAGATGACTTGCGGTTCTCCATATAACGCCACATCTTTTGATAAATACCAATCTTGGAATCCTGCAAGGAATAATATTAATATTTTAACAGACTATAAAATTGGTTTCCCCAAGTCCTTACCCTAAAAAATGTCATTGTTGAACCGCCCTCCAAGGTGCCGTAGGATATTTCCGTTTGATCTGCCAGATCGGATGCACTTTCAATTGGGGTTATCATACGCTCGACAGTTAGAAATGCAGCTAAATTAGCTGTATATGATGAGATTATAATCAGGCAAAAGAAAAACCAGCAGCCGCCAACGATTCGCGTAGATGTAGCCTAAAAATTTAATGAGAAAAGAATTTGCTTTAAATATGTATCAATAAAAAATATATGGATATATATATATTTATTGTGTCAACCAATTTCCCTTAGTTTTCGCTGAAATACTTAATTTTTTAAGGAAAATATGTTACTTTAATTTTAAATATTACTTTCAATTCGGTTTAAATATTTGTACTTTTTGCATTGATTAGTTGACATTGAATAAATAAATAAATAAATAGTTATAGAAATGGAATAAATGAATACCCTGGGATATAGATCGGCCCCCTGCTGCATTAGGGCGCCAATTGCAAACCAGAAACTATTTTTCAGTGTAAAATCATTTTGGACGCTAATTAGCTCCAAAGTGTCATCGGAATCGTTATCGTTATCGTTATCGTTATCATCATTATGCTTGTCAGCCAGTAAAACTGATTGTTTTCTTGTTGTTGTTAGGCAATCCACAAGATTAGTATCTATATTATCTCTATTATCATTGTTTAAGTTTTCATTAGCAGTCGTTAAGGACTTCAGTTCCAATTGATCGTATATATAATTGGCTTTTCGCATTTTATACAACATATGATCGCAGGCCATGGAACATGCTGGCTTGGAACGGACCCATTCGACTGGAGATAATCGGGCCACAATCCAGATACAGATCGAGACTAGAATGTAGCCAAATGCTATATAGAACCATATTTCGATCGCGAGCGGATTCATAAAAGAGAAAAACTTCGTTTGAGCACGATCTGAGATCTGAAAGACAATACAAAACTCATAATAATAACATAATGAATAAATGCATAATTTTGCCATGGGGAAAATATATACACAATACTCCATTTAAATTTAAATACAAACCTTATTATTTGTAGAAATCTCAGTAAGTGATCTTACCTTTGGATTAAGACCGGATCCTTGTCGTAAGAATGTGCCCGTTATAAACCAAAAACTATTGGAAATGGAGAACTGATTCTCAACGATATCTGTTTCCTTGTAGCAGGGATGCGGATTTTTCCATTCGTACGGCGAGAAGCGTGCCATCACAAATAGTGCGAACGATACTAGGATATAAGCAGCTAGCACATAAAGCCATATCTCGATTGCCAATGGGTTCATAAAGGAAAACAGTCGTGTGGGTTGACTTGTCGGTACCTAAACGATTACGGGCGACACACTTTTGAATACTTGCATCTAAACTAACTAATATTACCCATATGTATGGGTATGGGTATTTACATAGGAGCTAAGAATTGAACTAATTTACCTTGAAGAGTATGCCAATTCCGAGATTCATAAATGGTTTTGTAAAATCTATAACACTTTCCCTAGCATAATTTATGGTCATTGAGGCGACAGCCAGATCAGCGCGCTGAAATTTCAAAGATACAATTAATTAATTTAGTTTACAAACAAAACACAAACAAAAACAGAAAAGACTAAATTTAATTACAATTCTTAGTTAATTTACTTCACAAAATAAACAACAGAAATTACTAAATATATATATATATATATATATATATATATAACATATAAATATATATATAACATATATGTATATATATATAACACTCTATTTAAAATACTCGCCCTTTCCATTAGCTCCTGAACGATGCCATTCCAGGAGTTGGTTTCCGGTATATAAACCCCATACATATTATCTGGAACCAATTCGATTTTATATTGAAATCCCACCTGCTGTGCGATGGCCTTTAAGAGATCAATGCAAAAGCCCTCAAATCTGGCGTTTCCTGTTAGGTTAGCGTCATCCTTAACCATTACATAAGGCCGTTCCTAAAAAAAACCCACCCATATATGTATGATATATATTTATATATGAAACTATTTAAACAAACCTCTCGAGTCATGACGACCAGCGTTACATTTGCAATATTGGAGTCATAGAATGCTGTGGGATCTGATATATTAACGCCCACATCTGGTTGCCAATAGCCGACTTTTTGAATTATTTCCTGCTTCAATTTGAGTATATCAATTTTGAATTTATTGCGACGCCCCTCCATAAAATTAACTCTGCCAGTCAAGCCATCAACGGTGGCCTAAATAATAAAAATATAAATAATTAAAAAATAAAAATAATTTTGGTCTTTAATATATATCGTACCGAATTTATGTAATTATATAGTGAGAGTCCATCGCTCCACACTTGATCGGAGTTGCAGGAAAGATTCTTGAAAGACAAAGTGTGACTGCTATCCAAATGTTTGAGGCCATAGGCAAAGGCATAAACCGAATCAAACATCAGAGCCGATTCCGTCTGAAATATATTATAAATATAGACATATTGTTGAATACGATTCTAAAGCTCACCTGTATGTAGGGTATGCCGTTGATAATATCTAGACCGCTGTGCTGTAGCTTTTGCATCTGATCTATAACTTCCTGGTAACGTTTACTGCCAACATCAACCAGACGAAAAGCGGTGATATTTACGCTGTTATAGCGAAAGTCCTCAAGATCATATGTCTCCAGATCCTATGAATTTAATTTATAAGCCTCATATCTTTATAAAGAGTATCCATTTACTTACAAATGTTGTAAACATATAATGATAGCGATGATCATTCATTTGCAGCTGTAGAATCTGAAATAGCATTTCGAAATATGTATAAACTTTCTCACATTATCTATATATACATATGGCATATAAATATGTATGCATCTAATAATAATATTTCAAATAAAATTGGGTTTATTTAAGAAATAAATATTAAGCGATCCATGGATCGGGTATTTAAGATTTCTTTAGCAGCTGTTAATTATTTATTAATATTAATAAATTTGTTTCTTTGATCACAGATGCATGCACACATATTTATGAATATGTAAATACATATAAATATATTATATATATAAATAATAATTGATGCATGTTGCGTACAGATCGAAAAAAAGCTTTGATATTTGTTGGATTTGTGTCAACAATTATTTTGTAAATTTCCTTTTGGCGAATTGCGCGTAAAACTTGTCGATAAGTCTCCGGATTTGCTTGCCTTATATACATTTCAGTTCTCATCTCCGCCGATGAGTGAATCAAATCCTGCTGCTTGAAAAGTCCTGGAAAAATATGTTAGACTGGTAGTAGAATAATAAACTATTTAGGATATAGTTACCATAGTCTTCTTCGTAAATAATTGCAACTTTTGTCCAATTGAGATACATCATCAAGTCCCGATAGGCCAAATTCATAATATTCTGGGACGGATACAAATTAATGGAGAACTCCTTGACACTCATTTCCAAATCAATCCGGGCTTCAATGTGCGGAATATCAAACGCTTCACAAATAGATTGGACATGGGTTGCGAGCAGTGGATCTGTGGGTCCAAAGATGGCTTGGACACCATCCTCCAACTGGCGACACACTTTTTTGGTGGTTCTGAAGGAATCATCGCGGGGCACATATTCAATATCATAGACAAGTTGGGTGTGGGGCAGCAGAGATTTCTCCTTGTTGATGCGATAAATGGCATATTTAAAGGCCGACTCAATGCCGCTCTCACGTTCCTCCTCTGTAAAAACAGCTCCTAAATAAAATATAAAAATAAATAAATAATGTAATATTATAATATCATAATATATAATTTACTTACCAACTCGTATTACTGGTGGCAGTGCATTGGCAACCAATAGCATTGATAACAAAACTAAATAGATTATAAAGTAGATCCCGTAGGATGCGTTCAAATTAAGGGGCTCCCTTGTCATTAAGGTATATCTCTGTTGTCCATTAATATTAGCTAAACATTTGGTATAAGCATCTTGCATATTTTCATCTCTTTCACTGTGACAACTCAATTTCACACTGTCTTACGCCATTTCCTTTCACAATATAAGTACAAATCTAACATATATAGTATATAATGTGCTCCGATATATATTATTAAGAGGGCAAATTGAATTTATGCATCCACAAAACTGTAAATTGTGTCACATTTTATTTTATTGGACACAAGCTTTCGTATGGCTTTAAAAATCTTTCAGTGCTAAGCAAAGCGCATGCTCGAAAGCTCAGCCACTAAAACAACGGTAACAGTTCATCACACCACTTGCACTCTTATACCAAATTATAAGAGTGTCATATATTAATATTTCATTATTTAAACAGACCCATGCAATGTTTAACTACAGATTTGAGTGCTTAGTTGTTAAAGATGATCGATTATATCGATTTGTAGGAGCTGCTGGGGGGAAAACCAAACAAATCAATTAATTGCACATATATATGGCGTCGTAATTGTCATGCTTTCTACCGCACATGAAACCAAATAAAAGCGCTGTATCTGGCCATTGCCAACTACGTGATGCTCTAATAACCGTTAAGTTAAAGCTGAAAACATTTAAGCACAGCTGCTACAAGTGATACTCTAACAACTAAGCTGCCAACTGCATGATACTCTGAGAGCAGTAAAAGCTCACATAACAGAGTAGTAACACAAAACATATTCTGTTGCAACTCTGTTGTCCGAATTTGCAAATAGTTCAAGTTTAAAAATGCCATAATCTTGTCAGAGAGATTTGCGAAAACAAGAGCCTACATTCAAAGTTGAAAACGTGACCAATCCGAACGATATGCTCTTTTGCTCTAACACTGCAACAACTGCACACGTATAATTGTGTTTTAATCCATATATGGCTGTACGTGTGCATAGAGTATAGATGTATGGTAAGTAGCACGTTCGAATATTGGTTCAAGTTCAGGTCATTGATTGGTCAACACGGCCAGTTAGTATAAAATGTCCTTTCCACATTATCGCATTGCAAACACGGTCAACAAATAATAGAGAGAAAAAATGGGCGAAAATGTTAAAGTCATTGTGCGCTGTCGTCCCATGAATATAAAGGAAATCGGCAGCAAGTGTACTGTATGTGTTTTTAAGTAAATAAATAATGATTAACTAAATAAAAATAAATGAAGAAAAATAAATAAATAAATATCAGATAAATTATTTTTAAGGAAATTGTTTTTTTTTAAATAAATGAATAATAATCAATAAATAAAATAAATCAGATAAATTTGTAAATATAAATTTGAAAAAATAAATAATAAGTAAATAAATAAAAAAAAGTCTATTTAATTTATAAACACAAGTTTGTAAAATAAATAAATAATATATTTATTTTTTAATAAATAAATATTAGCAAATTAATGAAAAAATATAATAGATAAATAAATTAGTTTTTTAAATATTTGCATAAGCTTATTATTTCCGATAAAATAATCTGCTCTTAATTATCGATTACTCTCCCAAAAAATTAAGTTTATTCTTATATCATTTATATTTAATTTCAAATATAATTCATATTTAAATCCCCAGAACATTGTGGAAATTGGTGACTACTTTGTCTCAGTGTCAAACCCCTCGGCGCGTAGTGCACCAAGAAAATCATTTACCTTCGATAGCGTTTACGATGGACACTCAAATACCGAAAAAATCTATAATGATATGTGTTACTCGTTGGTCGAAAGTACTTTGGAGGGCTATAATGGCACAATTTTTGCGTATGGCCAAACTGGATGCGGCAAAACACACACAATGCAGGTAGGTAATGAATTGATTAAAAATATGTAATATATCATTAATAAATTTGCAATTTTAAAAAGGGTGTCGGATATTCCGGAGCTGCTGAAAACAATGGCATTATTCAGCGTTGCTTTGATCATATATTTGAAACCATTTCGATAGCAACAACTGTAAGATATTTGGCATTGGTCAGCTACTTGGAGATTTACAATGAGAATATAAGGGATCTGTTGAGTGCCAATGATCCGACAAGCATTAAAAATCATCCACTTAAGGATGTGCCAGGCTTGGGAGTCACAGTGCCAACATTAACTACTCAAGCAGTGATGAGTGCAACGGATTGTTATAACTGGCTAAATATTGGTAATAAAAATCGGATCACAGCTGCCACCTTGATGAACGAGAAGAGCTCGAGATCTCATTCAATATTCACCATAAGTTTGGAACAGATACAAGAAACAGGCTCGCCAGCAACAAATCCAATAATAGGGGGTATACGTAGAGGAAAATTAAATCTAGTAGATCTGGCGGGCTCGGAGAGACAGAGTAAAACGGGCGCATTTGGGGAGAGATTAAAAGAGGCAACAAAAATTAATTTATCTCTATCGGCACTTGGAAATGTAATCTCAGCATTGGTGGATGGCAAATCAAAGCATATACCTTACAGGGACTCAAAGCTAACTAGACTACTACAGGTATTAATTATCCATTTATATATACATATATTATTAACTAAATTTAAATAAATATTTAGGATTCTCTGGGTGGCAATACAAAAACTCTAATGGTATCCTGTATATCGCCAGCCGATAACAGCTACGATGAGACTTTATCCACTCTGCGATATGCCTGCCGGGCGAAGAGTATATCAAATATACCCACCATCAACGAGGATCCCAAGGATGCACAGCTGCGCCAATATCAGGAGCAGATTATGAGCCTGAAACGCATGCTCGATGAGAATCAACAGAATATTTTAACTAACGATAGAAACAGGGAATTTTGGCTGGAGGAGGAAAAGGCTAAGATGCGACAGCAAATGCGGGACGAGATGAACGACGAAGAGACCAAAAGGGAGCAAGCACAGGAAAGAGTGGAAAGAGAGGAAATCAAGGAGAGTGATGAGGATTTTCAGTTGCATGCACGCAAACGCATCGATTTAATAAAACATGCACTAATTGGTGGGGAAAGAGTCGATGATTTACAGCTGCGAGAGCGGCACAGAATGCGCAAATTGGAGGCACAACGACACCTGAGTGCCATTGCCCATGCCCTGAGCCGCATGCAGAGCGAGGATCGGGATCTGTTGCAGGGACATTATGCCAGCATTCAACAAGAGATCAATAGCAAAAATGAACGCATTAAAATATCCAGCCAGAAAATCAAAATGCTGGAACGAGAAGTAGCTGATCTTAATTCGGAGTTCCAGTTGGATAGGGAGGATTATTTGGACGAAATTAGGCATTTGAGTCGTAATCTTAAGTTCTATCAGTTACTCTTACTTAAAGCACAGCCCATTCTGCGCAAAAATGGCAAAAATTGGTAAATATATTAATAGTCGTATAAATATGCTCAATGTTTGAATTCCAATTTCTTTCATTAGGAATCCAGAGAAAATAATGGAAAACTCCTTGTGGAATGATGATATTAAGTCGTGGAAGCTACCCAATTATATAGAGAATAATATCAAATTACCACCAGCGGATCTACGAGTAGCTTTTCAACAAATCAACTTTATCGAAGACAAAAATTTAAACTTCGAGGCACGCAATGGAAAAGATATGGGTTCTACTGAATCAGAAGACAGTACAGTAAGTATTACGATTATCAATTTAATTTAAATTAAGTAATTTAATTTAATTAATGCTTGCCTTATTAGTTAATAACTGAGGAATCACCCGAAACTTACAAGTCTAATATATTAAAAAATTACTTTCGACCAAATCGTAAGTTAAATGATCAATTACTGCAACGAACTAAAAGCTCCCAAGTCTATATGCGTGGTAAGTACACAAGAGATTTAATCTAATTGATATGGCATATATATATACATACATATATATATATATATTTACTTCAACACCTTTACAGATTACACATTACGCAAAAATACGCCGCTGCCTATTAATGAGCATCAACTGAATAAAACCTACAAACATGATTTCCCTAGAACAGATCATCAAATGAACACCCTATAAAATCAGATATACCTTTTAAAGATCTTAATAAAAAAAAGCAACAGCAATAGCAAAAATTCAGATTTTATATAAATTTGTGTTCTATTTAATAGTAATCATTTTTTGAGAAAATAAATGTATCGTAACTAACTTAGACAGATAGTTTAGCTTTATATATACACACACTATGTACCTATAATAATTATTATTAATATTATACTTAAATGAAGTACTCCTAATGAATAATGATGTTAATCGGCATACATTACGAACGGGGCGGCGGCATGGGTATTATCTGAAATCGTAGTAGTACTATTTGTATCACGCAATTCGACTTTAATTAAATTTGTAGAACTATCCCCGGGACTCAGGGGCTCTGACTTGGTGAGACAATTGTTATGGCGTGGAGTGCCAGTATTACGCCTGCAAAACATAACATTTGTATATATATTATATATATATATGCATAAGTATTTATATTTGCTTACTTACTTGGCCTTGGCATGGGTTAAAATGTGTGATTTCAAGTTGGTGGACTGTGCAAATTTCTTGTTGCACGCATCGAAAGGACAAACAAAGGGGCGATCTCCCGTGTGGATTCTGACATGCGTTCTACATAAATAGAGAATAAATGTATTTATAAATACAAGTATTATTATTATTATTAACAAACATATATATATATATATTTTGTATATATTATTTATACCTTAAGTTAAAGTCGAGCGAAAAGCGTTTGCCGCAGCCTTCGAAGGTACATTGAAATGGTTTTTCGCCCGTGTGGACCAGTTGATGCCTCTTCAACTTTGAGCTCTCCACAAATGCCTTGCCACATTCGGCACAAACGTGCACCCGCGGCCCGTGTGTATGCAAATGTTTGCGCATTGCGGACGAATCCCGAAAGTATTTGTGACAACCCTTGTGCGGACAGGCGATCTTCTTATCGTTGCTGTACTGAGAGAAATCTGAAGCATCCCCAGCAACAGCAGCAGCTCCGTTTGCAGCCGAGTCTATAGCTAGAATGAAAAAATAAATTAATGTAATATAATAATTTAATGTTTATCTGTTTATTTAAAGTCAACTAAGTCGAAATAAAAAAATTACATTATGATATATATATCTGGAATTGGAAATATAATTAATTAAATATAAAATAATAATTTAAAATAAAAAATAAATTGAATATAAAATTTAATTTAATAAAAAAAAAATAATAATAATTTATTTATTAATTTAGTTAATGTCAAACAACTTCAAAAAGAAAAAAAATATATTAAATTAAATTGAAAAATAATATTTAAAAATAAATTTCAATTAAATTCTGGGGTATGAAAATGCAAATAAATTGAGGAAAACCCAGAAAACCCCAATCAGACCGAAAAAAAAGTTTGAATGAAATGAAATCAATTTTAGCACGTTTTCCAAATCATTGTTATTAAAACAAATTTTAATTTAAAATTTTAGCAAGGAATTATTAGTAGTACAACGATTAAGAGAAATTGATTCTGCTCATCACTATATCTAATATTTAATAGTTAATAATTATAACTTATATTTAATAGCTACGACTTACCTGAACGCTCTATGCTATAGTTGGAGAGTGTCGTTTCATAATTAGTCGTCCCATTATGCTGATTGATTAGATCGCAATCATTATCGCTGCTTAATAGGGATGGATTTCCGATAGGAAGAATTCCGCTGGGATCACTGCTAATCAATTGACAATTCTGCGAGGAAATTACGGCAAATGTTGACGAAGATACTGTTGAATTTCGCTTCGATTGCTGTGGTCGATTGTTGCATTTATCTGTTACTGTTGCTGCTGTTGTTGTTGCTAGAGTTGTGCCACTTAAGGGTAGTATCATATGGGGTTGCAATTGAACGTATTGCTCCTGTTGGAATAGCAATTGTTGCTCGTGCTGCTGCTGTTGATGTTGCTGCTGTTGATTTAATACTGTCTCTGTTTTTTGCATTACCGATTGTTCTGCGGCAGCATTTAAATAATCAATTTCATCGGCAGTTTGCTCGGAACCAGAATATTCATCATCTGATGTCCCAGATGCCCACATTGTGACACTAAATTCCCCTTCCATTGTCTTGATTTGTACGAGTTTCTGTTCCCAGCGTCGACATTTGCCACTCTTTCGGTCCATCATCATATCAACGTCTTTAATTTCTACCTCTGGTTGATCTGGTTGTTGCTGTTCTTGCAACTGTTGCATGCAGTTGACCAAATCTTCGTCGCCTTCTTCGGTTCTTTTCGAGGATTCGTTTTGCTTTCTTTGACTGCTACAAATAAGTGCTAAATAATTTTAAAAAAATAATTAGTAATTAGTTTAAGTTGAACTTAGATTTCAGCATTTAATTTTATTTATTTATTATAATTTTTTATTATTTAATCTAGTCATGCCATTTTATTTATTTATTTAAGGTAAAAAAATACAAAAACTAAAAAAATGTTAAAATTCCATTTAATTTGAAAAATACTTAAAGGATTTTAAGGTTTTTATTAAAAACTAATACAGCAATTTAAGCAATTAATTGTTTAATTTAAATATGCATATTTTTAGTTTGTTTTATTTAAATAAATAAAAAAATATGTAGCTATCTACTTACCATCATTTAAATGCTGTGCATTTAATGTGTTTAGTTCATCGGTCTTTGAAATATCATCGTCATCGTTTTGAACTAATATACCATAATGTTCATAGGCAAAATTAGTTGGATCCATTACAGACTGCTTTACATCAATTGTACATTGCATTTACAAATGTTATATTTGCATACGTTATATTTACATTTCTTATCTTTACAGAGTATCCTGATTATGTTACATATGTTGTTCGCTCATTCGCGAGCTTGCAGCATTTCCAGAGCGTTGTTCTCTACACGCACACATACATATATGTGTTTATGTTATTTACATCTGTTATGCGCTTATTTGTTAAAGCGTGTCGCTTCCATTTATTTATGGATGTTGTTGCTTGCTTCTTAGTTTAATTTGGTAAATTTGTACATTTTTGCCTTTGCAGCGAGATCAAGAGAAGTAATTAAATGTGGTCCATCCGGTTGCAGATATTTTCATACGAGGCAAAAATGCCAGCCAAATTCATCCAAAACACACCACAAAAAAAACGATGCTCTGTTATTGTGTGTGACTGTGGGTTTGTCCTTTGCCAGCGTTGTTAAAAGTTGCTTTGCTTATGCCTTCTTGGGAACCGAGTTGAATAATAATGTATTGTAAAATATTTGCGATGAGAAGACAAACAATTGTGAACTTTATTTCGATCGCGAAAATAATTTAAAAGGAACTAAGCGAACAAAAATGGATGCGATGAATAACTGACGGTGTGACCATAGTTTTAATGCCGTAAAATACCACGCTCTTTTACCAACACACATTATATAAAAACAGTGTCGATAAGCTGGTGGCTTATTTGCTTAATGGAACAAGTGAGAAATGTTGAGTAACGAAACAGCTGTCAATTATGAGAGATTTATTATTATTGTTATTATTATTATTATTTTATTTAAGTAATTTAATTCCTTTGCTTTTGTGGTTTTTAATAAAATTATTTAAATACAAAGTTCTATATTTATTAAGCTATATAGCAAAAATTATTTATAAGAGCTGTATGTGATAAAAATATGTATAATATTAATTGGTTTATTAATTTAAAATAATAAAAACTATGACAAACAAGTGTTTAAATGTAGCATCTTGTTAACTCCATTAATTTTAAATAATTTACTAACTATAATACTTATTTTATTGCATTAAAATATTGAAAACTATAACAAACCTGTATTTAATTATACAATTTTGTTAATTTTATAAAATTCTGTTAATTCAATTAATTTGCAAATATTTAAAAAAGAGTTTAAGATTACTATACTGTTTAAAATAATATATGTAAATTGAATGTAACCAATCTGTTTCATGTCTCCTAATGTTCCAATTACGCCTTTGTATAATAGCGGAAAAACAAAGTGTAGCATGTTTTTTTCGACAACTAACAACACTGTTTGCTGGCTGCCATCTTTTGACAGTTGTGCCAACGTGACTCTACCTTTTCCGGTTCAGGCGTTCACCATGGCGGTCGGCAAAAATAAGGGTCTATCAAAAGGCGGCAAGAAAGGTGGCAAAAAGAAGGTAATCGATCCCTTCTCGCGCAAGGATTGGTACGATGTCAAGGCACCGAACATGTTCCAAACACGCCAAATTGGCAAAACCCTCGTCAATCGTACGCAGGGCCAACGCATTGCGTCCGACTATTTGAAAGGTCGCGTTTTTGAAGTTTCGCTGGCCGATTTGCAGAAAGACATCGATCCCGAGCGCTCCTTCCGCAAGTTCCGCCTGATTGCCGAAGATGTGCAGGATCGCAATGTGCTATGCAATTTTCATGGAATGGATTTGACCACCGATAAATACAGGTGTGTGTGTGCAGAGCATTTAAATGTGTGTATGTGCTGAATATATGTGTAATGTATTTATGTACACAGCGTATTACACTGTGACATATATACATATTAGTAACATGTACATATTGAATATGTGTATATGTATATGTATGTATATATTGCAGTAAACATGTGCATGTCAATGTGTATACATGCATTTCTGTTACCATTTACATTACCTTAACATTTTCCATTCTGCAAACACAGATCGATGGTTAAGAAATGGCAAACGCTAATCGAGGCAATTGTCGAGGCCAAAACTAGCGACGGTTATTTGTTGCGTGTATTCTGCATCGGATTCACATCGAAGGATCAACAGTCGCAGCGCAAAACGTGCTACGCTCAGCAGTCGCAGGTGCGCAAAATTCGCGCCCGCATGACTGACATTATTACGAACGAGGTGAGCGGAGCCGATTTGAAGCAGCTGGTCAATAAGCTGGCATTGGACTCGATTGCCAAGGACATTGAGAAGAGTTGTCAGCGTATTTATCCGCTACACGATGTCTACATTCGGAAGGTGAAGGTGCTCAAGAAGCCCCGCTTCGATGTCTCCAAATTGCTCGACCTTCATGGCGATGGCGGTGGAAAAACTACAGAAGCCGTCGTCTCCGCCGAGGGCGCCGTCATCGATCGCCCCGAGGGCTATGAGCCACCTGTCCAGGAGGCCGTTTAAATAACTAAATTATACACTTTGAATTCCCATTTCAAAATGTCAAACAATTTAAAAAAAAAGAAAAACAAACAAATAAACGTAAATTGTGTTTAATATATTTGGGTATTTCTCGGGCTTTTCTCGATTTCTTTTCAGACATTTCCTCAAACATTCGACTGTCTTTTAATAAGGTGAGTAAAACAAATATAATTTTTGAAATTCGTTTATTTACAATTTATTTTGAACATGATCTTATTTATTCTTGTATTTTCATCATTTTCGCAGGCTTTTCCAATCAAATTTGATGGCCTTTTAATATTGGTGAGTTTACAATTTTAATTCAACTTCACATATTTATTTTTTAACATGATGTTTTCATTATTTTTCGTCTCTGTACAATTAATTGAGGAAAATCTAAAACTAAGCTGAAAGCCACAAAGCAATTTCGATTTTCCACCCTTTATCAGCCTTTATTTATTATTAATTCAAGTGTTTTTAACTATTTTGCAGCAATTGCCTAATTTACTCCTAAAAAGGGTAAGCTGTCTTTTACATATATATTTATTATTATTTATATTTACTGATGATCTTTTATTTGCTACTCTTGAATAGTTAAATTGATGAAACTTTTCACCTTTTCAACTGATGAATTCATATTTGAATTAAATATTTGTATTCATTGACAATACTTATTAAATTTATATCTGTTTTTTTCATTTTTTTTACAGAATTGTACAAAAATTTGAATTTAAACAAATTAAATCCATAAATGGTGAGTTCTTTATATTTTTAAATATTTATTTTAGTCCTACTGATGACTTATTTATTTGCTACTCTTGAAAATTCATTCTGATGAAATTGTTCACATTTGCACCTGAGCTTAAAATTACATTTTTTTCATGGTTTAAGTTTTTCCACAAGATTTTATCCAGTCTTCTCTATTATTTCAGATACATCTACATTGCAAAAAGGTTTGTTAGTTTGCTTCTTTTTTTCTAAATTGAAACTATTTTATAATGATGACAAACTTACCCAGCTCGCTTTGATTTATCATGAAGAGAACTGTTCCAAATCCAACGCAAATTAATAAATTTCTGATATTTAATTCATAATAGTAAATAAATAAACAAATAAAATAAAACCTCTGCTAATTGCGCTTTATACATGTTTTTAATTACAGTGTGTGGCATGACGAGAAGAATAACTTCTACATCTAAAAGTAAGTTTCTAATGGATATGTGAGAAATATTAGAATGAATATGAAATTTGATGATTTATCTACGGATTCCCCATCATTTGTGCAATAAATGAAAAATCCAACTTCTGAATTTAAATTTTAATGTTTGTATTTATCAATTTGTATTTTCAAATCTAAATATTTAATAAATTATTGAATTTTGCAGTTGAAATAAGACTGGATCTCCTCCAATGACGTTTAAGTTATCCAAAAGGTTAGTTAAACTAAATAAATAATATAATAATAATAATAAATGCATATTATAATGATGACAAACTGACCCAGCTCGCTTTGATTTATCATGAAGAGAACTGTTCCAAATCCAACGCAAACTAATAAATTTCTGATATTTGATTTATAATAATTCATAAATAAAATAAAACCTTCTCTAATTGCGCTTTATACACTTTTTTAATTACAGTGTGGCATGACGAGAAAAATAACTTCTACATCTAAAAGTAAGTTTCTAATGGATATGTGAGAAATATTAGAATGAATATGAAATTTGATGATTTATCTACGGATTCCCCATCATTTGTGCAATAAATGAAAAATCCAACTTCTGAATTTAAATTTTAATGTTTGTATTTATCAATTTGTATTTTCAAATCTAAATATTTAATAAATTATTTAATTTTGCAGTTGAAATAAGACTTGATCTCCTCCAATGACGTTTAAGTTATCCAAAAGGTTAGTTAAACTAAATAAATAATATAATAATAATAATAAATGCATATTATAATGATGACAAACTTACCCAGCTCGCTTTGATTTATCATGAAGAGAACTGTTCCAAATCCAACGCAAATTAATTAATGGCTGATTAAATCTATTTTATATATTTTTTATGTCAAATAAGTTGTATTTATATTTATATCTATTTTCTTTTGCTTGCAGTTGGAAAGTTCTGGTTTCTAGAAATATGTGCTTTGCGTGCAAAAAAAAGTAAGTAAAAATAGCAACAGAAAATAACATAACTATTATAAAACTATAGTAAATTACTGATGAACATTTAATCGTATTTGAATTAATCATGTAAACCCTTTTGTTTAAGATAGTAGAACTGATCAGCATATTGATTGCTTAAATCAGTTGTAATTAGCTTGAAATATCTTTTCTTAATGAGCATTATTTTCTTTTTTTTAGCAACGGCAACATTTATTGTTAAATTGTCTCTTTCGTATCATAACTATTTTAAATCAAAACAAATTATGATGACAAACTTATCCAGATATCTTCGATAAACCATGGAGAAAACTGTTCCAAATCCAACACAAATTAATTAATTAATTGCTGATTTTGTTTATCAAAAATTATTATAAGCTCCACTATAAAAACCTCTGTAATTTCTCTTTATAATTATCTTTTTTATATCAAGAAGGAGGCTATTTTATTTCTAGCAGAAATTGACTGCATTCAAAAAGGTGCGCTTTAACAATAAACTAATAAATAAAATGCTTAATATGTATTATGATTTATCTACCAACACCCCATCCTTCACACAATAAATGACGAAAACTAATCTACTGAAACTAAAATGATACTTAAACTCTAATTTCTTTATCCAGGGATGCTGAAATTAAATGTTTGCATCCTAAATTAAATTAAAAGCGGCAATTATTTCTAATATATACGATTTTACCATTTATTCATAAGAACAACAGATACAGCGATATAGAAAATAAATAAATATTTAATTTACAAGAAAACGACTGAAATTTAATTATCTCTTGATCCTTTCATATTCTCTGGTCAAATGTTTGGCTTTTTTTCTAGGTACTTGCTTTAGAAAGTGCCATCACAGCTAACCTTACAGCACTTGCTAAATTAGTTTGGTTTGAATTTATATATCGATAACATGAATTTCAGCACGTTTTGGCTACTAACATCGTTTATGATACACACGATAGAATCGATAGCAAGTAACGTGTGCAAGTTGAATTGATCGATATCTTACCTGTCAAATATCAGCTGTTTTCTGTGCATCAGCGAGTAAGGCTTGTTAACAGTTGAAGTAACTTGTCTGTTATAGTAACAGTTCCGTTTTGAAATACGTACACTGCGCTGGCTGTTATTCTTAACAGCCTTCAGTTGTGTTACGGAAGCGTTGGAAGCTCTGTTAATTTCTCAGTTTTTGTTGCGCGAGGTTTGGCGAGCGGCTGTGTGTGATATTTTCAAGCGTTTTTTTAATATTCAATTTACCGCATTTCAAAAATTGCACTTGCTACCGAAAATAGTCGTAACTCTTTGATGGCAATTTAAAATGAAAATATATATACAAAATGAGGTAAATAATTGATTATATGCACGAATTAAGTAACGAAAGAAAGAAGGATCGTGCCGACGAAATTTTACTTCTTGACAAAATCAAGATACATATTTATATATACACTGGTGTGTATAAATGTATGTGAATGTGAATGTACACACATGTAAAACAGCAGAAAATACTTATGCATACACACATGCATGCATGCACACATATGAGCGTATCTCGTGAGTATGTGTCAATGTGTGTGTAACGTGTGGCGTTTTTGATCGGGATCGTCGTCATCGTCAGCGGCTGTTTATGTGTGTGTGTATATGTGTGTCTGTTTATATATGTATGCTTTAGCTCTGTCAATGTATTGGTGGCATGTGCGTTTGACGAGTAGAAGTTGACAAAAAATAAAATAAAATACACAAATAAAAACAGTGCGAAAAAAATTACAAATCAAATCAATATAAAAAAAAATTGTGTGTATCAAAAATATATATAAAAATAACAAATGTATGTGCTACAAATCAAATGTAATATTGTTTTAGAGTTTACAATTTACATATAAATGTGCAAGTGGATTAGTGTATATGTGTATGCGAATGGATATAAATCATACACAAAATATATATATATATATAAATCAAAATAATAAAATATAAATCTACATATTAAAACGAGTGCCAACTAAAAGTTAACTAAAACAGAACGCATCTGTTGTTTTGCCGACGGCAAATTACAATTATCAAATCGTAAGTTTTTATTATATATTAAACCTAAATACTTGGCCCAAATTGTAGATTCTTTGAATTCACACAGTGCTATTTGTTTATGTGTGTGTGTGGGTTTATTTGCTGGAAATACAAAACATTTTTCATATTCTCTGCTCTTTGAGTTTGAGTTGTTTTTTTCTGTGTTCTTCTACCTGTTGATATTTTATCCTACAATCACGTCTCTAAATAGAAACTCGTTGTGTCATTAGTAGTAGTGTTGTTGTTGTTTTGGGTTCGCTTGTTACCTTGAACTAATAGTTAACCTTATTCCCTGCTGTGCACATACATAGAAACAGAGACCCGCACCTCATCAGGTACATGCTTATGTTTGTTTGTGTGCATGCGAGTGTGTATGAAAATAGACGAATGTTCGAAACTCCAGCATAAGCCCTACGCGCACATGCATACACACATACATATACATACCTGCATATATTGCGCTTGTGTGTGTTCGTTTTCCATTCTTTGGTTGTCTCTTCGAAAGAGACAGTGACAGCAGCAGCAGCAGCGGCGGCTCGCCTCGGCTCGGGTTCGACTCGGCTTGACTCTCCTCGGCTCTGCACACTAAAAACAAACAACACAAATACAAATGCAAACAGTGATGAGATTGTTCTAGGAAGTCGTTTCGTGATCGGCTGGCCGCAGTCGAAAACGAAGACGCAGGCAAAGAGGCAAAAGGCCTTGTGCATTTTTACTTTTAACGAAAATGACAAGTAGGACATCGAAAATACATACATACACGCAAACACATCTAAATATATGTGTACTTAGTGATCGTTATACCTGCCAACATAGAAACTGATAATAAATACAAATGTCTGTCTGTATAAGTGTTTGCTTTTCTGCAGTGATTAAAACTAGTTTGTATTATTTTTTATTTATAGTTGAGAACCACACACACATACTTTAAACAGCTGATCGTCTTGGGCGCATTTCGAAGTTTTATTTCGTGGGTTCAAAAGACAACTAACTGAGCTTTTGCCGCTGCTCAGCAAATTGCACATATTTATGCATGTGCACAATGGGAATGCAAATTCCAGCATTCCAGTTGGAAGGCTTAATTAACATTAAGGAAATAGCAAATGTTACCTAAATAATTTAAATAAAAATAGACTGAGAGATCACGAAAATGTTTATGTACACCAGTTATATATATATTGATATGGTTTGTGAAATTTTTTTGGTCGGTTATTTTTTGTAATAAGACGTAGTCGATCCTGCTTCTGCTCCCCTTCCTTCTCCTCTGTGTATATGTTGCTATTTTAAAATTCATTGCTTATACTACAGAAATACAAATATATTTATAAGAGAACTAATATCTTATAAGATGTTTCTGGTTGTGGTATAAGACACAAATATTAATGGAAATCTTTTTATTGTTTACAGGCGTGGACATTTGGACGAACTTTGATGTAAAGGCGCATTAAGAAATTATTTGTTTCTGTTTTTTGTTTGTTTTTTTTTTTTTTTGGAAATCTGCCGGTGAATGCGCTTGAAGCGATATGGCCGGCAAATTAGTAAAATCGGTTGTAATACAACTGACGCACTTTAAATACGGAATAGTAGTTGTGGTGATGACGCTTATGATGACGTCATATTATGCAGCATTTAGCAACAGCTTCCCGAAGGCAATATTGAAATAAAATTCGCACTGCTAATCGATCTGGAAAGTGTGTGGCTGCTGCTGCTGGTGGTGGTGGTGGAAAGAGTATTAAAACAATGCCGCATACACATTCGCGTCATGGTTCGTCCGGTGATGATTTAGGCAGCACCGACGAGGTGAAGATATTCAAAGATGAAGGCGATCGCGAAGATGAAAAAATATCATCCGAGAACCTTTTAGTCGAAGAGAAATCCAGCCTTATCGATTTAACAGAGAGTGAGGTAAATTCTACTTGTTTAAATTTTATTTATTTATTAAATTGTAATTAAATTACATTTATTAATTATATATAATAATATTAATAGAATATTAAATTACATTTATTAAATATATATATTATAATTTTGATAGAATATTAAATTCAATATAATTGTACATATTTTAATTATTTATAAATTTTTTTTTTTTGTCAGGAAAAGGGCAGCAAAACAGTGACGAGGCCAGATCACAGTCCCGTATTCAGTAAGTGCCATTAATTTATTCGAGTATTTATATTCATCTTATCTTTACATCTTTGCTTCACCTCTTGCCCTGTAAACCGGTTCTGTACTAAATACACCCACTTACACATTTATACATATTTATGTAAATAAATAACATAGAAATATAACTGTTTGTTTGATCATTTCGGGTAAAAGCTACACTGCCCATCGCTAATTGATTTCTAATTGTTATTGGGTGGGGAATTGTGCATCGGTCAAATTAAATGCAGTGTCAGGGCAATTTGGCTTGTGGAGAGAATAGCTCTGTTTTTAATATAGCGAGGTGAGTTTGACGTGCGGCAAAGAAGAAATATATCGCACCAAGAGGAGCAGAGAGGTGAATTTTACAAGCACATGTCCAAGCGGCAAATATTGGAAGCAGGAGCAGAGACAGCATAATTGTTTTTTTTTAAAACACCGAGGTGAGTTTGGCTCTTGGCCAGGCGGTAAATATTTGAAAACACGAGAGGAAAAGAGCAGCTTACTTCTGGGTAATCACATTGAAGCACCAAATATTTTTATTTCGTGTCATTAAAATAAATACATACATAAAAAATATATATAATAAATATATATATATATACAAACACATTTAAAATAAAGACATGAACGAAGAACGCATTCGTCATGCACTGTTTTTATAAACAAACTTAAATGAGACAAGCGGCAAACATATGCTTACATTTTGAAGACGCAGTTGTTGTTGTTGGGGCGGATAAATAACCGGCTGCTGCTGCTGCCGACACCTCTGCTTCTGCTGCTGCCGCGGTTGCTATCAGAGCTGCTGCCAGTCTCTTTAGCTTTTAGTATTTGTTGCGTTCGTTTTCGTTCCATGGTTGGTGCTAACAAGGTGATGCAGATCGCCTCGTCGACACGCTACTTCATTTCTTGTTTTCTTGTTTTTTCTGTTTGCTATATTGTGCTTTCTTTTCGCCGTCAGCGCGGCTTATTCGAAGCGTGTCTGTGTGTTTGTTCTTTTAAAAAGAACGAGTAAATGTGTGTATATCGATATGTGCATGCATTTATTTATGCATGTGTTAGTGCATGCATGCATGCTTGTATGTATAATTTTTAGGTTTGCTTGCAAGACACACACACACGTAAACATATGCATATGTATTTATGTTTGTATGTGTGTATGCAAGCGCTTTAAATTTAATTTGTTTTGCAGTTGATCGTTAAAATATATAAAGCAACTGCTTAACATAAAATGTTGATATTTATTATATAACGCAGTTTATATATACATTCAGCATATTTTCCAGCATTGTTTTTTAATTCTCTGTCCAGAAATAAAATTTTAAACTAACAAGGGAAAATTTTCTGCAAAATGACGAATGTGACAAGTGCCAAAGTAGCATTTATGTTGTATAAACAGTAAATGTTATACAAACATAACACTTAACATAAGCATGTTTAATTGATTGCATTAACAATCAATACTTACCAAGGCAAAGTTCAGTGCATAAGCATGCTTCAAGCATTAGCATATAGCGATCAATACTTAAAACTGCACACACACCTCACATGCACATATTTTGTACATTTGCGCCTACTTTTCTATGTACATTTATAAATACATATCTACACACACATATGTGCTCAGTTCGCAGCAAGCGTCGATTGCGACTTCTAGACAGGCAGACAGACATACATAACTTGTTAACAACCCGACGCCGCCGTCTACACTTTTTTTTTTGTTTTTGCTGTTTTTTTTTAAGCCCATAACAAAACAGTTAACGAGCTTTTTGCCTTTGGTTCCTTGACCACACTCTGCAGGAGAATTCTGCGGAACAACGTTAAGCAGAAGAAGAAGCAGCAGAAGAAGAAGAGACGTAATCAGCCCAGTGGCTTTTTTGAGAAGGGTTGCTTTTTGTGGGGCCCCAAAATTGATACAAATAAATATATATAAATAAAAGTACTTGTGCATTTTTAAATATTTATGTATATTAAATTTGAATTATTTATAATTTGTTATGTATGCATAATCCCTTGCGCTTTAAATCGCGACAACCCTGAGCATTCAAAAAATTTTAGTCATGCATTCACAAATACACAAAAAAAATACATATAAGCGCACAACATACATGTGTAAGTAGTATGTGGGCTTTTGAGGACAACTCACAGATACATGTATTTATTGGAATTGAGTTTTATATGATGAAACTGCTGCAAAATATATTTCATATATGTATATAAAAATAAGTATAATATATATTAATAATATATATTAAATGTCAGCTGCTGTACTCAGCAGCATTCGGCTTGCCTGAAAAGACCTCATTCAATTTCGTGACAATTTCAAACTACTTTGCCCACTGTGCGTCGATCAGTTCAGTTTAATATTGAGTTTGCTTGAATGTATGATTGTAGCCCTTCTTCTTCTATACATGCATAAGCGACTTGCGTATGCATGTGTGATTGTATACATATACATATTCCAAGTACGTCTGCCTTGCTTGGGTATTGTGTATCCTTGGAAATTAATGAGTTTTCGTAGAATCGACGAGTCGCTGCCGCGGCCGCTGCCGGCGTCGAAATTGTTATGTGTGTGTTTGGAAGTTCTTGCTGGCTGGATGGCTGCCTGGATTATTTTGTTACCCACTATATTTTTTTTGTACCTTTCGTACCTTCTTTGCTTGTGCATTGGCTGATTCTCATTCCGTGTTTGCGGCGTCCTCCTCCTCTTCCTACTTCTCCTGCTTAACATTTTGATTTAGGAAGATATATATATATATATATTTTTTGCTTTTGTTTTGTACATTGCTGGGGTTTTTAGCGTGTCTTTTGTGCTTGATTTTCTAACAAGCTGTGAATTATTTAATGATACGACTGATATTTTCCCAATGCTAACATTATCTTTGCTTTCTGTATGTGTGCATGTATATTTGTATATGTGCATGTGTGTATATTGTGAAAGAAGAGCAATCAGCGTTGGAAAAATCCCTATACATGCTTCTTTTGCCAGTTCGCTTAATAAATTAACACAAGAGAGACAGACGGAAAGAGAAAAAGAGAGAGTGGGATAGTGAGTTTGTAGAATTAAGCATAGAGGAATAAATGTCGGTCAGCGACTTAAATTGAATTCTTGAATGATTTTCTTAATTGTTTCAAAGTGCGAGCTATAACTAATACACACACATAAATACACACACACGCACACACACATTCGCACACACATGCAAACAACTGAATGAAGGCCACACAGAGAGAAAACAAGAGCTATGGAGGTTCCTCCGCATTAACACTTTCACACAAATTTTCCTATTCAATTTCATTTTATTAATGTTTTTCATCACTTTAAATAACATGCTTTTATTACTGCCTAATATAAAAACGAAAAACGAAAAAACTACAGAATTAGTTTCTTGTTTCTTATAGTTTTTAATAGTCACAATTTTGGTTGGTTCTTTTCCAAATTTCAGATAAACTCGAGCCGCATACGCCTACCTTTAATATGGGCTATTTGGTATCTCCCTACTCATATGCCAATGGTGCACCGGGTGGACTACCCGTAACAATGGTAAGAACTCTATATAAAATTTTGTTTTACATAAATAAATTAATAAAACAAAAGACAAATGATACAGAAATCAAACAAAGCCTAAAATAATATTCTAAATAGTAATAAACAAAAAAGTTATACATGCATTTAAAATAGTTTAAATGGTAATCAATAAATAAATGTAAAAAAAAGAAGAGTGGTACAGAATCAAATATAGTCATAAAAGTCACTAATATATTTAAAACCGTCTAACTAGTAAGTAAATAAAAAAACAGTGCAAAAAGTCATACATAAGAAACCAAAATAAAGTCATACTTAAATCAGAAATACTCTAAATACACATTAATAATCATACATATATATTAAAGGAAAGTCATTCCCAAATCAAATAGGTAAATAGAAACCAAAGAAAAAAGTCAAACAAAAATTAAAAGTAGTCTAATATGGACTCTTTTCCAGTCGCAAATGCCCAACTGCTTGCTTTTCACTCTAACAATGGTAATAATAAAAAAAATCTCACATTCCTGCGGCTTTTCAAATGATATCCACAAATTTTGCATGAGATTCAAGACAGCTTATCCCAAATCCATTGCCAAAAAATGAAAGAAGAAGAAGAAAAACCATAAAAAAGCATAAGAAGACTTATCGCTGTAAGAGCATTAGAATGAAGAATAAACAAGCTCACAAATTCTCATTTATGAATGAGAATAAGTATAACAAAAGAGGCAGATACAAGTAATCAATTTACCGTATGAGTATTATTATTATTGAGACGACAAATATAATAGAAGATAAGGATAAGAAAGAATTTGATTTTCTATTGAAAATTTTAGAGAAGAAATAACATAACGACTAGGAGGTACCGTGGAATTATTAATATTAATTATTATTCCATTATAAATATTAAATTGTTAATTTTAATCTGTTAAATTTTGCATATTAAATTATTAATATTAAATATTCAATGAAATGTTTCCTAATTTTTTGACAATGTCACATTATATTTATATTTTAAGTTTGAGGATGCGACCATATACAAATGCCAAGGGATGACATTATTATATAGTCTGCAATATACTCACTTATTATCAGCAACAAAAAAGGGTAATTGCATTTAAAAGCCTCTTTGAATGAGGGGCTATTAGGGGAGGGTTTTCTCAACGTTTTGTATTTGTCTTCCTTTTCTTTTCTTTTTTTTACTACGGGATTATGCCATTCTGACCTGAAATTAAAACTACTCCCATATGTGACAATATCATTGCACCATCATTGACACCAACAGCATTTGTTGACAATCCCTGCATATTAATTAAAAAATAACAATTCTCTGCTATTTTTTATAGTTTAAAGAGGAGAAAATATAAATCTGTAGCTGTTTTTATATATATTGGAAAAAGCTTGGGTTTTTAAAATAAACCTTTTTAAATGTTTAATTTTATTGTCTATTTATTTATGGAACATTAGAAATCAATAAATGATTTCTAGAAAGTGTTTTAATTTGTTGGTCTACTTTTAGCACTTTAAGCTTCAATTAATAAAAAACATATATGTAAATATATTTTAAAAAGAACTTTAATTTATCCGAGTAAACACTAATAAATTAAAATTAAAAATTAACATTTAATTGCAAAAAAATAAATATTGTAGCATTGCTGTTTATTTTTTCGCTACTATTTTGCCGAGTGGGACTATTATTTTGATCACAACTGTCTATGAAGCATTTTCCGTCGAGTTTGGTTTTTGGATTAGAAACGGATATATATTCGATTAGGGCCAAACCACCTGATGCCAATTGCCAATTTGTTGTTGGTGTCAATTGAATTTTTGGGCGTTCAACCAACGACAAAAAATACCTTTAATGTATTTGCGAAGGCAAAAAAAAAACAAACAACAAAAAACTATGCGCGCAGACAAAAAAATCCAACTGGTCAGCTTGCTAGTGCTGCTGCTGCTTCTTATCCTTCATCTTCCACTTCTTCATCTTCCTCCTATACTTGGAAGCACGCCTGGGCGCTTTTTCTGTTGTTGTTGTTGCTGTTGTCAAACATTAGTTTTGTGTGGAGCTTTGCACCATTTCAGACAATGATAACAAAGAAAGGTTAAGTACAAAACACCGGCAGCAAACATCCTCTAAACCAAAAAAAAGAAAAAATGCAGCAGGCCCTTCCAGCCCGCAACAGGTTCACTGTACTGACTGGAAAGAGGGTGGAGCAGTTCTAGCTAAGAATTCGCCCATGTAGAAAATGTCCCTTTACCATTTATATTATTTAATTGAGGGGAACATTTTTCTGTAGATAGTTTTTGTTTTGGGATTTATTTTTAGTAGAGGAACATTTGAACATTTCATTAATTATATTTATTATTAATATTAATTATAATTAAATATCATTTTAGAAAATAAAATTTATTTAAAATGGACTAAAAAATAGTGCTTAAATTTTAAATATAGGTTTTGAAAACAATTGAAAATTAAAATTATTATGTGAAGTTGCACTTAAAATAATATAAAATGTAAGTTAATAATGATATTTAAATGCACAATGTTTTAAAGTTAATTGTTAATGCTATTGTATTAGTGCCTAATTTAATTATTGAATTGAATGTAAACTAAAAAAGCCGTCAACAAATTTTAAAAAGATTTACAATGCTTAACTTAAAATTAACGTTACACTTTAAATGATGTAAAATTAAAAAATTAAATTAAATTTAAATTTACAATGCTTTAAAGGGAATATTTATTAAATTGAACTCAAACAGACGCTAAATTTGACTTTAATTTATTGATTTTATTAAATGTATATCAATTGAATTTTAAATTAAAGCTAAAGTTGCTGTTTAAATTATTAAAAATTAAAATTCTTAAAGCTGAATAGATGTAAGCATATTAGTATAATATTTAATCAATATAAATTTTATTTCATGTAATGTGATGTTATAAATTAAAGTTTTATAAAAACGACGCTGTACAAAAAAAAAAGTCAAATCTATTTTTATTTTATATATTTTTTATGTCAGCTTCAAAACTTAAAGACTTATGCATTTAAAAAACAGTTTTACTAGTTAGGATGCCCAGAATTCAGTTGAGCCGAAAGACAAATACCAAAAAATATTCTTTGACACATCAATTTGGAAAAAATGCAAAAAATCAAGTATTTTAATTTAAATCTCTTTAATCGACGCACGGCGAACAGTGTTGCACAGTGCAGCACACACACCCCCAAAAAAGAGAGAGGAATGAGTTTTGCTTTGCTCCACCCTCTCCTCCACCTGGGCTGCTATCGGTTCTCTGTACGTCGTTGGTAGTGGTGCGTTGTTGTTGTTGGTACTTTTAGCATTTTTCGTTCGTTACACACACACACACACATATGCATACACGCATACATACAGACGTCGCTGACTCTCTTTTGCTTGTGTTCCCTTTCTCACTCACACTCTCGTGCTCGTGTATGTAAACATAATCAACGGATTCTCATGCACACTAACTACTACTACTACTGATACTACTAATACACATGCAGACACACAGAACTAGCGTCATTGTGTGCGTGCGTTGTTCCGCACAAAAAAAAACTCCATGAAATCCAAATATATAAAAAAGCGCGCGCCGACTAAACAACTACAAAAACTAAGCAGCAGCAGAAGAGCAGAAGCAGAACAGCAGCAGTAGAATAGCAGCAGCGGAAGAAGAATCAGCAGAAGTAGAAAAGCAGCAGCAGAAGAAGAAGCAGCACTAAAAACAGAGAAGCAGCGGAAGAAGAAGCAGCAGCAGAACAGCAGCAGCAGCAGCGCAGCAGCATCAGAAGCAAAAGAAGAAGAAGAAGCAGCAGAGAAGCAAAGCAGCAGCAGAAACAGAGAAGAAGAGGTAGCTGAGCAGCAGCCAGCAACAAGCAACAACCACCCAAAAGTGTGTGCCGAGTGCTGAGTGCTGCTGTTGATATGCCTTTTTTAATGCGAAAGATAGAGAGAGAAACATAGAACAACCCCAAAAAAAAATATCTTGCGCTGCAGTTTTACAATTTTAAACAATGGCGTCCAATTCCAATTCCAATTCTTACAGCATCTCCCTCTACCCATTCACGTCATTTTAAAAATCATTTACAAAAAAGTGTTAATGCAAAATAATTGATGCTGTATATGATTTAAGAAAATAAATAATCAAAGCATTTTCTAATGAAAAATTATAGATAATGGTTAAGTATAAATAAATAAATCTAAGCTTTTTATGATAAAAATTAATAGTTAAAAGATAAGATTATAAACCTAGCAAAGTAAGAGTAATATATAATATAACAAAATATATATAAAAATGCTTAATAGTAATAGTTTTAAAACAATAATTGACGCTGAATATAAGAAAATAAATAAATAATGTATGCATTTTCTCATGAAAAATAATTGATAAGATAATAAATTATATAAAATGAATGTTTTCCTTTTCTGAGCGTCTGCAATTATTGGCAAATCTTTAAAAATTGAGTATATTAAAGCTTAATAGTAATAATTAAGGAACCGTTTAAAGCACTCTTTCAGCAAATAAGCTAATATCTGCCGTATGCTTTTTAACCACACCAAGCCAAGTCTGAGCTTTTAACGCAGTTCAATTTTAAAACATCCACCACCTGTACAAAAGTGTCTCATCAAGGGAAGGTAAGAAAGCCACATATTTGACTGGATACCAAGAAAAATGAAAGAAGCTTTCTCCTTCCCTCTGCAAATACAGTGGCTCAAAGCTTAATTTAAACAGTGTCACGTAAAAAATGTGATTGCCTGCCATAAACTAATTATTCATTATTTTTTAAAAATTCCAAAAACGTATGGTAGGTACATAAATTAACCACCAAAATTAATATATGACCCCAATACACTGGGGTTTCCCCACCTGCTAGGTAGAATTATGTAAAAAGTACCCTATTTTTTGGTTAATGCTTATTTGGAACAGTCTTAAAAAAATAATATATTTTGCGTATAAAAACTTAAATCAGGATGTTAATACTTAGTATGATATCCTTTAGCCTTAACAACTTCCCTAAACCTAATATTGATCGAAGATACTAGCTTCCTGGTAGCTTCTGGGCTGATTTTGCTCCACTCATCCCGCAGAGCATTTTTGAGGTCCTCTTTGCTGTTCTTCCGGATGTTATATTCCAGCAGAGCCCACAAATTCTCAATAACATTTAAATCTGGAGACTGGGCAGGTGGAATTATGTGGGGGCAGTTCCCAATGAGCCAGGACTGTACTATCTTGGCCTTATGCTTGGGATCGTTGTCCTGATAGAAACGGAAAGTATGTCGAGTTCCTAGCTTCTCGACACTTTGGAGTAAATTTTCCTTTAGTATGTCGAGGTATACATTCTTGTCCATTGTTGTCTCAATGAACACCAAATTCCCGACGCCGGCTGACGAGATACATGCCCATACCATGTCACTTCCTCCAACATGCTTGGCTGTTGCCTTTACGTGTTTCGCATTCAGCTCAGTATTGGACTGTCGCCACACATAATTCCGCCCAACAGAGCCAAAAATATTGAATTTGGACTCATCTGCAAATATAACAGTGTTCCAGAACTCCAAATCCATGTCCAATGTTATGGCGAACGTCATCCTAGTCCCTTTATTTTTTGCGCTTATAAAGAAAGGGCTTCTTCCGTGGTACTCGGGCATTGAAGCCATTATTGCGCAGAACCCTGCGCACAGTTTCCGAATTGCACTTTTTTTTCCATTTCATCCTGCACATTGAGTCACTTTTGGAGCCGACAGCCTGGGATTTTCCCTTATTTTCCTGATGATCCTCCACTCCTCCTCTGCGGTGAACACCCTGTTTGGTGAATATTCTGCCCTTGCCCACAATCCAATTTGCGTCGACAAATCGCTGAATGATGTTATACACAGTTGAGTAGCTCAGATTGACAATTTCAGCTATTTGGCGATGTGAATATCCGATTTTGAAGTGTTCCAGGATGAGTTTCCGTTGTTCAATGGTAGTCCTTTTGCCCATAGTCCTTGTTGTCCAGTTGCACTCGAGATGCAGGATATAACAAAACTGACTTCGAAGGATTGGCCTGTTTATACCGAAAATACTCAACTTTAGGTAAAAAATCAGGGTTTTATGGCACCCAGGTGTCTATAATGTACCTGTTCCAAATGTTCCATTGACCAAAAAATACATAATCCTACCTAGCAGGTGGGGAAACCTCAGTTTATTAGGGTCATATATTAATTTTGGTGGTTAATATATGTACATACCATAGGTTTTTGGAATTTTTGAAAAATAATGAATAATTTGTTTACGGCAGGCAATTACATTTTTTACTTAACACTGTTTGATTTAAGCTTTGAGCCACTGTATATATTCACAAATATTTAAGATCAATAGCAATTTGCTTCTTCTTCAGCCTCTTCTTGTGGTCTTTCTCATTAGCTCTTTGCATAGCTTCAATCGAAGCTGTCACTTCCAACGCAATTCCAGAACAAGCCATAAGTTTGTGAGTCGTAAAGCTATGATGAGAGCATCGGGTAACTGTAAATAAAAAATAAATATGATTGAAAATGATGTTATTATGAATATATAAACATTATTGAAATATTTATATATTTATTTATGTAAAATGAATGAACTTTGTAGAACATGTGAATTATCGTAAGTCGATACTAAAGTCGTTGCTTTCAGGATAGTTGATTTAAATTATAATTGATATTCTTATTATTTATTTATTATGTCTGCTAATTACAGAATGTAAATCGTGTTTTTCCATTTAAAAGCCTAAATAACAGCGTATTAACAAACAGCTGTAAATTAAAATGGTCGCTGCACCAAATTTAATAACAATATTAAATATATATATATACAAATTAATAACAGCGCACAATAAATGCTTAAAAATTGGAATTTTTGCTGCGTTAGTTTTAACCTTAAACACGACAAAAAAAAACTAAAAAACAGCACAATCACAAATGACGCAAAAAAAAAATTAAAACCCCAAGCAGACGGTTGAAGCAACCCAGAAGGGGGAGGGGGCTGGCAGTGTTGTGTAGCGGGTGGAGGGAAAGCGACGGCGGACGCGCTGGCAGCGTTGGCGGCACTTTTTATATTCGTTTAGCGGCGGCAAACATTAAAGGCATATTTTCGGTTTCGCTTGCTTTGTAGCCGCTGCTTGCTGCTGCCGTCGCTTGTTATTATTCTTGTTTTTGTTATTGTTGTTTTTGTAGTTTTATTCATCAAGCCACAACAACAACATTGATGATAATACGCAACAAACTTACAAATATGCATACAAACACACACACACACATAGCATTATCTAGCTGCATATTTGTGTATATGCATATGTGTATATACATGTATATGCATGTATGAATTTTTGTAAGTTTTTTTTTATTATTATATTGAACATAAAAAGTTGACAACAACAAATTGGAAACTGAGTCCACAGTAGCCAGGCAACTGTTACTTATACTCCGATGTCCAGACAGAAGCATAGAAAAGGATGCTCAAGCCAAATGATCTATGAGTAGAGAGAGAGAGACAGAGAGAGAGAGCGAGAGCGAGAGAGAGAGAGAGCGCGAGAGCGGGAGGGAGAGCGAGAGAGAGAGAGAGAGAGACAGACAGAGATATAGAGAGAGAGAGAGAGAGGGAGCTGTTCTTTTAATTTTATCTATGCTCAATGCTAACTGATCTATAAAGTGCCAAAAGTGTAATAGAAAACAGTAGAAAATAGAAAATAGAGAGAGTTAGGGAGGAGGAGACTGCTAATTGAGAGCCCGCTTTGAACACTTTTAGCCGTGTTTAAGCTGTATGAACAAACGTAATCCAAATATTAGAACTCTAGACGAGAGACCGCTTTTAACATTTATATCAATGCTCAAACTGATCTGGAAAGCAGCAGAGACTTAACGCAGATAATATCGGTTGCACTTAAAAGCATTGAAAAAGGCAGCGAGCCCAAAGCAAGAGAAAGCCTTTACCATTTCTATTTATGCAAAGCTCAAACTAAATGATCTAGAAGGCGGCAAATGTAAAGCCGAAATGTATGGAGTGGAGAGAGCGAGAGAGGAATAGAGACAAAGGCAGAGAGCTGTAGTCAAGGGGAAAGAGAGCTTTACAGTTTTTGTTAATTCTTTTTATTCATTCACTAAACATACAGTTTAAAAAAAAGTTAAACTTTTAATGGCGATATTTTAAATTGAAAACTGTCAGAAGAACGCTCGAAACAATTTATCAATAATGAATTAAACAATAACAAATTAAATTGAAATAACTAATTCAGTTAAATAGAGAGAGTTTTGGCCATTTTTATCCATGCCGAGCTTAATTACGAGATCTAGAAAGCTGTACAAATTAACGGAATATATAATAGATAGAGGCAGAGAGCTCTAATCAAGAAAAAGCTTTTACCAATGTTGCCCATGCAGAACTTAAACTAAATTATCTAGAAAGCTGTAAATATGTAAAGCTGAAATTTAAAGGAATTGAGAGTGAGAGCTTTAGCCGCGAGAGCGAGAAGGGGAGTTTTTGCCATTTTTATCCAATAAATGGACGCAAAATTGAATGGACATATTTTCGATTGAATTCACAGTCCCAATAAAGTAGTACATTAATGTGGACTGCTTGTATTTAAATTGATAATGTGCACTTTGTGAACAATGGCAGCGCAATGAGCAGGGGCATGGGAGAGAAAGGGATAGAGAAGATGCTTGCATAAGAGGGGGGGAGGAGAAGCATACTGCATACTGCGTTCTGTTTACCAATTGTCCGCTCTCCTTTTAACCTCTCTCAACCCACTCTCTCTCTCTTTCCTTCTCCCACTGCTTTTCACCCGTTGTTTATCTTTGCGCATTTCTGCATTGCCTGCTTTGGCTGCAGTCGCTGCCAGGTTAAGCGAAGTCACCGCTAGAGGTCAACAAAAGTCCAATGAACTCTGACTCAGACTCGAACTCGAACTATTTAAAATTTGTAATGTTACCTTAATTTATAAAACACTCTCAAAGATGTTTGCAAAGCTTTAATCGAGTAATGTTATTGCTAAATATGTTACTCATACACAGAGTTGACAGCTATCGAGCACAGTTTCGATATAATTAGTTAAGTTATCGAAATGTAGTCTGTTGATCTCTTTTACATACATTTACAATAATTATTGCAATTTGCAATATTGTTAACATATCATAATTAGTTTATGTTATCAAAATGTTATATTTTACTTTAAATGTATTTTTTGATTTCATATTTGCAGGCAAATAAAATTGGGCTGCCACCTTTCTTTTGCCACAATGGAGATCCGTTAACAACACCACCGCCCGCCCACTGTGGAATACCTCCCTATCAGCTGGATCCCAAAGCAATTGGTAAGCAAATAAAATAGGACTTTTAAATGAAATCATCGAAAATAAGTCACACGAAAAGTTACACATATAAATAAATAAATTTAAATGTACTAATAACAAAATAAAAATAAAATAAAATAAAAACCAAATAAATATCAATCTGAAAATAATAAAAATTTAAATATAATAATAATAATAAATCAAATATTGATAATAATAATAAATATAATTACACAAAAGTCAGTAGGTCTCAGACAGGCCTTAGTTTATCATCTTAGTAAATAAATCTATAAATTAATAGCTTCGACTGTAATTTAAATGTATTTACATTATATTTAAATACATTTGTAATCTGGCAAATACAATTATGAAGCAGAATTTAAAGGCTAATCAAAATCGGAATGCTTTTTTCGTTAACTTTGTTCCTCCCGATATTAAAATGCAAATTTTATTCCAGCTCGATTTCGTTCGACTCAGCGTAAAATGACATGAATATGATAATTATTTGGCAATTGTGTGGAAAATTGCAATCATTGTCTTAAGTACTCACTTCAAAGTAGAATGTACATATATTTAATATATATTTGGGGAATCTAATGTAAATGTGGCTAAGGAGCTTCAAAAGGTGAAGCAAAAACTTTAATTGTTTCAAAAAGGTTTAATAACTATCACTTTAAAATTAAATTAAATATTCTAAATTAAAGAAAATAAACATGATTAATTTAAATAAATGCTTTACAAAAAACGAGAACTTATAAAACAATATACTACTAAAAAGTAGAATTTTTTTTAATAATAGATATGTAAATAAGGCTTTTATTGAAATATTCTTTCAGTTTTAATATTAAGCGAAACTTAATTAAAAAATATATATCTAGAAAGTAAAAAATGCTAATACTTAAAGGTATTTTAATAGAGCTCAATAATCGATAGTATATATATCGGATAAATTGATGCCACCATATGTAAGTGATGAGACACAATTGATTTGGGCATTGCAAAAGCACAACGACTCAAAGATCATCAGTAAAGTCTCTACAGAACCATTGAAGACCAATGGAGGCATCGGGATGGGATGACCGGCCCAGTCTTCAACCCGATTGAGAATTTGTGGTGTGATTGTAAAAATTGTTTCTAACGTTAGGCTTAGGACACTTTGAAGGGCTCTTGGTCATCGATGTCTCTAGAAAAGGGCCAACATTTGGTCAATCCTTTGCACCATCGCTATATGATGGTAGTTTCCAATGCAACCAAATACTAAACGTTGTGTAATACATCCCCACATCAAACCTAGTTTTCAGGAATGTTATTTAGCCCCAGGGAAATCTCAGAAAGTTCCACTTCTATTCCACTACTTTTATTTTGACTGGCTCTTTTGTGGTAGAACTAAAGACTCACGTTTGGGTTGTTAATAATTTAATAGCTGTCGCATCTTAATATTCACTTTCTTCAGTGTTGATGGCTTCAGATTCATATTTTCATAATTAATATATATATATATATATAATTATATAAATAAATAAACGACGTACGTTAAATTTGAATAATAATTGCGCGCTCGCTGAGCACACGTAAAACAGCACTCGCAACAAGCAATTAACAAGTTGACGATCTCAGTTTTATATATAGGGTAGCAAGAACTACCGAGCAAGCCTAACAGCAATAAAAAGTAACCCAACCGCAAAGCTATTGACTTTATCACCCTTCACCTCTTCAGCACTCTCTCTCTAAATACGAAACTCAAACAAATTATGAAATAATAATTGCACATGATGCGATTTTTCCTACTATGCTCGATTACGGCGTATGAATTCATACGGCATTCAATACGCCATTCATTCTGCCAAATTTCCCTCGCCTCAAAAATCTTTCATGGGGTTTTTTCTGTTTTTTTTTTGGTGGTTGGCCGCTTAAGGGCCCTGTTAATGGTCCGTCCGTCCGCCTGCCCGTGTGTCCGTCTGGTCGGATCTAATGAGTACCAACGGCGTAAATAAAAGGCATGCACTTAAGAGCCTGCCTGGCGGATTACACGGCATTATGATCCTTAACAATGCCAAACTGCCATACTAATAATTGAATAACACAATAAAATCTCAGCCGGATTCCTTCTGCCTGCTTGTTGATCGAGGGGGAATCAAATAATGCCAAATAATAATGCCTGCACTTATTCATATGTCTGTGGTGGGATTTCACATGTAATTATGTGAGTGGCGTGTAATTTACATGTTTATTTTAATGACTATGCGTAGACAAAATGTCCTATTTTTAGAGTTCTAAAAGCACTTGCTGATTGCGAATTGTGAATTGTGAATTGTCCAAGTTGCCATTGATGGATGTGGAATTGTGGCAAGCTAGTAAAGGCAATAAATTGTCCATATATTCCTGAACATCGTCTTGAAATATAAGTAAATATATATAAACATACATATATATAAAAGAATAATTATCAACATTCAAAAGAATTCATTTATTTAAGTATTATGAATTATTTATGTGTTAATATTTATTAAATATGAAAGTGAATATAAATATGTAAACATAAATAAAATTAAATACGCGTTTACCATCAAAAGTCTAGCTTATTTAATTTAAGTTAAGTAATTGTGTGGGATGTGCATGCTTCTACATATTTATGTTTTTTTTTATGTTTATATAATAATTATTATTATAACTGCACTCAGAAGGAAGACAGGTATTTAAGTAGTGTATTTTGACAAAATCTATTAGCGCTACATTATGATTAAATGCCTAATTGCTGGACTATTAGTAGTGCCGAAAAGGGGGCGTTTTTTTCAGTCCCCCCCCCACCGCCATTCAAAACTGGAACTGTGGACGCCCCTTCGATTTTCCCTTTTGTCTGTTGCACGCCACTCCAGAAAAGGACTTCGTGGTGTGTGTTATGTGTTGTGTGTTGTGTGTGTGTGTAATCAACCCTCGTGACCCTGAATACTGAGCTCTCTCTGGTTCCTCGGGATCGTAGTCGCAATCCCAATCGGCATCGTCATCGGCACATGCCTCTTTTTAGCAAAGAGATGCCATGGTAATGATATGCGCAGCTTAGCTTGAACATAACCCAAGTATTGCCTGGGCCTGGGATTGGGATTGGGATTCGGATTGGGTCTGGTATCTGGAACGGACTCTGCCCATTTTAAAGTAATAAGCCTTAATATGACATTTTTCAGTGAGGGGTTGACAATTTAAAGCTGGCAAATTGCTATGTGAATTGTGGATTGTGGCCGAGTCGACTAAATAATACTCTATATTTAAATATTGTGTCAGAATCACTCTTTTAATAATATAAAATTAATTTTAAATAGCTTAAATAATAAAATAAAGGCGTTTATTTCTTATGTAAAAACAATTTAATTTTAAGAGCTGTACATTTGAATTAGTAGTTGTATATTTATAAGGTTTCAAACTTCAAACAAAAGTATTTAATTTATAAATAATAAAAGTAATCATTTATAATAATATAACAATCAAATAACTTCAATTGAACAACTGACTAAATGTATACAAGTTATTTCTAAAGAACACCAGATTCAATAAATATAGAAATAAGATTTTTGTAGTACATCAGACCTTATGAATATAGAAAAAATATTGTTATACGTATAACAACATATTACATAAATATATAAAAATCATATAGAACAGCAGATGTAATAAGTATGGAGGAATCACTTCTTGAGCAGAGCAGACTTCACAGAAATGTGAAAACAGCAGGTTTCATGTGGCAACACAGTTGAGGGCTGTCCGACGGCAGGAAGTGTATTCCCCTACGAATACATCAGTATATCAGTATCACTAAAACAGCGCGACTCATTCAACTTGAAATCTAAAATACAACAGAGAAAAAAAACCAAATCTATGAGGAAAAATAGCCTAATGAATAAAAAACATGTTGCACACAACCACATAATAATGATGATGACATCCTTTTTGTCGTCACTAGAATTGTAACCCCGTAACCCCCTACCCCGATCCCTACACCCTCACCCCTGCTGAGGCGGCACACGCACTTCGCCCGCGGCTGATTGCTGGGAATAGTCGCCCTGCCCAAACCATATAGAACCAGAACCCTAGAGCGTTTTCTACACCCCTTTCCTATCCCATCCTTTCGTCCTTTTTCTTGTGACAACCGCTTTTTTCATTTTTTTTTTTATACAACCAACTTTGGTTTAGTACAATAAAACTTGAAAATGACAACAAATGACAAAAGGGGGAGCGAAAGATGCGACAACAATTTTTCAATTAAAATGAAAAGGACACGAGAATAGACCATGTATTTATAGAGAACAGAGTATAGAGAACGGTGAAAGTACAAATCGCTAAATAATCCGATATTTATACGACTACTTTAAGCTCTATCTGTTGTGCAACAATAAAGGGGGGAAGATTTCCTCCCCTTTTGTTGTTATCAGTATTATCTGCATATTGCAGTTGTTCTCCCCCCCTCTCTCTCTCTCTCTCTCTCTCTCTCTCTCGCTCTCTTTGTAAGGGAACCAACCGATTTTTCCTGTAGATAAACAAATGTTCACAAAAATTATTTGGTGTATATTCCAGTCGAGAGTGCTCGAGGAGTCCAACTGATAAATTTTAATTGCCAGCTTAACCGTTGTCTTATTATATATGAAAATTATTTATTAAAGTGCAAATAAGCTTCGCAGTGTTATGTTGTAATTAAGTTAAATGATATATAAGTTGTGTGATTAACTAAAAACTAAAACAATTACCCTTTATTTCATATTTTTACCCAATTTACCGACTTATCTAATTTATTTATAATTCCGCTTTGAATTAATTTAATAATTATTTTTGTTTTTCTGTTTCCAGGTCTTACGCGTCCAGCTTTGTATCCATTTGCTGCCAGTCAATATCCCTATCCGATGCTAAGTCCCGACATGTCTCAAGTAGCATCCTGGTGAGTTTAATAAAGTGAAATATATATTAAAAGATGTAAAGATGTATGTAAAGATTAATATTTATTAAGTTACATAAATGAATAGGCAATGAAATATTAACCGACTTCGATAATATTTAATATCAAATAAATAAACTTTAATATCAACATGAACATTAATTCATTTCAGGCACACACCGTCGGTTTACTCAGCATCTAGTTTTAGAACACCTTATCCCTCCTCATTACCGATAAATACAACGTTGCCCAGGTGACTATAACTATGACTAGCTATATATGTCTTCTATATATGCACACATTTACTATACATATGAATTTAAAATTTAAATTTCTAGCGATTTCCCATTTCGATTCTCACCGAGTTTGTTGCCTTCGGTGCATGCCACACCGCATCACGTTTTAAGTTCTCATCCAGCAATTGTGGCGTCCAGTTCTAAACAGGATTGCGGCGTACAGGATAACACAACGAACAATCGATATTCAAGGTGAGATCTCCACATAAATATACTTAATTAAAATACGTTAACAATAAACGTTTTAAATAATTAATTTACACAATACTTTATTTTGAAAAAATAAATATAGAGAAGGCTATTTAATTTTATCTGTATACATAATCCTTAATATATAAATACAAATGAGAAATATATTAAATTTAAATAATACAAAATTTATAAATGTGAAGATCAATATTTAGTAAATTAAAGTGATCGTGTTTTACATTTATTAAAATAAGTCAGAACCCTCTAAACCAGTTCGAACATAGGTGAACACAAAAATGTGCCTCTTCCAAACATAAATAAAAATCGGAATATAGAGAAATAGAACAATTTTGAATAATATTTATACAAATAGAAAGCAAAGCAAATGAGATATACACAATTCATAAGCTTTAAGTGTAAATAAGAAGTTGCTTAAATTTAAAGAATAAATATGTATAATTCTTAGCCTACAAATGTATATTTTTAGAGCAACAGATTAAATTACATTAAATTAAATGCAAATTTAAGCTAAGGATGTTGCTGCATATTGAAGGGTATCTCTGCGTCGTACACTCTCTGCTTGGAGTTGAATTCTAACTTTTTACTTATTTATTATTGTTTTGTTTTGTTTTGTTTTGTTTTTTGTTTTCTGTTGTTGTTTTTTCTGATCCCCAGTCAGTTAGTTTCACACTCATTAAAACATCGACACAAACGTACACTCACACTCACGCACATACACTTGTCAACATTTTAATGTGTGGGTGCATTCTGCGTACGGACGCCATATTTAATTTTAACCCCGCTTCACACTCTCAAACATACAAATGTATGTATGTATATGTGTATTTATGTATGTGTATATATGTATGTGTTATGCACACACTTACAGAAATATCAAGTTTTCCATTGGCCAATTGTCAATTGGTTTGCGTCTGCGCCTTTAAAAATTCAAAGCTTACAACCCTTAAAAAGGAAACATTCCCATTAAATATATTGCAAGATAGAATTTTCGCATACAAAAAGAAAAAAATTGAAGAAAACCCAAAGTATTTCTTGTACTTATTTTAAAACTTATGTTTTATATATATATCTGAAATCTAAACAAAGTTTTTAGTTTATTTAGATTTGAATATGTATTTTATTTCCATTTATTTCATATGGAAACAGATTTAATTAATTTATCTCTAGCCCTATTTGCTGCGCTTATATAAAATGTTTGGCTCTGTTATCAAAGCTGAAAGCAGAAATTAAGATTGTATCTTATCTGCTTTTTCCTTCGGTTAAAACAACACACACTAGCACAGACGTTAATAACATAAAAAGGGAAATTTCCAATCGCTTTTCCCTTAATACAGACTGCAAAAAATTCGTGCAATAGATGGCGCCGCCTGTGCGTTACTAGTAACAGTTCCACAACTGTTTGCATTAACGAACGGCAATTTATCAGTACTCCATTCCCTGATCTGGGAAATTTTTAAAATATTTTTCGTTTATAGTTAGTAGTTGTAAATAAATAAATAAACATCTGTATTTATTTAATATATATATATATTTAATATATATATATATATCTAATATATATATATATTTATTAATGCATATAATATCTTGCACAGCACGCTATAATTTAAATTAACAGCTAATATTTAAGTTTCTTTTCCATGACGAGATCTGTTATGTTTTGCAGTTTTAAATACATTTTTGTCTGCCGTCCTGGTGTCTTCCTTTACCAGCTCTCTCAGCTATCGCTAGAGGCTTGCTGAACACAAATAAATTTGACATTGCACTCCCCCTCACAGATGGCGCCACCAGCCCCTGCTCTAATTCTTAGGCGCTCATACAGACACGTTTTCTCTCTCGCTCTCTCACGGCGCAAACCTTTGCTGCACTAGCGCACGCCGGCCTCTCTCTCTGCAAGAGAGCGTTAGCGAGTGAGAGAAGGACAGAAAGAGTTCCAGGCGAATAGAGTCTTGAATAGCAGTGCAAATTGTTAGCTTTAAAAGCCCCCAAAGTCGGAAGTAATTCGTCAAATTGATGGGCAGACAGTTTTATACTCGTTAGCGAAAATACCCAAAAAAATATATAAATACAAATAAAAATATAAGCTGTGTGCAACAAAAAGACAAAAGTTTCTGAATATAATTAATCTATTGAAATCGTAAAACGTTGCAATGCTAAAAATATTCTCAACATATGCTGAAAATCAAAGCAAAGCTAAACGAAAGCAAAACGAAATTCGGTTCTGAATGCATTCGATGCACATGTGTGTGTGTGTGTGTGTGTGCTTCTATGTGTGTGCGTGTATGTGCAATACTGTGAAATAATTTATTTAATTGTAAATTGCATAACTGTGAAATTTATACAAAAATGCCTTTAATGTTGTCCAATAAAAAAATACGACTTGTCTGCTGTAATTAGAGAAAATGTATCTACATTAAATTAACACGCACACACACACATACATATACACATATTAATTGTGTTTAAAGCGTCAGCCATAAATCAGCTCACACACACATACATGCATAGACAACAGGGTACCTAACCAACTGACAAACACAAGCACACGTTTTACAGTTAGCCGTCAGCGGTAAAGAGAACATTATTGTAATACAATCATAACAGCTGAATGCTGTCTGTAAACTGGAATGTGGAATTGGAATTACAGTTTTTTTTACTCAATTTTATTTTTGTTTAAGTATATAAATGTGAATTAGCCGCAAAATACAACAATTAGGCAAACACTTTTCATTTTATTTACATGCATTGTATACACTGTTTAACCATTTGTATGTATGCACGCCTGAAGGCATGTGCAAGTGTGTGCGTGTGTGTGTGTGCATTGGTGAATGCATGTGTGTGTAGGCATGCTCTCAAAAATATGCTTGAAATCCGCAACAGGCAGGCAACAGGGTTATATTGGTAAGGCTACTGCGCCTGTCGCTGTCTCTGTCGCTCTCTCTCTCTCTCTCACAACTAAACACGCAAGTGGGAAATAAGAATAAGGGCAAAATATAATGCGTGTGTGAGACAGCTTTTTATAAGAGAGCGAAAGCAAGCATAAAGAGAGACATGCAAATTTATAAGCAGCAGTAACTCTTTGCAGGACTGCTTGCTCTTAACATAAAAATACCGCAGTGTGTATGTGAAAATGAGGAATAAGCATAAAGGCAATATAGAGAGACAGAGTATACTTTTAAAGAGAGCGAAAGCATAAAGAGAGGCATGCAAATTAATTAGCTGGACTGCTTGCTTTTAATATAAAAATAGTCTCAGCTTGAGAAAGAATGAGCTTAGAGGCAAAATGTTATGTTTGTGCGTGCGAGAGAATTATAATTTTTTTTAAGGAGAGCGCAAGCTTAAGAGTGTAATGAAAATTGGCAGCTACTCTTTAAGAGACTGCGCGCTCTTAATGTGAATGGTGTAGGTCAAGAAAGAAAAGAAAATAAATAATGCAATAACTTAAACCTAAAAAAAAATTGTGAAAAATACAAAAAATAAATTTTTTAAAAAGTGCGCAATTATTAAATAGCTCTGTTATGGAGACAGCGAGTGTAAAGAATAATACAGAAACTGCTCTCAACTTAAGGAGAGGATCCTTGGATTATAGAAAGATCTTCACTGACAATAATGAAAAATCAACGATTGAGAATAGCAAGGAACAAGAAGAACAGCAGCCAAAAGACTTTTCCAAGCCAATTGGCAAACTAATCGAAGAGGCCAATAATAATAAAAGCAATAATAATAATATAAATAAAAATAATAGTATAAAAAATAATGGAAGTAATTTAAATAATAAAAATAGTAACATAAACAATAATAATAATTATAATAGTAGTAATAATAATAATATTAGTAGTATGGATGCCAGAATGGAGGATCACATTTTTCACACTCCGCAAACTGCCAGTTCAACTTTAATGTCCGAGTTGCTTTTAAGACAACAACAGGATTTGCTTCAACAATGGTCTAAAATGGAGGAGCCACAACGCAACTGGGAATTGGAGAAGCAACAACAACAACAACAACAACAACAACTTTTGGCCACCCAAATGTTGTATGCACAATTTCTGCATGCGCCTCAATTAAACCTGGAACAGGAGCGAGAAAGAAGAGTTCATATTTTAGAATTCTCCGACTTGCGCAAGTCTGCATTTGCAGCAGGAGCAGGGGGAGCAGCAGGAGGAGGAGTAGCTACAGTCTCATCCTTCCAACAAGATAATAATAATAATAATCGAAACTTAAAGGAGAGTAAGAATCAGACTCCAAATCAGAATCGTTCCAATCAGGATATAGTATCCTTAAATGCCAACTGGCAAACAAGTTCAAAATCCAAAATCAAGCCAACAAGCAGCAAATCGAAGAAGGAAACTCAAACAGGAACAAAAGCTTCAAAATGCTATTTTTTTCAAGCGCAAAAAAAAGTGCTCTTTGATATTAAAAAGGGCTTGGAGCAATTAACAATGCTCTCCACACAATTTCAGCTGAGTTTGAGCGCAGGATTGGAGCTGGACAATTCCTCCAGCTCCAGTTCCAACTTGGAACTGACTGTGCAACGTCAGCTGGCCACAAATCGTTGCAAGATCGAGGCGATGCTGTTGCAAGTGCGTCGCCTCTATCAGCAGTGGAGCAGCGCGGAACTTTACTATTTGCGTAGTCTGCAGAGATTAGGTTTAAATCCGATTACAACTAGGAGCAGCCAGCAATACACAGCCACACATGATGTTATGGCACTTGCAGCAATTGCCTTATCCGCGGAGAGTACAGCTGAGGATGTGCTAGAGATGCAGGATCAGGAGCAGCAGGACCAAAACCCACGCAGCTTGCAGGACATTGAGAATTTAATATTGCAGCAAGCAGCAGCAGCTGTGGTGAGGAATGGTTACAGTGAGAGTATAGCCAGCAGTGACTCCAATCCAACAGAGGAGGGAGAGGAGCAGGGGGACCAGGAGCATCTGCAGAAGGAGCAGGCAGAGGAAGAGGAACAGCTGGAGCTGGAGCTGGAGCAGTCTTCCCCCTCAACTCCACCCTGCATTTGGCATAGTAAATACAATAAAAATCCCGCCGAAATCAAGCCAGAAAATATCAATACCGCCGCTGAAATTCTACTTGAATATGCAACCCTAGCACAGCTACAGGACACTACGGGCACTGCATCTGGCAACTCTAGCAAAATACCAGAGAATACTGGCATTTTAAATAGAGCCTCACCCGCCACAAATCGGTGCCACATTGCCACCAATGACTCTGTTTATTTAACCGAGATACAATTCCCGCCAACCCCTTCAACACCCCCGACGAGCAGTAACAGCAGCTGCTCTACTGTTACTGCCGCTTTACCGGCAACGAGTGCCTCGCACAAATACCATCATCGTCGAAAATCAAAATATGCTCGACGCATCGACACAAATAATGCAAATACTACAAATTCACACTCAGCTTCAACTCTGACAGCAAATCAGGAGGTGAATGCGGGCACTACCGGCTACAAAGTGCTCGCCATTTTGCCAACCAGTCTTGCTGCCTCCTCCGCCTGCTCTTCCACAACGGCACCGCCTGTCTTTAGGGATATCTCCGCCTCCCCCAGCTCCTCTACAGTTGCTGCTCTCCAGGAACGCGCCATTTCGGACATGTTTAAGGCGCAGTTTAATGCACTAACTGCAGCAGCGGGCATTGGCTCCGGGTGTCCTCCAGCAGCAAGTGTCCTTCATCAAGCCAATCCAGCGGACAGCTGTGTTGACGGCATGTCCTCCTTGTCGTCATTGTCCTCGGATGCACCCTACGACTTGAGTATTGGCACGAGGCTTAAAAAAATGTAAATTTTCTTAGAAACATACATATTAATATAAAATATATTATTTAAAATATACAAGAACATGTAAATTTTATAGCAAACATTTGGATAAATATTTAAATATATATTCCAGGCTTAAAAATATTTTGATGCTATAATTATGTATATATAAATATTTATTTATATATACATCTATATAAACATTTATTTATATGTATACATATATATACATTTATTTATATATATATACATACATTTATCACACTATATTAATAAATATTTAAATAAATAAATATTAAGATATACAGCAAAAATGTGAGTAAGATAGAGAAAGTAAGTAAGATAAAGAAATAAGCACATTCATAAATATTTATATATATAGACTCAAATCATTTAAATTCAACATGAATGTATACGTAGATATATATATATATATATAATTGGCACTTCGTAACTTGGAGCTCCTAATGCAGTTATTAAATTAGTTAGCTAAATAGTATTCTAATTAGTAATTCAATAATTAAGTTTAAGTAGTATTATAATTCTAATTCAGGTCAATTTATTATTCTTACATTCAAATTTAAATGAAGAAGTATCATTATTATCATTAATTCAGGTTTAATAGTGTTATTATTAAATTCAGTACCCACTAATATATAGATGGATATATTTCATAATACACATTAAGTAAACCAAAATACTTAAAACTAAATAAATAATAAATAAAATAAGCAAATAAAAGTATATTAATATGTCTACAATAATAATAATATTAAAAAAACCAAATATATACTAATTGGCTTTCTTTAGTAATACGCAATGTACAGCAAAAGATATATAATTGATATGGTCGTTGTAATTACAGAAACTTGGATATGAAAAGCTCATCGAATTCGCAGGGAAACAGCAACGATTGCAAGGACAGCTCTAGCGATAAGAAGAAACCGCATATCAAGAAGCCGCTGAATGCATTTATGCTCTACATGAAGGAGATGCGAGCCAAGGTCGTCGCCGAATGCACCCTCAAGGAGTCGGCAGCTATCAATCAGATACTGGGGCGACGGGTAAGCTGAAGCCGACCGGTCCATGATAAATAATAACAAAATAAAATGAAGCTCTTGTAAAAATATAGTTTTTAGAGGGGGGAAACAAATTTCCAAAGCTCTGCGAATGTGTTTCTCAATTGTTTCAGTGATAAACTCACTCAATTCTTCAGAATAATGACTGAACTAACTGAAGGACTTGTAAGCATAATTGTAGATTAGAGGGTTCCATTAAAGAGGGAAAGAAACAAAGCATTTGCAAAACAAAAAAACCTTTTTCAAATAATCAACATTCAAATTCAGTTTTTAAGTTTTTTGGTTTTGTTTTTGTTTTGATATCAAAAAAAAAAAACAAACAAATGGAAAATTAATGATAATGATGATGATTAATTTTGTAGTGGCACGAACTATCCCGCGAAGAACAAAGCAAATATTACGAAAAGGCGCGACAAGAGCGCCAATTGCATATGGAATTGTATCCGGGGTGGAGCGCACGAGATAACTACGGTTACGTCTCGAAAAAGAAAAAGCGTAAAAAAGACAGATCGACAGCGGATTCGGGAGGTATTGCACTTAAAAAAAAACACCAAAAAAAAATTATGCTCAAATTTGTAACACTATTTTCTATTTTCTTTATTATTATTCTATTACTCTCTCTAACCGCATTCAAATTTTGTGTTTCTCGTTTCGATTTCCATTAAAACTACATTCAAACATGCATACACACAACAAAAATAACAACACACAATAAGCACATTGTTTCAAATTACAAACAACAATTTAGTACAACTAACAAATTGAAATTAAAATTAAAAATACAAAATGTAACTATTTATTGTAATTTGTGTAAATAATTAGCATAAATTTAACGCTTGTAAAATACCCCAAAAATAACAAACGAAAAACCCTCGAAAAACAACAAAATCAAAACTAGACTAGACTTAGACTAGCCACAGACTATAGTTAACTTATATATTTAGCTGCTTCTACGTATATATTTTTTAGATTTTAGATTTGGAATAAAGCTCGCTTGTTGAAATTTAATTTTAATTTTGGTTGTTGTTGTTTTTTCTTTTCCAGACTTAATTATAATTAATAACATATGCATTTAATATGCAAGTATTTTTTTGTATTTGGTTTTGGTTAACGATTTGGTTTTGAATTGTTTAGAATATAAATTATATATGTTTACCTAAATATACCAGCTAGAAATATGCAGCTTAGGGCTTAAGGAATAGACCTTATTATTTCCTTTTAATTGTTGAAAACTCGATTACTAGCTTAAAAGTAATAAATTTTGTACATTTTCTCACCTGGCATATAACTGTAAGCAGCGAATCATATGAGAAAAATACCCCAAAGGCTCTCATCAAATTCCCCTCTCCATCTTCGATACACTCTGGATTAAGCACTTAAGAGAGCAGTTAGTATTTATTTGTAGGGCTACATACATCTAATTACATCTATAGATCGCTAAGGGGTTTCAATTGGCAATATAATAATAGTATTAATAATAATAATAATAATGAATACACTCTCACGCTCACACACAAAAAAATATATACACCAAAAATATATATACAATTATTGTATTTATTCAATTGGCAAGCAAAGTCCAAAAAAGAAAACGGGAAAAGATAGAAAAACAAAAAGAAAACTTCATTTTATTTAATGCTTTCATTTCCATAGAAATCAGATATATATATATATGTATATGTATATTGAAACTGAATATATTCTCTGTGTGGACTTTCAATTGGCGAATGCATGCATACCCGAAACCGTCTACCAGATCGATCCGTCAAAGCTTTTCGACAACAACAACAACTACTACTATATTTTGCGCAGTGTAAAAACGTTTAAGAACCGATGCTTTCCGTTACCAGAAACAAATAGTCGTCAGACAAAATAAACTATATAAAACTAGCATGTAAAAGAAATAGAAAAAAACTGAGCGAACGTTTGATTAATTTTTTATGTCTATCTTTATTTTTTCAACATTTTCCAAATGCGCCTAACGCAAAAAAAACAACAAAACTTAAAAAAATAAAAAAAATCGAAACAAAAAATACGAATAATTTACAAAATATTTGTCGCGTAAATCCCCTCGACACCAACCCGCCTTAAACCCCGTCCATGCAGTGGCATGCGCTGGGCCGCGAGGAGCAGGCGAAATATTATGAGCTGGCTAGAAGGGAGCGCCAGCTGCACATGCAAATGTATCCCGATTGGAGTTCGCGCACAAATGCCACACGTGGCAAGAAGCGGAAACGGAAACAAGACGCAAACAGCAGCAACAACAGCGAAGGCGGCGGCGGAGGTTAGATTTCCCTATATATACACATATATTCTCTCTCTCTATAACATCACATTCTCTCTGAACGACAAAAGTATAAATATATATCGTATAAACAAAAAAAAACCATTTACCAAATACGAAATACCAAAAAGAAAACGAAATCTGATCCAACAAAATATCATCCTAATCTGTGTATTCTTCACATAAATATATATAAAAATGAAATTATGTACATATCTGGGAAATACCTAGAAGAACCTGTTGTGGTCAAAGCTTGGCAATTGGAATCAACCATCAATATGGGCTGAAATTCGGAAACGATGAGCAAAATTTATAATTAACTATTATCAAAAAACATAAATGATATAGGACCTAATTGGTAGCCGACTTTTGCCTATATACAAATGAGTGCGTGAGGGCAGTTTTTGCTTTCGGCACCAGTCGAAAGAAATCATTAATACATTATACATCAATCATGCAGTCAATCGTTCAATCACTCATCCAGCATTGTCCTGCACAACAAACATGAGCAATTTCTATTGAAAGTATATTAATGTAAAATGAACTTGAATATGGCATTTATGTATTTAATTAAGTACATCACGTAGTGCATGCGTATATGTTTAGTATGTATACGCGAAAATTAATAAATAATTAACCAACTAATTAACAGTCGACAAATGGAAAGTATGCGCTTAATTAGTAATTAGGTGGTGCAAATAGTGAAATAATTAATAGCTGGATTCCACTGATAAATACAAATATTAAAACGAAGACAAATACAATAATTATATGTAAATATATACTTTTAATATCTCATCTGATTCTACAGATTATTCATTATTCATTATATATCTGTCTGGGGAAACTGGCTCTTTACAGATAAATGAAAATAATAATAAAAGAAAAGAAAGAATATTTAAATGCAATTCATAATAGTTTATTTATTTATTTATCAAGTGGAAGCTAGCTAAAGAAAACAATAATAATAAATTAATTAATAAATTAATTGCCGTAATTGAAATGTAAAAATTAATTTGTGAGTTGTGTGTACAAATGGCTGCAGCTATCAATTGATTACTAATATAAGGTTTACATTGATTAATTGTTTTTCTGTCCCCATTTCTCGTAGTGTATCTCTTCTCTCACTCTCCTTTTCTCACTGTGTATGTGTGTGCTTTTAATTAAACTTAGTCAGTGATTGTAGTGAATGCTTCTCTGCGAGTAAATGTCCTGCTGCCCCCAACAACTAACAACTAACAAAACAACTACCACATTATGTTCACTAACCAACTATTATTATATTCAACTAAATATCATATCATATTTATATATATATATACATGTATTATATATTCTCCCAGGCAACAATATGAAAAAGTGTCGAGCGCGCTTCGGCTTGGACCAGCAGAATCAGTGGTGCAAACCCTGCAGGTAAATTCTCCATTCTTTAAACAAAATAATAATGTTTACCCTATTACTACTACTATTATTTATTATTTACTGCATTTACTGCGCTTATGTGTTAATCGGTATTAATCAAGCATTAAATAAAATGCACTCATCCAAGGTTCAAATTAATAATCTCAATTAAAGCAGCTTTTTGTTGTGCAGTGATTCGTCAATCACCAATAATCATAAGCGCAGTAAGAAGTCCTCTATGTACATATGGTAAAGAAAACTTTAAACAGATGTACGTATATTAGAGTTGTACGTGGAAAAACTAAACCTACAGATTTGGAAAATCACAATTGAAAATTGATTACCAAAAATGCATACTTAAATATTCACAATTATGCGAATAAACCAAAATCGACTGTCCCTCTCTCTCTCTGTATGCCAGAAATTTAATTCTTATATATATATATATATATATATATATATATATATATATATATGTGTGTATATATACAGTGGCCCACAGCGAAAGGCGGGCAGTGTCAAAGAAAAAATTTAATTTAATTAATTACCTACCATCGGTCTTTGGAATTTTTGAAAAATATTAAATAATTAGCTTATGGCAGGCAATTACATTATTTACTTTAACCTTTTATCTTTAAATATATTATGCTCAATTAATTACTGATGCAGAATATTTCCCTTTTGAAAGCATTTTTAAATATATATATATCTAAGAATTGAATTATTTTAAATAATATTCGAAAAGCGACTAATTATGAAGACTAACAGTTTGTTGCATAATTCCCAATTCCTCTGCTATTTCGATCTGTAGCTATTTTGTGCTAAAATGAGCCTTTTTATGGAGAGCAGTTGCATTGCAGTCAAATTTTAATCAACATATATAAAGAAAGTAAAATACATTCAATAAATAAAACAAATACAATAAACGAAATAATCAAACAAATTAATATAATCAAATTATTAAACGAATACAGTAAATAAATAATAACTATAAGTTCAAATAAATAAAATCAGATTTAATTGAAATTATCAGCAAAATTAGAATTCTGACTCAGTAATTAATTGTTCATAGTTTTCGACTATATTCGATTCTGGTACAACTCTAATATAAATGTTTATCTCATATACATATATATATATATATATATATATGGTATATCATATGTATGCGGGACTTACGGAGGTAATTGCCCAATGTAAATCCCCTCAATTTAAATTGGTTGAATGGTCCTCTTTAAATTGTTGTATTTTATAGTAGACAAAACACACACCTTAAAAGAAGTACCATTCAGATATATATCACACAGCGTATTCCACACTCCATTATCTACACCACATACCTTTTTAAACCGTACCAGAAGTACACATACACACAACACACACATATATATATATATATATATATAAATATATATATATAATAAAAAAAATAACAAAAAAAGCCATTTTGCATGCCAAAAAATTAAAAACTAAAAAAGGTGCCTGCTCTCTCCTCCCTGCCCCTGCACAGGACCAAAGATCTTATTATAATTAGTTTAATATACATGTATATAGTTTGGATATCTGAAGGGTGAATCCTTAAGTGATTATAGAATCTTTGCTCATGACTTCTGCTGATGAGGTTTTTTTTAACAATTTTATAATTTATTCAATGGGAAGGAATATTTAAATTTAAATCATTCAATGAGCTATCACTTGTAAACTGAAAATGTAAATTAAATGTGGTAGGCATTCAATATTGGAAGAGTCCTGTAAATCCGTGTTAGATCCTTTAGAGTACATAGATTATTGGTCAACTATGCTAGCCAAGTCTGCCAGTTTTTCCAAGCTATCTATTTTGAAACTTGCATATATATTGTATTATGTAATATATATATTATTTATTACTATACATAAAATATATATTAATGTATTATATATAAAATATATATTTTTGTATTGTATATAGAGCTGTTATTGATTAATGATCAGAGTTTTGTATAATTTCCAGAGTTTCCAGGCCAGCTAAATTTTGCAGAGTTCTGTCTCTGAAGTTTAATTTCTATATACTGCGGTAATATAGTCTACCTACATATGATTCTCTACATGTTTTGTAGCACTAAGCAGACAATACATGTATATGTATATTATATTATATTATTATATTATATTATATTATTATTATGTAATGTCTGCTTGATAGTAATAGCTTTGCTAGATATTCCGCTCAATTGATGATTTCTTGGCTGAGGAACTTTTTAGTTTTCTTTAGATATCTGTACGAAAACTCTCGAGTTCCGAGAGCTAAGTTCTGTTGACTATATCATAAGGCTGCCAATAGCTAGTTTGTTGTCCAGAGAATTAATTCTTTTGAAGCATCTGCAGAAATTCAGTTTGTATTCCCAAAATTGCGTCTAAAATAAAAGTTTAAACAAATAAATTTTATTTTCTTCCGCATAAAATGGGAACAAAATTTTCAAAACAATTTCTAATAACTAACTATTGAATGAATTGTTGAAAAGTTGCCCAATTTCAAATGCATTAAACGATCCTTAATAAAACACATACACAACACACACACACACACACTGACAGCACACTCACACACAGCTACACTGAAACCAAAAACAGAATACTTTGAGCGCTCTTTTGTTATAAACTAAATCCTTTAACCACTCAATTGTTAAGCAACTCTCTGAACCAACTTAAAAATTGCTCTCTTAACTCTCAAACTCTCCAATTATCAACTCTCAACTCTGCAATTATCAACTGTACAACTGTCAACTCTCCAAATCTGAACTGGGAACTCTCCAAATCTCAACTCTCTAATTATCAACTTTCCAAATCTTAATTGCGACCTCTCCAATTATCAAATTACAACTGGAAACCAATTACCAACTCCTCAATTATAAACTGGCAAATCTCCAACTATCAACTCTCCAAATCTCAACTTGGGAACTCTACAATTATCAACTGGAAACTTTCCAATATCCAATTAACAACTGGGAACCAATCGTAAACTCTCCACTCTCAGTCCCAGTGTTGGCTTGGGCGTCCTTGCAACGGGCAGCAACAGCAACAGCAACATTGGCGGCATACTCACTGCCCCAACCGGTGGCATGGTGGGTGTTGGTGGCATCGGTATCGGTATCGGTGTCAATGTGATGAATAGCATAAGTAGCATAGGCATGCTCAATCCGACGACGACGCCAACGACGCAAACGACGACGGTCATGTTGCCTAATTCGTCGTCGAGTTCCTCATCCTCATCGACATCGTCTTCGCATACGACGCACCTCCAAATGATGGGCAGTACTGGCAATGGATCAGCAGCACCTCTAAATGGGGGAGTAGGAGGAGGTGGTGGTGGTGGTGGAGGAGGAGGAGGCGGAGGAGGAGGAGGTGGAGGAAGTGGCGTTTCTGCCAGCAATCAACAGCTCTCGCCCCAAGCGCCGCCAACTTATGTAAATTTGTAAAAAAAAAAAAATAAGACATAAAAGAACAGAAGAAAATCATCATGAGAGCGATATCATCTCCTCCCCCCTCCTGCCCCCTGCCCCGCCCCCCTCAAATGGACGGACAACATGCAATAAATTGCAAACCTAATTAAAAATCAGCTCGAAGAGAGTCAATCGCATCTCGATCAGCATTTAAAAAGCCAGTAAATAAATAATATTAATTCTACAGTTAAAATGTATATTGTAAGCCTATAACTAAAAACAAGTAATTGCATATATAAATAAACTGTTATGTTTTGCCAAACAAAAGTAACCAAGCCGCATTAGCATCAGTTATTTGTTTGCTATTTTATGTTTATGTTTAATTAATATTCATTTAACTTAGTTTGTAGCAAGAGCACAACTTAAAAATCAAAGCAAAGCTTTATTTACTCATTTCAGAATTATTTAATTTAACTGCAAACTTGCGTGTTTTCTTAATTTAAATACAAATTTCAGCATCTTAAACAGTAAATTAAAAGCAAAGCTGTTTTTTCAGTTTTCATTATTTTAATTTCAATTAATTTAATTACAAATTGCAGTTGTTTTTATGCTTATTTCTAGCCATCTCTTCAATTTACAATCTGATTTGAATTTCCTTGTACTATTTTTATAGAGTTAAATTGAACAAAAGAAAAACAAAATATTAAATATTAAATTAGAGTGATGAACATGTGCTAATGCGGGCGGCAGTTAAGGATGACTTTTATATACATATCGAATATATATATTCAAGTGATCCCCAATTAGTAACTACTTCGATGTACATAAAAATTGTATTTGCTGTTTGTTGTATTGGTGTATTTGATATTCCCTATAATGCATATGTGTATATTTGATTATATATATATATACGAGTATAATTAATGGAGGCCTATAAATATGTTTATATAATTATATATGTAATTATTTGAGGCATATCTAAATATTTATTTAATTATATGTGTAATTAAGGCATAAATATAATTATTTCTATACACATACACAACCATCGTTGATAATTAATTAAATTTAATTTGGTAACTAATTAATTTAATTTAATTAATTAACTTGAATTAAATTAAATTAATTAATTTTAATTAAATTGAATTAATTTTAATTAAATTAAATTAATTAATTAATTCTACTTACATCGAACTTTAATTTACATTTTTGCTAGAGCTGTTTGATACTGTTGTTGTTGTCGTTGTTGCTGTTGTTGTCGTTGCAGTTGTTTGCCTTTTGTTTTTTATCTTTGAATTTTGTTTCTTAAACGAAGAAGTTGTATTTATATTTATTGCTGATCGATCGAACGATCTATTCTAATTCAATATTCAATTCCTCCGAGTGAGTTGAATATTTTTTTAATTTACGGTTTGCTTATGCCCCTAACTAACTTTGTAATATGTTATACATATATAAATATATATATATACATATATAATATATATTTGTCTTCCTATGTTATGTTGTCTAAAAACGATTCTGGTACTATTCGAATTGGAATTTTTGGAGACGACAGCGAATCTGTTTCAATTTACCTCAATTGCCCGAGTTAGTTGCATTTTTTATTAATAAACAATAACTTATTCAAGTTTGAAGCCGGATTTCAATGCTTAAATCATTTTTAAGAATTTTAAATTATTTTCAAATATATATCAAAATAATGAATACAGAAAATTAATTCTTAAATATATATATTTGAAAATAATTTATTGACATAAAAGAACTATTGTTTCATTAACTATATTTATAAAAAATATTGCTATAATGATGAGCATAGTGCAATCCGGCTTATTTATTATCTGTTTCTCAACTAATTTTTTTAATAATTATAAAAAAAAAACATTTTATTGCCTTCATTTTTTGAGAGTTTTTTGTTGTGTTTTTTACGTGAGATTCCTGCATGCAGCTAATGAAATATATGAAATATATATATATATATATAAATATATAGAGAGAGGGCCCAATTAATTGATAAAAAACGAGTTTTTATATTTTATTTGATATATATTTTATTATTTGACATTCAAGTTTCAATTTAAAATACGGGAGAAGTCGCGAAATTATGTATATAACTATATATTTAGACAGTCAATGCAGAGCTTGAACACGTCTCGATTTGGAAAGCACCCATATACGTTTTAGAAAAGGAAAGTCTGAAAAACTGCTCGCCGTTGTTTTGATTTTTTAGCATAGCATTTTTTGTTCTGCACGATTGAAAAATTGATTTTTTTAAAGCATGCATTTATTTATCAATTAAATCTCAATGGTCATTTTGTGCATTTGTTGTGTGGAATGCCTTAAATATATACATGTATATATATATATGTATGTATATGTATTTGCATAGAGCACCATTTAAATAATTAATTTTACACATTAAATTCAACTAATCAAACATTTCTCTATTTCTCTCCCTCTCTTTCTACATATTTTATTTCCGTTTTTCTTGACCAGACGCAAAAAGAAATGCATTCGTTATATGGAAGCGCTGAATGGAAACTGTGGCGGCAGCCACGAAGATGGCAGCGGCATGGATGACACTGGAAATCTGAGTCAGATGAGCGACGATGACGAGGACGATGATGATTTGATGGGTGGCGCCGCCGACGTCAGCTGTGGCAGCGGTGACGAAACCGAAACGACAACAACAACGATGGCAACGACGGCGAATAAAATGCCGGCCGATAACGAGGACAATGAGTCAATGAGTCAATCGCTTTCCAGTCCGGGCTGTTTGAGCGGCCTTTCCAGTATGCAGAGTCCCTCGACAACGGCCAGTTTGGCCAGTCCACTTAACATGAACATGTTAACTAGTCCAGCGACGCCAGCCGTCGCAAGCAGCAGCAACAGCAGCAATAACAATATGCTCTCCCTCTCGCTCTCACTTGCAGTGGCTGAGAGCAACAATAACACCAGCAGCAGCAGTAGTCAACAGCCGTCAAGGTTAACAGCAACGGCGGGTCCGGCTTCCAGCAGCGGCGGTTCTTCGAGCAGTAGCCTTAACAGCAGCAGCAATACACCGAATACCTCAACAACAACAACAGCAGCAGCAGCAAGCACAGCGTCTCTAACTGCGTCAACGTCAGCGTCTGAGCGTGCCATGATGCTTGGCACACGCTTCAGCCATTTGGGCATGGGCCTCAGCCTACAGGCAGCAGAGCAGCAGCAGCAGCAGCTGTTTCCAGCTGTTAATAGCAGCAGCAATAGCAGCGCCAGCCGCAACAGCAGCCTGCCAGCTACGAATGGTTTTAGTGGCTACACCTGCTTAAAAGTAACCGCACCAACAGCAGCGACTTCACTGCCGCTCGCCGCTGCCAGCAGTTTGCATCGCAATCCGATTGGTGCGAATCCGCGGGACATAAACAATCCGCTGAGCATTAATCAGCTGACCAAGCGGCGCGAAGACCACAATAATATTGTATTAATCGCTGAGGCACAACAACAACAGCAGTCAATATTGCGACATAATCCCTATGCGCATCATCAACAGCATGCACACCAGCATACACATACACAACAACATCTACATCAGCTTCCACATCAACTTCCACATCAGCTTCCACACCAACATACGCTCGCTCATGCTCATCACTCGCTGTTCAGCAGTAGTCTGAGTCAACATTTTCAGCAACAGCTGTTAGCTGCCTCTAACAACAGCACTAACAATAACAGCAGCAGCGGCGTCGTCAGCTCTGTTAACAGCTCTGTTGTGCCAGTGATCGATGCGCCGACGTCTTTGACAAATATAAAGCGTCGCAACACAAATGATCCGCCGGCGGCGACAACCAATGGCAATGCAGCTGAAACAGGCGCCATAAGCGTTTCATAGCAGGCTGGAACATGCATAAGAATAATATCAACGTGCAATAAGTACAACATTCTCTACCACACTCTCTCAATCTCTCTCTGTCTGTCAAAGCCATCGTCATAACGTGTAACATGTGGCCATTAATGTTAATTGGAAAAGTGCCAAAAGCTACACGTACACCCTGTATGTATGTATGTATGTACCCGGTACACCCTGTGTACATTTAAAGGCCAGCAAACGAATTTAGTAAGCAAAACAAACGAAAAACAAAAAAAGCATAATTCCAGTGTGAACTAGTCCTGCTGTACTCACACACACACACACACACACATGTATACACCTAAAAAAAAAAATAGCTAAAGCTCTGAATACAAAACAAACGTTTATCAATTAAAATACTTATGTACATATATATTTATATATATATATGCATATCCAAACTATAACCATGTAAAGAAAGAAGATTTAAACACGCAAGAAAAAACTTTATTATCTAGCAATTTGCCACTGAATGCTGTGCATTTAATTAAAAATTTTTTTTGGAAATTAAGCAAACTGAAAGTGCTATCGTTTTTTTCTCTTGGTTATTTGCATCAAGAACATCAAAATGTATTTCCAATTGCTTCCAAGGCTTCCAATATGTGTACACATTTCCATTAATGTTAGAACAGAAAAGCTTAGTTTTGTTAATCTTACGAAAGCTTTAATTTGAAAACTTGAAAATGAAGCTTTTATACTGCTGCAATAAATATATATGTATATATAAATATATATACATATCTACACACATATATATAAAAATCAGGTTTAAAAAAAAACATGTTTACTTGCTTACACTCGAAAAAATAAAATATAAAATCAAATTAAATAAAAATTGTTCTTAAAACCGAAAGTATTATTTATAATTTATATCAAAAATGTATATGTATATATGTATGTATGTATTTATGTGTGTGTGTGTATACAAAAATAGAGAACAACGTACGAATTTATTGACAAATCTGGACCTGATTTAGCTGCTATAGCAGATTAAGTATCCGTGTGTCTGTCTACATGTATGTATATATGTTCATGAGTATATATATGTAACATTCTTAACAAATTCGTTTGCAAATGAAAAAAAAAACTTTATTTTTAAAAATTTTTGTATGTTTTTAATTACGTATTTTATTTTTCTACATTTTGTTTTTACTTATTTTATTATTTCTTAGAAATCACTGCTACTTTTGGTCAAGTGTATGCATGTAGCTTAGTTGTTTAGGTGTAAACCAATTGGAGAATGAATCATAAAAAGAAAGAAATATAGCTTATACTGGAATACACACACGTACATATAGAGTAAGCGTTTAACACTTAAAGTTGTGAATTTCTATTAAATGCGTATGTAAAAAACTAAAAGCCAAACATTCAATGCAGAAAACAAGTATAAATATAAATATATAAATGTAAAAGTGAATTTAATTAATGCGATATTAACAGTAACAGTGTATGTAAATATTACTTACACACGTATACATATGCATATGTAAGCACAACAATGTGTGTTAAGCCATTGCCAATTATAAAAAGACTGTTAAATAACATATTTAAATTAAAATTACACGTGTACATATATAGCATACACATAACATGCATGCGTCTGTTAAGTCTGTTAAATGCAGCACGGCACCAATTACTTACATACATACACACACAGACACACATGTATGTATGCATGCTTAACGAATCACAATCACAAAAGCCAAATACGATTGACGACGGATGAGGTGAACTGAACTGAGCTGAGCTGAGCTGAGCTGTGGTGAGTTGTCAAATGTAAGCAAACACACACACACACATATATATATATATATATATGCATATACATGTATATGTATATGTATATCCAACACATGTGTATGTATATTTAGCTTTAGTAAAAGAGAAAAATAAGATTTATATTTAAGTTGAACAATGCTTCCAATTTTCTGTGTTTTTTTATTTGAATTTTTGTACGTTAGTAATTAGTGCATATGTGGAACCGTTTTGCAATATATATACACTTTTATTTATTTATTTACCTCTAACGCTTAAGTTTTAATAATTCTACTTTTCTCATTTATGTACCTACATACATACATACATACATACATGCTGTTAGCAAACAAAAGCTCCGCAAATGCCTTTATACATACACACACACAGAATCATCTGCTATTCTTAACACTCAACTAAACTCAAGTCAGTTAAGCGTAAATGTTGCCAATTAATTATTTGCCAAGCATCAAATATAATGAACACACACATACTTATGTAAACATGTAAAAGTAGATCAATATGAGCAGCTATAGATAAATGTAAATGTCTAATGTAAAATGTATGTTTACAATGCCAGTTAAATGTAAAATGTTAGATCATATTTTGCCTATACATACACACATACCGGCAATTATACATACGCAGCTGATATGCATAGATTCGAGTCGCCCTGAGCGACTGAGCCTTTGCGCCTGACTTGTGCAGACGTTCGCTATTGCTTGAGCTGTGAGTCACGCTGTGCGGCTCACGAGTTACCCTTTCTGGTCGTGTGCGCTTGTGTGTGTGCATGTGTATATCAAATGCAAGAAAAAGAAGCAGAGCTAATTACGATTTACGCTGGGTTTTGCATTAAAACAATAAGAATAAAAAATAAGCTAAGTCAATAAGTTACACTGATTGGTTAATTGTTCCGTTTATTTTTTAAAAGCTCTCTAACTGTAAGTAGGCAATAGTAATTAGTAATATATACACACATATCTAGATTTACAAAGTATTCTATATTATATATATATATATATATATATATATATATATATATATGTATATATACATATATATGTATAAATACATACATAATAAATACTAAATATTAAATGTTATATACACCCATACTTATTATACAGATAATAGTTATATTATATGCATAAAAGCAACAAGAAAAATCAAGCATTCACATAAGAAAATAACGCAAACATTAAATTGGTAAATACAAAAAATAAATGTACGATATTTAAATGAAAATATCAAAGCAAATACGGTTTAATAAAAACAACAAACAAATAAAAAAATATGTTGACAAAAGAAAAAACAACAGCTTCTCAATTTAATTTGGGCGGTTTTTATTTTTGAATCGATACCTGCTGATACCTGAGGACGGTGACGAGAGCCTTATGTTTCCCCAGCAGCAAATTCCACCACAGTGATTATTTGTGAAGTGAGTTTCATTGGCAAGTAATAAATAACAAATATCTGCTGTATAATTGGAATATATATATATATATATATATATATATAAATTCATCTATTCATATATATTTCTTCTTATATATTAGCATAAATACATACATACACACTTAATGTTTTTTAAATAAATAACTAAAGTGAACGCTAAATACTGATTACATTTTTTTATTTGCAATCATTTAAATGTAAGCACAATATAAGTGTATACATATACATATACATATATATATATATATATATATATATATATATAGATAGATATAATTGCTTAAAGTGAAGAGTTGGCGTTTAATAAAAATTATTTATGTACTTTTTGTTGCCAGCTGCTAATTGTTTTGTGTCATTTATTATATTGTGGTAAAGGCCAAATATATGTTAATATTATGAAGTTAGATATTATTTTTTAACCATAAACATTTATACATTATGTGGGTAGATATAATTTATTTAATTTCAGTCTGCACTAAAACAAACCGATATTTATTTTGAAACGAAGGAAATACAAACTAAATTTCTCGCAATTGTTCTTATTTTACATAATTTAAGTTTTTTCAGTTTAGCAATTGCTTAAGTTGGAAGATTATTTTGATAAATTTTTTATTAAATAACAACAAACAAAAAACAATAATGCTGATGAAGAAATACGCATGTAGTATAATTTAATAAGTGAGAGTTAGTGTTCCAATAATTAATTAATTTATAAATTGTTAATTTGATAATCGTATAATATATTTAAGAGGTAATAATGTTTGCTATTTGTATTCTGTATTTTTTCAAGTGTATTTCAAATGAATTTTCAGTATTTGCTACCAGAAAGAACTGTTCTTGCTTAAAGTGAACATAAGTTGGTATAATACATTAAAAAATATATATTATATATGCTAAGACTGCTAGCCATATTAAATTGAGTATACAAATAGATATATATATATATATATATAGTAATGCTCTTTACATGTATTCTTGTATATTTTTGTGTGGTTTTGTTTGCTTGTTGGTGTTTTGGCTCAATGTCAGCTGGGAAGTGAAAATGAAAAATAAAGCGGGACATGAACTTAAATTTAGAACCAACCGCCGCTTCCCAGCTTTGAGCTAAGTCCACCAATGCCCTTCCCAAGTAAATTGCCAACACGCCCAGCTACCACATTAGTAACAGCTGCTGCCTGCGAGGCACCCATTTTAGCCTTTGGCATGCCACCACGCGATGAGGATCCACCAGCACCAGCAGCCTCATCTCCCGCATCCTCCTCATCTCCATTGCGCACCTCGTCCCCGTTTCTACAAGAGAATATTATAATCAATAGCATTTATAATTATATTATAATATTTACTCGTCGCCGTCGGCCACGTCGGGCATGGTCAGGGCACAAGTCGCCTCCTCAGCAGTCATTCGTTGTATAACTGTCTGATATGATTTTGAATTCAGTTTGTCCTCCAGCACACCCTGCAGCTCAAAGTCCGAATAGATTTTCTGTTTTTCGGGAGACAAATTAATAACTTTTTCTTTTAATTTGATAAGTGATTTTTTTAAATAAAAAAGCAGTAATGAAATCTCAATTATATATCAACTGTCAAGTCCTCGTCTCTATGTTTTCGATAACTGCCTGCGATTCGCAAATATTGACATTTATTGTTTTAAAGGCAAAAGATACAGTGGCTCACAGTTCAAAGAAAGCATTGTCAAAGAAAAATAGTAATTGCCTGACATAAGCTAATTATTTATTATTTTTCAAAAAACCACCAATATGAATATATGACCATAATAAACTGAGGTTTCCCCAGGATTATGTAAAAAAGTAGCCTATTTTTTAATCAATGCTTATTTGGAACAGTCCAACCATCGGTCTCTGGAATTTTTGAAAAATAATGAATAATTAGCTTATGGCAGGCAATTACTTTTTTCTTTGACACTGGTTCAATTAAGCTGTCCGCCACTGTACATAAAATATACATAAAACATAATAATGATTAATTGGCTTTTAATTTATATATAATGAAAAATATATATTAAAATTAATTTATTATTCTTTTATAGATTTGTTGCTTGTTTTCCAACAATATATATACAAATTATTACTAATATATATATTTATATATTTGTATATAGTATATTTTAAACTTGATTTTTTAGCTTATTTCTTATTTCGTAATTTCTTTCTTACCTTAATGATGTGAGAGATGGAGGTGACCTGGGCGTAGTGTAGGGCATGATCCATGCGCTCCGACAGCCACGTGGAGAGCGTGGCAATTTGCTGGCAATACCATTGCTCGAAGAAGTTGAGGGTCCAGAGGTCATCACCGATTTTACCGCGAATCTGATCCATGTTATTGCGAAAGAAATTCACATAGCCCTGGCCGAGATCCTTGCCCGAACTGGACACATTCGTGAAGCTAAGAATTGAACCAATTAGGCTGCCCTCATCGTAACGGGCCAATTTTGACAAAGTCGACTCCAGCACTGACATAAGTTTGCCACTGAGGCCTTGTGTCATCGCCACATTCGCTTTGTCAATTTGATCGTCAATTTTCGCATGAAATTTGTACTACAACAAATAAATAGATTAATTAATCAGTCACCAAGCAATCATCAATCATCAATAATCGCTGCACTTACCAGATCAATACCATCAATGGTAGTTAATTTAAAGCTTTGATTTTTAGCATCTAATATCACATTTACCATGGCGCACATCTCTGACGGTATTATATAATCGGTCGATATGAAGGCAACATTTTTCTTCAACCACGATTGAAACGATGCATCTGTTCGCTGTATACACTGCTCAATCATATCAACGGCCATCATTTTCAACCGTTGCTCCAAATGCTGCCGAAACTCCGCATCCGGCCAGTGTAAATCGCGTATGAACGATTGTAATGCGTCCAATTTCCAAAATAGATCCTCAGAAGTCGCACAACCATTTCTAAATAACGGAAAATACAGGAAACAATTATTAAGTAATTATATAATTATTTAATTTCGATTTCATTCAATGCAGTTATTTTTTAGAGTTAGTTTTTTTATACTAAAAGCAATTCTTTTAAACCTATTCAGAAATATATTTGTGTGTGTATATATTTATTATTTAAATATTTATTTATATATTTAAATATTTATTTATTTATATATTTCAATATTCATATATTTAATATATATTTATTTATATATTTCTTTCTTTATATATTTATACAATTATATATTTATTTATTTATTTATAAATTTAAATATTTATATGTTTACATACAAGACTCAACTACGCAATCTTCCTACGTAAGCGCTTTTAACACTAGTGATAAAAAAAAAACAGCGTCCAAAAAACTCTTGCATTCATTGCAGGCAAAATAGCTAAGTTCATATTAATAAGAATAATTTAAGTACACTTAAATGTGACTTTAAAGCTAGTTACGTATGGAATTAACTTAACTTGATGTCGATATTAATATAATTAAAACCCAAGCGCAATGCTAACAATATGCTAATGTTAAGCTGCCGCTAATGTTACGTAACGCAATAACGTAAGCTATGGTGAGTGTTAACGTAACGGTCGATTGTTCTCAGCTCAATGTTTAAGGTGAAGTGTGAAATTTAAATTACAGCCAAGCCATAACGAAAAACAAGGAAAAGCAAAAATTAGATATGTATGTTATACATATATTATGTATATGTATGTGAAGATCAGAAATTTATTTATTTGTGATATTTAAAATTATAAATTTAATTTTATATTTACTAGTTATTTAAATTACTACTTGTCATAGGCATATGTAATCTTATATTTAAAAACAGTTAATTAACATTTGCATGTGAACAACAACAGTGAATGTTAAGCTATGGCGCTAAAACAAAGCTCTAGGATAAATATTATACGGAGCAAAATCAACAACATAATGCAAATAGAGATAGAGAAAGAGAACGCTATGTAGATAAAAAAAAAACCTCATTTCATCGGCAGCCGCAGCAGCCGCTGTTCGCCTTGGCAACTTCGGCACATAGAAATTGACTTGATCTTTCTTGCCGCTGAGCAGAGCGGCTGGGTTGAGGGCTGCTGTGTTTAGCGCCTGCGCTGCATTATTTAATGCGGCCGGATTCAAGGCGGCGTTTATCCTTAAATATATATATATACATATATATTTATAGTGCGCACACAAAAATATTTGTTAAATATTATCAAAAAAATCATATACATACTGGCAGAATTTCAAAAATGAAAATGGAGTCGAGAGAGCAAACGAGCGAGATAATGGGAGAATGGCAGAGAGACTTGTTTTTGCCTCTCGTGCATATGCATGTGTTTGTGTATGCGTATGTGTGGATGTGTTTGTGTGTTTGTTGTGTGTTTCGTTTCGTAAGCCCAACTGCGCAACACTAATACTTGCACACCAATAGAGAACACATAAATACAAATATACAAATACACACAACATATACAGTTGCGGCAAAAATAATAGCACCACTACGACGATTTTTGCTTACGCTGAGTAAAACAATGCATTTGCTTTGCATTTTATTAACATATTTATTTTCAATAGGATTCCTTTTAGCATTCTCTCCATAAATAAAAAAGTTATTTTCAAAATATTTTTATTATATTTCATTGCCGCAATGTGTTAAATAAATTAATTAATAGCAATCGTTTACTTATTTCTAATTTCATAAAATGTTGTTTATTTAATTTGAATTTGATTTGAAGTTAAATAAGTTGAAAGCCTTGAATAAAATTGGGGGTCAAATACGAACAGGTGATGTTCTAAGAAGTTGATAGCTGGTTCTCAAGTTCGATTCTAAACGTTGTCTCATCGTGTTGACTTCACACATATTTTGGTCCGTCAAACAGGATTCAGAGCTCGAAACCAATTGTCGACTGGGGATATAGTTCTGCACTACATGTAGTCTATATAATTTGAAATTCGCGTCGATTTCAGAGTTTGATTTTACACGTAGAATCTGAAAATCTTTTGTTCCCTCATGAAACTCAAAGCGTGAGCTGTGGCTCACATGAAAAGGGACACAAGGTGAGGAAAGTAAACAGATTTACAACCGGCTTACGCAGGAAATGCCAGAGATGTTTGGGTAGCCCATCGAAAGAGGAGCTGCAACTTAGTAAGAGTACGCTGAAAGTTGTAATGATGACGATCCAAGAAACCATCACTTGGTTGGAGAATTTGGAATTCGAATTTTGGACCGTTTCCGAAGAAATTGGAAGATTTAATGGAGAAAATCGAATTAAAACTGTCAACTGAGGACATGGAGCAGGATCTCATCGAATAAGACAGCATTGAGCATCTGCAATATGAATCGGCAGATGTACCTACTTAAAAAACTACGTTAAAATCTGCAAGGGGAGGCTCTAAGGCCTGACTGGGTGGCAGAAAAGAAAGAAAGGCGCGTCAAGAGTCACTGCAGCGCGACGAGGAGCTCAAGGAGGTGCGCGACAATTGCTTTAAGAAGATCTAATCAAACGAAAAGTATGAATTGGAACGCAAACTCAGCTCCATTGAGGATCGTAATCATGTGAATTGCGATGCCAAAGAGGCACCGAACCGAAGTTGTGTCGCGATTCGGGCGAATAAAAGGCGCTACTGAAGGATGCGCAAACACAGCTGGGCCGACTCAATGCGGATACACCTGACAAGACACTGACGAACTCGCGCCAAACTGCAGGCCGAGATCAAGGAGAACGAAGACGACCTAAGCAAGTTGATGAAGAAGTACAGCGCCGAGCTATAGCAGAGACTGGCCTATGCAAGCTACACTTGCGCACCTTGAGATGCAAGTGAGCCAATATAAGGATTCTTTAGAGAAACTGCAAAACGCACAACCACATTCGAAGATGCGCGCAACGAATTAGATCAAGAGTTTGGGTGACATGCGCGAAGAATCCCACAGGACGATATGCCACGCAGCCGCGAATTACCCGATATACAAGCAGCATTAAAACTTCTCGCGGCCCTCGGAAGATAAGAATAATATGTTTACATTATAGAGAATTGCTTAATATTGCATTTACATTTACTGGAGAATGTCAAGCATCAACAGCTGACGCTCTAGGATTCTTTTAGCTGGTGCATGCAGCGATCTCAAGCGTAGGCACTTGAAGCTGACTTGCATGTGGTATTCTTTGGGATAGCACTAGATAAGAAAACCATATATTTAGTTTTAAGGATTTGAAATAAAATAAAGGCCTACTCGTCAGAGCAGGCAGTTCGATTCTAAACGGCGTCTCATCGTTTTGACCACACCCTTTACGTGTTTATCAGTTTTTGAAGTCTTCTTCCAGTTTATAGACTTACCAATTTCACAGTGGTGCTGCTAATTTTACCGCAACTGTATAATCTCGCTTGTACTTAATTATATATACACTCTCCGAAATTCGATTAAAGGCACTTGATTTTTCCTTATAAAATGGAAAACAAAAATAAATTTTTTAAAGGAAGTAAATTTCCAACATTAATATAACATTTTTAATGAAATATTTAAAGTTGAAGTGCCAAACTCGATCAAAGGCAGTGCTAATAAAATTAATATAATTTGTTCAAGTAACAACTCTTTTGCAACAATTAATCTGGCTGTGTGGTGTGCCGTCGTTTATACTGCCTTTGACCACATTTTCTTTCAAGCCAATTGATCACTACCTGTCAAAATTTATTGAACACGATGTTTCGATATTTGAACCTTGAACCTTGAATCAAATAGAATTTTAGACGCAATGACATTTTGATCCAGCCCAGCCCGTAAGATTGCTGATTTTGCTTGTGTGATAATTTTTTGATGTTTTTGCATTGTTTGTGGTAGTTTTCTGTCAATTTTAACATGTTGTCAATTGCCGATGCCGATTGACGAAATTGAATTGATATTTGCTTGTTGCTCAATCCAGAATCCATGTGAGAAAGGATCTTGGCTATCTCCTCAAATTGAGGTGTTGTTTCTATTTTTACCTATAAAATAATAAATAAATATTTATTCTTTATCCCATTCAGAGAAAATCCATCTAGCGGCTAGAAAGTGACTGCCTTTAATCGAACTTCGTCCCGATGGGCTTGGTACAGTTTTGGGCACCATAAACATGAGTGCCTTTAATCGGATTTAGGGGAGTGTGTATATATGTATATATTGATATATAAGTAAACAAGTACATATTTGTAATTTTCATTTATAAATGATGTCTGGTCACTTAGGATAATTGATCTTTTATAAAATTAATTTCGACCCAATAAAGATTACTCATTTTTTGTTTTCAATTTATATTTATAGCTGTTTTATAAATTATATTTATGGATATGAAATGTATTTATGTACATGCAGTCAAATCAATACAATATTCTAAATATATTTAGATATTATAGACCCAGACTTACCCCTTGCTTTCCCAGCGTTCCTTCTCGAAACCCTTGTGTATAGATTGGGCTATCGATGATTCCATCAGATCCACATAACGAACGACCAACGGGGCGAAAGTATCACGCAAATGCTGGTGAAATCTTCCATTTCGTAAGTTATCTAAAATAGAAATCGATAACATTAATAATAATAGCAACACTCTCACAAGAATTGTTTTGCATTTGTAAATTTAAAGAACCTATGAATATATTTTTTAAAATGGCAAAAGATTCTAGAAAAATAGGGAAACGCAAAAGAAGAAATAAATAATAATATAATAAAAAAAATGATTTTCCTTCACTTACCATCCGATCTTAGATAATCGTTAAGTATTTGAAATAGGGGAAATGAGTCCCAGGTGTCTGGTGCTTGTTCGGACAGAACTCTGTCCATATCAACTGCGAATAGAGACCAAAAGATTTCCGCATGTTCAACCAGTAGGTCGCTGAACCAAGCAAATGCCTACATAAAAAAACAACAACACAATTAGGAAAAGATCAAAGAACACAGAAACAGTTAAATCTTAATTATATAAGATGAAGGAAACACTGTGTAGAGTATTCAAAATATATTCTAATATACGATCAAAACATATATATGATAGTTTTTTTGTACACAAATAAATTTTTGTTAATTAACGAAATATTTACACATTTGCAGAAATTAATTGCACACTTTATGAATTAATAATTAAATAGACTTACAGGCTTACAGGTTTTAACTGTTAAATTTGTTACCATTCACAGAACGACATGGAAAACGCTTTAATTCAAGCTGTAATTAAGAAATTTAATTACAGGCTTGCCGTTAAATTAATTTCATTCTAGCTTTAAAGCTGCACACAAGGAACATTTTGACAGACCATAATTAATTTTATATATATTCAAACAGCTCATAATTATGCTATAAATATTATATAAATATGTTATATTTATAAATATAAATATAATATTGAATATTGAATATGTGTGTATGAGTGCAATTTAATTTCTGCAAACATTTTTTTATATATATTAATTATATATATTTTTTTATATTATTATAAATGATGTGCTGATTATGAGTTATGAGAGGCGTGCATTATGTATAATTGTCTGAATGTATATGTTTGCATGTGTGTTTTTATATTTTCGTGTGTTAATGTTAATTTAAGTTATTTGTATATTATGTAGAACTGATTGCTGGTACATTTTTCAATAAATATATTAATTAATTGCGTGTTAGAGGAAGACAGAAATAGATGAGCCTAAGTACAACACACACACACACACACACACACACATGCATTTAACACATTTAAGACATCAAATATATATGTGGGGGAAATGGAAATATGCCTCCCATTACATTTTCTAACCAACCAGCTGAAAGTTTTTAGGCGTATGTATATAGATATATATATGTACGTATGTATAGAGTATTAGCTGCTCTGTAAAAGCAAATTAACAGAGAAGTATAGAGGGAGAGCGAAGAGTCACCGACAGTTATGTTAAACATTAACAGTAGCAATAGAAAATAAATACTTTTTACATACGATCAACACCTACACACATACACATACAGGCACATGAAATATAAGAAGAGGAAGAAGAGGTATTTGCTTGACATGCTCATGCCTTGTTTCTGTTGTCTAACAGCACTGTTAAGCATGCACACATAATGTTAAATCGATCACGACAAGCTTTTACACAATATACACACAATTTTTACAAGGACGTTATAAATGGAGAGGGGGAGGGAAATCTGGAATTTAAGTGAGCCTATAAACGTATGTCATATTTACAGCAATATCTAATTACAGTGTGTGGCGCTGCCTGCAGTTCATTTTAATTGTTTAATTTATACGCAAACGCGACATAAATATTTAAATTTAATAGCCATTTTTTTGTACCTTTTTTTGCCTGTACGTGTGTGTGTGTGTAACTTCATGTATGTATGTATGTGTGAATGTTAGAAATGCAATGTTTATCTAATAAAAGAGAGCTTTCGAGTGAGTGTGAGAAAGAGAAGAGAGTACGTGCCGTTGGTACTGGCGATGTGTATACCGCATGTGTTGGCATACAATAACGAAAAGGTGGCGCTCCATTACTAGCAACAGCAGCAGCGCCATCCATTGTCAGCTTCGACGTTGTTAATTGATCCATGCTGCTTGTAGCGGCCTGCTGTGACTGAGCAGTAGCAGCAGCCACTGGTTGAGTAGAGGAAGGCGAGTCGCAGCAGCCAGCTTCTGTTTCTCCTTGTTCGCTCTTCTCCTTTATTGTCTTAAGCTTTTCCTTTTTGTTGTCGTGTTTGCTGCGCAGCTATTTTTACATTTATTTTATATATATATATATATATGTATATATATATACATATATATATATATATATATATATAGACATATTGTTATGTATTTAACTATATACGAGTTAAGCTCCTTCATATAGAATAGGGTGTGTATTTTTTTATTGCTTATTAAGGGTCAGCTAATTTTTTGACGGAGTTGCCAATCGAAAGCAAGAAAGCTTTCAACTAGCAGCCTTGTATATTTATTTATTGACAAGAGTTAAAAATAAAAGGAACTTCATCAAGTATTTGCCAATTTATATCAAATAAAAAGATAAAAAGAACAAAAGCTGCTACTAATAAAATTGAATATTTTTTTTAAGGAATTACCCATTAAAAAATGGTGCTATTAATATAATTAAACTTTTTCAAGGAGTTGCCAATGTACAATATTTTCAGATAAGCAGATCATTTTTTAAGCAAACTATTTCACTTTTGCGCCCTTTTTCAGGTCAGAAGATATTTCTTAGAATTTCCAAAAATTTTCATGTGTATTGTGTCAGTTAAAGATACATACATTTATATAACCGAGATGCGAATGGAATAAGATACACACATTTATTAAAGTCAGCAGGTGCCGAAGAATAGAAATCACAACACACACACACACACATATATATATATATATTTATAATAATGAAATATTATACTTAAACAAAACTCAAAAAGAAAGTCAAAAAAGGGAAAATAAAAAAATGGCAAGTTAAAAGTTAGATTAGTTAAAATAATTTTTAAAAAATAGTAAATCATTAGTTTTTTAGTTGAACACAATGCATAAATACACAGAGAGAAAGAGAGAGGTAATTATTGTAATTACACAAACATTTAGTTATTAATTATTTGCCTACATAAACATTTAAACAACTTCTATTTTGATAGTCTCCGTGAGTGGAAGAGTTAAATGTATAATAGAATAGAGTAGATAGCAGTAGTAGTAGTAGTAGATAGTACACACATACATATGCATTAATACTTACTTATTGTCTATTGTGAATTGTGTATATAATTGTATCTCTTGTTTTTGAGTGTTTTACAGTGTCGACAACGAGAACTTACTTCGCCATAGTGCTCCTCATTTTGCTGCAACAGATCCACGCAAAGCTCGGCCAAGTGAATCAAATCCTCGAGTTTTTTGGGCGGCGGTACTATAACTTCACCGCGCAGGTCCTCTGTGAGTGAGTGTTATATTTTAATAATGATATATATATATAATAAATATAAATGTGATATGTGCATAATATTAATTACTAATTGTAGTAAATTAATATAAATTATGTACAGTGCCTCACAGCTTATTTGGATCAGTGCCAAAGAAAAAAAGTAATTGCCTGCCATAAGCTAATTATTTAATATTTTTCAAAAATTCCAAAGACCCAATACACTGGGGTTTCCCCAACTGCCATGTAGGATTATGTAAAAAAGTAGCCTATTTTTAGGGAAAATTTTATTTTTACGAGGTACACTGTGTACACCTGCGTGCCATAAAACCCGGATTTTTTACCTAAAGTTGAGTATTTTCGGTATGAATAGACCAATCCTTCGTAATCAGTTTAGTTTTATCCTGCATCTCGGGCGCAATAAACCAACAACCATTGAACTACGGAAACTCATCCTAGAACACCACAAAGACGGATATTCACATCGCCAAATAGCTAAACTGGTCAACTGAGCAAGTCAACTGTGTATAACATCATTCGGCGCTTCGTCGACGAAAATCGGACTGAGAACAAGGGCAGAATGGCACCAAACAAGATTTTCACCGAAGAGGAGGAGCGAAGGATCATCAGGAAAATAAGGGGAAATCTCAAGCTATCGGCTCCAAAAGTGGCTCAACTGGTGCAGGATGAAATGGGGAAAAAGTGCTGTGTGGAAACTGTGCGCAGGTTTCTGCGGAAACATGACTTTAATGCCCGAGTACCACGGAAGAAGCCCTTTATAAGCGCAAAAAATAAAGGGACTAGGATGACGGCCCGGTCTCCAGATTTAAATGTTATTAAGAATTTGTGGGCTCTGCTTGAAAATAACATCCGGAAGCACAGCATATCCAGCAAAGAAGACCTCAAAAATGCTCTGAGGGATGAGTGGAGCAGAATCAGCCCAGAAGCTGCCATGAATAATAGGTTAAGGGAAGTTGTTAAGGCTAAAGGATATCATTCTAAGTATTAACATTCGTATTTAAGTTTTTATATGCCGAATATATTATTTAATTTGGACTGATCCAAATGAAATGTGCCCTTAAATGTGGGCAACATTTTAATAGGTGGGGAAACCTCAGTGTATTGGGGTCATATATTAATTTAGATGGTTAATATATTAACCTACCATCGGTTTTTGGAATTTTTGAAAAATATTAAATAATTAGCTTATGGCAGGCAATTACTTTTTTCTTTGGCACTGATCCACATAAGGTGTGAGGCACTGTATATAGTAAATAGAATTAAAATAAATATGATATATATATATAAATATATATATAATAAACATAATAATTATAATGAGAATATATTAATATTAAATATATATTATGTCAAATGAAATCCAAAAATATATAAATATATATTATACAAATCAGTAATATATTAATATATATTTATATATAACTAAAAGTCCTAAATATAAAGCACCTTCGATTTTCGCTTCGGCTGAGAGTCGTGTGTAATTCACCAATGCCGCCGTTTCCAGACTCTTCTTAATCATTTGACGCACCTCCTCTGGTGGCACTGGCGTCACAATATCCTTCATGAGGACCCTTTCGAGTAAAGATAGCGTCGCCTTCAAAGCACCCTCCGGACGTCCAAAGGGAAAACAGTAACGAAAATTGGTTATTTGAAATTCTAGAAGCTGACGCAAACGTTCTTTTATCTCGGAAAACTTTTCCTTCTCCTCGTGCGTAATGCTGCCAACGCCGTCGGGTCTAGAAAATATACATATAATTAATAATATTCATATTTATATAAATATAGAGTATTTTATAAATACTTTACCTATTGCCATGCACATGACTCGCACAGAATGCAAACGAATAATGGATCAGTGTCGGATCGATCATATGCTGTTTCTCAGCACGATCCAGCAGATCGGATAGATAGCACAGGTGTCTATAACAGCCCCTAACACCATAACGTGCGCAATACTCATCCAAAACAAATACCTGACCCGGACTAAACCAACCCTGTAAATATAAGTTAAATATGATAAATGTACTTGAAATATAAAATATATTTATTGGCTTACCAGCGATGCATAGGGATCACTTAAGCGATATTCGAGCGTCAAGTTTTGTAATGTCTTAAATAGTGTGGCATGATCGAAGGTGCAGGGATCGGCACTTATATAATCCTCCATGCCATGCTTGCGCGCCTTATCGGCATCTAAATTAAATAATGTAATCATATACATTAATATTATGTAATATTGAGGATATTAACTGCATCTAAATGTGAATATATATATAACATAATAATAATAATATATATGTTTGACTACTAAAAGGCGTCGCAACTAGTACTTGTGACTAGGTGGACTACGGAGAGTGAGGTCCTTCGTTGCGCACAGTAAGTGCGATGGTGGAAAATAATGAAGACGTCTGAGTGTACTGATGCTCTGAAGAACTCTGCATATACTGAGGCTATGAAGAACACTGACTTTATTGAGCAAAAATGCGTGGCTTATATACAAAATTCTTAGACTATAATGTTCAGATATAAACATGAGAGATGCTGATAGCTGACCCATGCAAAGTCAGCATTGTTTAAGTGTAAACTGCATAATATTTTCTATGTAAGCATTTTATATTTATATGAATCTGAACAATATATATATAATAATAATAATATATACTATATATATAATATAATACCAAGTTATATAAAATCGAAGATATTCAATCAAAGATCGATCTGTCGTAACTTTGTCAAAACTGATCCAATTTTCAAAGGTAACGGCGACCTCTAGACTAAGACTGCATTCGTATTCGAAAATCAAGTAAAAATCCTAGCCCAAAAAATTCTATATGGATATGGATCTAAACTTTCCAGTGCCATAACTCTGTCAAAATCGTAGCCCAAAAAATAACTTAAAAACCTGTTGTCCCTGGTAGTGGTGCTGGTGTAGCTGGACAGGGATCCTGCCGCACTCGTCTCCAGGGAGTAAAAGCAACGCAGTAGAGCAGCTAATCCTCCAGCAGAAGAGGGTGTGAAAGGAGTGCCAACCATTAGTGACCTGGCAAGATAATTTTCGTCCGCTGAGCGTCGGAACACAGCCAACATACTGAAGAGCGTATTGCACAATTTCAATAAAGACGGGGCACTAGGACCAAGAAACCCAAGGTCCAAAATGGGAGATCCTTCGCCAAAATTGCTAAGAAGAGGATCCTTATAGGAGTACTCGACAAAGGCAATATGGAGGGAAGGATCCCCCGAAATCAAAGGAAATGGATAGAAGGACCGCTTGCTATCCGCTGTTTCGAAATGATCATAAATGATCCCAGACCACCACCAGTGTGTAAAGATGCTAAATAGTATCAGGAAAGCATCAAGGTCGTCGCTTGTGAAGACGCACATTCCGTGGAATTGTATAAAGCGGCAGTAGCGAGCGTTGGAGAGGTTTATCCGGGGGCCAAGCTGGTCCAAGTTGACTAGAGCGAAGAGACCCCAGTAGACCTCGAGCACGGATATGGATACCGGCGGCAATGAAAGATCCGGACCAGGTGCTAAGAATGTTGCAGAAATGCAACCCGTCCCATCCCACCCAAGACTGGAGGATGGTAAAGATTGAAGCCTCACAGGGCCCTCTAAACGAGGCGGCGGTGATCCTGAATAAGGAATCACTATCGCCTATCGAAGCCGCGAAAGCCGAATTAAAGTTCGGCATCTGATCGGTCACAGTTAAAGTGTAAAAGTCGGATGCAGCGTCCGGTGGGGATTCTGGCAACAAGCCAGACGTGCAGGATCCCTCACCGGTAACGCTAACAACCGACAACGAACTAGAGGCTATGTGTCGGGAGATCGACGAAGATGATTTCTCACTGTCCGACGAAGAGGACAACAATAAGACGGTGGTAGGCGTTTCGTCTCCAGATGTCGCTAAGACTTCTGCAGATAAGCCTCTACCGTTGCAAAGCAGCACCCGCTGCACTAATGCTCCGCCTGGCCGGAGGCGGAGTCGATATTGCACTGGTTCAAGAACCTTGGGTAGTCGGAGGCAAGGTTTGCGGACGAGGCCGCAAGGCTTAAGCTTATAGAAGCTCAATCTGAATCTTATGATCTGCAACGAAGAATGAGCCCACTTTTAATACTACAAATCGTAGATGGGTTATAGACCTGACCCTCGTCTCACTTTCCATTCGTGATCAGTTGAAAGAAAGGAGAGTCTCTGAGGAACACTCATTCTCTGATCACAGCTACATTGAATTTAAGCTTCCTTCAAGCCCACCAAAACCGGTTGGCTTCTTAAAAATAAAGAAAATTCTATCCAAAGCCACCCCACACCAGGTTATCTCAAAAGAGGTGACAGCTCCTGGTCTGATTCCAGTGAAGACTCACTGGACATCCCCTTAAATACTGGGTGCTCAAAGCTACCTACCCCAATTGAAGAGATCACTTCAATGGAACCCTTTATCAGCAAATATAACTTTAATTGGGCAATAAATAGCTTCAAGCCGTTCAGTGCTGGTGTCAGTTGCCCATTCATCCGGTAGCGTCCGCGGAGGTAGGCACGTGCTCTTATGGTTGGTTGAAATGCAAGCATGCTTTCCCACGGTGAGCTTCTTGCGTAATATGCTGACCAAAGGCGCGTGTGTCTTTGGTTCTGATCGCTGGTCAGCAACCAGCATCGTTGACGACATAAGCTGACGCGGCGCAAGGTCCAAATGTCGTTTGTTGCAATTATTGCGACGGGCGTATATAGCATATGTTGCAGTTGTTGCGAGGGGCGCATATAGCATATGTCTTAGCAATATGGCTCCTCGCAACACCCTTTGGTACATACTTGCCATTAAGAGAAGAATGGCAACCGTGACTACACAGACGGCTCAAAGCTTGAAAATCGCGTTGGCAGAGGCGTCTTCGCCGCACAGCTTAATATTCAGCCTGCCGGCTTGATGGTCGTAAGCGATGAGCCTTTGCATTATTCCGTGTGCAAAATACGAAAAATCAGTCGCGGGTTCAATTCCCGCTGCAGGTATGGTTATTTGGTGTTGGTTTGTAGTTTAGTCTTCTTCTTCTTTTTCTACTATTAATCTCTCTGTCTTATCACTCTTTTTTTGAGATCTACGGTTTAACAACGGGCCAAAACTGGCCTAAGTGTGCAGACCTTGGTAACCCATCCTTCAGCCTTCAGAAACATTGCAGTGTTTTCCAGGCAGAAGTAATAGCCGTAAAAATAAGCACTTAATTGCCTAAACAGGTCCAAAATTAGTTCTTGTAACGTTAACATATACAGGAAGTGTCAAGTTAAAAAAGTAATTGCCAGTCATAAGCTAATTATTCATTATTTTTAAAAAATTCCACAGAACTATGGTGGGTAAATATATTAACCACTAATATGACCTGCTAGGTAGGATTTAATTAAAAAAGTACCCTTCTTTTAGGTCACTGCTTATTTGGCCCAAGTACATTATGGACACCTGAGTGCTATCAAACCCGGATTTTTGAAATCAAGTTGAATATATTCGGTATAAATAGACCAATCCTTCGTAGTCAGTTTAGTTATATCCTGCATCTCGGGTGCAACAAGCTAGCAAGGACAATGGACAAACAGACTACCATTGAACAACAGAAACTCATCCTGGTCAATCTGAGCAACTCAACTGTGTATAACATCATTTGGCGCTTCGTCGACGCAAATCGGATTGAGGGCAAGGGAATAATGGCACCAAATAAGATTTTCACCGAACAGGACGTGCAAAGGATCATCAGAAAAATAAGGGAAAATCCCAGGCTGTCGACTCCAAAAGTGACTCAACAGGTAAATGGGGAAAATAACATCCGGAAGCACAGCATATCCAGCAAAGAAGACCTCAAAAATGCTCTGAGGGATGAGTGGAGCAGAATCAGCCCAGAAGCTACCAGGAAGTTGGTATCTTCCATGAATAATAGGTTAACGGAAGTTGTTAAGGCTAAAGGATATCAAACTAAGTATTAACATTCGTATTTAAGTTTTTACATGCCGAATATATAATTTAATTTGGACTGATCCAAATGAAATGTGCCCTTAAATGTAGGCAACATTTTAATAATCCTACCTAGCAGGTGGGGAAACCTCAGTGTATTAGGGCCACATATTAATTTTGGTGCTAAATACATGTACCTACCATCGGTCTTTGGAATTTTTGAAAAATAATAAATAATTAGCTTATGGCAGGCAAATACATTTTTGACTTGACACTTAAGCTGTGAGACACTGTATATTGGTAGCCAAGCGGCAATCAAATCTATTAACGCGATGTGGTCAAACTCGATATCCGTAAAAAGGTGTCGCAAATCTCTACACGAGATGACAGATCAGCATGTTATTAGCCTAATCTGGGTGCCTTGGCACCAGAATATAGAAGGCAACTTCATAGCTGATGATTTTAATAGAAAAGGCACTCTACTACCCTTCGTCTCGGATAGGGAAGGTGCATGAATACCTTTAACTAAATATAAGCTTGAAATCAGAAAAAAAGAAAAAAGAATAGACACAGGTCGAATAACAAATGGTTAAATGCTAAATGTGGTCAAATTGCACGCCAAACTTGGCCTATTGTAGATAGTAAACGCAGTAAGGAAGAGTGTAGTTCAAATTTCACAAACTGCTCCGAGCCCCATTTAATGATTTCTGCAGAAGCTGCGAAGATGAAGAAATGGAGACTCCAGAACACTTCCTCTGCTTCTGACCAGCACTGGCGAGAATGAGATGTGCCACACTAGGAAGTCACTTCCTATCTAGACTAACACAGTTAGAGAAAATAAGACCAGCCATATTTGCGAATTCTTAAATGCCACTGGCTGGTTTACCACCTAATCCAAATCCAATGATATGAGATCTTTACGATACCAGAATGGGCCAATACTGGCCTAAGTGTGTCGACAATGGTCGGCAACCGCTAAGCCTAACCTAACCTCTCTATCAACTTAATATAATAATAATAACAATAATACTAACAATAATAGTGACAAAAATAATAACAATAATAATAACAATATTGATAAATAAATATATGTATAATGATTAGAATAAAAATTTAATTTTAAACTCTCTGGCAAACTTACCACCCTGAATTTTGGACATGGCCGAATTCTTGTCCTGTGTAATTGGCGGCGTCGGCTTATGCGACTGCCCCGTTGCCCTGTACATGGCCATTACCCAGAGACTGCACTCGTTCTCATCGTCACAGGCAAAGGCAATGCTGTCGCCTTCCCGAACCGCATTGAAGAAAAATCGACCGCCATTCAAATCGATGCCAAACATCAAATTTGCTACAAAGAGAAATGAAATATTATGATAATAAAGATATCAAAAATGTATAAATAGTTGTAAATAGTAAATACCGCTAGCAGCTTCTATGTAATCCACGGTATAACCATCCAGCTGCATCATTTCGGATGGTTCCGATTTTTTTTCCTTATAGCTACACATGGCAAATGTGTATTGCGAGACTTGAACCAAGACAAAATAGCGACGTTTCCATTTCTTCCACACCGATTTACCAATTGCGAATAGATGCCTACAAAAATATTATTAATAACATAAGTAAATATTAATAATTAAATTGGCATTAACAATAAAATAAATAAGCATAAATAATAAAATTAATATGCAGTAATAATAAAATATTTACTATATTTAATAAGTAGCTCCGTACTTTTCCACACTTACCCACAATGCTTCATATTCAATGGTTTATCTAACCTACAGGCAATCTTAATTCTTACATCCTGATCGGGTACATTTTTGGGCACAATCATGCGATGCCATTCGGGGGACTACAAGAAAGCATTAATTATGAATTATTACTTATTTTAATTAATTATTTTTCCCGTCGCTCACTTTGGAAGAGAGTGGTGTTGGTTTAATTGTCACTTTGCCCAATTCCTTGTCCTCCAGCGCCAACATGCCCGGATTTTCGGTATACAACTTCACTTTCACCACAGGCAAAGGATGTGTGGTCGTAAAATCACCCTGAGTATCCCACCTGTGTTAGAAATATATAATATATAAATATAAATATATAGTCAATATTATTTATATCATTCACATTGGCTTTGAGGCCTCAGCCTGATCGGTTTGCAGCTTTTCACCATTCTCCACCTCCATTGTACAGTAGACAATGCGATTGGATGCCAGAGATTTGAGGCCCTTCACCTCCATCACAATCACCTCCAATTGAAAGGTCAGCACCACATCCAATTTAGTTAATTGGGTGGTGCCATCCTCGGAGTCACCTTCGAGCTTGGACAGAGATCCATGCGAGCGTAAAATCATTTTTCTATTTATTAGTAATGGGAAATTGAAAGTGATAACTAAACTTATAATATTAAAAGTATATTTTAATACTTACAAAAATGATGGTGTACTGTGACATCGAAATTATCCAGAGTAGGCGCAAGAAATAGAGAATAGAAAAGCAGACAAGTTAATTAAATATAAATAATTAACATTATATATAGAGAATAATATAAATATAATTAATAAATATACAAAATAAACAATTAAGAGCTTATTGAATAATATGTCTTAATATATAATAGATAATTAATAAATAACCTGTGATTATAGCGCTTCAATTTCTGCAGCCCATATTTGCTGTCCATATTGCCTTTCGAGACGGGCAGTGATTCCAGATTAGCCATCAGCAGATTAATGGACGATTTCAATTCCTCGATGTAAAGTGATTCCATTTCCTTAAGCACAAATTTTGGCATTAGCTTCCGATTCTTTTCCATTTCGCCAACACGCTGCATTCGACCATCCAATTCACGTCTAATCGCCGCAGCCTGTTCATCAGCCGAATCCAACTAAATAATAATATAAATATTAATTTAAACATACAAACTTATTTTATTTAAAGTTTACCATCAGCGCATTAAATAGAATTTGATGTTCAAACTTTTTCACAGATAGAATTTGCTGAAACATATCGTAAAGTTGTTCCTTGGATAGAATCAATTCGCTATTTAAGGATTGTTGCATGCGCGAGGGTCGCTTTGTGTCCTCTTCGCCGCTGCCCTTTAGAATTATATCGAATTTGGCCATCCAAGACGTTAAAACAGTTTCCTTGCTCAAGCCATCGATCTCGGGCAGAGAACTATAAATATATATATATATATATACATATATATATATATATATATATATTTATATATATATATGATAAATATTGACTTGGATAAATTATATCATATTTAATATTTACCGCACACGTTTTTCAATGTTGTTGCGGAAAACCTCACGAAAATCGTGCTGGGAACATGCTCCGGATTGAACCATTTTCGTGACACGCTCCGATTTGAGAAAAACATCATGATAGCTTTGCACCGCATTCTGAAAAGCTTCATCGGCCATTATTTGAGTTTCCCCCTTAAGAAATGCCTGCGAAAGAAATTTGTTATACATAGAATAATTGATAATAATAAAAACACAGTAAATGTTTTAGATTTGCCTTTTTAGCTATTAATGTTATTAATATGAATGATTTACAAGTATTCATTTTTTAATAATACGAACAAACACAACGTAATTGTAAACTTATGTTTATGTATTAATAAAATTTATAAAAATATACTAATTGTTTTAGCTTTTAGTTTTTACTTTTTAAATTTTTTGTAATAAATATAAATGATGTACATGTGTTCATTTATTAATAATAATAACAAAATATAATGAAATAATTTTAGTTTTGACTTTTTTTTCTAGCTATTAATGCTCACCTGAAATCGCTGAGTGATTATGTCTAGCTGCTGTTTGGTTATCTTCGGTTGCCTTTTGGTCATGTCCGTTGGCTGCTTGGCATTGAATGGATACGAAATGCAACGGGAAATAAACACATACAGTTGAATGCGACGCTTGCGTTCTTCTTCCTCCCGTTCGTGTTTCTCCTGTTTGAAAAAACAAAAAGATAAACAGGTAGATGAGTTAACAGTTAAATATGTATGTTTGTGTGAGTACAGCAATGCTCAAAATAATAGTAACACTGTTGCAGAATATTAAAAACTGTTCAGGTACTATATTTTATTAATTTTTTTTTATTAAATATATAGTCACGCTCAAAATAATAATAACAATACAAACAATAAATTATTATTATCAAGTAATTTTACAAGGTGACACTATTATTTTACACGCAAGTATAACAGTTGTAACGGTACTCACATGTGGATCGCCGCCATCATGCTTATCGCTGGCAACCGATGGCGATGGGGACAAGGGGCGTGGCAATGAGTTCGCACGCGACGATCCAATGCTCTGGTTAAGGGTCTCTTGCGAAATGCCGCTAGATGACGATAACAATGTTTTTTTGTTATTATTACAGCTGCTGCTGTTGCTAAAGCTGCTGCTGCTATTAAAGCTGCTGCTGCTGATGCTGTTAATGTGGCTGCTGTTAGTGTTGTTGTTGCTGTTGTTGGTGCTTAACAGATGTGTTGACGGTGGAGCTTTTAGTCTGTGCATGTGGTGAATTGCAGCTGCACCACCACAACCAACCCCCCCACCCGCAACACCAGAATCAATTTGATATTTTTGATAAATTGTATTTGGATTATAATGATGATAATGCTGCTGATAATCATAATTTTGTTGCAGATGATGATGAGCTGCTGCTGCCGACGCTGGCGGGCATAATTGTTGTATTATAATGCGACTATTGCCGTGAGTTAATCTGCTTCTATACAAATTTAATCAGTAGCAGAACCAGTAGCACAACCGGAACCGTTAGCGGAACCAAGTAACATCGATCAGACCAGTTCCCCGTCAGATGTTCGTGATCATATTTTAATGAGTTCGATGTGCGATGTTCGATTGTCGATAGTTTGATATGGATGTTTTTTTTGTTTGTTTTTTTTTCGATTTTTGTAGTTTATTTATTTTTGCCAATTTTAAAGCATTCACAATCAAAAATAGTTGCAGGAATGTATATATATATATATATGTATATATATATATATATATATATATACATATATACATGTTTGTTGTGCGTTGCAATTATTATTATTATTATTATTAGTTGTTTAAATAGTTAAATTTTGTTTTTTGCGTTGTGCCAATTTTGATTATTTTTTTTTTTTTAATTTTTGTATATATTTTTTGTGCATAATTTGGATGAACGTTGAAAACCCGAAAAAAATGATATATATATTTATATTGAAAGTTCAGTTTGGAATTCAATTAAATGTGGACAACAATTAAAATCAAAAAAATTTTTCAATATTCAATTTTAACGAATAAAAAATAACAAGTAAGAAAGCTCGTAGTGAGAGTGGGCGATAGCTATCTGGTGAATTTGATTGGCTGGCGGCGAACATCGCATACCCGTTTTGTAAGCAATCTAACAACAAGTAACCATGCTGTGGTCGAAAAGGAATTACCTTACAGCCAGGTTTTTCATTTTATGTATTACATATTTACATTTTATTTATTAAGTAATAATAAATAAACAAGTTTCAATAGCATAGCACCTAATGTATTAATTATGTTACTTTTATTTTAAATGGCTGCAGTTAATTATTATTTAATTTATTTTTATTTTTTGTTATTTAACAAGTGTTAATTATATGAAATTAAACAAATTAAGATAGCTGTTGCATAAATAAAATTAAAGCTAATCAATAAATGAATGGCTTAAATTTAATTTTCCCGACTGCCTCAATCTTACTTGTTTAGAAAATAAATATATATACAAATGAATGTATTTGTGCAACATATAAAGTGATTTAGTCACAAAAACTTACTTTATTTTACCCAACAAACAAAAAAACAGCACTTTTTAGAAATATTATTTTATAAATATAAAAATTGATCACACAAACCTGGGAATACCGTTATTGGGCACTTCAAGGCTGCCACCTTCTCCACACAGCTGGCTCTGCTCATTTTTTGCAGATCCGCCACCGACCCCTCCGCCGTTGCTGCCCTCGAAACGGTTATTTGCAGCCGCTGCTATTGTTTGCCTTTGATTCGCAGCATATTCACCATTTTGTATATGCGAACCGGTTGCGGAAGCTGGCACGGCTGTCGTAGCAAGACCCGCCGCCGTCGCCGTCGACAGCGATGAAGATGATTGTGCGGCAGAGGCGGCGGCTGCTGCTGCGGTGCCGCTAGGTGGCGCCTTGTGCGCGACACCAATACGCCCCTTGTGCGGCAAATTGACAACGGTATCATCGTCGCCATCTTCCTCACTCGAGCTGGGATCAATCATGGCCGATGCTGGCGAACCTTTTTCTCGCGCTTAAAGTTGTCGAAGAGTCCTGCATAAATAAATAATAAAATTCAAATTAATATTTATTTACATTTATTTTTATTTATTTCCTATTTATTATTCGGCTTCTTCTTTTGCTTAAATAATACACACACACATGGGGGGGGGGGCTAAAGCTCTTCCATGTTTGCCCATTTGAAATGCGGGCAACTAAGACCCAAAAAAAAACCACCACACCCCGCAATCACACTCCTCACACCCGCTTAAACCACCTTGAACCAGTTCGAAGCATGTGTTACGCATAAGGGTGGAAAGCACATACTCAAGAGATTGAGCGAGAGAGGGAGTGTGTTGGCTGTTAAATAAAAATACTTACTGCTAGTTGCATATACAAACAGACATACATACAAATTAACATTATGCAAATATCTGCATAAGTGTATATATATTTACAGCAGAGTGGGTGGTAACAGAATTTAAGCCCACATACAAATACACACACACACGCATATACACATTCATCCATATAAATATATACATATATTTGTGCCGTTTTAGCAAAATTCCAATAGCCAAAAAAAAAACCAACAATTTATTTTATTTACTTTTATTTCATTGTAAAACTTACACTTTGAGCTGCAGCTGTTGCGATTTGCACATAATTATTATTGATATAACTTCTAGATATCCATTAAATGTTTATATATATTAAATAGTTTCAGCAGATTTGAATGCAGATTTCCCTGTGGGTTTTCCTTTTTTGGGGTGACTTTTTTGCTCGTTGGATGATGTAAAAAATTCATTTAAGCATTCTAACACTTAGAACTATTTATTTACTAAGTTAAGTATAATATTTATGTGATTTTTTTTATTAACACAGCGAGACGATAAATTATTTTTAACAATTACTGATTATCAACGTTTTTACATTTTCTCGATAGGTGGCTTGTGGTGGTAAGCCGATAATACTTACTGATAAGTTTGGCCATCGCCGATTAATACGTTCGATAAGAGAGTTGCTGCTGTGCAGCTGATTATGTTTAACTAATAAATGTGCCAGCTATGCCTAAAATACATATATTTATTACATTAATAATAAGAATAAATAAATCAAGGCGCAAATTAATATTTTGCATTCCAAATAATAAACAAGAATACATACATATTATACATATGTTGCCCACAAAGTGGCAGCGCTGCAGTGGAACCATAAGCCAAACTATGGGCACACTGATTCATTTCATAAAATGTGTTCGTAAATGTATTTTGACCTTCCAAATTAAAAAATGTTAGTACATACCACAGAAGGGATACCACTAATAAATATATTTTCAACAGTGTGGCAACGCTGCAGTGGTACCATCTGTGGCCAGGCGACTCGACGAACTTTGGTCACACTGCGTTTCTGCCAAATGAAAATTCTTTAATAAAAATCTGTTAAACGCTGAACACAAAACAATTAATTCGATTGTGCTGCAGATAAAAAATACAGGAAAAAAACAACAAATAACGTGCCCAGTTCCTACAGTGTGTGTGTTTTGTTAATATTGTTTGCAGGCTAAGTTCTCAATTCGCATACACACACATATGTTCAATTCCGACATACATACACACAGAGCCAAATGGACACTTATGTATGCATGTGTAAAGAGTGTGGCCGTATTTGTTGGTGCAACATATATCGATATTGATTTTTGCCGATATATCGATATTAACAAATACGATTTGCTTATTTTGTGTTTCCATATTTTTACACACACATTGCAATAGAATTTTTTTGTATAATTATTAATTCAATTAAAATACGATAGGTGTAGCAGCAGCCGTTTTATTGGATGTGGCAGCCAAGTGGCAGTCAAACAACAACAAAGCGCAGCAAAAGTTTTGAGGAATGTTTAATTAAAACGGAAAAGGAGGAGCAGCAGAAAGGGGAGCAAAAGGAGCAACAAACACACACAAGAAATGCACTCAAAAATGTGCTCAGCTTTAATTTGCTGAATGCGCTGTGTGGTCGGCAAATAGCGACGAGCAGGGTAAATAACAAGGAGGAGCAAAGGGAGGAGCAGCGAGAGGATAAGCAGGACCTGGAAAGGGAGCAGCTGAAGGAGCAAGCAGAGACAGAGTTGAAGGAGAAGCAGAAGAAGGCGCAAAAAGAGGATTGGGAAAGGAAGTGGGAGGAGCTGAAGTTGAAGCAAGGGGCCGAGCAGAAGGAGAAGGATAAGGGGCTGAAGGCGAAGGAGGAAGAGGAGCGAAAGGTGCAGGAGAAGAAGGAGCAGCAGCTGAAGGAGGAGCAGCGAAAGACGCAGAAGGAGCAGGAGCAAGAGCTGGAAAAGGAGAAGGAACTGCGGAAGCATAAGGAGCAGCAAAAGCAGGCCGAGCAACTGGAGCAGTTTAAATCATCTAATTCTCATCGAACCCACTCAGAGCAGTACCTTTTCGATGTGTTCGCCATTCGCGGAGGAAACAGAAATCGGAGTTGCATTCAACCAACTTCTTTCTACAATAATTATTTAAACTACAGGACGGCAACAGCTACAGGAATAGGTAAAGAAACAGTAGCAGAAACTCGAGGAACGGTTTCAGCTTCGAATTCGACTTCAGAAACGGCTTCAGCTTCGGAAATAGAAACAGCTTCGGCGACAGTTTCTAATGCAGGTTTTGGTTCCCTTTCCACTTCGATTTCATTGCTCAAATCGCAATATAATCTGTTCCGTTGCGATCCACAATTGCGACGCCATCAGAGCACAGTTGGCGCTGATTGCTCCACATGTCGACGAGGAACGCCAACTCCGGGCGAATTTCTGTGCGAGAGCAATAACTATAGAAATCTAAGCTTGTTTTTAGAGCAAAAGGGACTGCAAACTGAGGAGGGAAAGGAGCATCAAAAAGAGGAGAAAAAAGGAGAGCAGAAAGAGCAACAAAAAGGACTGCAGAAGGAGAAGCACAAGGAGCAAACAGAGGAGCTGCAAAAAGGAGAGCAAATTTTGGAGCTAAAAGGGCAGCAAAAAGGAGAACAGAAAAAGCAAAAAGAGCAGCAGAAGAAGGAGCAAAAAGAGGAACAGAAGGGGCAGCAAAAAGGAGAGCAGGGGCAGCTAGAAAAATTGTATCTGGAACAGGAACACCCCCTAAACAGACAACAACGCCTACAGAGGCGGCAAAAATGTGAGCAAAAAGGAGAGGAGGAGCAGCTGGAAAAATTGTATCTGGAACAGGAACACTCTCCAAACAGACAACAACGCTTGACGCGTTTCTATCTCAGCGATGACAGAGATTATTACAGACAAGATCGCAATAAATCCAGAGCTGTACAGCAGCAACAGTTGTCCTCATTAAAAACACGCTCTTTAGATAATCCCATACGCATCTGGCCCTTAAATAATCCCCAGCAAAAGCAGCAAAATTTAATTTGCTTAACCAAACCAAGACTGTTAATTGAGAGCCTCGAATTGGAGCAAAAGCAGGCCGCGCGACAATGGTGGCGACAACAAAATGCTGACAAATCTGAGAGTTTTAGTGAGAATTTAGCAGAGCTGCGAAATAAACAAACTGAGTTAAATTTGAGTGAATTATGCGCCCATAATTGCCAGCGTTATGCGCCAAAAATCGATAACTTCCCTCTGGAGTTGGAGTCGCATAAAATTGGAGATTTAAATAAAGTCCAAAAGACGCCGAGCTTATTAGGAATGTCCCTGGCAACAGCCTCGGCAAACTCCAGTCGCGAGGAGCAATTAAAAGCCATAAATCTGGGGCACAATTCAAATACCAATCACCTTAATAATAATCTAACGCATTTCGATTATAAGCTGAAGTTGAATAATAATATAATGGTTGGCTCCTCGCAGCCCAAGGCGCATTCAACGCATCCCATTCGTGATGCAAGCACTTTTACAGGGGCCGATTTGCAGCCGGAACAGCTAAAGTTTACCACAACTTCATCCACTTTATCTTCATCTTTATCCTCCTCAACATCAATTTCCACTCAAAATCCCACGAAAAGCGTTGAAAATTTTTCGACTGGCGGTGGCGCACCATTCTTTAGCAGCAGTTTCAATTCCAGTCCTGCTGTTTTTCAGGAGCGCCACAAAATGTTAACTCAAACAACGGAGCTTAACAGCTGCTATGGCAATGCTAATGTTAATAACATTGTGCAACAACAGCAGCAACTGCAACATGAGTCTAGTTTAGATGGATGCGGCATCTCCAGAACTATTCAAGGTAAGATTTATACATACGTATATATATACATGTATCTAAAAAATTCAGAAACTAAAAATTGGTTAAAATTAAATTCAAATTTAACATTCAATTAGTTAAATTCTACTTAAATTGTAAATTTATTGCTATATTTTATTATTATTTTATACTATTTCCTTAAACTTTATTCTTAGTTTAGCAATTTATTTATTTATTTGATATCAACTAAAATCAATCCATAAATATTACTAAACCTGCAAAGTTGTTTAAATTAAATGAATAATTAAAATATAATATTCAATTAATTAAATAATATATTAGTTTCTATATTTAAAAGAGAAATACTGGCATAAATATAAATTTATTTATATTTATCTACTTATTTATTAATTATTTTCAACTAAAGTTGGTTCACTCAAAAAATAATACAAGAAATGTAAAATAGTTAAATAAATTAACTTAAATATAAAATTTAATATTAATCTTAAGTAATAGACAAATATTAAGAAATATTTATAAGATTTATGTTGAAATTACAGTAGTCAAGCTGTACAGCCACAAATTAAATATATTCCAATTTCTTGCGATCTAAAAACAGTGCTGTTATGCTACAGCTGTTAAATAACACTAGTGTTCCTTTTACTATCCTGTTAAATATATATATAAAAATGATTTCTATATGTTCCCCTATATTGACAGCGAGCTCTCTGCCCAATGTCACCTTGGAAGTTTCGCCCACTTCGCTCTCATTAAATGCTGCTGTTGTCGACTCACTGGCTTTGGTTTCGCAACATCAAACGAAATCAGAACATTTTGCATTTCACGAGCAGATAATAATGTCGGGTCAGCAAAAGAGTGCGCTGCAGGATAAACCCAAAGCTTTGGTTGTCTCGCCCCAGCAAGTGATGATACTCTATATGCACAAGCTAACCCCCTACGAGAGGACCGAGATTTTGGTATATCCCCAAATCTATTTTATAGGCGCCAATGCTAAGAAGAGACCCGGCATTTATGGGCCCAACAATTCCGATTATGATAATGAACAGGGTGCCTATATACATATACCCCACGATCATGTCGCCTATCGCTATGAAATGCTCAAAATAATTGGCAAAGGAAGTTTTGGGCAGGTGATCAAAGCCTATGATCATAAAACCCATGAACATGTGGCCCTAAAAATTGTGCGAAATGAAAAACGATTTCATCGCCAGGCGCAGGAAGAAATACGAATCTTACATCATTTGCGCCATCATGATAAATACAATACGATGAATATCATACATATGTATGATTATTTCACATTTCGAAATCACACCTGCATCACTTTCGAGCTGCTCAGCATTAATCTCTATGAGCTGATCAAGAAGAACGGATTTAAGGGTTTCAGTTTGCAGCTGGTGCGCAAGTTTGCACATTCACTCTTACAGTGTCTGGATGCATTATATAAGAACGAGATCATCCACTGTGATATGAAACCGGAGAATGTCCTCCTCAAGCAACAAGGTCGATCGGGCATTAAGGTGAGTTCACTTCGATATTTGAGATTATTTTTTAGAGGCCTGCTAAGAAAAGAAGACAAATTATTTAATTAATTTGCTTGCCTCTAAAGTTCGTTAATTAATTAATTAATTATCTCCACTAAAACTTTTTAATTATTTAATACATTTTCTAGCCTCTGCAACCATATAATTAATTACTTTTCTACTCTATATTTTTTTTATCAATTGTGTGATAAAAGTGTTTGAAGAGCTTTTTGCCAGCTGAACTCAAACACATTTGTTTCTTACCTAGTGCAGCCGCTGGTAAGGCGACCGCTTTCTTTCTTGTCTCCTGCGATCCTCCGGATCCGGGTCCAGGCCAGCCTCAATTACCTACCCTTGATAATGGCGCTGCTTAGAGCGTCACATATTACTACTTGAACTTCTCCCGGCATTTTTGTTTTGATGTTTAAAATCATTTTTTCACGCTGAATTTATCATTTTTTCAATTGCAATTTGATTCGCTAGTAGCAGCTAAAAATAAAAATAAGAGCTTTGCTGGCAGTTTATAACAAATTTATTAATTAATGTGCTCACCTATACATTTTAAATAATTTTCTCGCTTCTACATTTTTTAAAATCAAATAATGAATTTAATTTACCCTATACATTTCGCTATAATTTGCCGTTTTTTGCCAATCTGTTAACAGAGCTTAACGTATAAACATAATAATAAACAAATATTAATGATAGTACATTTAAATATAATAAATGTATATGTAAATATAATCAGAAATACACATATTACATATTACACATTATATATCATAAAAACACACACAATTGAATTAATAAATATAAATATAAAATTAATAACACTAATAAATATCTCTTCCTATTCAGGTCATCGACTTTGGCTCATCTTGCTTCGAGAGTCAGCGTGTCTACACGTATATACAATCCCGATTCTATCGCGCGCCCGAAGTAATATTGGGCGCCAAATACGGGCGGGCAATTGATATGTGGTCCCTCGGCTGCATACTGGCGGAGCTGCTGTCCGGCCACGCCCTGTTCCCGGGCGAAAACGAAAGCGATCAATTGGCGTGCATCATCGAAGTGCTTGGAATGCCCAGTAAATCCCTGCTGGCCAGCTCGAAGCGAGCGAAAACCTTCTTCAGCCCGAAGGGTTATCCACGGTATTGCACTGTGCGCACCATGTCCGATGGCATGGTCGTCCTTATTGGCGGCCAGTCGCGGCGTGGCAAGCCACGTGGTCCGCCCTGCTCGAAGAGTCTCTCCAAGGCGCTGGACGGCTGCAAGGATCCGCTCTTTCTCAACTTTATACGCGGCTGCCTGGAGTGGGATACGGAGAAGCGCTTAACGCCATCGGAGGCACTGAAACATCCCTGGCTGCGTCGTCGTCTGCCCAGGCCACCCAGTAGTTCCAGTGGAGGCGGGGGATTGGCTGGAGGCGGCTCCAATAGCTTGGGTGGCGGTGGCGGCAGTTCTGCGGGCATTGGCTGCATTAGCGGCGATCAGTCACCAGTCACGGGTAACTAAAAATAGAATCACGCCATCTATAAATCACCATTAATCTCTAACTCTGAATTAGTAAATTAAATATCTTATTTTTCCAGGGATAAATACCAGTTGTGGCCACGAGGCAGCCACCACCTCGTCAGCTGCCTCCGAGCGCGATAACAGCAATTGCAGCGGGCGCGTCAATCACATTGGACTCGTTGGCTCTGATTTGAAGTATAATAATAGCGGCAATAACTGTGCGGCAACTGCTTCACCTGCCGCTGTGCCTGTGGATCTGCTGGCGGACATCATCAGCAAGACGAGCGTCAAGTGTGGCAACCTGGAACAACAGGCTGTGGAGAGTGGATGTGGCAGTGGCAGCGGTGTCATATGCAGTGGCAACAACAATATTGCAACAGCAACTACAATGGCCAGATTGGGAGCAGCTGAACGTAATATTTGAGATAGATTTTAATATATATATGAAAATATATTATGCTTGTATATATATCTGATTTGATTTTTTTTATATTATATTTTACTTGTATGTATATTATGTTATGTTTATTATATTATTGTATATACCTTATGCATGTCATACATATACATATATTAAAATTAAATATATTAAACTTATATATATAGTATACCTTATATATATATTATGCTTATATAATTAATACTAGTGCATATAATAAATAATAATAGTATATATATCTTATTTATTTATTTTGTTTATAAATATAAGATACTTGTATACATATTATAATTATATATATATTGTACTTGTATTTATTATGCTATGTTATAATTGCTTATATATTATTTATTATATGCTTAAACTTTATACTATTAACTTGTATATATATTTTATTATAATTTTGCATATATTTATGTATATACTTTTATATATATTGTAAACTTTATATTTTTATTATAACTGTGTTTATCGTTTAAGTACAAATGTGGTATTCTTTATATATATATATTGAATAGTTATATGTTTTAATATTATACATATATATATACTAAACGTGTATATATTTTATATATACTGTACTTGTATATATATTTTATTTGTATAAATATTATAATTATATATATATAAATAATACTCATGTATATATTGTAATTTTATATACTTTGTTAATTTTATACTTATTAATTCTAAATTCTACTTTTAGATCTGCCCAGCGCAACTGACACCAATTCGCCCCAATTTCTAACATCGACAACGATAATTCGCAGCAAATCGCAGGCTTTGCACGATATCGATTGCTATATTCGCACACACAAAAGTTGAAATCGACATCCAAGTACATTTAGATAAATTTAGCGCAAGCAACTCTAAAAATATATATATATTTAGTGCAGCCCCGTTTTGTTGTTAAACATATATATATATATATAATATATATATATATATATATATATATATATATATATATATATATTGGCAACAACACACTGCCAAATACAAGTGATAGACTAATAACGACTCATACTTGGTTCTCGATTATCATCGACTTACGTAACCCCCCTAATAAAATTAGGCGCTAGGCTGAGCACATCCTCTTCCTGGAACCAACTCACACGCACAGGAGGCAAAGATCTCAAGGCAGGCTAAAACTACAAAATATTAAAACAAAACAACATAATTTAAATAGTGGCATTAAAAACAATATAAACAATATGATTAATTCAACGCTTGCATTTAATCATTAACTAATTAGGTATTTCTTCGGAGACTTAAAAATAAATATTAATTAATTCATTAATTTTTTAAAAAGTACTATTAATTAAATAAAAGTACTATTTTGAGTTATTCTATGGTTTCTATGAGTGTATATATTTATATATATATATATATATGTATATATATACATATATATATATATATATATTTATATATAGATATATATGTATAATATAAATTGAGATATTGTAAATTGAGTATTTTGTTCGATCAAAAGTCATATTTCGAATTGATAAGTAATTAATAAATATATATTTCTTCGTCCGCATGTGTACTTTAAGCCTAATAATAACTAAAAATAATACTTGCATATTTAGAGAGCTTGAAAAGAAACCGCTTCATAAAAAATAAACACGTTGGCCTAAGTTAATTTATATACTTACATGTAGGTGCTAAATATTTAAAAAGCACTTCCTTGAAAAAAAAAACATTTTTTGTTTGCGCTGATAACTATATATATACATATATAAACACGTATACATATGTATATATATATATATAATTGAATTGTGACCATCACTTTATGAAACATGCATTATTTATATTTATATAGAAACTTAGCATTTTCTTAAACTTGTTTTGTATATTTGGTTCCTTAAGCCTAAACACATCTCAGTTCTATTAATTTAGCATTTAAGTTTAAAGCTTAAAGTAATTATTTATACATGCATAAATATGGAAATTGCAAAAAGAAACTTGGAATATTTCAACGGTTTAAATAAAGTGTTAAACTTACATGTAATTTTCGATTTTCTTTCTATAATAAATACATTCGACGAGTACGTCGATCAGCGATAGCAAAGTTATCGATAAATTATTTAAGAAGTTGGTGGCATCTCTGAACTTTCTTGCCGGCAAAAAAACAAAAAAAGAGATCATTTATTAAAAAGCTTGCACAACAACACAAAGAATTAAGAAATGCAAAAGCTTAGTAAAATTTCCCAATAGAATAATGCTGTGTGTATCCGGATCCGAACAGTCTTCAATTGGATTTACTCGGCGAAACTTCCTAACTGTGAAATTTAGAAATCTGTATATGTGCGGTAGTACAAGTTTAGAAACAACTTCTAATCTAACTATTAATATTGAAAAAGAGAACAAGAAAAGTAAAATAGATAAATAGGTAATAAATAAATAAAATGAGAAATAAACTACCAATATAATATATAAATAAGTTTATTAATATTGAATAATAATAATATGTAAATTAATAAATAATAAATAGATAAATTATAAATAAATAACCAATAAATAAATAACAAATTAATTAATAAAAATAATTAATTAATTAATAGAGAAATTCGTTTTAAAGTCCAAGTGAGCAATACAAAAATTACCCCTGCTGAATATGTACTTGGCAAAAATAAAAATAGAACGGCATTTCAAGATTGCAGCCGCAAAACAGAACATTTTCAATGGACAGAAACTAACTCATCTCTGTTATCCACCTCCTCCTTTTCTTTCTCCTTCTCTTTTTAAAAAGGCACTCGCTAAATTTACATGTGTGCGTGTGTATCCCAAATGCATGAGTAAGACCACTAGTAGACAATATTATCTGTAAAACACACACACATGCACATAAATATTTATGTGTATTTATATATATGTTGTGCCCGAATTCCGTACAAATGCGTATTTTTATACAGGCAAAATACAAATTATTCTATGTATATGTGTGTTTGTATGTTTGTGCATTTAGGTCTCAGGTAAATGTACGTAATACACACACATATATATTATAGATATATATAGATAAAACAAATATGTGTGCTCCTATGACCCTACACACACACATAAATAGCGAAAATGAATACAGAATTTCATATTTGTTTATTGCAGATTTTCTCACTTCCGAAATGGAAACGAAAAAGGTATGCGAAAAAGCAAATAAATGCTAAGCATAATTTAATTATAACCAACAAATAAATACTAATATTAAATATTAAATTTTTCTCAGTTCAATACAGCTATAAATGCGGAGGAAGAGCATTTGGTGTCTAAGTCTGTAAAAACATCCAAAAAGATCGTTAACAAGTCTGTAAAAACTAGTTCGAAAATGGAGCAATTGGTGAGCAGCGAAATTAAGAAAACGGATTCAGTAAAAAAAAGCGTCGAATACGATGCAAAAATACAGACGACAAGCGATGCAGCAGATGAACTAAATGTAAATGCTAAGAAAAAGAATAAATCAAAAAAACCAAAGAAATGCGAATATGATAATCAAAATATATCTGTGGCAAGTAATGCATCGATATATCGATAAATCGATAGACATTAATTATTTGCTCATTTTGTAGAAGAGCAGTTTCAATAAGTTCGATGCCCTGCAGAAGCGCAATTTAATTCATGTACGTTCAAGCGATTCTAGTAAAGCCCAAGAAATCTTCAGTGTAAGCAAATCAATTTCATTGAATAATCCAAACATTTTTGCCACATATTAATAAAATTTACATATGCCCCAAACAGAAAATACAAATAGAAAACTATATATTTAAATAAAAATTATATTTTAATAGAATCCACAAGATGAGCAGCAGACTAATTGCAGACTCTGCTCGAAGCCAGTGTACAAAATGGAAGAGGTTGTGGTGCAGTTCAAGACGGATAAGAGCATCTATCACAAAAGCTGCTTGCGTTGCAAGGAGTGCGCTAAACAGTTGAAGTGCGTATTTTATGCCGTAACAAGGCATGTTAATAATAACGGCATACGCACTTCTCTTGCAGGTTCGATAGCTATCAGAGTCACGAGGGCAACCTTTACTGCAATGTACATTTCAAGTTGTGAGTTATGCGCAATGTGACAGCGATCGCCCGATGAGCTAACTCCTTTTACTTATTTAGGCTCTTTGCGCCAAAAGTGGTGGAGCAGGCTGAGGAACCAAAGCCACGTCGAACGGAGCTCATAATACGTGAAAGTCAGCCGACAGAGCTGCCACCGGATGTTGTGAGGGGTAAATTAATAAATATTTATTTACGTAATTATATATATTTAATATTATATATAATACATTGTATATTTGTATTATATTGTATATAATAAACAGCATCTGATAAACCGGATTTGGGTCTGGATGAACTGCATCAATTGAACGTTCGATCAAGATTCCAAGCGTTCGAGAATGTGGAGCAGCGCAAACTAGAAGAGGAACAATTGCGACTGCAGCAACGGCCGGTGATTAAGCGGAGCACATCGGTACTCGAAAAATATCGCATGAAGAGCCAAGGCGGCGATAACGATAGCAGCGCTGACGACGACGGCGAAGAGGAAGAGAACGAAGATGCCGATTTAATGCGATCAAAGCGAAACACACAGAAAGAACGGCCCGTTGGCCTGGGCGATGCAATGAATGATATTAAAATCAGATTTGAAAAAGGCACGCTGCAATCAAAAGAAGAGCGTCGAGAGGAGCGCAAACAGGAAATTCAAAATATACGCTCGCGTCTCTTCATGGGCAAACAGGCAAAAATTAAGGAAATGTATCAACAGGCTGTCGCCGAATCGGGTCAGGCCCGCACTTCCATTGGCAAGCAACCGGATGTGGAAATCGGGGATGCTGCTCGCTCCATCAAGCAGCGTTTCGAAAATGGCGAAATGTTTTCCGAAAAAGCCGATCGGGATGCACAAGCAGCGAACAATAATGGGCACGGCTCCAATTTGTCCGAGGATGCCGAAATATTTGAGTCGGGTGTGTTTTAATTGTTATTTTCACCCTCTCTTTTTTTCGTTTACAGCAGTTTAACACCTGTTAGCGAGCAGAACTCTTGAAGCTTGCTTGAACATGTTTGCGCAGTTGCTTAACATTTAATGAGCTTTCAGGCAGAGCTGCTGCAGCCTGTCAACATTACATTTACTTACATCAGTATTTAAAATTTTCTGTAGCTACCAGCAAAAAATCGCGTAGCATCTTTATGGAGCTGGATGCCAATATCGCTTCGAACACGAATGCAAACCGCGAAAGTTTGCAGAGGCAACAAAGTGTTAATCCCAGCAGAAGCATTAGTCGAACTAAATTTGGATCAGAGGTGAGTTAGTGTCATATATTTATATATTTCATTATTTAGTGATATATGTATATGTATGCATATCTTGATTTATACCTTAATTAATTTCAGAATTTTGACATTGATGTTGTCAAATCAGATGCCAAACCAGAAGATGTCAAAATTGAAACGGCCGAGTTAAGTCAGAAATTTAAGTTCTTCGAAACGTATCGGCCCAAAGATGACGAAAAGCGCCGTTTTTGTATAACGCCACCTCGCGAGGGTGTTGTAAAAATGCCCTCTCCCGATTCGGATACGGATCCAGCTCCGAATGGTAAATCGTTCCACGACAATGTGCTGCAAAAAACGCAGACAACATCGACGATGTTGAACAAGTTTCGTGAACTGGAACAGAATCCACGCCGTGAATCCGAACAAATGGGTCCGAGGCCTTTGAAATGTTTTACACCGCCACCACATGAAGATCGACAAGATTATTACGACAAATCAAACAGCGAAGAGGAAGAGGAGGATGAGGAGAGCGACGGGGAAGAGGATAATGAAAGCGAAATCGATAAGGAAATCTTAGCTTTGGCTGCGAGCAACGGCGACGAAGCTTTGAAAGAGGTAACAAATTTTATGTATTTAATATTTGTATTTATTTTATGCATAAATTATATATATGTTCGAAAACATCGATTTAAATAATTGTCTCATTCACAATTAGTATTAGATTTTATCACTAATTAATTTTATTCGCTTTTAATAATAGATTTAAAATAATATTTTTTTTCATTTGCTATAAATTAAGAGGATGCATTTATTTATTGCTATCGCAGTGGAGTCTATCGAGCACCATACACAACAGCTTTCGATAACACGAGCTTGTTCCTTTTTCTCGATTCCAGGCACAAAGTGCGGCTCGCGCTAAGCAATTGCGCGCCAAATTTGAAAAATGGCAGGCCAATGAAATCAAACGCGAATTAATTGAAGGCTATGTGGATATTTACTCACAGCAGGTCTCCGATGATTCAACAATTGAGACTGCAAAGACGTAAGAAGCGCTCCCATAAATATTTCACTTGTCAATTATAGTATAATAATAATTATATACATTTCAGCATACGCGATCGCTTTGAGAATATGACAAACCTAGAGCGCAAATCGCCAACTGGGCCGCGTTACCAGGTTAATCGTTTTGTGGTGAGTATTTCGACAGCTTTAAATTTTGATGTATTTTCTATACATTCCCAATTCAATTTTAGTAACTACTGGAAAATGGAAGAGGAATTCATGAATTTGCCTATTCTAAATTGCAATTTTATTAATATAAATACTTATAGTTTTTAATTTGAGTAAACCAGGCCAAATTATTTTTGTTTTCCTTATTATTTTGTGTTGTGACATGGCAAAATTAATAATAATAAATGTTGATAACTTATCAAGTGTTTTTTATTTCAAGAAAATAATAAGGGGTATCCACAAGTAACCAAATAAACTGAAGAGGGAAAATAATGTTAATCAGTTTTTTTTTTAATATATTTATATATATATGACAAATACAATTTTATAATCTTATTCTATAGCTTTATCCATAAATTCCAGGAATCTTTTGGCATATTGTTCAGGATCACAAGTTGATATACCATCGACATTACTACCGTATTTCACTGTCTTAGCCGCTTTCGCTGCCTAAAAAGTATAGAAATATATATATATAAAAATTTTGTATATATATTATCACTAAGCAGACAAAACATGTATTATGTAATTTAACTATTATTATTTAATTTACCTGTTTTTTGACACCATATTGAGTTAGAACGTCGATAATTGCTATGAAGTAGATTTCCCGTCTCTCTGTAAAGAGTTTTATATATTTATATGAAATACATTTTAACTATTAAATATATAATTAAATAAATATATATATATATATATTTATATATCTGTGTATACTACAAATTTAAAGACAAACCTTCGATGCTTGGAATGGCATAAATGTCGACTTCATAAACAACTTCTTTATATTGTGCACCTCGTGGCGAATCCGGTGGTGTGTTGTACGTCCAGCTGTCAACAGATTTAATATTAAATATATATAAATATATTTATTTATGATATTATGATAACATTTACCGTTCACCACTATCGCATTCTTCGCTCTCACTATTCTCGCTGCGCCCCGTTGCCGGTGCAGTATCGCCCTGCAGAGCCTCCTCCTCGGCCCGGACACAATCGTGGATGCCAACGAGCAAGGAATAATCCATTATATGCAACTTGGTTAAGAGCTATAAATAAAGACATATAATATTGCAAATAGAATTATACAGAATATATAACATTATAACATAATAAAATACATATTAACGTAAATATAATGCAATGCCTACATCAATATCATTGTTGAGAGTATCAAGCAACTTTTGCTTGGGCTCCTCGCCAATTTCCAATTTGACCTTTTGCTTGATGAAATCATTGTCCTTAAATGTAGGTAAATGTTTATCCAGTTCCTTCTCGGAAGCCTCGCGATCCACAGTGCTGCCTTTTAAATCAAATTTCCTATACACAATATAGAAAATGTAATAAATGAAATGATAAAGACATAGATATGGGTATATATACTTATGTATGGTCAATTGGGAGCTGAAAACATTACGCGTAACAACAAAATAATACTGCACACTCTCCACAGTAATGCGATACATGCCTAAATATTGCGGCAACAAAGTTTTGCCATGTCGCTCAACAACATACTATTAAAAAGATGAGATAAAAGATAATGTTAATAAATGTAATAGTAGATATTATATACAGATAATTAACTGGATGATAGTGTTTGAGAAAGGCGTGCATGCGTTCAATTTCCTCAGATGTCAAGCTCTTAATGATGAAGAATTTGTCGTAGCTCTGATAGAACTGGGCGCCCGATTTGCCGGACGAATCAATGCCCAAGGGTTGCGATCTAGTCAAGGACTCGCGATAATCCACATCGTCGATGCCAAAACGTTCGCGTAAATTGCGAAAAACTAAAGGACAATATTCCTTCACCTTAAAATGCGATGGCATATTTTCTCTAAAAATAATATTTATATAATAATTGATATTTATTGTATATATATTATATTAAGTATTTACTCACTTGTTAAACAAATGGTTGTCGACTTTAATTTTGGAATAGGCCCGAAAGTCGTCTGGCAATAACATTACTGGTATATTAACATGACTCAATTCGTTGATCTGTAAAATGAATGTTAAGTCTATGTTGTGCATGGTCTTGGTTAACACGTACGGTGTGATTGATGCCCCACATAAAAACACTCAAAATTGGCTCATTTGCACGGAAAAGCTTCACTTTTTGATGCTTGACGCGAAAATGCTTCTTTTTCAGTATGCGCGGCTGCGATGTGGACGAGATCTTTTTATCCATTTTATCCGACTGATTGGCTTCGGCTTTTGGATTAAATTGAAATAATATATTTATTTTTATGTGAAAGATTTTAAATAAAGTTAACTAATTCTTAAACAACAAAAAACTTAAAATGTTTATTTAATTTTTGTATTTTATTAGTAAATTTTATATAAAATTAAATGTTACCAAGCTATAAATTTTATTTAAAATAATTAATATTATTATTATATTATTATTTATAATTTAATTTTTATATATTTTTAAATGTTCCTAGCTGTAATAATATTTATAATAATAATCAAAAAGTTTACCAAGTTTAAACCAACTACAAAATAATATCTATATTTATTCTAAAATAATATTACTCTACTCTAAACCCATTCATCATGTCAACTAAAAAAATACACATGCAAATAGACACACACACATACAAATCCACACAATTCACATGCACGCATATTCGCAGTAATACACAAAATAGATACATACATACGCCTGAAAATCACTTGATAATTTCACTTTAATGTTAAAACAGATCAATTACGTTAATTGTATATTCAATAACATATTCTGTGCAAAATTAATAATTATGTATGTACATTTCAAAAAGAGAACAAACAAAACGCAAAAGCACACACACATGCACGTACATATGTCTATGCATGTATGCAATGGAATATACGTACGAAAACGAATTCAGCTGCAACTGCAACCGTTTGTCGGTGTGTGTATCAGCCGTAAACGTAATATCCAATTAAAACACTTAATCAACTTATGACATTAATATTTAGTTTAGAAACGAATTGTCCTTTAAAACCAGAAAAACGGAAAATTCAGTTTTTATTTGTCAAAATTTATGTGTGAAAGAATTTTATCGACACAACTAATGGTATTAGGCAGGGGTGACTTTCGATAGCCATGAATTATCGACATAACGCCACATCCGACAACTGCTGTTAATAAGGTACAATTCGATTAGGGCAGCCATTTCGAATAAAATTGCTATCGATTTTTTTTAGCTATGAGTATTAACAGTAATGGAATTCCTTCAATCTTTTAATAGATATGTCATAAGAGTTATTTATTAAAATATCTCGATTTCCCTCAGCCAATATTTTTTTATAATGGGTATACCTTTAAGTATTTTAATTACAGGTGCAACACTTTATGCAAAGGGTGTTTTAATTTTTTTAAATGTCTAAAAAGCCGGCACTTGGAGTAAACTTACTGATTTTTTTTTGTAGTAATGATCATTCCTTTAATAACTTTAATTAGTCGTGCAACAAGTGATTTTTTATTTTTCTAAATATCGATATCGTAATTGAACACGCTCTCATCGCTAACTAAACTGAGAGTTATTTTCTTCGATCGTTTGGTAGTTACCCTTGTTACTGCTCTCCACGCGTATAAATTCGTTCGAAATAATGTGGAAATCTGGCGACGTCTCCAATTAGTCTCATTCACTATTTCAATAAAAAAAGAGTAAAAAAAAATCGTCAAATTTGGAGGAGACATGGCGGAATCCGGCATTGATCTGGGCTTTGATCTGGAGTTTGATTTAAATCTAAATTTGCTGAACGATAGCGATTCAAATATGGATTTCTTGACTGGCAACGCGGAGAATGTTGAATTCTATGAACTGAAATCAACTCGTTCTCTGCGCACCGATGAAATGTGAGTATGTGTGTCTGCCTGTGTGTGTGTAGCTTGAAGATTTATATATACGTATATCTACACACGTATGTTTATTGGTTGATGGTCACTCTTTTTTTTTCATTTTTTGCTTACTATCTTATCGGCGATTTGGGCAAGCACACACGTATGTACATATTTACAGTAACGTGTGTGTGTGTGTGTTGGAAATTAACGTCTTTTTCTTTTGCATATCGTTATCAATACATATGCAACTCTGTATGTTTGTGTGTATGTTAATTTAAGACGAATGTGTGATATTTAGCGTTGCCAATTGAGCAGCAGTAGAAGGGGTAGGCCACTGATAATAAAATTTTGGCTGATATGTTTTACATAAATACCATAGACATACAATTACAAATGAGTATGTTTTGTATATTTTTATTGGCTTTAAAAAGATGACTTCAAATATTTTCTTATTATTAATATTCGTAATATTATATATAATATTATATATAATATATTTTTTATATACCTCTTATTTATTAATATTACATACAGCTTTGACTGCATAAGGATTAAAATATTTAACAGTAGTCGCTTAACATCGCAGTCGATCTACCCATGCAGCGGCACTCTTCTACTACTGTTACTCACTGTATAAGAGCAACGTTAAGCAGAGTTTATGCTTAGCAATTTTTGTATTAGGGCGCATGTCTGTGCTGTTTCCAAAATGTTAGATCACACATATAATGAGCAATATGTATATATGTGTGTGTTTTCATATAGTTATTATACTTGTACGTGTGCGTTTTACATATATTTAATTGTGTATTTACATAAATTGAGCAAAAAATACAGGGCCATAGTTGGGTATATAATTAAAAGAGAAGCTTTAATTGCATGATTAAAATATAATAAATATTAAATTTATAAATAGGAAAAAAAAATACGAATTGATTAATTAATATTTAACATATAGATATAATATAAAATACAAATTAATTAAGCATTAATGTTACGACTACAATTTATTTAAAATAACTCATTAATATATAAATCAATTAATTAATATCTAATGTATAAACTAACTAAGCTTTAATAGTATGTAAAAAATATAATTATATATTAACATAACAGTGTGACTAAAATATAATTAATTTTAAATATACAAATATAATTTTAACAGATTTAATTCTATGTTAAATGACTGTTAAGCTAGAGCAAACGAATCCTGTTAAACCACTGTTAAAAGAGCACCCATTTTTTTGGCAGTGACTTTTTAATACATACACACATACATATAAATGAATACCTGAGTGTATAAGTATATATATATATATATATATATATATGTATGTGTGTGTAGTGTTAAACATTTCTCTCAGCTTTTTTCCGCATTCATTTATCGAGTTATATTATTCTAGACAAGATCAAGGCCCAATAAGTGATGTTTTTTTACCAATGTACATAATTTAAAGTGAAATCGTTGGATATTTAAATATACAAATTGAGCATGTTTTCCTACTGGGCTAAAAAGACAGCGGCGAATAAAAATGCTGAAAAAAACCGTAATAATGAAACATTGAATAATTTAATGGAGACACGCAGTGAAATATTGGAAACGGCTCCGGGAAGGAATGAAGAATCCGCCGCATCTTCTGCTGAAAGATTAGAGGAATTCCAACAATTTTTGCGGCGTGTTCAAACACTGCAAATGACACCCGACAACGGCGAACAGCAAAATGTAATACTAACAGAGCAACAACAGCAACAACATCTGTATAAGACAGACATTGAAATTGGAGTGGAACCAACAGCACTAATGGAACTAGATGAACCGGTTGAAAGAACGGCTGTTAAAAGTGCCAGTCACAACGAAGTGAAACACACAACCAATATTCGTGTCAATGTTGGCATTGATAAGGATTTGGAAATGATACTCGAAATGGATCCAAGCATTGTGGATTTGGGTGATATTGGCGTTAGCGAAACAACAGAGACCCGTGTTGTGGGCTTGCCTCCACTGACGGGTGGGTAGGTATTCCCCAGAGAAAAAGAGAAATTAAATTGCAATAAGTATATTTTTTTTTAAGTACAGCCCAGTTTACACATCGACGAAAAAATTCGGGAGCGAAATTGCAATATATTTCGTTTGTGGGACCTAAAAACAAAAAGGTCTGTTGAGAGGCCAAAATTTAATGAATTAATTTTCTCGCCCTTACAGTGTTTATAAGTACACTTTTCTCTCGAAGATTATTATAATTTTTCATTCATAATTTACTACTTCCGTTTCGGTGCACTTACCTATTAACTGCCGTCAAAATATATGAAAGTTCATTATTTTGATCACGTCGACCAGATGTTCACAGAATCCACATAGGTCAACAGTTAACATTGTGGAAAACCGGCAGTCAAAATTCCTTCCCAAAATATTTTCCGATCTGTTTGAATTTTTGTTTATAAGGAGATTTTCATTATCGATAACTTTTTTGATCTTTAAACTGTGCTTACGTCTTTGGAAGCGCGGCCAACTAGAACTTAATATCGATTATCAGCGTTTAAAAAATACCAAAATACCATACAATACGGCTGTATTTAAATGAGCTAATGATTAATGACGTTGCTTAACATAGCCAGGATATGTGGTCACTCATGCATATGCCATTTTGAGTAATTAATATTATTGCGCTGATATTTAAATGAACTAGGCTATATTTATCGATAAGCACACACACAAACACAATATTGGCGGTTATTATTTGATATATAAATACAATAATTTTAAACACTCCTTTTTTTCTAGACCCACTTTTAAAACAGCCACGCCCACATCTCGCACTCAGCTTAAGCTGCAATTGCAACGCGAGCAGCAGCAACAGGAGCAACAACAAATGTTGATGCAACAACAGCAGCAGCAGCAACAATTGTTGCATGTCACGGATACTGGATTGTTGAATGCGTACGGAATGCAGACGACGACGGATTGCTTCGAGAGGGAAACGGCCGTCGATAGCAATAATACGAGTGCCTGTGGCAGCAGTGGTGACTCCAGCCTAAATCAGTCAAATCAATCTTCAGCCTCAGCCCAGTTGAACTCGACTCGTCTGCCACCAGCCTCGAGTCCCGTTACGCTCAAAGTGCCCCTCCAAAGCATCGGAGTTGATGTGCCGCCACAAGTGCTACAGGTGAAGAGCTTAATAAATGAGTAATAATACTAAATTAAATGTAATAAACAAAAATAGTAAATAATTAAAAATAAATAATAGATAACAGATAGTAGATGTCAATGTTATTATCTATATTTATTGTATATATTTAATATATATAATATTTATATATATATACTCAGATAAATATATATATTTATGTTTATTATATTTATTTATGATTATAATAAATAAGGTATTTAACTGCAGCTAAAAACAGTTCAATAATATTATGTATTAATAATCTATATTTATTATATCAATTGTAAAAACCCAATTTAAGCTCAATAATATAATATCTATATTTATCTATATAATGTGAAATATGTCATTTCCTACCCCAGGTGAGCACCGTTCTTGAGAATCCCACCCGATATCATGTGATCCAAAAGCAGAAGAATCAAGTGCGTCAATATCTAAGTGAATCGCTGAAACCCCCCGCTTGGGTCTGCCAAAATTTCGATGTGAGCCACTTATTTATTTAATATATATCTTTTTGTTTACAAATTTATTGACGACTAGTTGCTATCCCTAAAAAAAATAGAATACCACAAAAAATTCTGCAAATACTTCAGCATCAACGGGGAATTTACAATGTAATACGATAGTTAACAGGAATTTCAACAATAATGAGCAACAACTGTCCCAACAGAGGCCCAACAGTTTTAGTGGCGATAAGAAATTGTTGCATTCCTCGGAGGACTCACCATTTGGAACAGGAGCAGCTGCAACAACTGATGGCAGTTGCAATTCCAGCAATTTCTTTGCGTTGGATCAGGATCAGGCTGCTTTAAACAAAAGCAACAGCTTTTTTAGCAACAGCAAAGCCAACTTTAATCTTAACTCATCGCTGAGCTCCGCTGGACGTGCTTCGAACAATATAAATAATAATCAAATGCGTTCTTCAAATTACTCGGGTGCCAGCACAGCGAGTCCATTGCAATCGACGTCAGCTCCCATGTCACCTAGTCTGAGTTCGGTGGCCACAAGTGCTTCGGAGGTGAGTTTCATTTAATAATCTATTAAATTAAATAGTTATTTACCTTAAAAAACGTATTTATTATTATCAGTAAAATCATTTACGCATCAAATGTTTAAATTTACAAACTAATTCTGACATTCACCGCGCTTTGCATAGCATTCAGCTTTTGTCAGACTGCAAGCACTTTAAGGGACTCATCTATCGTGCTAAGCAGCTTATGTAAGAATGTATACAAACTATCGGCCTGGATTTCAGAATATGTAATCATTTACGACCCAAATTTAAAAATGTGCGACAACCATGCACAAATTGCGATTGTGACGAGATTTTGTCTAACTGTAAAAAATTTACTACTAAAAAAATCAAATACGTAATTAGCTACGCGCCACAATTTTAAATTAAAGAACTGCATACAAATATCAATTGTGACGTGCTCTTCATGCTAAGCAGCTTTTGTCTGCCTTTTAGCATTTAGTATTCTTTTTTGTTTGCCCTTTTATTTTTTTTTTGTTGCGCTTGAACCGCAATGTTTTTGTCGAAGGGGATTCTGTGGAGTGCACAATGAGCGGTATTTTCCATTGGGCTGCCAACTTGAAGCAATCAATCAAACAGGTTGTCATGGCAAGATATTAACGAAAAAAAATGTGTGCGCGAAATTTCATTCTACTAGTAGTAAATTGAATTTAGTGGGGAGTGGAGTTAAAGTTGCTGCCTCCTTACAAATAAATACATAATATATGTAAATTTATATATACGCAAATATATATATATAAAGATAAATACATTATTAATACTCTCATCAATATGCAAAAAGTTATTGGAAATGTTTGAAAAAATAGAAAATGTGTGCCTGCGAATTTGAGAGTAGGACATTAAGAATATTCCCTTTCACGTGCTCGATAACAAATGTTGTGAATGTACGCAGCAGATAAATGCAGGATTGCCAAGTCTATCGATTGATGAGAGATCTTCGCATACAAATTCGATGACCGTGACGATAAGCGTCGACGTACCCTAAGTAAATAAGTTAAAAAGAGAGAGGCGAGTTACAAAACTAATGCACGTGTTACCTTGGATAACTGCTGCTAGTGTGCCAGAGCGGCGCAGCAAACGGTGCTCCTCATCAGCAGGAACAGCAACAACGTTGGCCAATGGGAACGGTCCATCTCCGCGTAGGACCAGCAGAACGAAAGAGCGCCACAAAGAGGAGCAGGCAAGAATTGAGCAAGCGGGTCGATGCATAAATATGCCGGTACTCAGCTTTATACCGCGCCGCCATACAAAGGTGAAAACAAAAGAAAAAAAAACTAACGATCTTGTGAAGGCTGCATTCCAGAGAGAGTGGGAAAATGAGCGCGTGATTGGTGAGGGGAAGACAGTGAGCGAGTGTGCATTAATCACTTGCACTTGCTGAACAATAATGCATAATCGAGACTTATGATTGTGTGTGTGTGTGTATGATTGTGTGTGTGTAGAATGGAGACTGGAGAATTATATATTTACATTCATCTGCCATTTTATAATACGGATTTTTATTGAAATTTAGTTTTTTTATTTAATTTTATTAATAATTATGTGTGTTTTGACAAACGTTCGAAAAACTTGTTTCAGTTGAACTTTTTATACCAAGTCTCATTATAGGCAATTCCGTCTGTGTGTCTGTTCCATTAATATACCCTAAAAAATAAAAGGATACAAAACGGGTATAATACAAATGAGAATATATTTGAAATCAGAATATTTTATGAAAATTACTTAAAAGCTTTTAAATATATTATGATTTCTGTTAGAATGTGTCTCATAGCTACTGTTCGCTTCACTCGACTTTCAGTTCGCGAAACGAACGAGTCGACGAATGCTATGCGCTGCTGCCTGTGGCGACTGTTTGCGAATATTTACAATTAATTATAATTAACAAGTATTTGTGCAATTGCTATTGATAATACACACACGCACACATAAACGTACATAGATATACTTTGCATAATATGTATATTTACACACAAACATACAAATAGCTGACAGCATTGAGGAATATATAGATTGTGGGTTAAAGAACCTCATTGATCTCCTGCAGAGGAAAAGGATAGTAAAAAGTAACTACTATTTTAAAGTGAAATAGAGGAAGCCAAAGAAGAAGCCAAATAGTTCTCACCACTGTAAGTGTGTATGTGCAGTTGTTTGCTAAAAAAAATCCTTCAAAGTGCTAAATCGTGCGAAGTAACCTACAATTTTAATTGAAAAAAAAAACCGGTTTCAAATTCGGCCGGCAAACGCTGTTAACTTGACTCAAATTGATATATATATATATATATATATATATACTATATGTGTGTGTTACATGTTTAAATTAGTCAATTTATTATTAACAAGTGATCTCTAATAAGTGTATATGGATGTTAATACATTTTGATAATTTATCTTTAAATTCAGTTCAGGCTTAATTTTTTTTTGCTGCTGTTTCTGTTATGTATATGGGTGTGTATTTGTATGTATGCTGACAAGTTATTTATTTTGTTTGCTTGGGCGTACACGTAATGAAAATAAGATTTCTGTTGCTTAGATAACGTGAACAATTTAGGTTCTCTTTTTTTTCCTTTTTTTATTATTATCGCTAAGGGGCCTTCAACAACTCTAAGCTTTCGTATACATGTAAGTGTGTGTGTTTGTATGAGTATGTATTGCGTGCTGGAGATTTTACGTCATTACAAACTAACTGATCTCTATGTAAATACATACATTCGTATGTATATGTTTAACAGCTACTACGCATATTAACATTTGCTGTGCATGTTAAATGCATGACCAAAAATATAGTACAAATCGTCAATTGGGAATTACGGCTTCTGCTTTTTCTTTTTATTGTAAACCCCAATTTTACTCAATTGATATATATTTTTCTCTACATCTGTCCATAAAAATAAATGCAGTTAATCATAATGCTAACAAATTGAACTCTTCCAATGGCAATGTTTACATTTACATTTCATTTATTATGTGGGCTGTGTTTGTTTTTTATTTTTTAACCCCTTCTGCCTGCGTGTTATGTGTCATATGCTTGTGTGTGTGACATGTGAGAGGTAACCAATCATAAGCAGCCCGCTTCGGTCCATTTACCTACTGTATCTGAGAACTTGCGTCAACAAAGAAATATACTTAACTTGTGAAAAAATGGCCTTATCATTATGCAATTAATTACTTGAATTTCTAGGCATATTAAAATACTTGCTAAACATACGCATATATAAATCAGTATTATATTATACGCAGATTGATAATTCTTATATTAATTTGTGTTTGAGTAAATTAGATAAAGAACAAGCTTTAATCGTTACAGAAATGCATGCTTCGATAACATTTTGATCGATTACTTATGATCTGCCTTTTATACGAACTTAGCAACTTCGATTGCTGTTAGTGTTGCTCAATAAGATTGTTTTTGTATATGCGTGTGTTCAATCATTCTTAAAGCAGACAGGAAAATTTGTTGATGGTGGAGGGTGGGGAATGGGCATTATTTGGTGTTAAATCATTTTTTTGATAGTGTCAACTTTATTGACTAAGTAAAATTTTGACTTTGAAACGAGGAAGTATTCGATTTTTGTTTTATATTATCTTCAGTTTCGGTGACAGCAGACGTAAAGTATCTTAATTGATTTTAAAGCCTATATATATATATATATATATAGAGGATACATGTTTCGAAATTTGTATTTATCATAATCACATTCTTGCTGATACGACACTCATTATAGAAAATAACATTTCCTTAATTGTCATCAATGTGTGTCCCCCAAAAAACACAAATATATATATATATATATATATATATATACATTTATACATTTATATGGATATATATAAATGTGTATGTTAAATTTGTATTCACAATTTACTGCTCATAAATATACTCATTATTCAAATTTATGAATAACCAATACCATTTCTTTTATGTTTCTTTTCAGCTACCCTCATTTGACAGCGATGTAAGTGAATAAATATCTCTATCAATTTATTATGTTTAGTTAACTGATAACGCTAGTCTACAACAATTACCATACTTATATTTAAAGTCTGGTCAGCTTAGATCTTAATACAGGGTATATAGCAGTGAGCTCGATTATTTTACTTATTTTCAAGGCATTCTATTAAAATTCAGTGCAGGCTTTTGTGGCCACATGCAATAAAAAAAGTGTTTAGCTTAACATTGACTAAGTATTTTTTTGCAATTTTGTAATAGTTTATTTTGTATAATGCTAGTGTATTTTAAGCTGGCAACTTTTTTATTGCGTTTACTGTTATTAATTGCAACAGCATCGGCTGGGCATTAAATGCAACGAGAGCGACAGTTATATCCTTGCGCTAATTTTTTGCATTGTCCTCCTACACTAGAAGTTCCCCTTTCGCTCACAGCACTAAGCAACCAATACATGCTCTCTCAGCAAACGATTTTACGCTCACGCACATATACAAACAGCGAGAGCACCAACTTCAAAAGCACATTACACACATGTGTGTGTGTGTGTATTTATCCACTTCTATCGTGTGCCAATTGTTTACGCTATTAATTTGGCCATTCTGTTGATTGCGTGTGTGTGGGAAGGGGGGGGGGGGTGGTGGTGGTGGTAAGGAGGGAGGTGAGATGGCTCCATAATCAGTAGAGCACGACTTTACTCAATAATAGCACTTAACGAAAAATTTGTGTGACCAGCTCACGCAAATCGTACCTTGAAATTCACGCACGTATATATGTGTGTGTGTCTGCTCATTTCATTCGTTTATTATTAAAACTATTATTGCTGAATAGCGACGAAACTATTATTAATGTGCTCGTCTGCTAAATTTGATAGAATTATTTAATTTATGAGATGCGGGGAAATTCCACTATTTATTTATTTATTTATATTTAAATATAAATGAAATGTAGTTGAATAATTAATAATAATAAATAGTTTATTAAATGTAATTGCATAATTAATAATTGTTCATATGTAAATATTTGTAAACAGTAAACAGTTAATTAAAAATAGTTGAATAAATAATAATAGTAAATAGTTTATAAATAAATATTAAACAGTTAATTGAAAATAATTGAATAATTAATAATAAAATGTAGTTAATAGTTCAAAAGTAAATAGTCAATTATAATACAAATACAAACAAAAAGTTAATATTTGAATAATAAATCGTTAGTTAGTTTGTGTTGCATTTGATTTAATTTAAATTTAATTTGATTTATTGCTTTTCTTTTTTTTAAAGGCAGACGATCTCTTTGACGACATTTTGCAAAATGATTCCTTCAATTTCGATAATAACTTCAGCTCGGAGCTATCCATTAAACAGGAGCCACAAAATTTAACGGACGCCGAATTGAATGCTTTGGCCAAGGATCGCCAGAAAAAGGATAATCACAATATGAGTGAGCTGAAATATTGGACGTGAAATTGAATAAAATTTAATCTAAAAATTGTTTTCAAGTTGAGCGACGTCGCCGCTTTAATATCAATGACAGAATTAAGGAGCTGGGCACTCTGCTGCCCAAGGGCAGCGAGGCCTTCTACGAGGTTGTTCGCGATATACGCCCCAATAAGGGCACAATTTTAAAGTCCTCTGTGGATTATATCAAGTGCCTGAAACACGAAGTTTCTCGTCTCAGACAAAACGAGAGCCGTCAACGCCAAATGGAACTGCAGAATCGTAAATTAATTTGTCGTGTGCGAGTAAGTCTTCTTTCATCTACTTTCTTAAATATATATCTTATTTTTCTTCATATATTTTATTTTATTTATTAAATTCCAGTTTAAAATGAACTTAAGCTATTTTTGGTTTACTTTTTTTTTATTGGAAATTTAATATATATTTTATTTGCTTTCGTACATTTTTGTAATTTGAATTTTAATTTATTATGAAATTTGTTTTTTTTTTATTTTATTTAATTTATTTTTCATATATTTATAATTGAACTTTATTATTAAATATGATTTTTAATTGAACTTAAACTATTTCTTAGTCTCAGTACAAATCTTTATAAATCTGAAATCGATTTCTTTTATGAAAATAACTACATATTTTATTAATAGATTTTCAATTTTATTTGAACTGTATGCAATATTATATATGAATATTTATATTTGTTTGAATTTGAGTATTGATATTAAATATAAATCAATAAATACATTTCATTTTCTATACCATTAAATTTAATATTCAAAGCTTATTTTTAATGTAATTTAAATAAAACACTTTATAAATACATGCTAATTCCCTTTCTACAGGAACTGGAAATGCAGGCTAAATCGCCGGTATTCTCGCTATCTGATTATAATTTAACATCCGCTTCGGCTCCGACGCCCGCCAATTCGTATCTCAAATGCAGCAGTCCAACCTCAACATCAACATCCTCCACATCCGTTGCACAAACACGCCACACTGTCTCCCTGATGGAGGATGTAAGCAGAAGGGGAATCTCTTTCATTTTTAATATTATTATTATTATTAATAATATTATTATTATTATTTCTATTAATATTATTATTATTATTAATATTAAATCCCTTACAGCTGCCCGTAAATTGCAGTGATGATGCCAGCTTGGGTCTCAATCAAATCGATGAGTTGATGGAGGACTGCAAGCATCCTGTTCAGGGCGGTGATCCCATGTTATCCTCGCACAGCAGCCATTTGTTGTCTGATCCACATTCACCGAGGAGTGGCACAGAATCGGCAGTTGCTACAATTTATAGCTGTGAGAGCAACTCGAGAAGACAACATCTCCATCCCAATCATAATCTTCATCATCCCAGGGAGAGTGGAGCCTTTGGTTTGCTCAACGATGGTGGGGATAATGATCCTTTGCTATCCTCCGAGGATCATCATCATCATCCACATCATCATTCGGCCATGATAAATGATTCCTTGTTGGATGATAATCAAGGCGAGCCCATGTTATTAACGCCAGATGCCTTGGATATTGATCTTTGATCAGCCTTGAAAACTGCAAGAAAAATAGCTTAGAGAGTATTATTTGCTAGCATTTTTTTTTTAAAGTGCTAGACTATACGTATACTAAGTATTAATTAATGCTTGTCTAACATATAACATATGTATATGTATATATATATACATATATGTATATATATATATATATAGTTAGGACTAGCATTAATTAATAATTATTTTACATATAATTATATATAATATATATATTGATATGTAAAATAAGTATTAATTAATGCTTGTCCTAACTATGTATATATAATTATATATTTGTATGTATTTATATGTATTAATTAATGCTTGTTTAGCTATCTATATATTTGATTATAAATATATACATATACTATTTGAAGAGTGTCAGACTTTCTAAAATAAAGTATAAATAAATATATATATATATATGTATATATATATATATATATATATATGGATTTCTATAATGAGCATTAATTAATGCTTATATGTATATATATATAAATATGTAAAATAAGTATTAAATAAAATCAGTAAAAATGTGTCACAATAATGCAGTTGCTTTATATATATGTACAGTTATAATATATATATATATGAATGTCTATATATATTGCCTCACAAATTTCTATGTTAAACTCTAGTTAAAATCGTTATTAAGATTGTAAATGTAAATGATGGTTGTTAAACCCTCAAGCAAATACATTCCAATAGTCATTGCTGTTGTACTTACTTTTACACAAATACACAGACAACCACATACATAATTGTTTGAAGTTTGCATAAGTTACCTCCTCCGTTCTATACACACAAATGTTATTTTATCTTATACACATGTTAGCAGCATGTTATGTTATCAGCTGATTGGCTGCGACAGTTTTTGTATTGTTTTTGTTGATTAAAAAAGAAAATGTTAAATACATATATAAAAGAAAAAGCAATTTTGTAGTCTTATAATTATACACATATATATTTATTTATTAAGAATCTAAGCAATAGTAATTGTTTTTTAGTTTTTTTTTAATACAAATCAAAAGAAAATCATTTCTTGGCCAATTCAGCGGAGAGCCAATCGAGTCCCTCGTACAAGCCGTGCCCCTGAGTGGCGCAAGTCGACTGAATGAACCACTAAACGAGAGAAAGAAAACCAGAACATTAATGTTAGCGGTGCAATCGGAGAGTTCACACTTACATGACGATTCCTCAATTGATTCAAATGGAGCTTGTCAGTCAATTCGGCAGCACTCATCGCATTCGGCAAATCCTGTTTATTGGCAAACACCAGCAAAACGGCATCTCTCAGCTCATCTTCTTGCAGCTGCGCATAAATGAATATTAATTAATATATCCTAAATTTATAGGTATATATATAATTTTTAGTTACCATATTTTGCAGTTCTTTTTCAGCCTCGTTAATACGATCGCGATCGTTTGAATCGACCACAAATATGAGGCCTTGTGTATTTTGGAAATAGTGACGCCAAAGCGGTCGTATTTTATCCTGGCCGCCCACATCCCAAACCGTAAAACATATGTTTTTGTACTCGACGGTTTCCACATTGAAACCAATTGTTGGAATCGTCGTCACAATTTCGCCCAATTTCAATTTATACAGTATGGTTGTCTTTCCAGCCGCGTCCAGGCCAACTGGAATAAAATTGAACGTTATCTGTTGGTGTGTGTATGCACACATATACATATACATGCATGTGTTTTCTTAACAGTGCTTAATGTTTGCAATGTGTGAGTATGTTTATGGCTGCGTGGCTGGAGCTTTGCAGCTGAATATTATTTATTACGTACTCGCGTGGCTAGCGGTAAATATAAATTGCCACCGCCTCAAAAATTAAACACACTCCTCAATCAGCAACCTACCCATTAGAATGCGCATTTGTTTTTTGCCAAATAGTCGCGTTAGTAAGCTGGATATTGTTAAGCCCATGATTTTATGTTTTTGTGTTCTGCTCCTCCAAAAAACAATTAAAAACCAAGTTTTTCACACAACTTTTTGTGTCACTAAATATTGACGTGTTACGATTGCAGCTACTAGGTTATCGATAATTTCTTGCTACTTGTCACTGCTACCATCGATTGGCTTCCCAGAGTTGTGCAGCAAATTGTTATAAATTATTTACAAAATGTACAGTATTTATAAAAATACAAAAATACGTATAAAATATTTTCTAGCAAACTTTATTTGTTTGCTTTTAATTAACTGTATTTCATTTACAAATGCATAGCGGCTTATTTTTCTGCTAGGTGGCGCTTTATTTGTTTGCTTTTAATTAAGTGTATTTCATTTACAAATGCACAGCGGCTTATTTTTCTGCTAGGTGGCGCCTATGCGAATGCAGCTACGACTGCTGCTGGCAACAAAATATCGATACTTGTCCGTTGTATTTTTTTTAAAGTTAGTGTAAATACGGAAATATTTGGTAATTGATACATCTAACATTTTTAATAATACCCTTAAATGCAATTCATTGCGACAAAAGCCTAATTTAAATATCGATATATCGATACTTTCGCTTGTGCATGCACTAAATCCGCCATTTGATTTAAATGTTTTTAGCACAGTGGTGCGAGGTATTTGAAATGTTGTAATTATGATTAATAATTACTGGGCACATATAAAATACTAATAAAGCATATGTACAAATAATTTAGTGGTTATTTCAGGATTTGTTTCGTAATTTCCAGCTTGTTATGAAATTTAAAACTACAACTTTAAATGGCATCAAATGTTGCCGCGCACCAAATTTGGCAAAATATGCGATCAGCACCGGCTCGATCAATGCTCTTCCTGCATGTATAAAATAAGTGTAGAATTAATCGAATTCAATATATGCATAATACACTTATGTATGAATGAGCATTTATTTTTATTTATTGTATATATGTATGTGTGTGTGTGTGTGTATGTGTGTGTGGTTACCATTTATTAGCAGACACACACAAACTTGACATACATACGCCGTCATCAGCAGCAAAGCTCGGTTTTGTTAGCGACAACAACAACAAAGTAGTGGACAAGGCGGGAAATAGGGAGGGACTGTTAAAAAACTCGTAAATCCAGCAAGCGCGATTTCGCCTATAAATAGTGGTAACACTGGTCGGCTTATTTCAATTCGGCGTTTACTTTCGCTTGAAGCAGACTCGTCTCGGAATCGTTGTCTGCATTTGTTGTTGTTATTTGTCTGTCATAAAAATAAAAACTGATCTTTTATTTGTTTAAAAATGAATACAAATAATTCACTGCTAATTGGCTGCGCCTTGGCTTTGGTGCTGGTCCCTTCCATTGGCTGGGCGGCTGAGAAAGCCGCTACGAATGAGGAGCCGAAAACAGATGGTGAAATAAAAATTTATAAACGTCTCATTCCTGCAGATGTGCTCCGAGGTGAGTCATTGTCTCTAAACACACACATCCATAAATACAAATGTACATTTGGCAAGCGAGCTTTTGGGTTTCCTAACGGATTAAAGTCTATACACAACATGTATAAAGTGAAGTCGTGGCTTAAGCGTATCAATGTATGTGTGGGTGTGTGTGTGTATGTTTGCAGATATTTTATTTCTAAGTTTTGCAGTTGCTGTGCAAAAAAGGAAAATTAAAAGCCAGGTATTACATTCAAAATACTTTTGATTCAACATTGAATGCAGCTAAATGTAGATAAATGTACATAGATAAATTTAGATTCGCTTGAGCCGTTTTGAAAGCACTATATACAAATTACAAATTGCATCAAGGCCAGGCAAGGGAGTTGTTTAGGTGTGTGTGTATGTGAGGGGGGGGGGGGGGGGGTGCTTAAGTTCCAAGACTGGAAAATGAGAAGACAGCCATTGTCTACTTGCAATTATATTCTGCATGTGTGTGTTGAGTGCATTTAGCAGAGCAGAAGTGAAGAAATTAAATCAGCTGTTTTAATTAAACTGGTTCTAGCTTTTTAATTTATTATTGAAATTAAAAATATACATATATATGTTTATATTATTTATGAAAAATTGTTATTGAAATTATTTAATTTTTATTTTACGATATTTCCCTTTAAGTTCAATAGCTTGCTAAAATGAAAATAAGTTTTAATTTTCTTATATTGTTGCAGATGAGTAAAAGAGTAAATTGGGTACTTCTTACTGATACTATATATTTTAGACTTATACCACTTCAATACTTATTTATTCAGTCTTATAATTAAAATTCTACTTACTACTTATACTTATTAAATCCGCATTATAATTTAAATTCAATTATTATACTTATATTTATTACTTATACTAAATATTTATACTTCTTATTTACTACTTCTTACTTACTATTTATAATAATATTATTTATTTCTAATTTAAATTCTTTTGTCCATTCCCACAGATTTTCCTGGAATGTGTTTCGCCTCGACTCGCTGTGCAACTGTTGAGCCTGGAAAGACGTGGGAATTGACTCCGTTCTGCGGCCGCTCAACTTGCGTGCAAAACGAGGAGAATCCAGCAAAGTAAAAGCGAAAACTGAATTGATTGATAAAATGAAAATAACATAAACATAATTTTATATATAGACTGCTGGAACTCGTGGAGGATTGCGGACCGTTGCCTTTGTCGCTGGCTAACGACAAATGCAAACTGGACACGGAGAAAACAAATAAGACGGCTCCATTCCCATTCTGCTGCCCCAAATTCACCTGCGAACCCGGCGTCAAACTGGAATATCCCGAAGTGGAAAAGGATGGCGACGAGAAGAAGAACTAAGCTTTTGACATTTTTCACTGTTAACTGTAACCAGATGGATTTTGTAAATAAGCACACATTTTTGTAAATTACCCGAATACTTAATAATAAACCTTGTTAGATTTGATTTGATTACATAAAAAGTGTTTTCAATTTGTAGGTAGGAAATTATACTAAAATTAAGTCTTGTTTCCGCTTTTAAGCCGCTAAAAAGCTTTTTCCCTTTGTGTTGGCTAGCAATTTGACATGTAAGGGCTGCCTCGCAAAAGCTGCTTGCTATGTACCTCAAATTTTGAACAACAGTCAAAACATCGAAATTATTTTATGTCATTTTGAATGTACGAAAAAGTAAACATTAAACATACAAATAAGAAATAAGTAAATAAATACAAATATATGCATATGTATTTGGCAATTATCATAAATGACAAAAGTTAAATTTATATGCGCATGTATGTTAAAGGAATAAAGTGCACACACATAAAAAGCTGGTTGCTATAGTATTGTATATGGGGGAGAATTTTTTTACGGACAATTCATTAGTGGTTTCCAAACTGTAACTACATTTAAATATTTATTATTATTTATTGTTTATGTCAAATATTTATTCTACTCATACAATAATTTATAAATAAGTACATTAAATATAATGCCATAAATTGCTATTTTGTTTAAATCAATTTTAAAAAGGTTTTCGTTTATCCCAATTTGAATTGCCGCCTTTTGTTTTGCAACCAATATGCCGTTTTATGTAAGTGATGCGTAGACTTCGCCATTTTGTTTTCCCAAAACTTAAACTCCTCCTATGCAACCTGTTTTTTTCTGTTACCTTTTGTTTGTCTGCGCTGTGTGCGCTGTCCGCCTCATAAATAACTAGTTCGACTCCAAATGTATTGAACCCATGTCTGTAAAGAGAGCACTCCACATACACATATGTGTACATACACACACGCACACACACACACACACACGCACACACCCGCACATGCATGCATTTGAGCTCCTTCTGTTCAACGCAGTGAACGAATTGCGGTTGAGAGTAGCAAAAAAGTGGAAGTGAGCTTCCTGAGAGTGTAAAAAGCTTAACACTCTATTATTAATTAGATAAATAAATAGATAGACAAACAAATAAATAAGTAAATCAATATATAAGTAAATATATTTAAATAAATACGCAATTAAATAAATAAGTAAATTTAAAAATAATTAAAAATTTAAATAAATAAATTAGTTTAAGAAAACTATTACCTGCCTATCGATATTTATAATCATTTTTTATTTGCTTCAGCCTTGATTATTATCGATTAGCGTTTTTTTTTTATTTTCTTATCGATATTTGCTCCCATTTCTTATTATTTCATCGTCTACAAAATAAGACGTCAAGAAATTTAACTTTATTGTTTGCTGGGTTATAAGCTCACACACAGACATAAAATTGTATTATATATATATATATATATATTTATATATATGTACTGTTACATATTTACATTCTTCCATATCTCTGCGAACGACTCAAAAATAAAGTTCGATTAGACCGGTTTTTGGTAATTTTTTGTTTTTTTCTCTCTCTTTTGGTTTCATAGATGAGTGCTTCATCAGGCATTGGAAGGCATCAGCATCAGGCATCAAAGCATCAAGTTTGGAATGTCTTCATTAGTCGCAGACAAAGTTGCTCAGCTTCTCAGCTTGTCAGTTTTCAGGTTTCCAACACATAAATACCCTAACCAAAACTAATAAAAGGTTACGCATTATCACTTTAGCCACTTTAGTTATATAATAATAAGATATATTGATATGTTTATTGATTTATTTACTTATTTATTAACTTACTTATCGAGTTAGATTGCTATTTATTCATTTACTCATTTATTTGTTTATTCATATATTTATTTGTTAATTTAATTATTTGCCCTCTTCCTTTAATTGAATTATTAATTTTTGCATATCTATTGTAAATTAATTTAATTAGATTTTTCTCTTTTACGTGTTTTCAGATATATTTTCTGCTTATCTTGGATTGTTTGACTTTCAATTTTATATTATTTGTTACATTTGAAATTGTTACCTACGAGTTGCTTTTGATTTCTTTCATTTTCTCGATTTGTAGATTTTGTAGACTGCATTAAAAAAATAAATAAACACATAGTTAAGAAAATTTCTCATTTAACTGATATTTTATATTTTATTTTTAATTTAATTCAAAATATTTGTTTGCCTTTTGTGTTTAACTGCACCGACTCAATTTAGTCGATTATAAAAATAAGTAAATCTATTTATTTATAGTTTTAATTCTGCAGCTCGGCGAGGTGATTAACAAGTTGACATATCAATTATATATATTAAATTGGGTGTCATATTTCACAGTCAGACTTAATGGTGTCCTAAAGCCAGCATTTAAAGTTTGCGGTCTTAGCCACAAAAAAATCTGCGGTATGAATTTAAATACAAACATACAAACATACATATATATAAGCTTGTGGTTAGTAGTTATATGTGGTAGTAGTTATATGTTCGTTCATTAAATAAAATACATTCATTTAAACGAATTAACTAAAAATCAATCGCACATTAAAGAATTAACTTTATAGCTGCTCTTTAATATTAATGCATAAATATATGAAATTTTAATGAAGACGTCACTTATTAACTATTTTTCATTTAAATTGTTAAAAGAAGATAGATAAATAAACTCAAACATATATACTATTTATTTAAACTATGTATTTATTTCAGTTTCTGTGTTAAATAAAGGTTTTATACGAATTAAAAATAATTACCTTAATGTTAACAATTTATATTAATAATAACACAATCAATGAATAATTAATTATAAATCTTATAACTTTCATAATTAATGGCTATATTTTGTAAATTAAAGTCGATTTTTAGTTGAACTTAAGCCATTATTTACTTTCTGTATTTTTTTAGTTGACATTAAATAAATATATAATTTTATTTAAATATTCCACACAGTATTAGCGCCATCTTGCGTGAAATGGACCAATTAATTACAATTTTCTTAGTTCATCTAAAAAAAGCTGTTAACGATAAACAAATTTCCCCAAAAGTGCAAAATTTCCCTTAGCGTCGGTAAAGCAAAAATAGGCAGAAGCTTTCACATACTCGCGCCGGAGTGACCAGATTTTGCATCCTTCGAATATTGTTGCCGCCTTTTCGCTTGACCACGCCCAAAAAAAAACTTAGAGTCAATTTTGAAAGGCAGTTGAATGACAAGTTTTTTGCTGTGTTTCAAAAAGGGGAACCAAGCCCCAATAATAAAATTTATATATGTGTGTAAATACATATATATCTTAAGAATTAAGTTTAAATTTAATTCTTAATTTACAATGGATTCGTGACTACAACTTAAACGCGTCATTTACGATTATTTGTATGTCGTTTTTTTAGTTTGGTCTATGAATCGTGATCAACTAAATATGGCGAAGAAAAACCAGAAAGAATTCCAGCATTAGGCTTTTGGTAAAAAACATGCATTCCAGTGCACACACACATGCATATATGCTGCAGTCTCCTTGCACACATACAGACACACGCAAGTATAAAATATATATGTACAATAATGGGAAGCTGATGATCACACAGAGCTCTGTTGCCTTTGCGTGTGTGTGTGTGTGTGTGTTTTACTGAAGGCAATGGAGACATCGAGACAGACGGAGAGATGCCGTATCCCAAAAAACACGGACACGCAAACATTCACTGCGGTTGGCCTTATAAATAGTAATGTCTTCATCAGCAAAAGCCAGCGACAGCAGCAAGAGATGCGAATGAAGGGGGAAATGGGGGATAACGAAAGCAAGCAGCAGGCAGAGCAAACAGCAGGCAGGCAGCCAGTGAGCTACAGAGAGAGAGAGAGAACGAGTTGTTTGGGAAGGGGAGGGGAAAGGAGAGGTCACGATGGCAAGCGATTGCATCGAATGGGTTTTAAACTTGAGCGAGCGCTCAGCCTAAGGCGGAAAGTTTTCCCGCATGGGTTAATCGAAATCTTCTCCAACACAAAGCAGAGCTGAATAAGGTTTGCTGTGTATAAGTGTTATCTCTAGCGTATAAGAATGCAGGGCGTATTTGTTGAGCAACCCTCGCAACAAGACGACGAAAGCAACAATTTAGTTGATGTTGTTGCTGTTCTTGTCAACTTTTTGGATCCTTGCGCAGCGTATTTGGAATTTAGTATTAGGTTTGTAACAAAACAGAATAATAATTATGATTATATTAATAATAATAATAATAAAAGAGAATAATAGTAATACGACTTATAATAGTAAGAGCAATAATAATAATATTAATAATAACAATTATATTAATAGTAATTATAATAATAATACAAATAATACGATTTAGAAAGCATAAACCAAACTAAAACTTAAATGCAGGCAGTTTAAATCTAAAGAGTATCAAAACTTCGGCATGCTTAAGCTAAATGTTCTCTTCTTTTGCCCGCCCTGCATCCCACATAGCATACACATACATACACATACAACATAATTGTGATCTTCGCCGAGTTCGAGCTCTACCGTCGGTAGTCGCATCGATATTAAATGGTATGTATATATGTTTCTGTGTGTGTTCATAAGAATATATTGAGTATGAAGTATGTGTGTGTGTTTCATACAAAACTGGAATTGAGAGCGAGAGTTGTTGGCTTCGCTGGAAATAAAGCGAGTTGACTTCGTCGTTGACTGCTTCGTTTTGGTTTCCGATTTGCTGACTAATTAAGCCCTTAAGATCGACCCAGGCCCAGAGACCTGGGCTTGCAGCCAGAGCCGAGCCGCATTGGAAAATAAAGTCATTTCGTCGGCTGCGATTGTCAGTCATAATAATAACAGCGTGAAAACTATACAACAACAACAACGAAGAAAAATTCGATAGTTTGGAAGCAGCCTTGATGCGAACAGCAAACATGCAAGCATATATATATATGTATATGTGCGTATATGTGTTGCATTAACTCTATGAAATTTGTATTATATATATTTCTTTATTTATTTTATTAACATATATTTATTTATATAAATTAAGCTTTTCTGCATTTCGTTTTTTTCCTTGAGCAGTTTTTATTCAATTTGATTACTTCTTCTTACCTTTTCGGGCATTCCCCTGTTAATGATTTGGTTGGTTTTTTGGAAAGTAGGGAATAAGAGGCCAGGCTGCAATGATATTTGCATGGAATTGGAAAAGATATCAGAAAACATAAAGTTTACACCTAAATTAAAAGCTTTTGTCTCCGATATTTATATAAAATTAATTAGAGGAATGCTCAATTCGCCAAAACAGTAAAAACAAATATATGTATATATATATTTTTCTATATATTAAATTGAAATAATTTCTATTTGAAAAAATATATAAGAATTACTGCCCCTGTAAATTTCATATAAATTGATTGAATGTAAATTTCAAAACTAGACTTTAAAGAACAAAAATTACGTGTGTATTTATTTTTTATTGTATTCATCTTATTAACTTTATTAATTATTCATTCATATATATCATTACCAGCTTAAATAATAATAATAATAATAATATTAAGTATAAATAATTCACTTATAAAAGATAAATAAATGTAATAATATTTAAATCTTCAGTTAAATTACTTAATATTATTAATATATATATATTTTAAATTTTAGATATTAGAATTTCACGCTTAATTTATTACTTAAATAAATATCTACATTTAGTTTGATTTCAGTTTATTTAATTTCCTAACTTCTTAAGAGTTAGGTCAGAATATAGGTCTTGTTTGGCCCGAGGACTTTCAAGAACTTTTAATGAGTGCCCTATGAAAGTATAAAATAAACCAATCAGATACATAAAAAATTAGTCAGCAAAAGAAATGAGAAAATTTGCCTTTTTTCGTATGTTCAACCTTTTTTTTGACAAACTGTGCAGATTTTTATGCGTAAACTTTGTTTTAGAAAAATGGGAAATTAGCCTTTCGCACTTGGCATAAAAACATAAGCAGACAAAGTTTTTTGGGAATTGGAAAGAGAAAATCACAAAATGCTGTGCTTAAATATAAAACAACATACATACAATGGAATGGAAGGTGGAAGTTCTCAAAAAAACGCAACGTTTTCATTTGTATCTGAGATGCTGATGATGCTGATGCTGCTGGACTGATTTGAATGCAGATGCAAAACCAAAAAACTTAAATATACACATGAATACATACGTATACATTAACATATATATATATATATATATATATGTATATACATATATATACATATACATACATATCTGGTTTTATGTTGTTTCCGAGAAGCGACAGAAGTTCCCTCGTTAAATAAGACGAATGCGTGCAAGTGTGAGTGTGAATGCTTTGTATTCACAATCCACAATCTCAATCACAGGCAGAGGCAGAGGCAGCTCGCTCTCGTGTTCATAAAATAAATAAAAAAAAATATATAAGAAAAACGAACAAAAAACTTGAAATGACTTGAATAAGACGTTAAATTACAAAAGGAACACACATAATGAGAACGTTGCCGCGATAGTGCTGACACTATTGCTTTTTGCCCGTGAAAAAAATGGCTGGCAATTTGTCATTTTTAGAGAGTTTTGACTTAATTTTTATACATATGTAAATATAAGATATATAGCCTTTTTATCCGACAAAATCTTTTTTCTGCAGCCAGAAGTGCAATTTAGCTTTTTTATGTATTAAAAAATATATATTAAAGTTGGCTTTTTATTGACCCTATCGCTTTTATCGTTTCAAAAACTAGCTTTCTCTTGGATATTCTTTCTCCATTAAATCTATGCAAATAAATATATGCAAATGAAATATATTTCACAATGTTTTCTATATAAAAAAAAACAGATAAAAGTTACCTGAGTTTTCTACATTTATTTTGCCGCTAAAGTTGCCAGCACTGGCGCAAAAAGAGGAGCGCACAGCAAGCAAGTCAGCGCAGCGCAGCGCATTTTAAGGATCGTTCCAGTACCCGCTGTGTGCTCTTTCCCAAAAAGAAAAAACCTAGGTCGGCTTTGGGCATGAAGATGCTTGAGTGTGTGTTACTGGTGACTTTCCAAAATAGAGTGTTCCTCTCCGCAGGTTGCCCGAAGAAGGTTTGTTTTTTTTTTCGACGACTGCGCTTCTTCTTCCTAACTACCTTCGCTTTGACAAATGCAGACATTTGCAGGTACTTACACACACACACATACGTACAAACACATATACGGCTGCCGAATCAGTATTTGGTGCTCATTAACACTTTACCCAACAACCCGCAGCAGCCCAGCTGCAAATTTCGATCAATTACACACACACATACGTATGGATGTAAATTATGTAATTTATATATTTATTATATGTTTATATATATATATATTTCACTTGGTTGATAACGATTAAATCGATAAATAATAATCAATGCAGCGTAAAATGAGCTTTAGCTTAGGGGAATATATATAAAATGGGAAATAGGAAAACAATTTTGCAGAAATCACAGTTCATTTTTCATTATGCGTTTTTTTATTTATGTTTATTTGTATTTATTTTTATTTATATGTATTTATTCATGCAATTTTAATTTTTCATGTATTTATTTTCATTTACTTGTAATTATTAATATTTATTACAGACATTTTATGAGCATAATTATTTTTAACGCACTAAGTGTTTTATTTATTACACACAACTTATTTAGTAACTTTGTTGGGGGAGTGAACAGTGTATCAATTCCTAGGATTTTCAATACCATCAAAAATTACATGGAACGAATGCTTTTTCCTATTTACAGATATGTGTATTCGGTGGCATGTTGTCAAAGTCAAATATGCAGATGAGTGCAAACAAATATGAGCGCATATACACACACATGTATACATAAGTGTTTGTGTATGTATTTAGTGTAAGTGTGTACATATTTACCTTTTGCGAAAACTACAGCTTGCAAGCTATTGATAGTTTCTGCTTCTTCTTCCGCTGCTCCCACTTCTTCTTCTGCTCTGAAATTAAATTTTTAAAATATGCTGCGTTTAAATTTGTTTGTTTTAAAAAGGCTTTGCAGGATCATCAACAGCGTCGTTGGTCATTTGTTCAAATCACGTAGACGGGTCATAAAAAAAAACCCGGATACAGACGGGGTAATTTCTTTATAAAAAGAGCATTTTGTTGCATTAATTGAGCACTCACGTACACACATACGCACACAACATATGGGGCTCACGTGTGTGTGTGCAAGATGTGTACAGTTTTGAGTGCTGGCAAAGGGAGCAAGTGGTGTGAGTGAGTGAGAGATACAGGATGATGATGATGATGACAAGCAAGTGCGAGTGTGTCTGCAATAGAGTAGGAGAGACGCGCAGGGCAGAGAACAAAAAACACACAAAGCGAGCGAAACAGATAGCGCGGGTAAGCGTGTGCGTGAGAGAGAGAGAAGCAGCAGAGAAGAGAGCGCTGTGCAGACAGAATGTGGGTGCGCCTTAAAGATCGCCGCCGTCGTCTCTCTGCACGTTTGCTTGCTGCCTGCTGCTGCTGCTGCTGCATAACAAGTAGCAAGTTGTTAAAGTTGGTTTCTTCGACGCCGAGCCAACATCCACTGTGCGCTTGTGTGTGTGTATTGTACCTGCAGCATTATGAAAAGAGAGAGAGCAACGACAGCTTTATCTGTGCGAGTGGTGTCAACTTTTGAACGCAAAACGGCTGAAATTAATAAACAAATTAAGAAAGCATTTAAATATTTAATTGTATAAAATTAATAATAATGAATTAATATCGTTTACGTTTGTGTGTCATAATGATATTGCTTTGAAAATTTCATCAAAACAAGACTGCTGCCAACTTATGGATGCAAAACGGTTTCAAAAAATTGAACTAAGAAATAAAATTCTTAATTGTTTAATTGTTGTAAAAACTAATAAATCAGCAAATTTATTTTTAGCGTATACATTCATATGTATTTAAGTTATCTCATAATTGATTTGTTTATTAATTAACTAAAATAAAATTGTTAATTGTTTAGAATGTATAAATTTAATAAAATAAAAAATAAATAATAAATTATGAAACTTAATTTTAATGGATATGTTTGCATTTATAAATTTTATTTTGTTATTGTTTTGTTTATTGCTTTTAACATCATGCTTAATCAGCTTTTTTTCACAGCTCATTTGACAGCACTGATCTCTGCAAGTCAAATTTGGCGAGAGAGACAACGTTTTGCTTTGGCCATCTTCAATTTTTGCCCGCCTTCTCTCAATTTTTTTTCCGGCTTTGAGCAAACATAAACAGAGGCAGCGGCCGAGGCAGAGCAGATCGTGACCTGTGTGCATGTATTGTTGTTGTGTAGTACACTTGTGTCTATGGCGGCGTCGCTGTCTGTGTATGTGTGAGTAGTGCTTGTCTCTCTCTCTACGTGAGCGAGTGTGTCTTAATCTGTGCTAGTATCTGTTTGAGTTTTGTTTTGTTTTTCTTTTTGTGTTAGTGTGTGTGTATGCGTGAGCAGCATGCGTTGCTCCAGCTAAATTAAGCGAGGCATTGCAAGAGCTGCTGCTGCTCAGTCAGTAAGACGACGACGACGACGACGACGACGTCGACGCGCCGTGTGCCCGTTTGCCGTTATTATATTGACTTTGTCACACTTAATTTATTTTTTGCTTGCTGTTAGTACAAATAAAGTGCTTCATTTGCAGCAGCGCTCGATCGTTTGTATGCCTATGAATATATGTGTATGTGTATTGCGTAAATACTGTAAGAGAAATTATACCAAATAAAAAAACAGCAACGAAATACAATTACTAAAAATAATAATGAAATTCTAATGAAAAATACAAATACATATTATGTGTATGTTTATGTGTGTTTCTACTTACATACATATATATATATATATATAAATATATATACATATATGTTTATGTAGTCGCAATTGATCATTTTAATTGAAAGCAAATCGTTGCATTTGCCGGCGGCGAATTTAGTGCGTGTGAAATGCCGTGACAGAAGCGCGTCCCATCTGACTTCGTTTCATAATTGCCACAAAAAGAAAATTCCTTCTCAAACGGCGAGCGGACCTTTAATCGAAATGGATGCTTACACATTACCCACTTACTTTCCACTCGCGTAAGTAACAACAAGCTGAGCTTTCTACCCTGGCTGCTTTAGCATAGAATGCATGCCTGCATATTCCGCCATTTTGGGTATTTTTTGATTGTTAGGGAACTTGCAATACGCACAATTGTAAGTAGTAGTGGTATGTAGGTGGTATGTGTATGTAGTATGCGCATAAGAGTAAATATTTATTGTATGTATTATAAATAACAGAGAAAAGTTACTTAAATAAATAAATATAAATTTAGACATTCATAATTACTCTAACATGTGTTTTGTTTAAAAATTGCAATTAAATTAAATTACTTCCTGCAGCGCATCGCTGATATCGTTATCGATTTTCTGCAAGGAGGCTCATAACGATCTCTGTGTAAAAGCAAAAGAAAAGAAGATGTGGTTACAGACTTACCTGGCAGGAGAAGCTGCAATAGTTAAACCGTAAATTCGACTCCAATACTTAGTAAGGAGTTAATTGAGATCTCAGTACACAAGCACATGTGCATGAATGCATGCATATGTGTATGTGTGTGTGTGTGCGTATGTGCGCGCGTATAAATAGCAGGCGTAATAAAGAGCTTCAGTTTTTGGCCTCCCTTTTTCGATGCTGATGCGTGCAAAAGGCAAAGGCTGAATGTGGATGCTGAATGTGGATGTAAATACGGGTTGTGAATGTAGATGTCTTTGTTATCGTCACGACGTTTTCTTCGGTATCATTTTGTATGTTTCTCTTGAGCACTGCTTCCATCCAAAAAACCTGTTTTAAACATTTAAAAAAAAGAGACAAACATATATTATATGTATTTATGGAGAAACCACTGCTTCTATGTATATTTATGTAAATTTACTTAATAATTCTTAAAAAACTTATACAAATATTAAACAACTTTTAAAAATTAAATTTTTTTTCGTTAAATTGATATATAAATAAATAATTTGTATTATAAAAAAGAAAAAATTTAAATATACATGGAAATTTATGTAACAAAAAAAAAAAAAAAAAACAAACAACAAGTTGCTTTATTATTATTACTATTATTACTCATATATATATTAATATTATTATTATTTTTAAATATAATATATCTTAAAATTAAAATATATATTTATTGAATTATTACATTTTAAAACAAGCGAAAACGTTACAGTCGGGGATAACCGACGAAATACTTTGATACCATACTTTATTCCAGCAGATAACAGATAAAGAACACGGTGGGTGTACCCAAGAAATTCTGTCCAAGTTTACCTTTCAAATTAAAGTATATACAACCTGGTTACCTTACTTCGAAGTTTGGTAACTGTAGCTCTTAAATTTCGGAAGATAAAATCTTCTGGGAATTTTGTAGGCGGGAGTGGGCGTAACCTTCCGACTTGGTAAGTGTTGCTCTTACAATGCGGGAGATATATCTATTACCGTTTTTGGGGGCGGCAGTGTACGTGGTCCAACATTTGTTTTTCGGATTTTTGAATATGCCCTTTAAATTTGGTGAATCTAGCTTTCTTATCGATTTTCACTAACAGGTGTATCGGGGAGCCATTAAATTTGTTATCGATCTCTAAGGGGAGTTACCAGTAACATACTTAAAAAATTTGGTGACTCTAGCTTACAAATGGTATAAGATATGCGTATTTAAAATTTCTAAGGTCGAAGCTCCTGGGGGCGTCGGTGGTGGTACAAAAACATAGACAGCGATCCTTAGATAAGGTTACCATCAAGTTACATTCTAGGTCTGGTGACTCTACATAAAAAGTGTGGGAGATATACATATATGTCGATTTACGCTTTCCGAAATATCGGAATTGGCGATTATGAACGCATATGTGGGCGTGGCCATTAAAATTTGTTATCCGTTCTTAAAGGCGGCTTTCAGTAATATATCAACCAAATTTTTCTTACTCAAAACCTAAGGAAGATATAGACATTTACAATTTGTAGACGTCGGAGATGGGCGTGGCATATCCCAATCTTTGAAGGACATCTCCAACAACTTAGCAACCAAATTTGGGATCTGTAGCCTTAAAATCGTGGGAGTTATGTGGCTTTGCCTGGCGCAGGCACAGACAAGTATATGTTTCAAGTTGCAAGTCTCTATTATTCATACAGACGGACAGACAGACAAACAGCATGACGGACATTACACAAAACCAGTATACTATGATACCTTCGGTAAATATAAACATAAAGAAAATTAAATAATTGTTTAATTAGAATTGTTGAAAAGCCAGAAAAATAAGGTTTGTAAATTAAAGATAATTAATTTAAATTCGATTTTCTATATTTATATTCTATTGGTATTAACGTGTTTCGCATTCAAAAAAAAGTTTTCTATTTGTTGGGCAGCAATAATTATTATACAAATTAACATATGGTATTCGAGGATATATAAAATGAATATAAATATAAATAAATATATTTATTTATTTACAATTTGGTATCCACATCACGAATAAACTTGAGTTTTACGTAGATAGACTTTGATTTACATTTTTATTACCCCAACGATTTGCGCATTTCAAAATAAGTAGAATTCTCAAATGTGCAACGATAAAATACCCAGTATTTTATTATATGTGTTTTATTTTAATAAAATGATCGGCTATGAAATAAGGTTTACTGAGCTTGAAATCTATTTAATTATCTTTTTGGAATTGGGGAATTTCGATCTAAAATCTTATGCAAATAATTATTGTTAATATTTATTTATTTATTAGGTTTATTTATTTAACATTCAAACTTTAAAAGATTAAAATTTATAATGTCAGTTTGTAGTTGTTATTTGTTGTACTTACTTGGACTAAATGCAGTATTAAAACTTTGACAGATTTGTTGTATGTTGCAGCAGCAGTTAACCTAGGATATAAAAATTAAACTTATAAGATAAATATTTTTGGGGTTATTAAAAGTAAGCAAATAGATGTTCAGTTCCGTTTAATTTATTTAATTATTATATTTTGAAAAATTAATTTTTGTAATTATTTTTTTTTTATGTATATTTTATTTATTTGTGTCATTTATTTACTTACTTGATTAGTATTTGTTAATATATTATTTAATTATTTATTTATTAATCTTAACAGTTCTATATTTTATGTTTATATTATGATTTTATTTGTATATACAGTGTCTTGCACCTAATTTGGATCAGAGTCAAAGAAAAAAAGGAACTGAAATAAACTAATTATACATTATTTTTCGAAAATTCCAAAGACTGATGGTAGGTACATATAATAACCACCTAAATTATTATATGACCCCAATACACTGGGGTTTCCCCACCTGCTAGGTAGGATTATGTAAAAAAGTAGCCTATTTTTAGGGAAAATTTTATTTGTACCCGTCTAAATAAAATAATATATTTGGATTATAAAAACTTAAATAAGGATGTTAATACTTAGTATGATATCCTTTACCCTTAACAACTTCCCTTAACCTATTATTCATGGAAGATACCAACTTCCTGGTAGCTTCTAGGCTGATTCTGCTCCACTCATCCCGTAGAGCAGCTTTGAGGTATTCTTTGCTGGATATCCTATGCTTCCGGATTGTATTTTCCAGCAGAGCCCACAAATTCTCAATAACATTTATAACTGGAGACTGGGAGTAAATTTTCCTTTAGTATGTATAGGTACACATTCTTGTCCATTGTTGTTTCAAAAATCACAAAATTCCCGAATCCGGCTGATGAGATACATACCCATACCACGTCACTTACTCCGCCATGCTTGACTGTTGCCTTTACGTGTTTGGGATTCAGGTCAGTATTGGATTGTAGCCACACATAATTCCGTCCGTCCGAGTCAAAAATGTTGAATTTGCACTCATCTGCAAATATGACTGTGTTCCAGAACTCCAAATCCTTGTCCAAGTGGTTTTTGGCGAACGTCATCCAAGTCCCTCTATTTTGTACGCTTGTAAAGTGCTTCTTCTGTGGTACTCGGGCATTAAAGTCATGTTTCCGCAGAAACCTGCGCACAGTTTCCACACAGCACTTTTTCCCCATTTCATCCTGCACCAGTTGAGCCACTTTTGGAGCCGATAGCTTGGGATTTCCCCTTATTTTCCTGGTGATCCTCCGCTCCTCCTCTTCGGTGAAAATCTTGTTTGGTGCCATTCTGGCCTTGTTCTCAATCCGATTTTCGTCGACGAAGCGCCGAATGATGTTATACACAGTTAAGTTGCTCAAATTCGCGATATGAATATTCGTTTTTGTGGTGTTCCAGGATGAGTTTCCGTTGTGCGGTAGTCCGTTTGTCCATACTGCTTATTGGCTTATTGCACCCGGGATGCAGGATGAACCTAAACTGACTACGAAGTATTGGTCTATTTATACCGAAAATACTCAACTTTAGGTAAAAAATCCGGGTTTTATGGCACCCAGGTGTCCACAATGTACCTGGTCCAAATAAAATTTTCCCTGAAAATAGGCTATTTTTTTCACAATCCTACCTAGCAGGCGGGGAAACCCCAGTGTATTGGGGTCATATATTAATTTAGGTGGTTAATATATTTACCTACCATCGGTCTTTGGAATTTTTGAAAAATAATGAATAATTAGCTTATGGCAGGCAATTAGGTTTTTTCTTTGATACTGATCCAAATAAGTGGCAAGACACTGTATATATATAGATACATATATATAATATTTTTATTTGTATATTATTTATATATATTTGTATCTTATACTTTATTTATATGTCTTCTACAGGTATACGGAACTGCAGTTTTTGGCATCTCGTCGTGCCGCGGCTGCCGCTGCTGCTGCCTCTGTGATGCCTAGTTCCGCTGGCGGTGGTCACACAACGGATGTAAGCAGTACCGTGCCTGTGCCCGGTTCACCCATTCCGTCAGGGATTGCGGATTCAACACCCGCCACTGCGAATATGGGGGCAACAAATGGCACAAATGGTGCCACAAATCAGGCGCTGACCATTGGCAATCTTCCCGCCCATCATCATCATCATCACGTCCACAGCCATAGCCACAATCACAGTCACAGCCATGTCGGAATCGGAGTGGGCGTTGGAGTGGGCGTAACTGGGCAACCACCACAGCAACATGACTTCCATCCGGCTTACAGAATTCCCAGCTATATGGAACAGTTTTATTCCTTACAGCGCAGCAGTCCCTCGGCTTCCTATCATGGTTTGTATACGCTGAGAAAATATATAATAAAATAATAATGTATTATTAATAATTTCCAAATATTATTAAAAATATCTGAGAAATTTGTATGGTATTTTATTATATTAAATAATATAATAAATAATAATAATGTAATTTTTTTTAAATTAAAATCTACATTGAAATTGCAAATTTAACTTTAATCATATTACAATTGTAATAATATTTATATTTAATTAATATTATTATTCTATTTTTTCTTGCTTTTTGGATTTCTTTAATCAATCTAATTCTGTTTATACTTTGATACCGAAGGTATCATAGCAAAGTTCTCTCTTGTTTTTTTACTAAAGTCGATCATTTGAATTATAAAACATTTAAATTGCAAGTTTCCCTTTTCTTATATTAAAATAATAATTGTTTATTTATTTATTTACTATCAACTAAGATCAGTCGACACAAAAAAAACAAAAAGTATGAAATTTAATTTAAAATAAATTTAAAATTATAAGTATGTTTACAAATAAGAAATATTTATAAGATTAATGGGGGTATTTAAATGCAAAATGGTCTAACATTTGTTGCATGGATTGGGGAAAAGCCAGTAAAACCCAATCAGACCAATAATTATTAGTAAGAATTAGTTATATTTAATTATAAATTGTTAATATTTTGGGTTTGGATTGGATTGGATTTAGATTTTTTTTTTATTAAAACCAATTATTCATATTATAAGACGTTTAAACCGAAGCTATAGTTGAAAGTAGATTCCCATATTGAACTCCTTACAATAAACACCAAATTCCCGACGCCGGATGATACATACCCATACCATGACACTTCCTCCATTATGCTTGACTGTTGCCTTTACATGTTTGGGATTCAGCTCAGTATCGGATTGTAGCCACACATAATTCCGTCCGTCCGAGTCAAAAATGTTGAATTTGGACTGATCTGCAAATATGACTGTGTTCCAGAACTCTAAATCCTTATCCAAGTCGGTTTTGGCGAATGTCATCCTAGTCCCTTTATTTTTTGCGCTTATAAAGGGCTTCTTCCGCGGTACTCGGGCATTGAAGCCATGTTTGCGCAGAACCCTGCGCACAGTGAATTTCCGATTTTGAAGTGTTCCAGGATGAGTTTCCGTTGTGCAATGGTAGTCTGTTTGTCCATAATCCTTGTTGGCTTGTTGCACCCGAGATGCAGGATATAACTAAACTGACTACGAAGGATTGAGCTATTTATACCGAATATATTCAACTTGAGGTCAAAAATCCTGGTATTATGGCTCCCAGGTGTCCATAATGTAACTGGTCCAAATACGCGGTGACCTAATAGTGAATAATTAGCTTATTGCAGGCAAATACATTTTTTTTACTTGACACTGGTTCAATTTAGCTGTGAGACACTGTATGTATGTGCACGTGTCCGTGTAGCCAGTCAGTTCGGCTGCGCTAGCGCAGTATGTTTTTTATTCTGCAGTCCCTTGCCTGTCATAGGAAAAGAGTGCACTTGAAGACCTCACATTCGGGCAAGAATTTTTAAAGGGCAATTTGCCAATAAAACTAAAATATATTTAACAACTGGGTTCAGGGTATAACGAAGTCGATCTCACTCGACAGCATTCTTGTTTTATATTTAGTTGTATTTAGTATTATTACTAACAATATTCATATTTATTTATTATTATTGTTATTTATTTAATTTCTTTCCATTAGATCCGTATGCGACCTGTTCCCCGGCTTTCCATTTAGCCGGATTGGGGCTGGGTTCGGGGGAGTATTTGAGTGCACGTGGCATGGGTTCCCTGAGCGAGTTGCATCATGCTGCAGTGGCAGCAGCCGCAGCAGCTGCAGCTGGTTCGCTGGCCAGCACCGATTTCCATTTCAGTCTGGATGGGAATGGGAGGCTGAACAGTCCAAGACCAGGAGGGGCAGGGAGCAGCATGCGCGCCAGTGTGAGCCGGAAGAGAGCGTTGTCCTCCTCGCCCTACTCCGACTCCTTTGATATCAATTCGATGATTCGATTCTCCCCCAATTCGCTGGCTGCCACCTTGATGAACGGGGGGTCGAGAGGCAGTAGTGCTGCTAGTGGTTCCTATGGCCATTTGGCCGCCAGTCCCATGGCCCATGCCCATTCGGCAATGGCGCCACATCTGCAACAGTTGCAGGCGCATTTGCTGCGCGCCAGTGCTGGACTCTTGCACCCGATGACGCCTCAACAGGCAGCGGCAGCTGCCACCTATTCGATGAGTCATGTGGCAAGTGCCGCAGCTCTGGGGCTGACAGATGTCGCCCTCAAGTCGAAGGATCTGGCGGTGGGTTTGACCAACGTCAGCCAGGCCTCTACGCCAACCTCCACCTTGATCAGCACAGCTGGAGAGGATTCAACGACTACAACGACCACGAACAACAATAAGGCAATGGGAGGAACGAAGGTAAGTTGGTTAGAAACCATAAATAACTTCAAATAATGGTGTAAGATAATATCATTTAAAATAATATAAACAAATAATAGATTATATTTAAAATGATAACAAAACAGTATTTTAATTAATTTACGATTTTTATTATTAATTATAAATGAACTGCTTATAAATGAAATTATATTAAAATCGACCCAAAAACTGCAATGTTTTTTTAATATCGATTATTTTTTTATTATACAAAATATTAATAAAGTCGTTCTTAAATTAACAAAATCGACAGGAAAAAAATGATTTGTTCTTCTTTTTTTATTAATTGACTTATTTATTTAACTAGCTACAAGTCAGTTTTTTTAAAATTAAGCTAAACGCCCTGAAAACTAGAATGAATTATTTATAATTCATTTGTTTATTTTTTAAAATATTTAATAAATAATAAATTTAACACAGTAGTTATTAACAATTTGTAATAAATTTCATATCGCAAAAATATATATAATTGTTATTTTAATTAATAAATAATTGCAGAACTTCGAGGATGGTGGTTGTTGCACGGAACGCCATCGGTCATCAGCCGTCAAGAATCAATCCTCAAAGCACCTGGAGCAACCCTCGTCTACATCGGAGAGTGTTGTGGCCCAGATGGAGGCGGATAGTGCTTCGGCTAACATGTTGGAGCGACGACAACGGAGCAAATCTTTGGTAGGTCAGCAACAACAACAAATGCAACAACAACGCATCCACGATGAGATTAACAGCCAAGTGGAGCATTCAGGATTCAATGAATACGATTGCACCACAGCGGATACAACAGATATTAAGGATGAGCCCGGTGATTTTATAGAGACAAATTGCCATTGGCGCAATTGCCACGTGGAATTTATGACCCAAGATGAGCTAGTGAAGCACATCAACAACGATCACATCCAGAGCAACAAGAAGGCCTTCGTCTGCCGCTGGGAGGATTGTTCCCGTGGAGAAAAACCCTTCAAAGCACAATATATGCTTGTCGTCCACATGCGGCGCCACACGGGAGAGAAGCCCCACAAATGCACTGTAAGAAACTACTTTTTATTTGTAATTATTTATTAATGGTTTTTTTTTAATTAAGAAAATGCCCCTGAAAACTAACAAGATTTTTTCTATGAGAATTTCTAGCTTTTTATTGATTTAAATATTTATTTAGCTTTTAATTGATTATTTATTTATTATTAATTCTTTTACTGGTTTAATTATTTATTTAGCTGTGTTTGTTTTTTTTATTAAGAAAATCCCCCTGAGCACCAGAAATTTGTCTTTTTATTATGTATTATTTATTTTTTGATTGATTTAAATATTTATTTAGCTAGCTACAAATTAAGTCAAATAATTAGAATCGTTTTTTTTTTTTTTTTAATATACTTCTGATTATTATAAATCAATTTATAAAAATTAAAAAGGTTTCATATTTTTGCACACATATTTTGTATTATTTAGAAAAAAGTTATAAACAATTCTTTCTAAAACAGAAACAACACTCGAAATAGAAAGAATAGAATAGAAAAAAAAACTATTTTTACAAATATTTTCTAATATTCCAGAGAGTTTCTATTTATATTTCAAGCATCTTACCTCTTTAATTTTGCAGTTTGAGGGCTGCTACAAGGCGTATTCTCGCCTGGAGAACTTGAAGACGCATTTGCGTTCGCATACGGGCGAAAAACCGTATACGTGCGAATACCCCGGCTGCAGCAAGGCCTTTAGCAATGCCAGCGATCGTGCCAAACACCAGAATCGCACACACAGCAATGAGGTGAGTTTCGGAATAGATTAATTAATACATTTTTTGGTATAGATTATCGATACTTATCTTTTGCGTAGCTTAGCGTTAACAACACTCTCTTTTAAGTTTAACATAGTGGGTATATGCAATTACAATTAACTAATAATACTATTTAATATTATGCGGCGCAGGGCGACGAGTTTAAATCACGTTAATAATTCAATCAAGCAAGAGTGATACGAAAGGAATAATTAGCAGCTGTAAGCCGCCGATCAGCGAGCGCCCTATAGTTGAGAGGGGACGGTGCTCCGAGAGAGCGGTGTTTACGCTTGCGATTGTAATTTCAACTAACGTTAGGCAGGTTATATTTAACAGAGCGCTGCTAACGTTGCCGACTGCTGTTAAAGTGTATAGTCTATGTAATTAGAATTAACATTACACATTCACTAACATTCTTACTTTATTTAGGTAATCTTTTACTTCATTATTTAAATTTTAAAATTATTTATTTATTTTGATTTATGTTAATATATTAAATCTTTAAATTGTAGAGTTTTTCGGTATATATTTATTTTGATTATTTATATTACTGTTTATATATTTGAATACGTAATTTAGTATTTATATTTATTTATTTTTTTTTTATTATTTTAATTATGTATTTAATTATTTAATTTGACTTATATTTATTTATATATTTAATTCGAATTTCAAATAGAAACCGTACATTTGCAAGGCACCTGGTTGCACGAAGCGCTACACGGATCCCAGTTCGCTACGAAAACACGTGAAAACCGTGCACGGCGCGGAGTTCTATGCTAATAAAAAGCACAAAGGTTTACCGCTGCACGATGCCAACAACGCTGGGCACAGAGAAAGAGATAGAGACAGAGAAAGAGACAGGGAAAGAGAAAGAGACAGAGAAAGAGACAACAATCAGCAGCAACAGCAGCAGCAACAATCAAATAATGCTCACACCCACCACACACAACATACACAACATTCTCAACATACCCAACATTCTCAACATACCCAACATTCTCAACATTCGCAGCATCCGCAGCTGCAGGAGCAGCATATTGATTCAAGTCCCACAAGTGTCTCCAGTCCCAGCATCAAATCCGAATCCGAAACGACAACACATGGAGGCGGCGGAGGAGGGGGTGTTATTGGTGGAAACTCAGCTTCCGATTGTTTGTTGCAACTCTATCGCCATCAGACGGATGATCACTGGCCATACGATGATGTTGATGTTGATGCCGCCGATTTGCCAATTGTTTTAAGGGCCATGGTCAATGGACATGGCCATGCAACAGCAACAGTTGCAGCTGCAACAGCAACTGTTGCAACAACAACAACAACAACAGTTGTTGCGTCAGCCACAGCAACAGCAACAGTTGCTGCAACGGCAACCGCAACAGTTGCTGCCTCAATTTGCCGCCAGCCTTTCCGTAGTCGTCTCCAAACCAAAAACAATTCCATGTTATCGAATATACCCGAAACTAATCGCGCCATTGGCATCATCGAACTGAATCAGCGCATTACGGAGCTCAAAATGGAACCGGGCACAACTACGGCGGATCCGCAATTGCGGCGGGATAGTCAAAATTCCAATGCAAGCACTTATTATTGCAGCATGCCAAGTCGCAGGAGCAGTCAATGTTCACAGCTCTCCTCGATTTCCACTATGAGACCGGGTACGGTTTATAATACGGGCGTAGCGACGCCATCACTCTATGATCCCATTTCGCCGGGCTGTTCCCGGCGTTCCAGTCAGCTCTCAAACGTTCAGGCAACAACTGGAAATGGTTTACATTTAAATTCAATTCCCAATTTCAATACCAATTCCGGCTTTACTTTTACGGCAAATCGTTGTGGAAGTGGGACGGGAAATGTCACTGGAAATGGGACGGGAAATGGGAGTAGAATTGTATCGGGAAATATCACTGAAAATGGTCTTGAAATGGCGCCTGGAACTAGACCTGGAACTGGGCTTGGTCTGGCGCCGGGAATGAGGCCCGGAAATGCCATAGGAAGTGCTTTTGGCATGGGGAATTTGAGTCTGCCCCCGCCGCCCTCCTCTCACCTCATAGCCAGTCACTTGCAGCGCTTAAATCCGCAACAGCATACACAAAACCCACAACAGCATCCACAGCCGCCTGGAACTGCTCGCTTTTCCAGTGGAATGTTGCAATTTCCAGCCAATTATTATCAAAATTCCCAAAACGACTTGGAAACATTTCGACGCCAATCGGAACCAATCGCCTGCCGGAACCAGTTCCAAGCGCCACGCAATCGCAGCAGTTCTACAACAACAACAGTTCCAGTACCAGTTCCAATATCAGTTCCAGCTGCAAATTTAAATCATCCCAATGAGCAAGTTGTGAATTTGGACGAAGTTGAGGAATTAATTTTGCCTGATGAAATGTTGCAATATTTAAATCTGGTCAAAGAAACGGAACAGCCCAAAACCAGGCCTGCCAAACAGGAACTGCTAAACTTAAAATCAAGTTCCACTAAAACATTTACAACAACAAATGCAAATCTTTCTAAATTGCCGCCTCCCCTGGCCAGTCCCAGCCTGGAACTGTTATCGCCACAATCAACTCACACTATGTCAGCCTTGGGCAGCCCATACTCTCAACGGAACTATGAACTGGAAGCGAGTCACCAAAGTCATCGCTATCAGCCCACAAATCTCTACAATCAAAATAATTATCAAGCCTCCGAAAATTTACAAAATCCGCAACAAAATCAGGTCATTGATTCGTCAATGACAAGTTTGCCGGAATTGGTTCCGACGCTGCCCAAAATGAACCAAAGTGAGCAGCTCAGCTGTGCAGCGGCTGAAATTCAATGTGGCGTCGTCAGCCAATCACAGCTTTCGCCCACTGCTGCGCCAGCTAACGGCCAGAATGCGCAACAGCAGCAGCAACAGCAGCAGCAACAACAGCAGCAACAACAGCAGCTACAACAACAGCAGCAACAACAGCTGCAGCAACAACAGCAGACATCTATGCAATCGGATACATATCAGCGAACGCTGGAATATGTGCAGAGCTGTCAGAACTGGATGGAGAGCAACAGCAACAATAATAGCAACAATAACAGTCTGTCAGCTCATGCGCAAATGGCTGTCAACAGAACAGTAACAGTAGCAGCAGCTACAGCTGTACAGAACAATAATATTTGGCCGGATGTGAGCAGCTCAACGCATCCACATCCACATTCGGGCGGCAATATGATTATCAATGATATGACAACTTCATTAAGCTCGCTGCTCGAAGAGAATCGATACTTGCAAATGATGCAGTAATACAATATCGATAATGTTTTCGATTCTAGTTACTACTACTAATTTACTTAAAATACATACTTACGTATCTCGTTAAAAGACCTATCCTCAATTTAATTTTTAAATACATATTAAACATAAGCTTTGGGAGATTTGAATTTGATTTCTTTTGAAAACCAAAACTAAATTTTAGAACATAAATCACATAATGTACTTATTTAGTTTCAGTTCAGCTTACACACGCACTACATTCATTTCTAGTTAAATTATTAAGCCATAAACACCAAGTTGCATTTCTTATTTAAGTTTTAGCTTTTAAAAGTATGATCTAAATATTAATGTTAGTTAATATACAATGTGTCTTCCCAATTTTAAATGATCAAATAAAATATATATTTTCCTTTTGTATACTGTGCAAATGGCTAATGCATCCTTAATATATGGTAAATTTAGAAAAAAGAATATAGACTATTCTCGATGAGCAGCAATTTTTTACTTTTTGATTATTAGTTAATATTTTTTAATTCTGCGCACAGTCTGGCAGCTTTGCTCAAACTGCACTGTTAAGGCTCAATTTATACTGTAAATGCTCAGAAGCTGCGAAATAATAAATAACTAAAATAATTGCCTTTTGTATTTTATATTAAATGGTAACGAATATTTAATATCCGATAAATGCAGCAAATAAAGCCATAAGGTCTACTGCTTAAGCTCCTCATATTTACATTTTAATTTATTTAATTCGATTAAATATACTAATTAATACTTTTAAATACTTCGCCCACTATTTAAACAGTCTGGTCACTTGCTCAATTGTCACTGTTAATCCTCAAGTTGCACACCCCTTAGTATGCTCTAGATCTGCGCAATTATAAATAAATTAATTAAATGTATTTATAAATTAATTATAATGAATACTTAATATCTATTACAAACAATAGCATTTTCTTTACTAAAGTCTGCAATACTAAAATGCTTCGCACACTATTTTAACAGTTTAGCCTGCTCAATCGGTACTGTTAAAGTGCCCAAGCCGCGCACTAACCATCAATAAATGTATACAACTAGCCTGGCCAGTTTACTCAAATGGTACTGTGCATCGCTTGTGGTATTATCGATATTTCGACAGGCACTATTATGAAAGTATACACTTTTTTCCAATATAGTTGTGTATGTGTGTGCGCGTGTGTATGCGTGTGCGTGCGTGCTTAAGCCAGAATTATTTTTTTTTGGTTCGTACAAAAACTAAGTTAAAACAAAAGCAATTCGGCATGTGAAACTCGAGTGTTAAATTAAACACAGAATGTGATTGATCAAAATAGAGCAGTGATAAATCGCTGGCTGTTCAAATTGCACAACGCACTCCGCCTGCAAAACTCCCTATGAAAAAAGAGAAGAGAAAAAAAAAAACGTACACTGAGAGAAAGAAAACACACAATTTTAGAATGCTGTTGCAAAAACGACAACAACATGGCGCCGCCTATATTATTATTATTAGCTATGCATTATTATTTACTGAAATTAATTTTTCACATGGAGCCAGAATAAAATCTTCACCGGAATTGGAAACAAAACAATTTGCATCCAGCGATATTGTTGCTCAGTTTATATTGCCACCGATTTTGAATGCCAACTTTGAGCAGTCTTCTTCTGCTTCCTCTTCCACCTCAACAGTGGCTAATTTGGCAAATCGTACGGCAAATGGAGCTGGAACTGGAACTGGTTCATCCTCTGCACAAGCGAAAAATTATTTCACACATTTAACATTTGATTTTACTCGTAATGTGCTTTTTGCCGGGGCGACAAATAAAATCCTCAAACTCAATGAGAATCTGAGAGTCCTCGAGGAGGCAAAAACGGGACCCAAACAAGATGCACCACAATGCCATGCCGGGGGTTGTCCGGAGGATGTGGAGACCTCACTCGTGAATAACTATAATAAAATACTCGTGGTGAGCTATGCGAATAACGAAGGTATTCTCATATCTTGCGGCAGCATACGCCAAGGTACGTTTATAAATCTATATATATATATATATATATATATTTGCGATCAATAACAAAAATATATAAATGGCATAGCTATTTATTTATTTACTCATTTTTACTTTGCTTACTTTATTCTTTTTTATTTAATTAATTATTTAATTTAATAAGTTAAATTATAAAACTACAAACACAATTTAACGTTAAATTGCAATTTAAAAAAATAAATCTTACGCGATTTCTGGGCGTATTTAAACGGTTAATAAACAAATGTTAATAAAAAAGGATATATGTTTATTTTATATATTTGTTTTTATTAAATTACTGTTTGAAGTTATCATTATAATAGTAGTATCAAATAATGTCATACCTCTATTTATTTATTTAATGTCGACTAACATCAAATAATATCTTTATTCAATACTCTTCAAAAACTCGTTAAGTTTTAAATATTTTGTATAATAATAAAATTAATACATAAAATTGTTAAACATTGATCGCAGCTGTATATATTAATAAGGTTGGCATCTGCTTAACTATAAACCTATGTATATATATATATATATATATTAATTAATATCTTTCATTTAGGTGCCTGTGAAATTTACAATTTGCAGCGCTTTCCGGCCTCGCCCCAATTTGTGGCAGTTCCGCTGGCTGCCAACGATGAATATGCGTCAACCTATGCGTTTGTTGGTCCCGCCAGATATACCTGGAAGGAGGAGGATATTCTCTATGTGGGCACAACATTCACCAATGTCGGCGATTATCGACACGATGTGCCGGCAATATCCTCGCGGCGTTTGGATGATTTAAACTATGCCGAGTTTTCGATACAACAATCGATTATTAATATCGATGTAAAGTATCGAGATCATTTTTTGGTCGATTATGTTTATGGCTTTAATTCATCGGAATACGCATATTTTGTGCTCGTACAAAAGAAATCACATTTGGCTGAGGAGGCGGGTTATGTGACGAGATTAGCACGCATTTGCATAACGGATCCCAATTATGATAGCTATACGGAAATAACGATAACATGCACTGCGACCGATGAACATATCGATTATAATATTCTAAGGGATGCAAAAATAACGCACGCCAGTCAAAAGTTGGCCCATCAAATGGGCATCAAGCGAGATGATCATGTCCTCGTCACCGTCTTCTCCCCCTCGAAGGAGATTAGCGATCAACCGGAGAATAAATCGGCGATGTGTATATATAGCCTGAAAGATATCGAAGATACATTTATCGAGAATATACACATGTGTTTCAATGGCACGATTAAAGATCGCAATCTTGGCTATATATCGGGGACGATAAACGACGGACGCTGCCCAATTGTGGGTTCCTTGGGGAATATCTACAACTTTTGCAATGTGGGGCTAAAGATTAGTGGAGTTGCCCCGATTTTGGCGCACGCTTTATTCCATTTCGATAATGTATCGGTGACATCGGTGACGGCAACAACAACAACGGATCAACAACATTCGTTGGCTTTTTTGGGCACCGAGCAGGGTGCGATTAAGAAGGTACTCCTCTCGGGTCAAAAACCCGGCGAATATGAGGAAATTATCGTGGATGCTGGGAGTCGTATTTTGCCCAATACCATGATGTCACCTAGGAAGGATTTCCTCTACGTTTTATCCTTGCGTAAAATAACCAAATTGCGCATCGAACATTGCTCGGTTTATGCAAATTGCACGGCTTGCTTGGAGTCGAGGGACCCATTTTGTGGCTGGTGTTCGCTGGAGAAACGTTGCACGGTGCGCTCCACGTGCCAAAGGGATACTTCTGCTTCACGCTGGCTATCCTTGGGCTCGGGACAACAGTGCATTGATTTTGTCTCCATCGAACCGGACAAAATACCCATCACGGAACTGACTCAGGTCAGACTTGTTATACGCACTTTACCGGAGCCCTTTAATGCCAAATATCGCTGCGTTTTTGGCAACTCGACGCCAATTGATGCAGAGATCTTGCAACAGGGCTTGGCTTGTGGCACGCCGCCGATTGAGGAGCGTCCACAGATAGCCAGCAATATGGATCACGTTTTGGTGCCGTTGGCTGTTAGAAGCTCGGAGACAAATAAGGATTTTGTTTCGCGTTCCTTTGCCTTCTTTGATTGCTCTCATCACGGCAATTGCAAATCTTGTGTGCGAAGTTCCTGGAACTGCAACTGGTGCATATTTGACAATAAATGCGTTCATCGCTCCGAGCAGTGCAGGAACATGGAGAACGCCATTGCCACAGACACGCAATGCCCACATCTGAAAAGGAATCGCTTACCCATCCTATTACCCGTCCGAGTACCCAAAGAGATCCGCTTGGAGATTGAGAACCTGCCCAAACCAAAAAGTGCCCATGCTGGTTATTTGTGCACCATTCAAATTGAAGCGGCTCAGATGTTGCTGCCCGCCCACATCGAATCCAATCGCATCGTTGTCTGCGAGAAGACCCCCTATTTCTATGAGACGAATACACATGAGTATGAGGCCAAGGTGGACATCACCTGGAATCGGCAGCATTATGTGGATACAGCCACGGTTATTTTGTATAAGTGCGATGTGCTCGGTTCGCATCGGGAGCACGCCGATTGTAGTCTCTGTGTCACCAGGGATCCCAAATATCAGTGCGCCTGGTGCGGCAGCTCCTGTGTCTACAATGAGACCTGTGCTGCGGTCTCCCCGGCTAGTCACGGATTTGATTCGGTTAGTTTCCTCACAGTTTATTAATCTTGACTTTTTTATAGATCATAAATTACCTATTCCTATTTCATTGCTGCATGAAATAGTTAGTTTTCTACAGAACTTGATCATTTTATACTTTGATTCCGAATACTTTAATAGTATATCGGTTTTGTGAGATGTCCGTCATGCTGTCTGTTCGTCGACACCCTTACTGATAGAGACTTGAAATATAGAACATATACTTATCTGTTCCCGTCTGACAAAGTGCAAAAATTGGAATGCTACGTCCACTAAGAGGCAAATCGATAAAGCCGCAAGTCTCCCACAATTTTAAATATAGTCACCAAACGTGAAGGGTAAATTGATTGTAACCTCGTACATAGATGGGCATATACGCTTTGAGACCACGCCCACACCGCCTCCCCAAACCGATACACCATCGATGTAAATCGATAAAATCACTCTTTATCAATTAAATATATTATGAATTAAGTAATTATATAAATACAGATATTATATTCACTTATAATCACTCAGTCACTCATCTATTCACTGTCTGTTCACAGCACAACAATGTGCAGTTGCAGAACGAGTGTCCACGCCCGAGAATAGACATCATCAAACCGTTGTCGGGTCCCATCGAAGGCGGCACTCTGGTCACGATTGAGGGCAGCAATCTGGGCATTCGTGAGGAGGATGTGCGTGGCAAGATCTCCATTGGCAGCGTGCCCTGCGAACTGGTCAACTATCAGATTTCCGTGAAGATTGAATGCCGCACTGGAGCCGCACTGCGTGAAATGTCCGCCCCGATTAAAGTGGCCAACGATGCTGGCTACACGGAGTCCAGTGTGCAATTCCACTTCAAGGATGTGCAGCTAACGGGACTCTATCCCACAGTGGGACCCAAATCCGGCGGTACTCAGTTATCTCTGCTGGGAAAGTACCTAAATATAGGTTCGAGCATAAGGGCTTTTCTGGATGAATATGAGTGTCACATAAATGTTACCCAGGCCTCATCTTCGCGACTCTCATGCACCACGTCGGAGGCAACGCAGCCGGAACCGATCCGCTCCTTGCGTCTGGTTGTGGATGGCGCCAATCGCACTTTCACCTGTCATCAGCAACAATTGGAGGTGACTCCCCAGCACTCCCTGCTGCGCACCAATTACGGTTCTTATGCGTATAATTTGCCAACGCCTCCGCCGCCGTGTTCCATTTTTAATTACACGCAGGATCCGCGCATTATGCAAATTAAACCCTTGCGCAGTTTTGTTAGTGGTGGTCGAATCTTAACTGTACATGGCATGTATTTGGACTCCATTCAAAATCCTGAGCTGGAGGTGTTCTTTGATAATGAGCGTGTGAACAAAACTTCGTGTACGGTTATCAATTCCAGTCAAATGGAGTGTCCTTCGCCGCCCATCAACACCAAGTTTGAGCTGTGGAAACTGGGCTTAGGCTTAACTACGCCGGATAAACTGGAGAGCAGTAAAAAGAAGAGGCAGGCTTATTTGAATGACAATTTCAATATTTATGCCACAGCTGGCTCAACTGCCTCCAGCTATTTTGCGGCACACAACATGGATGTGGCAGCCTTTGTGAAGATGCACGATCAACTAAATCTGCAGCTGAGTTTTGTGATGGATAATGTGCAATTGGTGCGTGATTTAAACAAATATTTTCATGATATACGCAGCACAATTGTTTATCTGACCGATCCACGCTATTTACCGTTTCCTAGCGAGGATGGCGTTAAACTTTATAAGGGAGATACTTTGGTTATCGAGGGAGAACTATTAAATTTAGCTGCCGATGAGTATGATGTAAATGTCACCATTGGCACGGCACAGTGTAACATTACCAGCTTGGCCCTGACTCAGCTGCTCTGCATGCCGCCGGAACAGCAGCCGGCGGCGACAGATGAAAATGGAGTCGAGCAGGCAAAGGATTTGCCTCTGGTCGTCGTGAAAGTCGGGCGCAATTTACGGTTTGTTATTGGTCATCTGAAATATGATTTGAATAAGCCCTATGTCATATCCCATGCTATGCTGGGCATTATTCTGACGGTCGTCGCTCTGATTATAATACTCGTCATTATTTTAATCATCTTCCGGCGGAAGTCGACGCAGGCCGAAAGGGAATACAAACGAATACAAATCCAAATGATCACCTTGGAGAGCAATGTGCGCTCGGAGTGCAAACAGGCCTTTGCGGAGCTGCAGACGGACATGACGGATCTGACGGCTGACTTGGAGAGCAGTGGCATACCCACATTAGATCATGTCAACTATATTATGAAGGTCTTCTTTCCCGGAGTATCCGATCATCCCATTCTAAACTCACCCAAAATGAGGGCTGGCAGTCAGCATAATAATTATGATACAGCCATGATGCAATTTGAACAGCTCATAAGCAATAAATACTTTTTGCTCACCTTCATTGAAACCCTGGAATCCCAGCGGGCCTCCTTTTCAATTCGCGATCGTGTCAATGTTGCCTCATTACTCATGATTGTTCTGATGCACAAAATGGAATATGCTACCGAAATATTAAAGTCTCTCCTCCTGCGACTCATCGATAAGTCGCTGGCCAGCAAACATCCGCAATTGATGTTAAGGCGAACTGAAAGTGTGGTTGAGAAGATGTTGACTAACTATTTGGCCATTTGTATGTATGATTATCTCAAGGAATACGCCGGCTCCAGTCTCTTTTTGCTCTTCAAGGCCATCAAACACCAGGTTGAGAAGGGTTTGGTGGATGCCATTACGCACGATGCTCGCTATTCGCTCTCCGAGGAGCGTTTGCTGCACGAGCAAGTCTCGCATTCAATTGTTATCCTGCACATCCTGCAGGATGATCTCGATGAGAAGGTGCAGTGCCGCGTCAACGATTGGGACACCATTTCCCAGGTTAAACTCAAAATACTCGATGCGATCTTTAAAAATACTCCCTTTTCGATGCGTCCCGCTGTCCATGAGGTGGACCTGGAGTGGCGACATGGTCGGGGCGGACATTTAACGCTGCAGGACGAGGATCTGACCACCAAAACCATCAACGGCTGGAAACGATTGAATACTCTGTCGCACTATGGGGTTAAGGAATCGGCGGTCATGTCTCTGATTGCCAGACAAAATGATAGCTATAATATGCCATATGGGAAGCAGCAGGCGCCTTATCATAATTGTGAGTATTTGAATTGAGCAATTAACTGTGTTAATTATTCAAATAGACATATCATTTTAATGATTATAAGTATTATAAAGGGGTTTAAATATTAATTGTCTTATTTGAAAACCATTTAGATGTCTAATAATTCGAATTAGAATTAGAATAATTTATTATAAAAGATTTAATTATTATTTATATATAATTATTAGTTTTCTTGTGCTTAACTCACAAAGTCATTTAATAATTAAAAATATAGTCTTATATGCAGAACTAATAATAATTTTCTACTTACAGTTATAATATTGACTAACAGTAGACTCTATATTCTATTATTGTAATTTTGATGACATACGTATTCACCCAACTCACCCAATTAATAATCAGTTATCTTTTCTGCTCTTCCTTGTATTAACTGTACAAAATGATCTCTTCTCTTCCTTGCAGTCTATTACATAAACAACTCGCAGAGTCACATTATAATAAATAATGATATTGAGTCGGGACTGCAGCAGCCACGTCTCTATCACCTGGTCAAGCCGACTATACCCGACCACTATATGAATATCAAGAATTCGGCGATGTCGGGCCATGTGTTGGCCTCCTCCCAAGGAGGGGGCTCGCATTGCATGGGCAATGGCATCGAGCGGGTGAACAAAACCATTCCCGAAGTGTATTTAACCCGCCTGCTGGCAACCAAAGGAACCATTCAGAAATTTGTCGATGATTTCTTCTCCATAATCCTGACGGTGAATGAGGAATTGCCCCCAGCAGTTAAGTGGCTATTTGATCTGCTCGATGAGGCTGCTCGTCGTTATGATATCGCCGATACAGATATATTGCACGCCTGGAAATCGAATAGCTTACCGCTGCGCTTCTGGGTCAATTTCATCAAGAATCCCGATTTTATATTCGATGTGAACAAGACTTACTCTGTGGATTCTTGTCTGAGTGTCATTGCCCAGACTTTTATGGATGCCTGCTCGACGACGGAGCATCGTCTGGGCAAGGATTCGCCCTCGAATAAGCTGCTATTTGCGAAGGTTAATTATCAATTAATTAGTTATTGTATATTATTTGTGTATATATATTTATTTAGTTCTATTCATTTATTTGTATATTTTTGATCTATTCATATATGTTTATTTACTTTATTTATTTATAAATATCAAGTACATTTATGATTTGCAATGGTTGATTATTATTTAAAAATTAATTTAGTTAGATATTAAGAGTACACTTATTATTTATTACCTTTCATATATTTATTTAGACATATCTATTAATTTATGTATATTTGTTTAGTCTATTTGATTTTTATTATTTACCTATATATATATTTAAATAGATACATAAATAAATATATATTTATTTACACATATCTAAAATAAATCTAATTTCTACAGGATATTCCCAATTATCGCACAATGGTCAAGGAATTTTATCGCGACGTGGCCCGTCTTCCCCAAATCAGTGACCAGGAAATGAGCACCGCCATGCAACAGTTGTCCGTGCAACAAATCGATGAATTCGACACAATCTCAGCACTCAAAGAACTCTACATTTATATAACCAAGTATAAGGAGCAGGTGAGCGCACCCATTTAATACTCATTAATTAATTACTCATTAATACTCATTAAATAACTCATTTAATATTCAATTATTCACTTTAAGATAATGGACGCCCTTGATGCAGATCCGAATTGCAAAAAGATGCATTTGTCGAGCAAGCTGGAGAGTGTTGCATGCACCCTCGACGGGGAGGATACATCAAACTGCTGACGACAAGAATCGACTGCTCCAAATGTGATTCAACATAACACAACCGATGACCTGACCACCATCAACTCCAACTCCAACTCAAATTCACTTCAGAGTGACTCTAAATACTTGAATACATTCACACATCAAACTATGCTTTCAAGTGCCAATTCGAGATTTAAACCATCACGCATTTAATTTAATACAAATCCCATTTTAATTAACAGTTTAGAATTCAGTTTCAGTATTGCAGCAGTATTTAAAAATAATTTTATTTATTTAGTATTCAAAAATTCACTCTGAATGTGACTTCTTAAAAAAGGAATATTTAAAAAGGAAACTCATTAAAATCCGTATACTTAAATCTATTCCGATATGTTAGCGTTTAATAATCATATTGGTTATTGTAATTACGCTGAAAAACATCGATATATATATATATATACATATATATATATGACTGAATTGTACAGAAACTCTCAACTGGAAAAAAGTCTGCTAGGTATTTGAGCAAAAAAAAAAAACATTGTTACAGGCAAAACATAAATTGCATTTATAATTATAATATTTAAGGCTTAAGCTAAGTTTAGAGTTATACATATATATAGATATACGGTACTTCAAATTAAGGAGTATATCAGAAATATACTTTTAAAAAGCATTTTGAGCAGGTGCTTTATCGAAATTAATTCCATTTAAATATATAAGAAAGTCAGAAGAAAAAAAGAAATGATACATAACCAACTTTCATTTAAAGCAAAATTAATCTAATATGCTTTTAATATTTACCATATACGAAGAGTTCTCATTCGGTCCCTTTCATTCGGCTCAAAATTGAGTCAAGTTCTTTAGAACATGTGATATATATTGTATTAAGGATTCGTATCAACTTGTTTATCATCGAATAACCCTGGCAACTATTTAATAATTATTAATGATTCTTTACAAAAAAAATACATACAAAAATATATGATATATATATTCTTTAGATTTAAATAATTTGCTTGTATGCTCGAATAAAAGTAATTAAAATATGTCTGAATAGCCTTAAAAAAAATTCGAATACACTTTGAGTTAGCATTCAGTTGGTATACTCCAAAAAAATTAACTTGATAAAAAAACTTAACAATTATTAAATTGCTTTTTATTTTCATTGATTTTTTTTAAACAGATACGGATATATTTGTATGCTTGGCGTACCTATAATTTTGACGACTACTGTATATATAAATATACATTAACAATTTATGAATCAATAAAAGAGGAAAACAAAACAAAGACAAATACATAAATAAATGAAGCTATATTTAGAGACAGTAGTACATACTTATGTATATACAATAATATATATACTAATATAGCAACAACAGCATATTTCTAAGTGAATGTAATTATGTATTAATTGTACTATTTTTAATAAAGTCCATTAAGTTCTTAAACATTTATTTTAATTATTGATTCCGATTGAATATTTAATTTTTATATTTAATTAGTTTTTATATTATTTAAAAAGTATATATTTTGTTTAGATAGTCGAATTCCTTTTTAAAACTTCAATGAGAATTTGATTAATATTAAATCATTTAAATCTCAATATATCGAAATTTAGTTCTTTGATAAGTCGATTACATTAAAACCCCAAAGGGCTGCTATGCCCACATAAGCTCAAAAGCGCCACACTGCGGCGCTTAAGCAAACCAAGCTCAAACGGCTTAGCAATTTTAGCATTAAAAGTCGCTTGAGCTTTAAAGCTTTTATAGCTTCAGCAGCTGCAAAGAAATACCCACCATGTGTTTTAAATATATATTTAAAGAATCTGTGAATAACAATCACAAATTGCGATGCCCATCAATTAAATATAAATTTAAAGGTAAAGCATTGATTTTGCTTGCTCAACGTTAAAACCCACTGCCGAAATTCAAAATGAATCACAGAAATATTCAAGAATTCCCGCGATTACACAAATGCAAACAAGATTGCTGTTGCTTATCTTTCGCATGAGTGTGTGTGTTTGTTTACGTAAGCAGCGGCTCTCCATGTAAAAAGCCAGCCATTTGTTTTTAGTGTACAACTAATTATCGCTTACAAAGAATGTTTACGTTGCGAGACGCCTATTTTTTCTTCTATCAATGAAACGCTGGCTGGCATTTCACATTTATCTTAGAAAATACATGCTCATAACAGAAGTGCACATACACACACACATGTACACATAAAATTCCCATTAATATGTTTGTTTGCACTTAGAGTTGAGCGTGGGTCGTCCCAGCTCGTGACTTTAACACGCACGCATGGATTTATGCACTCACCTGTGCATAAACATTAGCAATCTATAAATAAAATAAATGTAGATCGTGCCTGATCGTGTCACGATCGAGTGAAGACATTGCAGGAGCGCAGCCCTAAAAATATTGTTCATAAATAATAATTGTACTCAATTATGTCATGCGTGGGGTGCTTTTGTTGTTTGTTTCTCTTTGATTTCAACACTCTGAAATTTAGATGCCTGAATTTAAACACGTAGGGTATGCAATTAATAACACACATCAACAGATCTGTACAGAGAAATAGAAGCCGGTTGGCAGCTGTTGATTTATTTATTTAGTTTTGCAATATATAAATTATTAAAATATACAAATTATTATATTATATTATATAAAAAAAAACATATACAACACTCTACAGAGAAATAAATATGGCTTATGGTGTTTTTTTAGTTTTTAGTATATAAATTATTAAAATTCATGAATTATTAATTGAATAAACAGTGCTTTTAACATAAAAAAAGAAACGTTTTAGCTGTTGAAATGTGGCTCACAGTTATTTTTCAACTAAATTTCAATAATAACATTCTAAATGTTAAGCACAAATTGCTCCACTGCAAATGTTATTAACATGCGTGTAACTAATATATTTAATGCGCGTTGCTAAGCAACTCACGCAGCCTGTGGTAATTTATGTACATGTGTGGGTGTGTGTTTAAGTATGAGTACGCCGCGGCTACCGCTGCTGCTGCCCTCTGCCTCTGCCACTGCTAATGCTGCAGATGCCTTTGCCCTATCTATATTGAGTGTGGCTGTTGGTCGAGCAAGCTAAGCATTCACTTGTTACTTGGCATTTCAGTCGAACACGAAGCGCTGAACGAATACGAATACGGATGCGCATGCGAATGTGAATGTGAAATAGAAATACAAATTGAAATTTGCCGTCGCTCCGTGCGTAAATAAACACAAACACACCAGAAGAAATGTGTGTGTGTAGTTGAATTGTTATTGTTAATTTCTACATAATATATGAAATCAACTGTGATCTTTAAATTAATCAAATTCAATAAATAATCAACAGTATTTTTTCGTGCACTATGTTAACAACAAAAATGTCAACACACATTTTTAATTGTGTGTAAATGTAAATAAATGCATACAAAAGCTTTGATGGCCAATTAAACAAAAAAAAAACCGTCTGTGTGTGTGTGGGAGAAACCCAAAAATAATAAGAAGAAGAAGCAGCAGCAGCAGCGGTGATCAATTTATTGCCATCACGATCAGATGCGAGGGGGAATGCGAAGGCGTCGGCGAAGACGTAGAGGGAGGGGAAGGGGGAGGGGGATTAGGAGGCCATGTGTTGGTATCAAAATGCAAATACGCAATGAATATTTTGCAGCAACATTCCAAAGTATCTGGAACTGGAACTGGAACTGGCAGTGGCACTGGAACTCGAACTGGAATGATCACATTCGAATATCTGTAAAAAGCCAACAAAAAACAAATGAAAATTTTAATTTCTATTTGCGACCGATTGTATTCGATTGTTGCTATATCGATAAATTGGGAAAAAATGGCAAAAATGCGACAGCATTTTGCGCATATTTCTTCTATAAATTCACACAAATATCTTGGATAATTTTATTATTATTATCATCCATAATTTTAACATGTAATTCAACACTCATTTCGCAAGCCAATGGCCAAGATATGTCAAATGCCTCAACCAGTGTTGGTAAAGCCAATTTAAATCAATTAAATATCAATAGCAAAAGTGGGCAAAACAATTTTTTTTCAACGCTCAACACTCGGCATTTACACGAATACAGTCTGATTAATCTAAGTCAAACACAACGAATATTAAATCAATCACAAGAATTATTAAATCAAGCACCAAAGCATATACGCCGCAAACGAAGTGTTATTAATCTTGCATATAAGCAAGCAAGTCACAAAATCTACAGCCAAAAACAAATTCTGAAAACAGAAGAAGAAGCAGAGGCAGCAGCTGAATTCGCCTTTGAGCGAAAGAAATCATCTACCAATAATAATCATAATTATCCAAATCATCATAATCGTAAAGCTCATCACCAAATGTACAATCGTCGAGTTATTAATAAAGATAAACTAACCAAACTAGTTATGAACGGACTGGGTCTGAAAAAATTACCGGATATGAAAAAGGTGAGAAGAGAGAACAAAATAGTAATAATGAAAATTGATTAAAATTAGCTAAAAATGGTTGGAGGGGAAATTTCTTACTTTTACTGTAAGTGCTTTTAATAATTATTATACCTTGATGATTTATATATTTTAAATAAATTTAATAATAATGCATTTATATATTTTATTTGGGCAAGTTTTTCTTTACATTGATGATTTATTTTTAATCAATTTTAATGAATAAAATATTTTATTCATTTTAATTGGGCAGTGTTTTAGAATATTTATTACATCCCATAATCATTTATTTTATTTAATTATAAAGAAGTATTTTATTTATTTATTTTGTTTTGGGATTTCTCATTTTTACTAATATTTTCCTTACTATTTATTTATTTATTATTAGTATTTTCTTTAATTGTATATAATTAATTTATTTATTTATTTTATTTTTGGGTTTTTTATTTATATAGTTAATGTATATTTATTTATTATTATTTATTTTATTAAATTGTAGGTAATTAATTTATTTTATTTGTGGGTCTTTTACTTTTACCAATTTGCTTTTAACATTTAATATTCCCTGATAATCACTTTTATTTTATTTTATTGTAGCTGTAACTAGTTAATTAATAAATTTATTTTTTAATTTGTTGCAGGCCAACATTAGCCAATTAGAATACTCTAGCAAATATCTCGAATACTTGGAGCGACTGCGCAAACATCAGGAAATAGATAAAACGAGAGAAGAATTTTTCAATGCGTCCACACTGAAAATCTTGAGCATTGTGACAAATAGCTTCAGCGACGTAACCCAAAAAAGATGGCGCAAAAAACGCGGAGCGACAAATAAGAATAATAAAAAACAAGGCGATAAAACAAATATTTTGCTGCACTTTCCGCTGGCAATCAAAGACAACGATTATCACTACGAGAAAGTGGATGAGGCAAATGTGCGTCTAATGCTGCTCTATAATCCAGCTCTGGCTACTGGACAGGGCGGCAGTAGACGTAAATTAAATAATAATCAGCAAAAGAAAAAAAATTGCGGCGCAACTGCGAATCACTTTGCGCATCCTCTCACAGCACGCAGCAAACTGCGCAAGCATATTTTAAATTTGAAAGTGTATCAACTTTTGCCGCGACAGCGACGCCAGCAGCTCGACGCTCGTCAAATTGAGTTTTCGAATTTGAATTCGAACGAGGAGGACACAACGCACAGCCAGTGGCTGGAATTCGATGTGACGCAAGCGGTGCGCAGTTGGCTAAATAAAAGCCACGAGAATCTCGGCATCGAAATCCAGTGTGATAAATGCCGGCGAATTGGAGCTCGCATCTTGAGCGAATTCCATTCGAATTCACCGCCGGCTGATAATTTCCCTGCTGAAAATTCGCCCGCAAATTTCCGCTTGTCGCCTGTGCTGAATATTATCGGACATGTTGGTCACACGCACAGTGAGGCGGGCGTTCATCGTTCAAATGCGCCGACTGGTCACGCTTATTTCTCGCATACCTCTCCGCACAGTCAACACCAAATAAAGTGGTCCAATAGCTGTTACAAGTCGCATCAGCGATGCTGCCGCCATCAGTTGAATGTCGCTTTTCAGGACATAAAAGGATTTGAGTTCATCATTCACCCAAAGACTTTTGATGCGGGCTATTGCCGTGGTCGCTGTCCGCCCCGCCACAATCCCGCTCATCATCACGCCCTTTTACAGAGTCTGATGTGGCAACAGGATCATAATAGCGTTCCTCGACCCTGTTGTGCCCCCTCCAAGCTGACGGAGTTGGAGATTCTGTATTTTGATGAGGAGCACACGGATAAACTCAAAATATCCACGTGGAGCGATATGCAGGTCGTCGAATGCGCCTGCTCCTGAAATCGATCAGTCAATCAAAGGCTAAGAGAAAGAAATATATAATTTATTTTATATATTTATGCATATATATTATTGTATATAAGTTAACACTTTGTTAAGTTTGAAGACGAAATGTATTAAACTTTTATTTAAGGTTGCTTCGAATGAACTGATCAGGAAACGAGTTGCAAATATTGTTTGTTTTGCTACATTCAGCTTTTATTAAAACTTTAATTATTTAAGACTGCGTTTATGAGTCGATCAGGAGATGAGTTACAAATAATGAATGTTTTGCTACATTCAGCCTTAGTAGTACTTTATTTATTTAAGATGGTTTCGAACGAATCGAACACAATCATCTCGCCTCTTCGATCGTACGAATAGAAATAACTTATCAAATGAATTTCAAGAGTCTTGTAACCTAGGAGAACCGCTTCGCTGTCGCGGCTGATCCCGACAACTGCAACATAAGGAACTCTCGCGGACGCTCAAATATCAAAGCGGATGTTGTGCAACAAAGTATAGCTGGCCGCTGTGTTGTAGCAATTGACAAATATCGTATTTTCAGCATACGGCATATTTGGAAGTGTGGGAAAAGTGACGCCGATCGCTGGGTTGGTCGCACTTGACAACTGTAGCCCTTGAGCGCAGTGCCGTTCTTCGCTTGCTTGCTGAAGTTCGTAAAGCTTGAACTCGTGCATTTAGTGAGGGCTAATACTTAATCTTTGCAACTCTGCAACGATGTTATCTGGTAGATGCAGCGTTGAGCCATTGTGAGCCGCCGGGAAGATCGTGACTTTCTTTCATAGATACATCAATACACCCATACCTAGCTTTACGGCCAAGTTTCGCGGATTGAAAGCCATATGAGGAATTAATTATTCAAACACAGATTCCAAATTTGTTAAAAATCTTTTTATTTCATTTAAATCAAAAATACATACATAACAAGTGAATGTAGATTTTATGGTTATATGTTCATTTATTATATAATAAGATAGGATTTTGGCTTAACGATAAACATTGGTATGTTTTTGCTTCACTACAGCTTGCTACTCAACTCTCCTGACTCCCGATCAGATATCGATACTTCTCTTATATGGGTACTGACTCGATTACTCGCTCTCGATAGCATTGGGCAAACGGGAACAAGGTTGCCAGATAGCTTTGACCGCTTCTTGTTTGTTTATCTACTATTTCAAATCCCACATACAGTTGTACATAAAATAATAACAGACTCCAAAAACGAACAATAATCCATAAACAAAAATGAAAAACCTGCATGTTACATAAAATGTGTTTCTATGCATACATATTTTTTTTTTAAATGGCTTTAAGCTAAAGACGAAGAAGAAATTGTATACTGCAGATAACTGTCATCATTTTTCGCTGGAAATGATGGGCCTGGCTTAAAAAAATTGACCAACGTTGTTTGTTTTGCCTTCTTGTCTATTTCGTTCTTCAGTGTTTTATAACAGCTAATGGCTGAGTTAATTCCTCGAGAAACTTTGGCGCTATGTTCGACGTCAGAATTGTTTTCAAGTAGGATGTTTATTCCTTGTTCGAAATGGAAAAAAGTTTTCGACAGTTTTTTTGATATTAGCTGTTTGGAAACAACAGGCTCTGTGTCTTCATCAAACATAAATTTCAACAATATCGACTTCGAAAACATTTTTTTGGACGTTATAGCGAAACATTTTAGACAGTAAATCGAAAACGTGCCTTCATTGAACAGGCCGTATAGCAAGGTATGGGTGTAATGAAATGAATTATATTTATCGATTGCAAATCTTGATATTAGATATTCCTAGAATTCTAGAGACAGTAATATCTGTGAATTCATTAGTGAATATGGATTCTAAGTCGGCATGGCCAAGGGCTGGGATTTACAATGTTTAATTTTAAAAGTTTGATTGTAACTAAGATATTATTGATTTGTTACTAGTATTCGGTTTCTTGCCAACAAGGTCTAATATAGGTAGGTCAACAAGATTGTTTTTTGCAGCTCTTAACAGACCGCTTTCTGTGTCAGTCAGTAATTTATTTGGGTCTCGGCTTTCGTGTTTATAACTATCTGCCTGTTGCTCGCCTTGTACTTGTGTACCGTGGAAGTCCAAACTTCTTAGCATTCTATGGTGTGTGTTAATACCGGATAAAAGGTCTTACATGGAGGCGTCAAATAGACAAAAATGTGCATCGGTTTTTTCTCAGAGCCTGGGTCCCAACAGAGGCGACGCGTCGAAATTTTTGCAGGGTTCAATTGACTCCTCTGCATAAGGCACGCACCTTTTCTCGAATACTTTAATGGGTTATGAATGTGTGCGAAAAAGCAGCTATATTGCCACCGGATCGCGGAAACCCTTGAATGTGTGTATTGTCTGCTTAGTGCTATTACCAAAAGTTTCCGCAGATGTGATTGTGGAAAAGAGTTCGTCAACTTCATAGTCTTGTCTGTCATCTCTCTGTAGTTCGTCAGGTTTACAGTGTGTTTAATGTACTCATAACCATCCCATACCATTAGGTCCCCGTCTACCGGACTACTAAATGGAAGGACCTCAAATTAAAAATTGTGACTGTAATGTGAGATAATAGTTTTATTTATAGTTTTACATATCGGAGGTTATCCTTGTGGACCACCCCCTTCTAATGAGTACCGTTGTCCCCAAATCGGCTTCTACTTTTTCCTGGGCACAATGGGCACAACCCAGCGTGCAAAATCCACCATAACATTACCTAGCAGTGTAAGGGATTGCACCTGGTGCGTGAACATTCTTTATTTGGCCAATTCAAATATAAGTACTTTTACAAAATTAATGATTAATGGCTAATATTGGCGAAACTTAGATTGGGTTGAAATTAGGAGCCTAATTCTAGAGGAGTTATTACTACGTTTGGAGCTTCCACATAGTATATTTTGGACTTGCACATTACTTATATGCTTTTAGAAATTTAATTCACGTATTACCAAAATTTCCGGCTGTTGCCATACAGATCAACCCGCGGGGAATTTGGTTTTTAAAGTTATTTGGTCGGCGGACATCAGTAATGGAAACATTTTTCCATGCTAATACGAGTATATTTTGTTGTGGTTGGGTTTTTGCTTAGTAGCTAATAAGAATAAGAATTATTATTGGACGGAGCAGCGCAAGTTGCAGCTGGTCATTGTATGTTTGGTTAGACGTTTGTTTGTTTGTTTTGATAATGATATTATCTTTAGCATCTGTGATCAGTATGTGTTTTGGCTTTTCAGTACTTTTCAGTAGAAAACTCAGTGTGGCCCCTTTAAAAGGGGCGCAGCTATGGGTTACGCTGGAGTGAAATCCAGACTTACTTCTGCCTCGACGAGACAAGTCTGCTGATTGAGGAGTGAGCTTGGAGGGCAGCAGGATCATCTGGGACCTGTACAAATGTACATTCAAATGGCAAAAGTTCGCGGGAACCGCGTGGGAATCACTGTGCAAGCTACTTGGCAGCGCAGCTGCAGTTTCTTCGTTGTCTTCATCCATTAATGGTATTGGCGAACTCATGTTGCTAGTTGTTGTTTTGGTTTCTTTATTTGTTTTATTTAATTTAATTATTTATCTATTAAATAGATTTAAATTTAATTGGCACAATTTTTGTAATTAGTAGCAGTGTCAGTGTCACTTTGCTCATGTTGATTTTTTCTGGATTCGAAAAGTCCAAATTTTCTGTTGAGGCTTAATATAAAATTTGAGGAAAATCCTCTTCAACTAAAGTCATTGAGACAGAGTCGTGGTAACCATGAGGCAAAATTGGGATGGCAAAGGAAGACAGTGATATCAACTATCTAACTAATGGAGGATTGGTTTGAATTTCTGATGTGGTGGCCTTAAACCAATAGATTTCGATTTTCTACATTAATTTTAAATAGAGACCCTCATATTCTGGTCTGGTAGGGATACAAACTTCTTCTATTAGTGTACCTCTAGAGATCTCCAAGATATTGTTTTTATAAATACCCCTTACTGTCTCCAAGGGAAAAAAGGAAGGAAAAAGGAGGCCATTAAAGTAGGATTTGACATAAGACTAGAATATGCCACATCGCACTCAAATCTTTTAATTTAACACATTTCAGTTGTTGAAATCAGAGACCACGGCATTTAGAAGACTCTGCAATGCATTAAGTCCATATTTAATTTCTGCCTTAGAATACTTGAGATTCTAATCTATCAGAGGAGACGGCACGATGCTCTTTTCAGGGTTCTCAATAATTTTGATTTAGAATATCGATCCAGAGAAACTACTGTTGCATTATCCAAAAAACGTATATTAATTAAAATATCAGAATTTTTTGTTAAATTGGAATTTGTATGAACTCCGTCTGAGACACCGATTAAATATCCGTCTGATCATCCTTTGAGTTGCACCCCATTAACTATGCATCAAGTTTTATGAGAAATAATATTTGCGGTAATCCAGAATCTTAGATTTAAATCAGGAAAAGTTACATAGAGGCGACAGAGACTACTTCAGGAATATGCGGCATTGCCCAAAATGAGGTATTGCAAAATAATTCTGATTGATTGTTTCGGAAGAAATCACAGGGTCTTTCTAAAGCAGGATGAGTCAAATTGCCTTTGTAATCAAAATTAATAGCATTTTGTCAAGATTTTGTACTATCCACTCGGAATCCTTTAAAAGGAAATTGAGAAAAATCAGGACTTCGGGATTCTGTTCTCTTGTGTCAGAAGGAGGCCTACATATTGTCTGAGGAGGTACGGCATGATACGACATGTGTAAGTCCGAGTCATCTGCAATTCAGGCAATTTTACACAAGCAGGGATGTCGGCGATGGTATTGGAAGAAGGAAGATTGGTGGGAGTTGTAGCGAAGACCAAATGGATTATGATAATAAATACAAGAATATTTAAAAAAAGTTGGATACCTTTTTGCAATCATCAAGAAACTTTCTAGGTTTCAAAATCATTGTCTGCCTAAGAATACTTTTTAATTTATTTTTGTTGCTACTTTTAATGCTATTTAGCATTTTTAGACAATTTGCTCTCACCTCTGGTGGAGTATAGTTAACGTTAGCGCAACTGTGGTACTGTATTCTTTCGGAAAACTGGTGTTGGCACTGAACATGTGCTTTGAGCCACGAATTTAGAGAACTGTAAACGGGGCACTGATCGGAAAAACGTAGGGGATGCTGTTGCCGCTTGTGGGGCTTGGTGTAATATTTTGAAGCACCCGTCTCAATTAATAATTTAACATTTTTCCCCGCTACTTTGCGCCATATGAATGGCAGCAGGGATCTTCACCGAAAGGGTGAATGTCGTATTCTGAATGTCGTGACTTGTCTTCCATGATTTTTAGCATGGTTTGCCACGAAATTGTATCTTTCGGGGTTCGCATGCACTTCCTGAGCCAATGCTATGGCGGGTGTGCGGCAAGTACGTAAGTACGTCAGGTAAGTCAGGTTGCGTTTGAGTCCTAATTCAAAAATCTGCAGGGCATCTCCTCTAAATTTCTCACACATTCCCTTCGCCAAGCACTTTTCGTAGGAAATGTTTGCCTTGTTAGTTTACAAGATGAGCTTTTTCTCCACTCCATCGTAGTACTCTAATAGGGATGAGTACCCATCGGACGTCTGTCGCTGACACTTTTTTAGGTTTGAAGAGGAGATTCATTAAACTTTTATTTATTTAAGGTTGGCTGTCCCAATAGGAAATTAGTTACAAATAATGATTGTTTTGCTACATTCAGCCTTATTAGGACTTTATTTATTTAAAATGGTTTCGAACGAGTCGAAGACAAAATGAGTTACAAGCGATTTTATGGCTAGAAGAGCATCTCAAAGTCATCAAATGAATTTCAAGAGTCCCGCAACCTAGGGGAACTGCTTCGCTGTCGCTGCTGATCCCGAGAATTGCAACATAATCACTCTGTGCCTCAAAGTGTTGGTTGGTTGGTCGCACTTGACAAATGTCGTATCATCATATTTGAAAGTGTGGAAAAAGTGCCGCTGATCGCTGGGTTTGTCGCCTTGACTTATGTCGCATTAGTATATTTTTGAGAGTGTAGGGATCAGCGAAATCCAGCCAAGGCGGGAGCGGGTGGTATATATATGGAAAGCGCCTGGAGCTGAAATCAATCAGAACAGTGACTGAGAGAGGCAATTAAATATAAAAATATATATTACATTGTATATATTAATTTAGATATATGAAATTAATCAGTCAATCACTCAATCCATCAATCTATCAATCAATGGCTGCATGAGGCAATTAAATATGTAAATACATATCTAATAATAATATAACATATGTTTATTTAATATATTATTACTCAAAATATTATATATATATATTGTTATTATTACATAAATAAATCGTAAATGAGCGTGAGTCAGAACTCGAATTTGTTTGCACTTAAATTAAATAATGTTATCGAATGAATGTTCAGTGAAATCGATTTTAAACAATATGCTCCATAATATTCTGAACACTAAAAAAACAAAGCCTCCCTTAACTTTAATCAGATTCAAAAAATGTGCGCTTACAAATACTGCTTAATTTCTTGTTTTGTTTTTTAATAACAAGAAACAGAAAATAAAATAAAATAAAACTTCAACCCTTCGGAATAATAAAGTATTCACACAATTACGAATATAACTGTACATTCTTTCAACACAAATATTTCAACATAAATGTTTAAAAATAAGAGTTTTTAAGTAATTTTTACATGCCGTTTTTTATTAATGATAAATTGGAGTAGAAAATAAAAACAAATATTTAAAACAAACGTTTTTAAGTCGTTTTTTATTATTGATAATTGCAGAAATAAAAACCAAGAGTTTGTATCAATTTTAAGTTAAGTTTAATGCTGCATTAAAATAAGTACACTTTAATTTGGCGACATTGTCATTGATTTCACTTAATAATCTCTAACACACACATCCAGCAGATTATCCAAAATGTCCTCGCTGCGATTTAACTCATTGCCATGCAGATAACTGAAGGACTCGTCCACCCCATCGGCATACGGCCGATAATTGCTATAATCGCAATTAATATCAGATGTGGAAATCATCGGAGTTATCAATGCTATGTTTGCATCCCTATTTGCATCTAGTTTATGGGATGAGATGATAACATTCTGACTGGGCGTGGGAATCTCGTCCTCCGTATATATCTGAGAAGCAATTAGAAAGTATACAAATGATATATAATAATTATTAAAATATTAATGAATTCACGAAAATGAAATTAGAATTTGAGATATATTTAAAATATTAATATTATCACATATCATGTGTTATATATGTTATATTTTATTATTATTATATTTACCATATTATTACAGCCAAATTTGATGGTGTTAAGGCAAGCAGAGGCGGAGTTGGTTTCATCGTTAATGCCCGTTGTGGTGCTGATTATAATCGTCCCCAATTCATATTGTGGTTGCAAATGAAACGCGGCTTCACTGTTTGCAGTCAGCGCCAATGTCAACTCATCGGCGGAATATAGAAAAGATTCATCGTGTGGAGGAGGATGCGGAAGAGGAGAGGGAGGAGTTGAACTTAAAACATTATTGTTTAATGTACCAAATGCCAAATTAACATCCAAATTGAAAGTTTGATCTGTCGACCCCAACTGCACATCATTTCCAGCCAGATTTGGGAGTCTTTGGAGAGGTTTCTGATCCGTAATGCCGTAGATGAAATCCGTATTATTACGTAGTTTTTTATTGGAAACTGTTGTTGGTGTCTCCAAATTTTGATTTAATTTTGTTTGAGCTCCTTTGCGATTTCGAATGCGTTTCCTATCACATTTCTTGGGATCGACACCCAGCTCCCAATAGCCCCCCTTGCCCTTCTCCTCGCGCTTGCGATTGCGAAAACAATGATGCAGCGATAAATTATGCCTAATGGAGTTCTGCAAAGAAAAAGTTATATTTATTATAAAATTGAAAATTGGGAAATTTATGCCTGAGGCATACAATCAAAAAAATATAAGTTTTAGAGCTAGCGACTTGAAATCTGGCACATAATTGCTCTTAGTCCTCACGCAAAAAGTTAAGTTAATTTGATTTAATCGATAACGGCCTGCGTTGCTCATTTATCGATAATTATCTCTTTGTATTAGCTGCAAAATCCGCAATTTGAAAGGGAGCAGCTGCTCATTAATATACTTATAATATTGATATATTATTAGTCAGCTGTCCAAATTTCGGATCGGTTGAGAAGCTGCCAAGTTATAGTCATAGTCAAAAAATAAACGCAAATTGATCAAGAATTTGCTTGAGAAAGAGATCGCAAGATAAGCGAAGCGAGCGGTAAGCCGGCAATTTTAGTTCGGTCTTTTTCCCCACCACAGAGACTGTGCCTTCTTTAAGCAATCACGCGAATTCCTCAAGGGAAATTTGCTAAGCTGGGATTACTTAACAGCTTTAACAGCTGTAGTTAAATCTCTGCCACTGTTAAGTCTCTAGCTTACATTCCACTTTTTGCGCACTCGAAAGAATGCAAATTTCGACTCAATCCAAGCGCAAATTTGCTGTAAAGTTGCCCTTCCATTTTCCAGCATAGCCATGCCAATGATGTGGGAATAGTTGAAGGGCGGCTTTTCAGTCACATCCGTTTTATATTTATTCGCCGAGTGCTCATATTCCGCCAAGTCACTGTAAAAAGATATAGCTCAATATATATTAAGGGTATGCCACATTTATTAGGGGTATTCTCGCTTACCGTTTTATTTTATTGATGAATATATCGTAACGCTCGGCGGGACTTGGTCGTTTTGAGTGTGCTGCATTTTTTGTGCATTGTTTTCTTGACTCGGCATAATTGATTAAATTACGATTTAGCTGTTTATTTATCGCTCCTTTTTTGTGTGCACCAAAATCAGATAACTTTTGTTTTTTTGTTGTATTTACACTTTCCTCCAATTCCTCATTCTCAGCTGGCGCTGTTTGAGTATTGTTTAAATCATCTTCAGAGTTACCATCAATTGTTTTTGGCCAGGCCAAATTTTGATTGCGCAGCAGCCAGTTAAGATTGGTTAATTCCCGTTCCTCGTCGGAGTCATCGATAATTTCGGGAGCCCGAATCTTTATCCGGCAGTCTTCAACTACCTTATATTTTTTACTGCTAGCCGTCATCATTCCATTAGTTATCTATCCAATATCTGTAAGAATTTGATAGAGTTTGGAAAAAAATAAAACAAGTCGGGCGTAACCGACTGCTAAATACTTTGATACCATAGTAATGCCATAATAATGATAAAAGATAGCAATCAGCACGGAAGAAATTATGTCTAGATTCTGTTTAAATTGCGGTAGATGTAAGCTAGTCACCTTCCTTCCAAATTTGGTAGCTGTAGCTTTTTTTTGGAGGCGGGAGTGGGCGTTGTCGACTTTTTTTTCCTGATTTTTCCTTCAAATTTGGTGAGTTTTGCTTTCATATTGTGTGAGATATATTCAGGTGTATCGGATCAGGGAGTCGGAGTGGGCGTGGCCATTCAATTTTTCATAGATCTCTTAGGGGAGTTACCAGCAACATACTTTCAAAATTTGGTGACTCTAGCTTACTAACAGTTGTGGAATATATGCGCATTTCAAATTTCTAGAGCCAAGGCTCCTGGGGGCAGGCGGGTCTGGGCGTGGTCCGAAAATTTATATGCCGATCCTTCTTGGTCTGATGACTTTATCTTTTAAGTTGTAGGAGATATGCGGACTTATCGATTTACACTTTCTGAAATATCGGAATTGGCGATTATGGGCGCATGTGTGGGCGTGGCCATAATATACCCAGCAAATTTGGCTCTAAATCAAAAACTACAGAAGATATAGCCATTTAAAATACTAAGGGTGGAGGGATATGTGGCTTTCTCGATTTGCGAATATCGATTTTATCGATTTCCTAGCCACCCCTCGGTATGAAATTCCAGCAAACAGCAGAAATAAACGACTTTTTATTTGTAAAATAGAAAAGCAGACGGTTATTTTGCAATATGCGAGGAACAAATATGTATATCCCTTTTATACTTATATCTTTGTACATATATATTTTTAATATATTATATTTATATTAATTTATATTAAATAAATAAATACATTCATATATTTTGTATTTAATTTATTCTTATATTTATATTTTTGTGTGCACACAGGAAAGGGGAATATCGATTGGTAATCAAAGACTTGTATTTAGTTGCGATTTAGGCAAGAAGAAAACTACCCACTTATTTTTTTGGAAAAAGATGAGTCGAAAGTTAGCCATTGGCCAGATGGTCAGTGTCGTGATTGGTCAAAAAATTACGGTTTGCCTTCGAAAGGGTGGCACCCCTGGAACTCTCTTTCTCTCTCTCTCTCTCCGGCTGCGGAAGAGCTTGCGTGAGCCATTTTATAAGACGAGTGTTATCCCCAAATGAAGGGGAACTTATTACCCATATGTACGGAGAAGAGTGGGAGTTAAATAACTTTCTTTTTTTTTTTTTAGCACATTATAAAAATGTATTTGTTTGACACTTGACTTGATTTAATTAAATATAAGTAAATATTTGTACATTTTGCAGCAATTCATTGCAAATTAAGAATATTATAAAAAATAACGAAAAAAAGAATAAAAAATAATTCAAAAATTATATTGAAAATAAATAAATATATAAATAATTAAATGGCTTAATTGGTTTTATTCTGTATTTTTGATTTCGCTATGTAAATTATGTAACTTCTTTTTTTTGACATACTTGTAGAAATTTAAAAGCTTTAATTTGTATGGATACATAAAAATATATATACAGAGAATTTCATCATTCCTTTTACACATCTAAGTGAAATTAGTTGATTGATAGTATTCAAATATGCAAAAAGGTACTTTACATACCAATGTAATTTACACTTTCTTTAACACTAATTTAATTATTTAACTACAATTGCTTTTTTTTTTTAAAGCCAAATGAATTATTTTATATTTATTTATACTACACTACCTACCACTAATATTTATTATAAGTAAGAGTTTTTTAACTATCAAAGTATTTTTATTTTTTTTTTTTTAAATTGCTTTTATATATTTTATATGTATTTTCTGTATTTAAATTTTGGTTTTTGAGCAAACTGTTTCAGGTGAACTGCTTAAATTGGACTGCAGTTCGAGAAGAGACTACACCTGTACCAGGGTACCGCTGGTCAACCCCTATTCTGGCAGAGCTGGGATAAAATTGGTCATGTATTTTATTTTGTGTGTGGACGGGACGGTGGTCGATTTGAACAGGTTGCCCCTACCCCGACACCGATTAAATGGTCAGAGGGTAGTTCAGTGGGGCAGTTGAAATTGTTTTTAGAGGGTTACAGTACCCTAAAACCCACTGGCGGCGCCTCTGCTTAGTTGCTGACTAACAAAAGTCCTCGAACCCTTAAAATATATGTATATGTATATATTGTTCGTGACAAAGCCGAGCGCACATCGACCAGCGTCCAGTAAAGCTTTAATCAACCCCTATTTTCTATTTTTACTTTGTTTTCGTAGCACTTGTCACGTTGTCTCTGTCACCCCCTTCGAATTTATCCTAGACTCCGCGTAGGGGTAGTTGTGCAATTTAGTAAGTCTGAAAAATTATAGTTCAGCTAAAAGTTTTTTTTTTAGTAGTTAGTTTATTTTATAGAGTGAAAATAAATTAATTAATAACTTTTGACAATATATTTTAATAATTAGGTCAAGTTATAGAGTAGAAATAAATAAATAAGAAATACAACTTTAAAATATGCATTTTAATGTTGATTTTAATTTGAAAATAAAAAAAAAATAATTTGACTTTTATTAATTTTCACGACAAATAAAAATTGGTATTTATTATTTATTAAACTTGGATTTGTTATAATTGATTGACTTACAAACAAAGCGGCTGGCACAAAATTTCATCAAATGAAATTATTTGAAATAATTAATTATTACAATAAATGCAACGATCTCAATTTGTACACACAACAAAAATAACATCAAATAAATGCAATTTTTATACAAACTATAAGTAAATAAATAAGACTATAAATAAAAATATAAATGTTAATAAATATTGTCGTATGCAAAAGACGCTAAATTCATTTGAAATAAATGCTGATGATTCAATATGTCTTTGACAAGAATGAATGAATATAATACATAAGTTGAAATACAGTTGAACATTTCCATTAAATAGAATCAAAGCCGGACAGATCACTTTCGAGCTAGAAGAAAATTGATTAATATAGTGATTTAAATGTATAATAATACAAATTACAAACCTTCTCGGGCTTATAAAGATGTGTGTGTGGCAGCAAAAATGTCGAACCAAGATCTCGCTCAGTCATCGTATTTGCCTCCTAAAAAAATAAATATTTATATATTATTTTAGCAGAGATTTATTATATTTAATTTACCTCGTTCGTATTACTTTGGGTCTGCAGGTCAAAGCAGAGTTGCATTGATTTCGTTATCGCCTGCACTGTTGTCTCATCAAACGAGCGCACGTCAGCTGATCTGGATGGAAAATAAAACGATAGTCAAATTCATAACTGACTGTTTGCCTGACAAGCTGGCAACGCCACGTCCTTAAGTTTGTAGTCCTGTTCTACTAACGCAATACTTACAGTGCAGTGACAGGAATATTATTCATCCACGAGCTCATGCGATGGATTTCCCTGCAATTGTACATATTTATTTGAAGTATATAAAAACTAAATAAACGCTCATCAAGAACTTACTCGCCTGGCTGTAGAATGGTTTCTAAGTTAGCTCTAGACATTTGCGGATGTTTCTGATACACTTTCGTTGCTTCCAAATCATTTACATTCGCTTTACTCTCTCGATCGCTAACAATGGCGGATACCTCAAAGCCGGCAGAGACTAACGCGCCGCTTGGCGTTGCAAATTCTTTGCCTGATGCCTTCGATAGTTTTAGCTTTGTGGGCTTGACAGCTTTACTTACATCGCACTTATCTGGAGCTATCTGGTGTTGGTTGAGTTGGCCATGCGGCAGAACTGTTGGGTGATAATATTTGGCGCGCGGTATCATCACTGTGAGCGAACGATCAGATTGGTCGGCGGCAAGTATATCGGCGTTATAGTGGCTTTTAGGCGGCTTCAGTGTTTGCGGTCGTTCGTCGTTGCTTTCAACATCATCATGTTTATTTCCGACTGGCTTTACCTAAAGAATAGTTGTAGAGTTTAAATATTGGTATCTTAACTGCACTTACCTTGAACGAATATGGCTCCGAGTTGCGACTAGATTCGCTGTTGGTGTCAATTAAAATTGTATGCTTATCCATGCTGCAATCACGAATCAAGGACTTTTTGCTGGACGTTGTTAACATGCTCGGGTGATAGTTCGAAGCCGTTATAAAAATAGGACGGGCTGCACAGGTGCCGTTCACTTTGCGACGCGAATAGATGAGCAGCATACAGACCAGCAGCAAAATGAACACCGTACCGATTGCAATCAGGCCGATGAGGAGTATTTTTAAATTCAGTTGGCAGGTGGAGCCCGCATGCCAGCTAAAGCATTCACAAACCCGCGTTCCATTCAAAATGGGTGCCATGCAATTGCCATGATAATTGCACAGTTCACAGCCAACAATTTGATCGGAGCAAAGGCGACCTGGATAAATTGGATTATCCGATATATCCACATAGCCATCGGGACAGCTGCAGGTGTAGCTGCCAATCAAATTGAAGCAGTGCGCGTGAAAAGAGCAGTCGTTGAAATTGGCGTTGCCACACTCATCGAAATCTAAATCGATAAGCGATAATTACTATTTTTACTATTTACGATATAATTGAAACTCACCTTTAACTGTCAATAAATTTATATCAGATTTAGATGTATATAGTTCGGTGCCACCAATGCTGTAATTGCTTTGGCGCAGATACTTCTTGAACACTGTTTCCAAACGCTTTTCATCACTGTTCTCTGACAGCTGCAATCGATTTTGAATTTTAAAATGAATATTATTATTATATTTACATAGTAATAATGCAAACCTGTAACAAAAAGTGTCCCATTACGGCGTTATCGCTCCACGCGTAGAATTCCTTTAATTGTACGCCGTGATAAACATCCCGGAAATCTGATTGCATAACCATGCGATCGATGGCATCCAGAATAATCGAACTCAAATGTCGATATTGACTGGATGTGTTATTGATGAGCTCAGTGCTGAATTTGAGCTTATAACTTCCCACACGACTGGTCGGAATGCGTATGTCAAAGGTGTATGTAGCTGGAATGGGGAATTAAATTAAATAAAATTGATAATAGAATTTAATATTTAAATTAAAAATATAACTATTTGCTATTGCTGTGCGTATTTATATTATTTATTTATATACATAATATACCAAAAATAAACTTTTAAGATTTCTGTGGTATTTGTATTATTCATATATATATATATTTAATTTATTTAGGAAGAAGTAAAGATTAGTTCTCAGTAAGAAACCTAAAAATTAAATTGTGAATTAACTGCAGCATTTAATAATTTAACTACAAACAAAATTATTTATGAATATATATATTTATTTTATTTAAATATAAGATTTATATAAGTAAAAAGCCTTACGCTTGCAGGGTCGATCCGGAAACATGCGCGCAAAGCCCAAACGGCATTCACAGCGATTGCCATTTCCGTTTCCGGTTTGATTAGAGCATATTTCGTTTTTATTGGCCTTGCAGGCGGGCTGGCAAGCCTCTTTGCTGGACTCTTTGGTATATTTGGATTTGGTATTGGTTTTGGAGGGCGTGGCTATCAAAATGCCACCGAGGAGAATACTGTTCGCGTTGATGGGCGGCACAATTTCTTCATCCCGCGTGGGTACCTCCAGCGATAAATTCCCCTCATAGTCTAAGGCTAGCTCTTCTTCTTCTGAAAAGTGAATCGTATTTCGATTATCTGCACCCGTTGCTTTTGTCATCACTACCAAAATATTCGATATATCGCTGTGAATTTGTTCGATTTTCGTGCTAGTTGTTTTTACAGAATTTTCACTCTTTGATTTGATTTGAGTTATTTTCGTTTTGGAAATGGTTTGTTTGACTACCGAGTGTGTTTGCGATGGTTGAAAAGTTATCGTTTTGGTATCGATAATACGCCTTTTAATTATTGGTGTATTACTACTTTTTAGTACTACTGGTAGTGTTGTATTGTTTTTGTTGACTTTTAGCTTGACATCATCGAGTTGTTTATTTATTTGCTTATCGATTAACGATACATCGAAGTGAGGAGCGTTGCTTCTAATGGAGGAGGGTATTTTTGTTTCTGCCTCCGATGATTCCAGTGAGAGTAAATTGCTTTGTCTTGGATTCTGAATTATTCGAGTATTTTTCAGAGTTGCTTCTCGATAAATATTTAGTGTATTTGTATTAGTCGAATATATATTCGGTGGCAACACCGATGGCTCAATAATTAAAGTGGTAAGTGAGGGACTGATTGGCAGCTGCGCTGAGTGTTCTTTAACGGTAATTGTAGGGCTGAGTTTGATGATAGTTGAGTGCTGGTTACTGATATTTATAGAGTTGAATTTTAGATTAGTTGAGTGTTGTTTAATGTTATCTGTAGGGTTGATTTTTATTTGCGTTGAGTGTTGGTTAATTATCTTTGTTGGGTTGATTTTCTGGAGCGTTGAGTGTTGGTTAAAAGTATTTGTGTGCTGCGTTGAGTGCTGTTTAATGTTATTTAAAGGTTCGTCGGTTTTAATTGCTGTAGGCTTATACTGTTTACTGGTACCGTTTATAAACAAGGTCTTCGGTAGGTTATTTGTAAATGTAGGCTGTGTTTTTAACACTTTGACTCTAGAAGAACTCAAGGCGGGCTTTAACATTGGAGACTCAGTATTGAAACCATTTTTAAGTGGTAGTTGTAAGGTAGATATAATTATGGACGGCGTTGTTGGTAGTGCTGAGGTTTTTATTTTATGCACTAAATTCGAAGACTTATTGGGCATACTTTTAATAATTGCAGGTGGTGGTTTCAGACCCACAACATCTTGAAGGATTGCATTTTTTGGCATTGGTGGCGGCTCCAAAATATTCGTGGGTCTAATCGAAGTCAGCAGTTGAAGGTTCTCCATATATTGAGTTTTAGCTGTTTCTAATTTGAGATCCGGTCGCAAATTAAAACTTTGACCAGCTGCCACAAAAACCTTTTTTGCCATATCATTTTTAGACTTATCCACTAGGCTTTGATTCGATTTGATGAAGGGTTGACCCAAACTGAGGGTCTTATTTGCCGTTTTTTGTGTTATCGATAACCAGGGATTAATCGTAGTTAATTCAGATAGAGGTAATTGTAGATTTTGTATATGCCTATTTACTTTTGAGAGCGTTAGATTTCCGCTGCGTAAATTATAATTGTAGTCGCTGTGGCTGGTATAGTCAGCATTTTGATCGGGCACCTTGTTCATGGTAGTGCTGGGTTTTGCATAGCTTTGCTTGCTGCTCTCGGCACGTATAAGATTTGTGGCAACTTGAGCTGAGTCGGCGGATATGGTAGATATAGGTAGTTGGTTTTTGTTGTTAATAAAAATGGACTTATCAGCTGGTTTTTGATGGATTGCTGCGTGCAGGGTTGCATTGGTGTAATCGTTGCGCAGATTTTCTGTATTCTTCAAATAGTTTTGATTGCGTTGCTTAAGTGTGTTCAGATTTGGTTGTTGATTTAGTTTCTCTGGTGGCTCCACAGATATGCGTGTATTTTGTGGACTTAGCCGTACCTCAACGTTGGCCTTATTATGCGGTATTTTAATTAGGGGCATGGGTGCCGGGGCAACTTGACCACGCACCGCGGTGGCAAGTGGGTAATTATCGCCCTCTCGCTTGAAGGTCAAAGGTGGCACATTTATATTGACATTGTGGCTGAGAACGGAGGTTTTCAAATTGATGTGATGGGTGTTATAAGCCGGGGGAGGAGCAGCAGCAAGACCTGGATTATAGTAACTACTACTGCTACTACTTCCCATATCTGAGGAAGCTGAAGGAGGAGGAGGAAAAGCAGCAGCAGATTTTGGAGTGAAGTTACTGCTACTACCTCCCTTTTCTGAATAAGGAGGAACAGCAGGAGCAGGACTTTGTTTATAGTAACTGGTGCCACTACCACCCATATCAGAGTGAGCTGCAGGACCTTGCTTATAGTAACTGGCACTGTCACTACCTCCCATATCTGAGTAAGCTGGAGGAGCAGGTGCAGGTCCAATGGTGTAGTAAATGTTACTACCTCCCATGTCTGTGTTAGCCGAAGGAAGAGCAGGAGGAGCAGCAGGGGCAAGAGCTTGTTTATAGTAACTACTGCTACTACCACCCATATCTGCATAGGCTGGAGCAGTAGCAGGTCCTGCAGTATAGTAACTTCCACCACCAGCATTGTCTGAGTAAACTGAAGGAATAACTGGTCTCTGATTGTAATAACTACTGCTACTACCAGCCACAACCGATGGGTACCTTGTCACCGCTGGCAATTTAGTGCTAAATATCTGAGGTATTGCTTTAATTTCCAATATCTCATTGTTATTCAGCTCCGCATTCAAATGCATTATCTGCTGTTGGTGGGGTAATCTGGGTGCACTACCGGGGGGGGTTAACATATAGCCAAAGTCTGGCTGGGACTTAGAGCTCTGAGCTGGTGGCAAAAGTATATTATCATAATCGAGGGGTATAAGCCTTGGAGGAGTCAACGAAAGTGATAAAGAAAGTGGTTGAGGAGGTATCCAAGTTTTCTTCTTAAAAGGTGCTACAGGCACCGATCTATCACTATAATCTGGCGAGTTCTTTGGCCTTGGAGACGAACTCAAGAACTGTGATTTGGGACTGTAAATAATGCCATTGGGTCTGCCAATGATGACGTCCGCATTCGCATTAATTATTTCTCCAGGTCTAATGGGTATGCCATTATTAAGCAAGGTAGCCGGAAAAGCCGGGTAATTGGAGAGGGGTTTTAATATGTGACTCCTATTATTATTATGCAATAGCCAATTATCATCGTCGTTAAAATCAATTTCCATTTCCGGTTCCGGTGGATTTATGTGCAAGCTGTGCGCCGTCAAACGACTTCGATTAATATCGATTTCTGCCTTACTCGCGTGCGATTTGTAGCGATTTTGTGCGGATTTTTGCTGCACGTTGACCTGAAGTGGTATGTAAACGGGCTTCTCGTCCAAGGGATTTGAAGTCGTTGTTGAAGTTGAAGTTGGAGTTTGTCTTAAATTAAGACTTGTTGTCGCTTGTCTGTTGACTATATTTTTTTGTATTAAGCCCGCCATAACATCAAAAACTGGTCGCAATCTTTGTAAATTTAGAGAACCAATTAGTTGCTCAACACTGGTTGGATTTGGAGCTGCTTCCTTTAAGGGTCTCACATAGACGTGCTCATTTTCCGACTCTGCAACACTCGAATCATCTTCCAACTCATTTTTAGTTTGAGTTTTGCTTTGCTCTATTTTTGGTTTAGTTTTAATGGAAGTGGGCTTAATAAAAGTTGAGAAAATTTGATTTGTAGTTGTTCCTTTAACTGCCTTTTTGAAATTGACCGCCGTTACTTGCAGCGTCTGACCACCCAGTAATGTGGCCAGGGTGACCATGACTTTGCGATTATTTTTACCCTTCTTCTGTATTAATTCCGTGCGAAACATGGAAACCAGCTCGGGTCTGAGCAGAGTACTAGGCACTATATCCGTAATCGTATTCACAATAACTTTTGTCTCAAAATTTTGGAGCACTTTCTTAGATACACCCTGCAAATAGGATGAGGCAGGGTATATTGATGTTGTGGCCAAATAAGTCACAGTCGTTAAATAGGTTTTCGTTGCAAAAATATGAAAATCTAATTCCTCGCTGCTGGTTGCTTTTATTTTGGGGCTTCCCCGTCCTGGCTTGGATTCCGTGATTACCAGTTGGGTGAGAATATTCTCCGAGTCTGAGACAATTCCATTGGGAGCTGTTCTCGTTACGGCCAGGCGACTATAATAGGTATTTGTGTCCAGCACTGGTGTCGCCTCCTCCGATGGCTGCAAATACGATATATAATCCTCGGGTCCAGTTACCGTATTTATCACTGTGTAGGTCGAGGTGAGCACGAGTTCATTGTTCCTCATCGTATTATAATAATGATATGTGGTCGGGAAGATGCCCACAACTAACTCGGGTGTCTATGGAAATAATTATAAAAAATTGTTGAACAATTAGTTAATTGAAGAGCTAGTGCTAGTTCAAAAATAATTTTGAATAAATATTACTATATTATATGTAAATCTTATATTGATTTTAAATTAAATATTATATGGAAGAATTACTGATGTAATTGAATTAATTTAAGAATTAATTATTATTATATTATACAAATATTTATATTAAGATTAAATTAAATATTGAATGGAAATCATGAATGGATATATGGTCTTTCGAGTGCAGCCGCTTGTAAGGCGACCGCAGCGTATGTCCCATCTCCTCCTACATCTCTAAGAATAGCTTGACCCCATGCAAGTCAGCCTGAAGTGCCTAATTTTGAGGGCGCTGCATGAGCCAGCTATCATCATCTTAGAGCGCCACTTGTTCATACTTGAGTAACGGATAAAGAATTATTATTAAAGAATATCAAGAGGTATTTTGAAAATTATAAAGAAAAGTTACGCAAATTATTAAATTGTAGAATTAATTGTAGAAATTCAGGAGCATCTTATAAAGAATTTTTATAAAGTGGTTTTATATTATTTATAATCATTATAATTATATTAAATTAAATAACAAATAGAAAAGTTACAGTTAAAAAACAATATGCACATGTATACTTACATTTGAGAGAGTTACGCCCAAAGGAAGTTGGCTGCTCGCTCTTAGAAAATTTCGCTCCTCCGTTTGTCGATTGGCGATAACCTTTTCTCGGCTCTCAACTGTTAAACTGCCACTCGTCAGATATGTGGTAAGATATGTGTAGGTTGTGAGGCAGGTCTTCGTTATAAACTGATTGTCTCCCAAGGATATGGTAAAGTTCTCCTGATCGAGATAAGGGAGAGACAGAGTTTTCTATTTGTATATATATATGTATATATATATTTTTGAGAATTGAAAAATAATAGCAGCACTTACGCATTATTTTTGATTTTTTTCTAAATGTTGCTTTTATTTTTGTCGTTCATTCAAATATTTCATTTGAAGCTTTGTTCAATTTAAATAAGCTATCCTTTTTCTTTGCTGCTCCCCTTATTTTCAAGTGCCTTCTGCCATTTTCCAAAAAATGTATTTGTTTCGAGGATAGCGCCTTTTTCGCGCTCACCTTTTTTCTAATTGAAGGTTTTTTTATGATTGTGATTTAGTTATTTTAATTTTATTAACAGTATTTTTGTTTAGTTTACAGTTGTACAAATTAAATGTTTAATATATGTTAACAATTTATTTTGGTTTTATGTTGCGCGTGTTTGCTTTGCCGGATGCGCGCTCGACGGCAGACGTAGCGAGAGTGCAAGGCAAGACAAAAGAATGCAAAGGCAAAGGAAGGCAAAGACAAAGCCCAGGGATGGGCATGCAAATTACGTTACAACGTTACGTTACTATTTTTTAATCGATGTTATGATTAATGGGTTGTTGGCTGCTGCTGCCTCCGACAGTATTAGTAAGTTGCTTTAAATTACAAATTCAACAAATACAGATTTAAAAACATTTCATTTGCGAGTGGCTGCTCTTATTTTATCTATTAATATTTGTATACATTTATATACTTTTATATACTTTTATATACTTTTATACTTTAATACCGAAGGTATCTGTCTGTGTGTCTGTCCCTTAGAGATAGAGAGTGTAAACATTGGAGTGCTACGTCCACTAGGTGGCTAGAAAATCGATAAGTAAAGGCCGTCAAATTTGGAGGGTATGTTACTGGTTGCCGCCTTTAAGGGCCGATACATTTTTATGGCCACGGCCACACATGCCAATTCCGATATTTCAGAAAGTGCAAGCCGATAAATCCGCATATCGCCCACAACTTTAAAGATAGAGTCACCAGACTTCGATATTAACTTGGTGGTAACCTTTTCCAAGGATCGACATATTTATTTTTGACACCAAGTTTTGAAAGTATTTTACTGGTAACTCAGAGATCGATGAAAAATTGGATGGCCATGTCCACTCCAACTCCTTAATTCGATACACCTGCTAGTGTAAATGGATAAGTCCATATATCTCACATAATATGAATACATAATATATCACCCATAATTTAAGAGCTACAGTTGAAAGGTAGATTACTAGGTAGATTAAGATCGTACTCCAAAAATTGGTTGGCCACGCCCACTCCCGCCTTAAAATCCCAAACTCCTATTTCTCCCACAATTTACTAGCTACAGTTGCAAAACTTCGAAGGACGGCAGCTATCATATATCTACCGGAATTTGAAAGGCAAACTTGGAAAGAATTTCTTGGCTACACCCACCGTGATCCTTGTTACCTGTTATCAGCTGGCGTTGCGTTTGGTATTAAAAATATTTCGCTGTCTCTTAATTTTATTCATTTAATTTGTTATTTTATTTATTTTATTATTAAATATTTACCTGTTTGTTGCTTGTAGGCAGAGCTAGTATCATATGGTTCTTGAGGGTGCTTGGGGCAAGAGTGACTGGCTTCTGTGGCAAGTGAGACTGAGGTTGAGTTGCGGCTGAAGCTGAAGCTGAAGCTGCTGATGCTGCCGCTGCCTGATGCTTCAGTTTATCGCTGGCGATGATTAGTTCAACTCCATTAGACATGACATGGGTGGCCAAGTTAAATCTAGCCTCATCCAAACTCAGCTCAGCTAAATTGGAGCTCTCATCTAGCAAGCGAATATTCTGAGAGCGATGGTTTGTCAATGGATCTGTTGAATCACTCTTAGTTCTAAGTGTTCTTGTTGTTTCTGTTGTTGTATAGTGTTTAATGTATTTTTTATGGTAGCCTAAATCAATTACAAAAGTGTTTTTATGATAATAATTTTGCAGCCTTTTTTTTAAAGAAAAATAAAATTTAAATAGGGGCTGAATATTTACAGATTGATAATCAGTTATATGTATACATCGGTAGCAGCATCCTTTTTTCTATATAGCAAAATAAATGTATTTCATAACAAAGCTAAAAAAATAAATAATAATAATTGAGTTAGCTTTAAATAACCGGAAGAGCCACAGGAAAGCCTCAAGAAAATATAAATAAAAACAATGAATAAAAAGGTAGACATTTTTCTGTACATATAAGGGCATAAAAACATTTTTATTTTGTGTTTAAATCATTGCAGCCTTTGCTAAAAAATCAATCATTTTAATTAGTCAAAAATCGAGTAGTGTCAAAAATAGAAAAGGGGGAAAACACGCAAGTTGTTGACTTTATATATATAATTAATTTTTAATTAAGCGAATATATATATATATATATCTATTATGTATATATATATATTTGCTTATAAAATACTAAGAAATTAACAAACCCATTTTATACATCATACTTAAACTATTTAATTAATATCAATAATTGTATTAATTTGTTTTTGTTGCTCTTAAATTAAAGACAAATAAAAAATGTGTGTAAAAATTAAAATGTTTAATTTAAGATTTGCGTTAACAGTTATTAATTACTTATAGCATACGTGTAGAGATATAAAAACAATGATACATAGATATATAGATATACATTTATTTTACAGCAGCAAAAGAAAATGTTTTATAATTAAATATGTATGTGTGTTTGTGTGTGTGTATTGGTGTGTATGTAACTGCATTGGTATTTTTATATATTTATATACAACTAAATATGGAAAATCCCCACTTGATTATTAATTGCAAGCTTTAAAGGGATATGTTAAGTATTAAGTACTGGAATTCCTATAATATCCCCCAGTTGTATTAAAGGGCATATAATCCCCTTTAGCTTTTTTTGGGCATTTGTGAGGGCAAAACTGAAAAAATCCATCACATCCATGCTTGAAGGCTCAAAGGGAATAACTGAAATATAAAGTAACTATGTCATTTTTGTGGGCATAACTAAAGTGTCCCATTTAGTCCGCTGTCGCTTTTCAGCGCATTTGTGTGGGTATTATTAAAATATCCCTCCGTGTTGTGGTCCGTGTTATTGGCACGGTTCGTGACTTCACTTTAGTGAATGTGGAAAGGGATTCGATAATTTCATGCTGACCGCTGTGAACTCGTTCCACAATTACTGTATAGGTTTGTGTATACAATTCAGTGCTGGCTGTGCTTGTCACTTGCAATGTTGCAGAACGCGCAACAGTTGAGTTGGTCGTTGTTAACACTTTATTTATTTGTTTGCGTCTATTTCTGAGTTGCTTTTGCTTGCGGCTTTTCCCAGCCCGCGTTGCATTTTGACGGGTGGCGGGCAGTGATGAATTCAACTGGAATGATGTTGTTAAAATTATTTCCGGTGTTGGTAAAGTCGAAATTGCTTTGTCAATTTTTGGATTTATTTCCTTTGTTTTTAGTATTGGTAAAGTGGACATTTTTGTTATATCCAGTGTTGTTAAAGTCGAAATTGCTGTGGGCATTCTTTCTGGATTTTTGGCTTCTGTGTTTGCTGTTGCTAAAATTGTATTTATTTGTAGAGCTGTTTTTGTTGTTGTTAGAAACACTGTTGGTGGCGACTGCTTATTTTTTGCTGCTGTTTGGTTTGTTCTATTTGTAAGTCTATGCTTGAAGACGACAACACGTTTGTTCTTTGGCTGTGACACGAAATTGTTATTGTTGTTGTTGGTAGTGTTGTAAGAGTTGTGGTTATTAGTGTTGACTAGTGGCTTGCGCCGCACAAGCACTTTTTTGCGCAAACGCCGCATCTGCTTTTGACTTTCTTGAATTTCACGTTTGATTTTTATTGTACTTTCTTGTGGACAGAGTGTTGTAAAATGCTGCTTTTGTGGTTGCTTTGTGACCTGCAACTGTAGTGGGAACAACTCAGCGAGGTCATTTACACTAAAAAATAAATGGAGTTCGTTAAGGCCTCCTGCTCAATCCCGGTAATGCTGCTGCTGCTGTCAGAGGGTGCTCCCAGCTGGGTAGCCTTGGCCTTGGCATGCCACAAGTGAACATCACCTATGATGCTTTCCAGAGACGCTGTCTGATCCAACTCGCCTAGGGTATTTTTATTCACCGGTGCTGGAAGGTAGCTCTGCACCCTCTCGCTACCCTCAAATGCATAAAGGTCCTCTTCGACTGAAATAGTTTGCTGGGCATGTCGCTTGTGCAAAGTGGAGGGTGTTAGATGCTCATAACTATTGTAAACTGTGGATAAAATTGTGCTAAATTCACCGGGTCTTCGCCCAGATACGTAGAGCGTAACAACACTACTTTCCGTAGGGTTCTCGAGGTCCTCTTCCTTATTGGCATGTGGTCGCTGGCGTTTGTGACTCTTGCCTGGTTTTCGTGACTTTTTGCGACTTTTGCTTGTCGTTTGCTGTTCAACTATAATGCCATCTATATTGGCTGCATCGTAGGGACTTATTTCATCCAGATCTTGCAGATTATCGTTGAGCAATATTTGTGGCGAAATAGTGTTGGTAATCGTCGGATTTTGTTGCTGCTGCGGCTGCTGTTGTTGTTGCAACAGCAATTGTTGCAGTAGCAAACTGTTGACCTGCGCCACCTGTCCAGATTGTTGTTGGAGTTGCTGCAATTGTTGTGTTGGTGAATTTATTATCGTGTCTACACTATACTCGGTAGCTGTTATCGTCTGCGCTGTGGTATCGAAAACAGTAGTCAATATTTTCTTGCCCTGGAATGTAATGGGCAAAATTGTAGACTTGCCATCATAAATTGTAGTCACATAAGTGGAAGTATGTGTGCGATATTCCGTAACTGGTACCGCTGCAGCTGTTGCTACTGCGGCATCTAGCGCCGGTAGCGCTGCCTGAGTACCCGCTAGCGCGCCCAGCAGCGGATTCGCTGGCAGATTAATATTGCCCAACAGCAACTGGGATAGTAAAATATTCGCCAAAGGCGCATTTGCCGAGATTTGTGGCTGCAGCGTGGAGACGACACTCTCCACGCCGTACACCGTAGAGGGTAGCACATGCGAAAACGAGGTCTTGCGACCCCTGATTGTTGTAGGGGTAAAAGTGACAGTTGTTGTTAGTGTGTCGTGTAGCAAGTACCGAGTTAATTCCGTAACACCTGCTGCATTTACGCTTGTGTCCTCGCGTGCCAGGTAGAGCGAGGTTTGTCCATTGCTACCCACTTGCTGGGTGTATTGATGAGGCGCCACTACCTCTAAACTGGTCTTGCCGGTCACAATATTTTTGTAGTCCGTCAGCTGACCGTTGACAACGGGTACGGTTACTTCAACGGGCACTAAATGGGTAACTGTTATGGCAACACTACCCAACTCAGTTGCTGCTACATCATGGTTGTAATCATTGCGATTGCGATTACGGTTTGTGTTGCGATTACGGGAGGAAGTGCCGGAACCGCCGCCATTGCGGCTGCGTGAGTTGCTAGCGGTACGGCTGTCTACATTATTAGTATTGCTATTGCTGATGTAGCTCTTTAAACGACGCGCATTCGCAGAGTTGGCATTGGAGCTGGAGCCGGAGCCGGAGTTCGAGCCAGAGTTGGAGCCGGAGCCGGATCCGTTTTGCTGACGTCTTAGCGACGACTGCGGGCGTCTAAAATTTGACTTTGAAGAGCTTCCAGTACCTGCCTGCCTGCTCTTTCCGGCTGTGTCCTTTTCGCGTAGCGTAAACTGCGCACGAGCCGTAGTGGGTCTGGTGGGGCGTATAGCGCGATGAGAGCCAGAATTGCTTACTGCAGTTGGTGCCGTAGAGCTGGACTGTTGCTTATAACGCGAACCGAAGCGCGCATTGAGCTTGCCCCGCGGCGTTGTCTCAGCAAGTTGCTCCTCCGGTGGCGCCTCCTCGGTCGTTGCGGTTTTGGGGCGACGAAAGCGAAAGCGATTGCGACTTAGAGAATCCGCCTGACGTCGCGAACGTGAGAGGGTACCGCCCTTTTTGCTAGAGCGTCGACGGCGACGATTGGCTTCATTTTGAGCGGTTTCCTGTTCCTCCTCATCGCCATCCTCATCCTCATCGTAGTCCGCATCGCCATCAGCATCGTTATCCTGCGCCTGCGCCTGCTCCTTCTCCCTTTGCTGCTGCTGAAAGAGACCTCGTGGCGGGAAGAGATTGCTTTGTGGCCTGGCGCGCGCCTGCAGGGAACTCAAAGTGGGTCGCTGAAAGCTGCGCGGTCTTGGCCGTACCGTTGTCGTTGTCGTCGTCGTCGTTGTTGTTGCGGCTTTGGCGCGATTTGCTAGGGGATTTTTGCGAACGGATATATTTGCGGCGCTGGTATTGCTCGCGCGTGTCGCAGGCGTAAAGCCACTGGGTCGATTGAGCGGTCGCCGAAAACGCAGCAGCGGATTTTGAGTGCGACGCGAATTCTGCGCCGTTTTCTCCTCATTGTCGTCAGTAGCAGTCAAACCTTCCTCCGTGGAGGCATCCTCCTCGCTGGGTTCGTTCTCTGGAATTGCAGGCGTTGTTGTCGACGCTTGTAGTGCTTGCCCAAAGGCAGCGGTGGGTCTTATGCGCTGACGGGAATTGAGAAAATTTACGCTGCTGGCTGGACGATAGCCAGATGCGGAGGGGGAGGCGGAGCTGAGACGCCTGGAACTGCTAGCCGTACCGGAACGCGCGGAGCTAGCAAATCTATTTCTAGAGGGTGCAAAGCCGGTAGTGCTGCCAGCAACTGATGAACTAAGCCCCGCAGAAGCAGCCGGTGCCGATTTTAAGGGGCGACCAAAGAGACGACGAGTTGAGGAAGAGGCGGCCCCTTGTGGATTTGTAGGTGCATTGGAAATGGCACCTCGTCGCGAGGAGCTGTACCGAGCACCACCCACAGACTTCAAGGCAGGCGTGGCTGTTATAGTTGGCGTTATATCGGAACGGGTTATTATTGTTGCACTGCTCGCACTCAGCGTTTTTTGCTTGGGTGCAAAAGTGGGTCGATTTCGGGAGGCAAAGGGACGTATGACTGGAGCAAAGGTACGTTTTTTAGACTGCAAGGACAAATTGCTATCGCTATCGTTTTCGCTATCATTATCGCTATCGTTATCATTATCGTTGTCGGTCTGCTCCTCGCTGTGCATGCTGCCCTCCACTGTGGCAACCCCAATTTGCTGTTGACTGCTCAACTGTCTCGTACTCTCCACAATCAATTCCTCAACTGTTGCACTTGGCGAAATTGTTACCAAAATTGGTTTTTCAAATAGAAAACTGGAAGTGCTTTCGATAATTTGCGCATAACGGCTATCGATAATTGTGCCGATAACTTTAGATTGATAGAGCGTCGTGGTACGATTGCCAATGCGAGTGCCCTCAATCAATCGGACGAGGCCCGTTTTATATTGCGACGAGCTGGAAATTGAGTTGAGTTCTAATTTCTTGGACACATCGATGAGTAGACTTGAAGTGCTGCTAGTCAACTCTATGGCGCTGCCCTCACTATCGAGGCTCGACTGTATTTGAGTGGTGAAGTACAGGGTACTCACACCATCGGCATCTATGATGTGCTTGTAATCATAGTAAAGCAACTCTGATTTGTTTGGTGTACCCATAACAATCGAGGTGTCTGCGTGCGCCGTGACTGGCACAGTGCTCGTAGTGTCATCACTAGCAAATGCCGTTATTGTTGCCGTCGGTGTTATGACATTTACAATGGTCTCGAAGCGTGAGTCGGTCACCGTCTTATTTGCCTCATAGGAGGTCGTGTAATAAGTGTAAGTCGTATAGAATGTGGTCAAATCAGTTGCATTTGGGTTAATTAAATTCACCACAATGCCAGTCGAACTCGAACTACCATTCGAATCCGAATTCGCAGTCGTACTCTTACTTAGTGTCGAAGTTCTACTCGAATTCTCAGTCCAACTTTTTGTTGGTTCGATAACATTCGATATCGTCTCCTCTCTGCTGATTGTTGTGATTTCTCCATCCTTGGCCAGCTTTGTCCAATAGGTGAATGTGGTGAAATACGTGATGGGCAGTGTTGCATCCTCATGACTCAGCATTTTTGTCGGTTGCAATGTTTCCGTTGCAATATTTGTCACAGTTTCCAGGCGACTAACAACATTAGTGCTATCCTGCTCATACATAGTCGTATAGAACGTAAATGTTGTAAAACTAGTCTGTAACAGAAGTGTGGCAGAGGGTAGTATTTCTTCGGTATTGCTCTCGGAACTGACCTGATCATCGGCAATATCATCCCTGATTTTCAAGTGTTGTTCACCATTTGAACTGCTCGATTTGACATCGGTTATTAGTGTGATCAGCTTTGAGTTGGCTGCATTTTCAGTATTGCTAATAGACTCTGTTTCCGTTGGATTTATTATTATTTCCTTGGCCAGTTGCACAACACTGGTATTTAGCGCACCCAGTTCTGTTACGTAATTTGTAAACACCTCCGTTCGCGACATTATTTCCGTTTCGCTCTCTGCGAATATGGTTGTATAATAAGTGTAAGTTGTGTAGAACGTTTTTGTATATTTTACATCATTCAAATACTCGGTTTTTTGAGCCGATTCGATTATTTCCTGCTTTACTTCGTTGGTAACACTGGCATCTATCAATTCCTTCAATTCATCAGGTATCATATATTTGGTCGCTTGCAAATTTGCCGATTTTGTTGCACTTATTTCATTCTCACCGACCTGTGGCATTATAATGCTCGATTTTAAATCCAGATTCAAAGTGGAACTAATTATATTGGTCACAATTTCAGTGTGACTTGAAATTGTTGTAGAATCGCCTTGGAAAAAGGTTGTCAAATATGTATAGGTTGTGTAGAGGGTCTTGTAGATAATATCCAACTCATCAGAAGCATTTTCATAATCCTCGTGATCGGATTCGGTAACATAATCCTCATCATCCTCAACTATTTCGCTGGTTGTTGTGTTTTCCTCAGTTGTTGTTATTATTTCATTGGGATTCGTCTCAGTTGTTGCTCCATTTTGTGGCACTGGGACTACCTCTGTTGGTTTCTCCAATTGCGGGTATTCCAACACTTTTGTCGCCTGTATACAATAATATTTGGTTGTCTCTTTGATCTCATAACTGGATAAAATACTTGTCTCAGCTTCGTCATTTAAAATTGTAATCAATTTCGGTAATTGTGTGAGAAATACTTGTGACTTGAGCTCATCGCAATTATCATTATCTTTTGGGGTAGTCTGTAGTATATCTGCTATGTCTTTAACCGTTGTATTATCCTCCTCCTCAGTGGATGTATCTGTAGTTGTGTTCATTTCTGCCTCATCATCCATAACTGTTGTTAATTTTTCTATATTTTTATTTGTTGTAATTTCTTCAATTTTTGTTTCTTCTATATTTTTATTTGTGGTAATTTCTTCAATTTTTGATTTTTCTATCTTTTCCTGCATTTGATTTTTTTTAGATATATTTTGCTCCATTTGATCTGTTTCTTTTTCTATCTTTCTATTTGGGGTAATTTCTTCATTTTGATTTATTATTATTTTGGATTTATCTATATTTTCTTCTCCTCGATTTATTTTTGTTGCAATAATTTCCTCCGTATGATTTATTGACGTTTCTATATTTTGATTAATGTTTTCCTCCATCTTAGCCATTGTTTCTTTATTTTTGAACTCAGTTGTTGAAGTTTGAATTGGATTCCTTATTACCGCAGTTGGTTCCACAAAATTGGCAAAGGGATCATCATCTATGAATATGGTTGTTGCCCCGCCATGCACCTCTAAATTTGAGGCTTCAGTTTGTGAATTACTTAAATTAATGTTGTCATTATTTAGAGCTGTTTGCAGAACTGGAATATTAGCCGGAGTTTCAGCTGGACTTTTAGCTTGAATTTGAATTTCTTGAGTTCCTTCAACTTGAATTCCGTGACTTCCTTGGGTTCCTAGAGTTCCTTGAGCTTGAGTTCTTTGAGTAACATCTTGAGTCTGCCCTTGATTTTGATCCTGTGCTTGTGCCCTGGATAGCGATGCATATATCTCCAATATTTCTTGATCTGTGGGCAATGAAAACATGGGTTTCGATAACAAATCCTCCACAGCATCGGAACTTTTCGTCAAAATAGGCGTTGCAATCACAGACGAACCAAGCTCCAGATGCGATTTTATAGAAGTTGCCTCCATATTCTCAACAAAAACAGGTTCCGTTTTAATCTCAAGAACTGCCGATGATTTCTCTATCTCCTCCAGAATTGAACTAAGGGAAAATGCCTTTTTTTCCTCCTCCAGAATTGGACTTATTGTAGTTGTTACTTTATCTGATGTACTCAAAATATTTGTCGCTTTAACCAAAAATTGCTCAGCTGTATTTGGAACTAAGTCCAGCTCACTAGTTCTGAGCGTAGCCATGCCTGTGATGGAGGTTATTTGACCCACATTGAGACTCGCTTGCGCTGTGCTGGGCGAAAATACAATCAAACTATCACCAACCAAAGTTGTAAAGTCCGCAAATCCGTAGTAGGTAATAGTCGCGAGCACTCGTTTCTTGAGTTGAATTTGATTGTGAGTTGAAGTTGAATTTTGAGATTTATTTTGCTGTTTTTGCTGCATCAGCTGCTGATAGTAAAGCTTGGCAGAGCGTCCTTCCTCCTCCTCCTCCTCCCCCTCCCTCTCCCACTCCTCTGCTATTTCAGTTTCCGTTTCTTGTTCTGCCGTATTTTGATAACCACTCGGCGCAAAATGATTTTTAATCGTAAAAGTTGGCAAATCGCCGATTGGCAACACTTTTTGTGCGGCCAAAATGCGAGCATTATTTTTATTGGGCGATGCATAAGCGGAGTGGATAACCGTAGACAGTACGGCGGAGGGGAACACACCGGAATCGGGTGTTGATTTCACCAATTGATTACTTTGTTGTAGTCTAAAATAATCCGTATTGCCAACGAACTCAACATTGCGCAATTTATCATCGATATCCCGCCAATCAGCGGCTTCCGCATCCGATAACAAATCATTATGACTCTCCAAATGTGCCGTAAACGGAGACGGAGTCTGAGCCGTAGTCGCAGTACTGCCCTCACCCACCCAACTGGTTATTACAGATGGTTGCAACCCGTTCTCGTACAGAACCCTAGAGGATTTCTTGAGGTACTGCGCATATTGCCGACCATTATTAAGGGTAGTCCCCACCACTTGGGTCGCATATTCCGTCGTAATGCCGTCTTGGATAAAAGTGCGTGCGGTGGATGTTAGCAATCCTAGTTCCGGACGGACAGACAAGAAACGACCATGTCCCAAATTATCCTGATTGATTAACAAAACTGTTGTTAAATCTACGCATTTTACAACACACATTTTACAACACACACAATGAGAGAATTTTTGATGGAAAGTTGTAGAAAAATTAGACACATTAAAAGTATTTACAAATAAATATAAAAAAAATAGAGAGAGTTAAAATTAATATATATATGAATATATATATATATATATATATATATGCATATATATATATATAGAAATATATAAATATTTATGTATGTCCAGAATGTACAGCAGAGAGAAAAGTTGTTGGAAATCATTTACATAAAAAGAGATAAACAGAAAGAAAAAAGTCACAAAGAAAAGTAAGTACAAAAAACACATATGAAAAAACAAAAGAACAATTAAATTATTTACAATTATAAAGGATTAAAATTATTGTAATTAACTAAAATATGAATATATGCATTATGTATAAAAATATATATTATATAATTAATTTAAAAATATATATATATATATATTTATTTTATTGTTCAATATTATTACAATTGTGACATATATATATATATATATACAGTGTGGGACAGCTCAAAGCGACCAGGGTCAAAGAAAAACTTTAATTGCCTGCCATAAGCTAATTATTCATTATTTTTCAAAAATTCCAAAGACCGATGGTAGGTAAATATATTAACCACCTAAATTAATATATGACCCCAATACACTGGGGTTTCCCCGCCTGCTAGGTAGGATTGTGAAAAAAATAGCCTATTTTCAGGGAAAATTTTATTTGGACCAGGTACATTGTGGACACCTGGGTGCCATAAAACCCGGATTTTTTACCTAAAGTTGAGTATTTTCGGTATAAATAGACCAATACTTCGTAGTCAGTTTAGGTTCATCCTGCATCCCGGGTGCAATAAGCCAATAAGGAGTATGGACAAACGGACTACCGCACAACGGAAACTCATCCTGGAACACCACAAAAACGAATATTCATAACGCGAATCTGAGCAACTTAACTGTGTATAACATCATTTGGCGCTTCGTCGACGCAAATCGGTTTAAGGGCAAGGCCAGAATGGCACCAAACAAGATTTTCACCGAAGAGGAGGAGCGAAGGATCACCAGGATAATAAGGGGAAATCCCAAGCTATCGGCTCCAAAAGTGGCTCAACTGGTGCAGGATGAAATGGGGAAAAAGTGCTGTGTGGAAACTGTGCGGAGGTTTCGGCGCAAAAATGACTTTAATGCCGAGTACCACGGAAGAAGCACTTTATAAGCGCAAAAAATAAAGGGACAAGGATGACGTTCGCCAAAACCCACTTGGACAAGGATTTGGTGTTCTGGAACACAGTCATATTCGCAAATGAGTCCAAATTCACAATTTTTGACTCGGACGGACGGAATTATGTGTGGCGACAGTCCAATACTGACCTGAATCCCAAACACGTAAAGGCAACAGTCAAGCAAGGTGGAGGAAGTGACATGGCATGGGTATGTATCTCGTCAGCCAGATTCGGGAATTTTGTGATTTTTGAAACAACAATGGACAAGAATGTGTACCTATACATACTAAAGGAAAATTTACTCCCAGTCTCCAGGTATAAATGTTATTGAGAATTTGTGGGCTCTGCTGGAAAATAACATCCGGAAGCGCAGTATATCCAGCAAAGAGGATCTCAAAAATGCTCTGCGGGATGAGTGGAGCAGAATCAGCCCAGAAGCTGGTACCTTCGATGAATAATAGGTTAAGGGAAGTGGTTAAGGCTAAAGGATATCAAACTAAGTATTAACATCCTTATTTAAGTTTTTATACTCCAAATATATTATTTTATTTAGACTGGTCCAAATAAAATTTTCCCTGAAAATAGGCTACTTTTTTACATAATCCTCCCTAGCAGGTGGGGAAACCCCAGTATATTGGGGTCATATCTTAATTTAGGTGGTTAATATATGTACCTGCCATCGGTCTTTGGAATTTTTGAAAAATAATGAATGATTAGCTTATGGCAGGCAATTAAAGTTTTTCTTTGACCCTGGTCGCTTTGAGCTGTCCCACACTGTATATATATATATATATATATATTTTATAATTAATTTAATAAAATATATGTATAAAAGTATTAATATTACAGATATACATATATTATAATTAATTGAAATATACATATATGTAAAGTATTATTATTTCATATATTATTTAACAAATTATACATAAATATATTTCATAATTAATTAAATATAATATATACATATACATTAAAGAAATATATTATTTACATAAATATATATAAATAAATAAATAAATACATTCAATATTTATTTCAATTTTATTTAATGCATTTCAATTCGAAGTGCACTGAAAAATTTAAAAATAATGCGAAAACAAAATTTTACATATTTTTTACATAAGTGCGAATTTTTTTTTGTTATTGATAATGATAAATGTATGTATGTATTTTATGTATGTATGTAATTTATGGATGTATAAGGTCCTCTTTTACGTTAACTGCGTATTTAGTGCTTACCATCTGCGCCTGTTGCCACACGTAACGTGGGCGTTGGTCTCACGACGTAAGGCTCATCTGTAATTAAATAACGCAATCAGTAAAGTACGCATTATGCCAAATTTATATGTTTAATACTTATTTCCTACTATATTATTATATTATAAATTGAAATTTATTTATTAAATTTTACTTTTAACTTAATTAAGGCCAATAATCAATAAAAAAATAAATACGTAACGTATTGCGTATGCTTAACTCTTACGTTTACTACGTAATTGTCATACGTCATGCTACTCTAAAACTTCAAGCTTTTCTGCAGGTTGTCAAACTTATTCCTATTTCGTTTCCAGTTCCGGCCCGCTTCCGTTTAAGGCTTATGCACAACGACTTGCGTTATATCGATGAGATATATCTATAACACACTGTGTGTAATTTACATACATACACATTATTACATGTGTTTATATATAATTTAGAGGAAAGCCAACAAAAAACGGCGAAAAAGAGAAGAAAAAAGCGAAAGCGCCTGTTCCCATCACAATGCCAATTGTTCCGCGGAACCAGTTTTTTGTTTATTTATTTTTTTTGGGTGAAATGCCTCTTCAAAAATATTTCGAACCTTGTTAAATTTCCCCCAAAAACCATCAAATCCAGATACACATTAACATACACACATACACACATACAGAGGTAATAAATTACCAGCAAGTGATGCTGCTGCTGCTTGTTTGGCTGCTGCTGATGACCAAAAAGAAAGTGACCACCCAGCAGATTCAGTTCACTCCTCTACTACAATGCCACTACTACAGCTCTTCTAGCATCAGCTACACCTGCTGCTGCTTTTAAAGTGCCGCTCGTTTTAAATAATTGCCGCTCTGCAGCTGCGGTTTTTTTCAATTATTATTTATTGTTTATAATTCAATAAATATTTATTATTATTTTATTGTTTATTATATATTGTTTATTTCTATTATTATTAATTTATTTTTAAGACGCAAAATAAAAATCTTTGTTTACACAGCAACAACAGGCGCAGATTGTCCCGTCGCCCTAGTGCGCCAAGCGAGCGCTCTGCTCTGCAGCTTTGTGTCTGCTGTTTCCTACAACCCCCTTTTATTGATTTATGAATAACTTTTGCCTGTAATTTTGGTTAATTAACCTGCGAATTTCAATTTCTTTTTTGAAAAAGGGAATTGTGCTTATAGCTGCTAAAATTTAGAACGCTATTTAAGGGAACGAAATTTGTAAATTTATCCGAGGATATTATTATAACCCAAACCAAATTAATTAATAAATTAACAATTAAAAATGTGCAGAAATTAAAATTTCGCATTTAAATACTCCCAACAATCTTACAAGTCCTATAAATATTTCCTTTAATTATTGAATTTAATTTAAGCTTTTTAAATTTATTTGCATTTTTTGTTGACATTAAATAAATAAATAAAGAAAAAAACCAACAAGTAGTTTGTTCATTAAATAAGTTTTCAGTGCATTTACACAATTTGTCTCTATTAAAAAACTGTACCCAAATATATATTTTAAGTTTATAAGTTTTGTAAATAAATTTTCAGCGCATTATCGAATTTCCCCATGTCAAGTGGCTGCTGTTAAAAAAAGCCTGTTCTGCTGTTCACTTCCTATTTGTGATGTAGCAGCATCAGCAGAAGAAGAAGAAGGTTCACCGTTGACCTAAATCTAACTGCGGCGGCTGCTGCGCCGCGGCTGCGCGACTGCTGCTAATGCGGCTGTTGTTTTTGCTGCTATTGCTGCGCTGCTGCTGTTGTTACTGTAGTCGCTGCGCTGCTGCTAAGCTGCTGCTTCTTCTTTTTCTGTTGCTGCGCTGCTGCTGGTATTGCTGCCTGCGCTGCTTGTTTCTCTTCTTCAGCTGCTGCTTTGCTTTCAGTTTGCTTTTGTGTCTGGTTCGCCTTTCTTGAATAATAATGCTGACTCTGACTGCTATTGGCTGTTTATGTGAGATTGTAATAATGATGATGATGATTATTAAGTTGATGGAGCTGTTTTTTTTTTATATTTGCGGCTGCGACTTGCTTGCATTGTGAAAGCAGCTTTAGTCGCCGTGTTCAGTTCTTGTTTTGTTTTGCGTCAATGTTATCCAAAGACAACACATACACAAACATACAGAAACACGTATATATATATATATATATATATATATATATATGTGTGTGTGTATAATTTAACGTCCGCATCTGCAACTGGCGCAGTCAAGCGGTTTGCTTAATAGGCAATCGCCTTAACAGTAAAACGGATGCAAAAGAGGACGTCGAAAGTGTTGTTGTTGCTGTCGGCTGTCCACTAACAGGTTCAATGACATTTGCACAGCAAATATTAAATATAAAATCCTTTGATGACACACAAACTAAAAGCGGCGTTATTTTCTATACAAATATTTATTATTTGTCCATTTTGTTTCTTACACAGTTATGTTAAAAAGTCCAGGGTTTTTTATTTTGTTGACATATTTCTCTTTATGTTTCTTTTTTATATAAATGCCGTTTTTTTGTATATTTGCCAACTATAAATTGGTAATATTTGAACAATAAAATCAATAAAAGACACCCATCTCTCTCTCTCTCTCTCTACATCTTAATAAAAAAAACATGTCAACCAGTTTTAGCTTTCTCTTACCCGTCTTTTGTAAATTGATTGTGATAATATTGGGCAATTCGCATTTTCAACTAAACAGAAACACACACATGCATATGTAAGTATTTATGTATGTATGTTTGATTTAACCCACATAGCAAGCTTGCAAATATGTTTAAATGTATTTGTGGCTGTGTGAAACTTACCATTTGTTTGCGCTTGTACAAAAGAGGGCGCTGCTAGGCCGATGACTAAGAGCAACAGGCTCAGTCTGAGATGACGCGGATATAACAGCGTCGTCGCTGACATTTTGAATCTAGCCCGCCACGTTCAGCGACTGCTGCTGCTGCTGCTGCTTCTACTTCTTCTTGGCAGCTGCAGCTTTTCCGATTGGGTGTTGTAAAATGATGCTGTCCCTCCTCTTATTACTGCTGCTGCACCACCTGTTACTCCTGCTCCACCTGTTACTCCTGCTGCTCCTTTGTTGCTCCCTTAAGTTGTGCTGTTAACAAACAGGATGCATTTAACATTTAACACACACACCGTACATTACACGAACACATACAGTTACACATGTGCTATTGTGTCTGTGTGTGTGGGCGGTCGTTATGGGTATCCAAGATCTGAATGCGAATATAAATAATTCTTTATTTTGATATACTTTTGGGTATTATGTATTAGGTTTTTGTAGTTTTGTGATTCGTTTCAGGCATGATGATTTAATTTATTGTTGTATTGAATTTTTAATTTTTTCTACAAACTGGATTTTTATTTACGCGTTTGTGTTGGGTATTTTTTAACAGGTTTGTGTATGTGTGTGTTGGTAAATGCCTGCATAATTTGCATTGCTTATGGAATTTACACACACACACACCAACCCACGCAAACACACACACATAGATATATATATAAACTAAAATTAAAATATATATATATATTTTTTTTTTGAATGACTTTTTGGCAGTTGTTTTAACGAACACGCCGTGAGAAACTGGCACACACATACACATGATCTGCATACATACACACACACACATACGTACTTCTTGCAAAACTCTTTCTCTTCCGATGATGCGCACACACGTTGCTGCCCTGCAGACGAAAGCCACAAAACTGACTTCGTCTGCGCAAAAGCAAAAGACAAGTTTGAAGCTGCTGCTGGCGGCGACGACGGCTCAAACCCGAAGCCGAATTCCGGTTCGGATTTGCTGCTGCTGATGTTGCCTTGCGCACATGCGCAAAAGCTGTTTGGCTGCTTCAGGTGAATTCCTATGCATGCCTGTGTGTGTATATAGTCCATTTGCCAACGTTTGCTTTTATTGTGTTTGTGTGAATTTGCAAATGTCAGCATGAAATAACCTTAAACTCACCACGATTTACAATCGACATACTCGTATGTTATCCATGCATTTCCCATGCGTACAATTGTATCCGTGTGTCAAAGATGTGCTTGTTTGTAAATTCGCACAGTTTTATATAACATACACTCATTTTTTTGTTATATACATATTAAAATATACTTATGGCAGGCGCACCATAAAACCAGCTTTCAATAAATAAATAATGATGAATAAATAATAAACAATTAATAATGAAAAGTAAATATAAAGAATTATTCAAAATTAATTAAATAAAATAATAGTAAATAATAAGATAAAGTTATTAAATTGAGAAATCAATTTTTGATAACAAGTCGATAACTCGATAAACGCAGTTGCTATAATGCAGCTAAAACAATAATAAAAAAAATTAATAAAAACTAAGTATTGATTTAAAATAAATTAAATAATAAAATGGATAACACAAAATATGCAAATTAATGTAAATATTAAGCTATCAATTTTGGAAATAAGTAAACATCCCAACAGAGCTAAAGGCGCCATTAAAATAAAAATCGATAAGTCGGCAATTGTAGTTAAACAAATGTAAATGAATTAAACTTTTTAACGTATTTATTGAATTCTTATTCAGCAGCCACTTTGTTTACAAAGTACTGCATTTCATATAAAATCAATTTGTATAATAAATATTAATAACAATTCAAAGCGCTGCTAAGTAGAAAAGCTGGAAAATAGTTGCTTCTGGCTGTGTCTGTGTGTGTACTCGTTAGTAGAGGTAGTAATTTTATATTATATATATAATCACACACACACAATCCCTATTATGTATACATATATTTATATTATTACATAACTATACATATATTTAATATAAGTAAATACGTCTTCAGAGGCTTTGAAGCCAAAAATAAATTACCTATATGGCATTAATCCACCTAAGTAGGATAATAACACAATAAGAACAATTTTAATGCATTTAAAAATAAGTAAATGGTACATGGTAAATATGTACAATTATAGTACAGATTTTAATATATTTATATGTCTATAAGTACCAATTACAATTTTAGTAAATGATACACGGCATATTTTGGTACATGGTACACTTTGGTACAGATGTGCAATTGCAATTAATTTATAGCCAAATACCTATTACTATAAATGGTACGTGGTACGTATGTACACATGCAGTGAATATATCTCTAAGTAAACAATGTAAGTGGTACATTTTGGTAGCCATTGTACTTATGTACATAACTAAGTACCTCACTCAACATAATAAATGGTACATCTTGATACAAATGTACCACTCGAAGCTTAATCATACAAAATTCAAATATTAAACCAAAGCTTAAAAATATAATTAAGAATTAAATTTTATACAAAATGAACCCAATAATGGATGTCTATATATGATATATATACATATAGATATTTGTGGACTTTCAGCTGGAGAGATGGGCATGCGCACGATCAGGAACAGGATGCTCCGGCGATGCCTCAAAAAAACCGGGAAATCCACTCGGCTGAGCATCCAAATTTTGTTCGGCACTTAAATTTATATAAGTTGGCTGCAAATCAGCATTTAAATCGGCAGGATCGTTGGCTATATCGTAGACCTGTGTGATGGGTGGCCAATTATCGAAGGATTTAATATTATACTCTAATCGCATATATTTTCGTTTGGATGTTTTGAGACGTTGTTCACGTCGCACCTGCCAACGCTTGAAGATCAAAGATTCCACAACGAAACTCTCTAAAAATGTATGGATTAAAAATGCGGCCAAACCATAACACAACATTATATAGCGAAAATCCATATTGGGCGGAACAATCAGTTGAAAGAAGTGCGCTACCCACGGGGAGGGATAAACCACCAAATAGATGACAATCATTATGTTGAGAATCAGGCATAGGCATAATGGCCAATTCGACCAGATCGGTTTGCGATATGGCGCTCCCTTCGAGAAGACAAAAGCCAGTATGATATACTGGAAACTCGATATGGCGAACATCGTATAGTTCTCAAAGCAACCCAAATGATTCTCAGACTTGTCCGATGCCGGCTTGAAGGGCACAAACCATGACTGCTGATGCAACTGCAACCAGCCTGGAATAAAAAATTAATTTAAATTTGTTAAATAAATAGTAATAGTAATTATTATATTTATAAATACAAAACGCAAAATCAAATATATAGTATTTTAACGAATATATACTATGTAGTCTATTATTTATCAAATATAGATTATATATGTACAACTGCGCTCAAAATAATAGAAAATGTAAAACTTGATAAATAAATAAAAAAAACTATAAAAAAATAGTTTGAATAAAAAATAATATGCAAATCAATACTTAACATAAGTAAAAATTGAAAGCTAGCATAGCTTTAAGCTATAATCTAATAATATAATATAATATACTATATATTTAGGTTAAGTGAGACTTTAACGGCTGCCAAGGTTGGCACACTTTGGCCAGTTTTGACCCTATAATAAATGTAAAATAGGAATATATATACTAACTAGAAGACTAATTATATCTTAGATATATAATATATATATACATATATTAAATTTATTTAATACGGTTCATCAAGACAAATACAAACACCAAAAACGAAAAACAAACTAAAATATAATTAAAAATAAATATGAAAATCGAAATAGATATATATATGTAATAAATATTTAATTTATTAATTATTATTGATTATTTTACAACATACTTAGTAGGGACTAAAATCAAATTAAAATTAAACTTAGAAAATTCGAAGTAAACTATAATTATGTTAAATAAATAAACCCGACTTACCGGCGACTTGGAAGACAGTTGCCACCGCCAAATGAAGGATGAGCGAGGCCAAAGGCGTAGGAGAGATCAAAGAGCTGAGTGGAACCTGTTTAACCAGCTGCCCATCAAACGACTCCGTTTTGCCAAAGAAGAAAGCAAAAATGGAAATCAGCCCCAAATCAATATAAAGATATTGTTTATCCGTCAGATTCGAATCGATGGAATAGAGAATCATAACGGATATAAATTGAACCAAAGAATATGCAGCCATATATTTAAAAATGCCAAAGGAGGTGACCAAAGCAGCTCGTCCCTCTTTGATGACATTCGGCACAGCTGCAATTGTTGGATTCCTGGAGGTGAACGGTGATGCAATCGATGATTCCGTTTCACTCAGCGAGATGCCCGTGTGGGCAACTTTGAGTGCACCACAATCATTGGCACCATCCCCGCACATGGCCACATAATAATCCAGATTTTGTAGTGCCACAACTAGTGACTGTTTCTGTTCCGGCGACATTCTAGCATAAATTGCGCCACGTGTTAAAATTATTTCCATTTGTTGAGGGAATAAATCGTGCACAATTTGCCAAGTTTTGCCATCCATGGCGAAGATATAGTGGCGCCGCCAGCTGTTATCCTTGAGTGGAGCAGGCGATTTAATCCTGGCTGAACTCGCACCCAGCTCCACATCCAAATCCCCATTCCCGTCAAAATCCAGTTCCGCCTCCTCCTCGTTATGCGTCCAGGTCTCAATGGTTTTAACACTAGTCAAACTGTTGCTATTTGGTAAGTTTCCATTTACCAATTGATTTGTAGATTTATTTAAATCAAGTTCCAAAGTTAAATCACTTTCCAAATTACCAATGCCATTGGTTACATTTGGACTGCCCAATTCCAGCGTGTATTGCAATTCAAAATTAATTCCTACGTCATCGGGCACGGCATGCACCGTTATCACCGATTGTGTGGCACTAACAATGCCACAATCACGTGCCACACTCATGGCCGTTAATATATTATCACCCGTTATCATTATGGTGCGGATATTGGCCAGATTCAGGGATTTAATAACCTGCGTCGTATCAGGTTTCAAGCGATTCTCGAGCACAACAAAACCAAGAAATTCCAAATTAAGTTCAACATCTTCGCGTGATAATCGCTGAATTTTTGTATAATTCAAGCGGGGATTTAAACTCTTGTAAGCCAAGGCAATGATGCGAAAGCCCTTCTTGGCAAAGATCGACAATTGTTGGCTATAATCGTTGGGCAGACTTTGTGGCAGGCACAATTGTTGCAACATCTCCGGCGACCCTTTGCAATACACATTAAAACCGCTGGCGTTGAGGCAGCGAGTTATGACCGACATACGCTGTAAATTTGAGGTAAATGGGAATTCACGCACAATGCCATGATCGTAATTTGTGGCAGTTTTTAGCAGGCCAACATTGGCCAATAAATCATCTACGGAATTTTGACGCTGCACAGTTTTTTCAGTTTCTTCGGTTTCTCTAGTTTCTCTTTCAATGGGTTGCCTTAGTATAGTCGGATAAATTAAGCCATATTTCTCATTCTCTGGTATATTATTGGCATCCTCCAGTAGCCAACCCGTCGATTCAAACATTTTCAGGTCTAGCGGATCACCCATTTTGACGCCATTCATCACGGTGATCGAGTGGCAGGTAACCATGCCAAATAGAAAATGTTCAAACGGCAAACGTTTGACATCCTTGAGAGGTATTTGAAATTGATTCGTTGAGGATTTGGGCACTACACCCCACATATCGAGTCCATCCTCCGTTAAAGTGCCAGTCTATAATTAAATTTACATATTACTTTAACTTTCTTTTACTTTAAATATATATCACAAGTGTAACCTTATCGAAGCAACAGCAATTAATGCTGCCTGCCACGTTTATGGAACGCGGCGATATGCAAAATATGTTGCTATTTTTGAGGCGCTTCTGGGCATAAAAACGTCCGACGGTCATCGCAGCGGGTAAAGCGGGTGGCACAACAATTGTTATCAGATCCAAAGATTCCACGGCTATTTTCACGGCATCTGTGCCACGTAATATCTGCAAAAAACAACAGAAGAATTTTGAAATACATAAAATAAATAAAGCAGACTAAAATGAAGATATTTGTAATAGAAATCTATATAAAATAAATAAACAGACAACTAAATTTATATAATTAATAAATAGATAATCAAAAATAAATAAAATTAAATAAAGTAGACTACTATAAAGATAGGGATACTGGATTTGAGAATTTCAAAATATATAAAATATATTAATAAACTACGCTAAATATATACAGTGGCCGACAGCTTATTTGGTGGATTGTCATAGAGAGAAAGTAATTGCCTGCCATAAGATAATCATTCATTATTTTTCAGAAATTCCAAAGGCCGATGGTAGGTACATATATTAACCACCAATATGAATGAGTGACCCCCATAAACTCGGGTTTCCTTACCTACTAGGTAGGATTATGTAAAAAAGTACCCTATTTTTAGGGGACAGCTTATTGGGAACTGGTACAAATAAAATAATATATTTGGCGTATAAAAACTTAAATACAAATGTTAATACTTAGTATTACATCCTTTAGCCTTAACTACTTCCCTTAATCTATTATTCATCGAAGATACCAGCTTCCTGGTAGATTCTAAGCTGATTTTGCTCCACTCTTCCCGCAGAGCATTTTTGAGGTCTTCTTTGCTGGATATCCTGTGCTTCCCGGATGTTATTTTCCAGCAGAGCCCACAAATTCTCAATGACATTTAAATCTGGAGACTGGGCCGGCGGAACTATCATGTGGGGGCAGTTCCTTGTGAGCCAGGACTGTACTATCTTGGCCTTATGCTTGGGATCGTTGTCCTGGTAGAACCGGAAATTATCTCGGATTCCAAGCTTCTCGGCACTTTGGAGTAAATTTTCCTTTAGTAAGTCGAGGTATACATTCTTGTCCATTGTTGTCTCAATGAACACCAAATTCCCGACGCCGGCTGCCGAGATACATGCCCACACCATGACACTTCCTCCGCCGTGCTTGACTGTTGGCCTTAAGTTTTTGGGATTCAGCTCAGTATTGGGCTATCGCCACACATAACTCTGTCCGTCAGAGCCATAAATGTTGAATTTGGACTCATCAGCAAATATGACTGTGTTCCAGAACTCCAGATCCTTGTCCAAGTGGTTTTGGCGAACGTCATCCAAGTCCCTCTATTTTTCACGCTTATAAATTGCTTTTTCCGTGGAACTCGGGCATTAAAGTCATGTGTCCGCAGAAACCTGAGCACAGTTTCCACACAGCACTTTTTCCTTAATTCATCTTGCACCTGTGGAGCCACTTTTGGAGCCGATAGCTTGGGAGATCCCCTTATTATCCTGGTGATCCTTCGCTCCTCCTCTTCGGTGAAAATCTTGTTTGGTGCCATTCTGGCCTTGCCCTTAATCCGATTGGCGTCGACGAAGCGCTAAATGATGATATTCACAGTTGAGTTGCTCAGATTGACCATTTTAGCTATTTCGCGATATGAAAATCCGTTTTTGTGGTGTTCCAGGATGAGTTTCCGTTGCGCAATGGTAGTCCGTTTGCCCATAGTCCTTGTTGGCTTATTGCACCGAGATGCAGGTTGAAACTAAACTGACTACGAAGAATTGATCTATTTATACAGAAAATACTTAACTTTAGGTGTAAAAATCCGGGTTTTATGGCACCCAGGTGTCCACAATGTACCAGTTCCCAATAAGCTGTCCCCTAAAAATAGGGTACTTTTTTACATAATCCTACCTAGTAGGTAAGGAAACCCGAGTTTATGGGGGTCACTCATTCATATTGGTGGTTAATATATGTACCTACCATCGGCCTTTGGAATTTCTGAAAAATAATGAATGATTATCTTATGGCAGGCAATTACTTTCTCTCTATGACAATCCACCAAATAAGCTGTCGGCCACTGTATGTATACAAAAAATAGGGTATCTACTATATAGGTATCTACTTATGCTTATCAGACATACGAACGAAAAATAGAAAATACTAGAAAATAAGCAGTGTTCCATAAAAAAATTAATAGTTTAAAGGAGTATCTGCCAGTAGAGACTTCCCTCTTTCTCTTACTTATTGCATTCTCTTCTAATTTGTTTTAAGCACTTAATTGTAACCTTTTATCAAATATTGACCACATTTAAATAAGAATTTAGAAGAAAACAAATATCTTCTTAAATACACAAATCATACATAACTAGACTAAAAGAAAGCTTTTTAAACAGGGTACACATCAGGTCTTGTACAGATCTTATATACAGTTCCTATATATATTTCTTATATCTATCCAAACTCCTTCCGTCTCACCTTCGTCACGAGCGTGTAGATAAAGCCAACCAATGCAATCAGAGCCAAACATTGAATAAACTTGTAGGAATCCTGCTCAAATTTATAATCCACCGGAGGAGGATAAAGAATGGATCGTATTAAACCCCCTTTCGCCGTAATATTGCCTGTATTAATAACAAAGGCCAGCACCTTCTTGGAGCCAATGTATCTAGTTTGAATGACCTTGGTGCCACAGAAGAGCGTGTGCCTCGCATGTTCTTTCTTATCAAAGATCACATCCCGTTTCTGAGGCAGCGGCGTCTTCGTAACCGGAACGCTTTCCCCCGTCAACATGGATTCATCCAGGATGCAATTTCCGGAGAGAAGAACGGCATCGCATTGCATGGTGCAGCCACTCGAGGGTATTTCAATAATATCACCAGGCACCAGAGTTTTAGTCGACAATTCTTTGGAGACGCCCTTGGGATTGACGATCCATGCATTGCCCGTATTGCGAACCGTTTTCTGGAGCACATCTTGATTCTGCAAAGCACAGATATATATTTCATATAAATAAATATAAATATAATAAAAATATAAGTACAGTGGCAGACAGGTCAAGTAGACCAGTGTCAAAGAAAAATAGTAATTGCCTGCCATAAGGTAATTATTCATTATTTTTTAAAAATTCCAAAGACCGATGGTAGGTACATGTATTAACCGCCAATATGAATGTATAACCATAATAAACTAAGGTTTCCCCACCTAAGGTTTCCCCACCTGCTAAGTAGGATTATGTAAAAAAGTAGCCTATTTTTAGGGGTCAATTTATTTGGACCAGTCTAAATAAAATAATATATTTGGCGTATAAAAACTTAAATAAGGATGTTAATACTTAGTTTGATATCCTTTAGCCTTAACAAGTTCCCTTGACCTATTATTGTTTGAAGATACCAGCTTCCTGGTAGCTTCTGGGCTGATTCTGCTCCGTTCATCCCGCAGAGCATTTTTCAGATCCTCTTTCCTGGATATGCTGTGTTTCCGGATGTTATTTTCCAGCAGAGCTGGATGAGCCAGGAACTGTACTATCTTGGCCTTATGCTTGGGATCGTTGTCCTGGTTGAACCGGAAAGTACGTCAGATTCCTACCTTCTCGGCACTTTTGAGTAAATTTTCCTTCAGTATGTTGAGGTACACATTGGTGGGTTTTGGCGAACGTCATCCTAGTCCCTTTATTTTTTGCGCTTATAAAGGGCTTCTTCCGTGGTACTCGGGCATTGAAGCCATGTTTGTGCAGAACCCAGCACGCAGTTTTCGCGCTGCACTTTTTCCCATTTCATCCTGCACCTGTTGAGCCACTTTTGGAGCCGATAGCTTGGGATTTTCCCTTATTTTCCTGATGATCCTCCGCTCTTCCCGTTCGGTGAAAACCCTGTTTGGTGCCTTTCTGCCTTTCTGTTATTCTCAATCCGATTTGCGTCGACGAAGCTCCGAATGATGTTATACACAGTTGACTTGCTCAGATTGACCATTTCAGCTATTTGGCGATTTGCATATCCGTTGTTGTGGTGTTCCAGGATGAGTTTCCGGAGTTAAATGGTAGTCTGTTTGCCCATAGTTGGCTTGTCGCACTCGAGATGCAGGATGAACCTAAACTGACTACGAAGGATTGGTCTATTTATACCGAAAATACTCAACTTGAGGTAAAAAATCCGGGTTTTATGGTACGCAGGTGTCCACAATGTACCTGATCCAAATGCGCTGTCCCCTAAAATTAGGCTACTTTTCTACATAATCCTACATAGCAGGTAAGGAAACCGTAGTTTATTAGGGTCATACATTCATATTGGTGGTTAATACATGTACCTACCATCGGTCTTTGGAATTTTTGAAAAATAATGAATAATTACCTTATGGCAGGCAATTACTATTTTTCTTTGACACTGGTCTACTTGAGCTGTCTGCCACTGTATATCAAATTATATAAGTTTATATATAAGATGGACATTAAATAATAAAATCTAATACCTTATATATTATAGATGTTATTAATTGTATGTATACAATTGCGGTCAAAAATATATAAATTATAATAATAATCATTTTTTAATTAATTTAATTTAATTAATAATAATCATTATCTAATATTTATTTATTAGAAGTGCCAAAATTCAAATTCTTTTCTAAATGTCGCAATTATTTTTTCTCGTTGATTTTCTGCCTTTTCACAAAATTACAAATATTAATTTTCAATAAATTTAATTAGATTAAGTTATGTTTTTAATGTCATTTCTAAATTTATATACATAAAAAACAGTTTTGAAAACATTTCTAACGCTATTATTTTAACCGCAACTATATCAATGATAATTTTAAGCTGCAACTCACCTTTTTGGTTTGTATAATAGACATGGAAATGCCAAAGACGGACATTAGAACAATGACACAAGCATAGTAATAATAATCGTAGGCAAACCAAAGAATGACCGAAAATATTTGGAATACATAGAACGGATTGAGGACCTCCAGAAATAGTAGGGTCTTCACATCTCGCAGCGGAACGGTGATCTCATTCTCACCGAAGACAATCCTACGAGAGAGCTGCTCCTGCAGACTCAACCCTCGCTGCTGATGGTAATAAGAGCAGGGCACATTCACATCGAGGCCATTGATTTTATTGAAGCTGTTGATGCTACTGTCCCAGGCATAAACCAATTGCTTACAGCGAAATATTCTCAACGAGCGACAATCTAAAATTAAGTAGACTTTTACTTAAAATCGTATTTATTTTATTTAGTTACTCACATTTAAAGTACGCCGCGGAGAAATGCACAGCCAGTTGGAGTTTGTTCTCATCGAAATCTTCGCCAGGGATTTTTTTTTGCATTTGTTTTCTAAAAGGCAGTAAAAAAAGTATTGAAGTGAATATTAAATTATTGTACTTTAAGTATTGAAGTGTTCAATTGAATGTGATATTAATATATTATATGTATATAAAGAATTTAACTGAAATGTGTTACTATATTATTATATTATATTATTATATAATATTATTATAAGTATTTAATTAATTGTATTGAAAATATTTTAAAATGTTTATTTGTCTTTAAAGAATTGAATTATATTTTTATTGAATATATTTGAAGAATTGATTGAATATTACGAAAATATATTATATTTATTTAAATGTATTTCAAGAATTGAATTTTAAATATATATATTAATTATATGTATTTAAAGAACTAAACTGAAATGTATACTAATATATATAATTTAAATTGAACCCAATAAATTTGGGCCTAGCTTATTATTAATTTAACATTTTAATTTAATTTATTTGCTACTTTCTGTATCATTAATAAAATAAAGTAGATATATAAATAAATAATGTAATTTCGCGTAGTCGACATTATAAAAAATATAAAAATAATATAAAAGCCCATAGAAATCTATCTTGAAAATATTTATTTTTTTAATTTAATATCATATATTAACTGAATGTATATAAAAATTCTAGATAAACAAACAATACTCCACATTTCTTCTAAATATTTATAATCTTTTAAAATCTATATATTAATAAATACATAAATGAAATAAAAGGACTACTTACTTGAGCTGCTCCACATCCAGGAGACTGACGGGCTTTACGTGATACAGCTTGTGATTGGCCTGATAGTCCTCCTCTATGAGGACCTGCTGGGCCTCGTGCAGCGGGCACGGCTCGCACGTAGCAAGCAGATACCAGTGGCGCCACCAGTGCAACACGAGTCGTAACAAGCCACCCGTGAGAATTATGCAAATCCAGCATAATACCGAACGAAAATGGGACAAACGATAGCCGCTGATCTTCATCTGATCCGTTTGACCTTGATTCAAAAGTGCCACGCATGGTTTCGGATCTGAAATTAAAATAATTAAGTTTATCGTAATTAACTTATTTATTTATTGAAATATGAAAATACTGTTAGTTATTAAAGATATATTAATATATTCATTATTCAATGCGAAATTTAATAAACTATTTATAGAAATGCTGATATCTATATCTATAATTATCCACAATCACCATTTAGTCTTAGACTTACTTAATTAAATCAAGTACATACATATTTAAAATGCATACCTTGCAATATATCGCAGTTCATCATCAGCTTTTCTTAGCTTATTTCAGGTAATAATTTCTGAAAAATGTGTTCAACATTTATAATTCGCACATTTCAATTTTTTTCAATTTGCCTTCCTCCATTTAACTAATACTTTCTATTATGCGCTTGCTGAGTGCTTATGGACGTACGGAATACCCTGTATTTGCGTATATATTTATTTATATTAGAGTTAAACCGAAGAAATCATGAACATCGTAGGTATATCGCAATTGCGGTATACAGATTACCTCGCTTTATTACCGTAAATTACAGTTAACAGAGCCACACGCAAAAATGTGTATATCGTATTAAATTAAATTTTTAGTTAAACTGAAAGACACTCATCCATATCGTAAATTCGATATAGATTCGAATAGATATTCAAAATACACTGCATTCATCGATTGGAGTAACAGTTAAGCACTATTAATAATTACTTAAACCGTGTTTCCCAAATTTAATTTAACAGTCCACGCATTATCGAATTTTTGTTTTTAACATATATCGTAATTAAGTAAGTCAGCAACACACATACATCGTTATTGCTATATACTATGAGTGAGTTGGTTGCACATCTGTTAAGGGAGAGCCTGCCTGCCACCAGCTGTTAATCGATATATTATTTGCAGTTCTCCGCTCTTTGCCACACATACATGATTTGAATGAGTGGCTGTCACACGTCAAACACTTGAGCAAAAGAAGGCAACATGTGAGGTGAAGTCAGCAGCGACGCTTAATCAGCACAAGCAGCATAAATGTTTTCACACACACACATGATAGATAAAAAGCGATTGATAAGAAAAGAACGAAAGAAGAAAAATCGTGCGTTTCTACAAAATTAAGCATGTATCTTACTTTTTACGTACATATTTATTATTGGCCATAATGTTTGGAATTTTGTTTAATTGTTTCTCAAGTTTATTGCTTTTTATGGGCATACAATTAACATTTACAACAGCTGTGAGACAATAAGCCAATAAGAATGACGCACATACATATATAAACATATATATGTATGCATGAGTAAAAAATGTGCCGTTAACAGTGGTAAACTTGTAAAAGCTTTTTTACAAGTGAAGAAGAAGCAAAACACAGCCGAAAATTAAATATATCTGCTGTGTGTACAGTTAATTTATATTTGCACACGCACGCAACAAGCAGCAGGCACTTAAGAATTTTAACGAAGCTGGAACAAAAGCACAAAACGAAGAAGAAGGGAAGAGGCAAAGCAATTAGTCAGCAAGCGTCGGCATTTAAAAACAAATTGAAAATAAAAAAACAATAACAAAAAATAAAAAAAAATACAACTTTAATTATAAACACTAAACACATAATTAAATAGAAATATTAACACAAGAAAACAAGGCATCTTAATCGTGGCACCCACACACACACAATCTGTCACTCACACGTATATTTGATAAAGCTATCTATGTTTAATGAATTCAATCGCCCTTGTTTCAATGGCCGACCCTCAATGCTCTGATCTGCCAGTAAATTAATATGCATATGCAAGCTTAGCAGCGCCACCTGTTGATCATTGTTTCTTTGAATGCCCAGATATGTATGTACATATACCCATGCATACATACTTACATACACATTTCACATTTGTTCGATTTTGAATACGAACCCTTTGCCGAACCCCCACCAAAAAAACAAGCCGAAAGCCCGAAACGCAAAATCGAAGACCGATCAACGCAAGCGCCAAGCGTCAACTAAAAACTCAGTGCCAATATGCAGCCGAAAACTGAACTGAACATTGAAGCCGCCAAAGAGTAACTGAAACACAGCAGCAGAATCAGCGCAGGCAACAGCAGTAAAAAACAAAACAATATTTACTTGTAAACTTCTATTTTATAACGTCGCATAACTAAATTGATTATTAATAGTTAACAATAGAAAAGAAAAACAATTAAAAGCTTAAGCTCTTATGTAACTTCACAATAATCAATACATATTGTTCATAAAATTTATTCAGATATCAGCTTCTGCTTCTCATCTTTTTCTTTCGTTCCTGTCAAAGTTCAAATTCAGCTTAGTAATTATAATTTCAACTAGTTGTACTCGTTACTAACTGTATAAAGGGCTAAGTAACTATCTTATCTAGTTCTAGACGTCAATTTTTCCAATGATAAAGTACAAATTAGCAGTGTTTAAATATAATTACACATCAAAAAATCAGTTAAACTTTTAACTCAAAAAGGAAACAATGCGTGCGATAAATATCGCTTAATTAATTGTGATCTGCATATAGCATAATCGATATTAAAGCTGCAGCTGAATAAGTTAATAACATGTCATGTTGTTCTATACACATACCTTTCACTAACAGCTGTGAGTCTTGCAGATCGAAATCATCGTCTGCATCAATGTTAATGCTGTCCGCGTTAACAGTGGACAGCTGTTGCTGCTGTTTTTGTTGTTGGTGATTACTTTTGTCATTTGTTCGTGAGTGGCGATTATGCGATATATTTGATTTTGCTGGCGTGCTTAGGCTGTTGTTGTTATCAATTTTCATAGTCTCGTTTGTGAGTCCCCCGGCAAGAAACGAGGCTTCAATATTGATTGTTGGCTGCGTTGGTGAATGCCACCAATTTAGCTTTATAAGATTATTTTTGGTGGCAATGCGTGAAAATTGCAATAATTCCTCTTGTTCCGCTGCTTGCCGGCTGCTGCCCGTTTCGTCCGTCAGGGGCTGTAGCACCATTGCCGGCTGCTCATTCGACCAACAGGTGGCGCTCTGACTCTGTTGGTTCGCTGACATCCTGGGCAATTATTTTTTTATATACAGTGGCGGAGGTTTATTATTTATATGCTATATATGTATATAGTTGAGAAATTATGTTTTGTTAATTGTTTGTTAATCTGATATGTCAGCTGCACAGCGTCTGCTTGTGTTGCACGCGGCAAGCGGCAAGCGCTGCAAAATGGCGGCCATTGTCAAATGGCAACATCCTTGCCGAGTTCATCGATAACATAACATATATATATATGTTTGTTGCGTGGCTTTTGTAACGCTTACGTTTACGTTGACGTAAGCCGTAAAAGACGTAACGCTTGCTGCTGTACTTTAATCATCCAAATTGACCAACACTGAACAGCTGTTCTTGCTGCTGCGGCTGCAGCTCCTCGTGATTTGCTGCTCCTCCGCTGCCGACACGCTTCTCGAAATAGAATTGTTTGATGTAGGATTTTTGCAAGAGTGTCAGACCAGTGTCGCTGCCAGTGTTGCCTAACGCATCAATGACGCTGACGTTGTTTCGACGTTTGCGCAATCTACGCTTAAATGACCCGATTTGCTCCTGCTGCTCGGTGGCACTTTGAACTGAATTCATTACGTTGCAACTACGAAAAAAAACCACTTGTTTACTTGTTATAGTTAACGATTTCGTAATTTATCTATTTCACAATTTTATCGTTTTGCTAGTGATTATATTACATGGGTATTTTATTAGTACTTTCTTTTAAATTGCAGTATGCCTGTTTGCTCATATGTAGGTCTTTATCGTTTTTGGGTATTATATGCGTACTTTTTCTTTTATGCTATTCTTTTTTATTGGCGTATGCATCTACCTTTTTATTTAATATTTGGTATTCTTGTATTTACTCCTTACGTTTTATTTATTTCATTACTTATATTTTTATTTAATTATGTTATCCCTTCACGTTTTAATTTATTTAATTATTTCACACACTTGCACAATATTTATAATTATTTGCTTTGTTAGCGGTTCTCCCTTTTTATTTGCTTTAATTTACTTTTTATATTTGGCGCGTTGAATTGTTTTAAATTAATTAAATTTGAACTCATTCCTTGACGAGCAACATGCAATGGCATAATAATCATCGCGGCTAAATCCACAATTTATTTCTGAAATGAATAAATATACATTTTATTAATATGTAATTGTAAACATTACTTTTTTTTTCTTCCAAGCTGTTAGGGATTCTTTTGTCAGCACAGAGAATAATCGATAACGATGTTGTTGTCGCCACTCACACCACTAATACTTATTATGTACATTTGTATAAATATATATATATATATGTATATATATTTTTTTTTATATATATACATATATATGTGGGTATGTATGTATATTTAAATACATACATTAAAACAGCGCTGGCAAGTTCTTCGAAATGAAAATGACAATTTTCTTAAGATATTAAATTAAAACAAATATGCTGTTAAAAGTTGTGTAAATCATGCGATATTTTTGAGGATGACATAACAGGAAATAGCAAAAAGAACTTTTCCTCTGAATAACTGTAAATATATTTACACACACATTTAGTTCATATTTGTATTAATTAAATGCTGAATACTTGCACATGAATCTCTCTCTTCTTAGTTCTAATAACTATTGTTTTGCTTTAAATATTTACTTTTCATTGATGATTTATGGCAATTGTGAAATCACATTTAACTTTTATACATTCACGCGTTTTTTTATCTCTCTGTGCGAGCACAAACTATATATATATATATAGATATATATTACATATATATTTCGATATTTGCGTATAGTATATCGCAACGTACTCGATAAATTGTATGCGATATATATTGTCGAGCAGCTGGCGATATATATTAATTTTTTGCACAGCAGCTGATTTAAAGTATCGATGAGTAAATAAATAAAAGCTACCCTGTGAGCAGCCAAATTCCTATTTGGCGCTAGCAGCTAATATAAATTTGAATTCAAATTAAATGCAAATATTCTTACTGCGGTTTGAGAAATTATATTTACATTTTTAAATTGTTTTTAGTTAAAAAACTGTAATTTATAGATCAACAATTTATTTTCGCAAATACAATATTACGTTTTTCGTCTCATGGTGACAATGAATTGTAGAAATTCCCACGCAGTGCTCGTTAGTATATACGTTTTAAATATGCTCGAAACGATATATATATTTAAATATATATATTTATATATATATTGTGAAAATATTTGATTTTTAGTGGGAGACAAATCTTAGTTAAATAAAGAAAAAATTTAATTTTGAAAATCAAGATCACTATCAATAAATGATAGAATTATTTCTTCTTTTATGTTTTTGTTCTGACCGCTTATCACATGGATTAAATGTGGTTGTTGATATTATATATAAATTGGATACTCGACCGTTTAATACATTAGCAAAGAATTGAAGAGTGCTTTTGAAAATAATAAATTTAAAATACATACAATACGCGAGAATAAATATATGTGATACACACAGCAAACAAAAACACACACACATGCACAATTTTAAACATTATCGATTGGTCAATCGGTTGTTGTTGTTGTCGGCTTGGACATATTGCATTCGATTTCGGTTGGGGGGGAAAGCTTCGTTATGGTTTTGATATGCGATTCTTGAATTTCACTTTGCAACAAATCATTTGCTGGATTAACGCCAGTCCACGTTGAATTCGGGGACTCCATTATGGCGCATTTGTCCACCAGGGACTTTAGCAGCATATCTTCGGCGGACGCAGGCAGAGCAGCCTCCACTTCAATCGTTTTAATTAATGAATTGTCTGTGAAATTAAAAGAGATAAATGTTAAAACATATTAGGTATTTTGAGCTCATTTCAATTTTAGCGCCTAGTATTAGTAAATCTCTAATTATGTTAAGCAGCACTGTTAATCGATATTTCGTCCCCCCACTTAATGAGTGCCATATTGTTAATTACTCAAAATTGTATATGAACGTGTATACCACATATAAACTAATTTGTTAACCACTAATAAAAACCCCCAACAAGCATAGCTTTTGTTTTAAATTATGCAATTTCATTGTCTCATTTAAATGTATACGATAAGCAACTCTGTTAGATTATTTATATATAAGCACCATAAACATGCTAAGCGCCATAATGTTAATTACTCAAAATGGTGTTTGCATGTGTGACCGTAGATAACTAAATAAGCTAAGCACGCACTCTGCTAATCGGTAACTAAAGAAAACCAGCGCTAAATAAAATATGAACTTATTCAAAATTAAACTATAGACAATCTTTAATGCTTACCAGTGCTCGGCTGCAAATTGGTTTGACATTGATAATCCTGCAGCTCAATGGGCATTGTTGGGGGCGACGAGCGGAGCACAACTTCAATTGAAAATTGATGAAAATTTAATTGAAATTAATGAATTCACTTTTACTAACCATTATTTTCTTTGCTTTCGCAGAGCTGCTCAATATTCAGGGTCTCATTGAGGCCATCAGCGAGAGTAGGAGTCGAAGCTGGAGACATCGTTTGCATTCTAACATTAGCTAGACCACGTTCCAATTTATCGGTGACCAGTTCAAGATTATAAATACACTGCTCCACGATATCATCGCGTCCAATTTTGGACAGAGCCTGGGACATGGCATTGCCAGTGGCGCGGTTTCCTTGCTGCTCCAGCCAGAGACGCAGCATAACGAGACTCTGCTGTGCCTGTGGTTTACCTACATACTCCGCTCTGACCAAATCAATATCGCTGCTGGCAACACCCAGCTCCTTGGCAAGTCTAGGCCAATCTTCAGCCAAGAGATTGGATATATCCGAGAGACGTATATCGGCACGTTGTATGGACAACTTCTGTTTGCTGGCCTTAATCTCGGCATTAATTAAATCTTTATAGTTCAGGCCATGACCATTGCTGAGGTTGCCATTGAAACGCTGCTCCTGCTCCTCCAACTGATCCAGGCAAAGATTTAGAGCGCAGATCGGTTGTAGCGGAGCCTGACCCGGTTCCACTTTCGGCTGTGCCATGAAAGAGATGCGTGCCTGGGTCTGCTCCGCATCTTTCAGATGGACAATGCAGGACAAGCGATTCTCGCGAAAAGCCTGAAATTTAATATTCAATTGATCTCCAGATTTTAAGACGGGCACCAGGTTCCCAGCAAATTCCAAATAAATTTGCTGATTCTGCAACAGTTCCACATCGCGACTCTTTGCGATCTCCGTGAAGGATGCCTGCTGCTCCAACGTTTTTTCCTCCTTGTCGTCGGTCATACAAAAAATTGACAATTTGGCCTCCGTTAAAGAAATGCGCTTGGCAAAGACGACAAATTTGACGACAAAAGGCACCTGAGCCATGTATGAATAAAGATCGGCAGCCATTCGGCTGGCATCGGCCACATTACGGCAATCCATGAGCCAAAAGCGAGCGGATACTGTGGTGGTAAAACTGACGCTATCCTTGACAAAGGCGAGGGGCGTGGAACCGGTGACATCCTCCCAAATGGCCCGATTTTGACCGCCAGTTATGGAGCAAAGCAACCTCAAAGTGGGCGCATTTCCATTGTACTGAGCATTAACCATGCCTTGATTACAACTTTTGGGCGCCGGCATGCTCAATGTGATGGCCTTGTGGAATTTACGGCGACGCGGCTCCACGGTGACTACGGGCGAGACAGCAACGCCCTGTCCGAGCAGCTTTGAGCAGCCAATGAGATCCACGGGCTGCGCCTGGAGGCCGACGCGTATCTTCTTGGTCAGCGCATGGGGCGGAAAGATGGCCTGCACCTGGGGCACAGCACTGGATGTCACAGTGCCCCCGTCTGGGCCAATTGCATGCACTTCTTGCCGCACTCGCGAGACAACAGCAAAAAAATGGGGCACATTTTGAGTCACAATGCGTATTATGCGACTGGTATGCAAATCCTCGAGAGGATTCAGTTCCCCATCGATGGTTTCGTTCAGAGTTTCAAGCAGATGCTCCTCGTTCTCGTAGACGCTGTGTTCGCGCCAACTTTCCCCATTGTCCGAGCGGAGTATGATTATCTCACGCTCGCGTTCGCGTAATGCTCCGAAATGAGGCACCTCCAGCACAATGGGGCTGAAATGAAATGTACGTATTTCAATAGGTCTTTAATTAATAAAAGCTGCTTTAAACATGGTGCAGAAGCTCTAAAAATTGCACCTTTTTCACGTGCTTATTTGTATATGCACTTGTCGAAGGAATTTTAATTTCATTGTGATATTTGCAAGTCATTTTTTTATAGAAGGAATAGAAGGAAGAAAATTTGCAATTCTTATGCTTAAAAACACTGATCGCATTCGTAAATTTCTCTTTTTCAATGCTTAGCTTAGCAAATTAATTAGAATAATTAGAATTAGATTTAGTATTAGAATAATGCTAATAGCCTTACGCATGACAGCTTTATATAGAAAAAGGAAACGAACTGTTGTACTTATAAACAAAAATATGCAACAAATTTCCAATGCACTATTTGAAGAAAATATTCTTAAAAATATTTTTTATAGCCTTATGTATTTTTTAAAAATAAAAACGAGTCAATTCCTGCATGCAGACATGCCATTTAGAAATCTCGGTGGCTTAAAAAGCGCCATCTATCATGCATGCTCGTATTTTGTTCAATGCTGTTAATCTTGTTTTCTATAATTGCAAATTGTCAACACAAAATTGCTAGCTTCTCAAAAAAATCGATTAAAAGTGTTATCGATTAGCGTTGAGATGCTACTTTGCATATTATTTTGTTATATATAAACAGGTTGTGCGCAGCAAATATGAAAAATAAATAGAGTATTTCTTTTTTTTTTTTAGTTACCTCAAGAAGTTACCCTCCACCGGCGACATTTCGAGTATGCGACTGACGAGCGCCTCGCCCTCCATCAGCGGCGGCGGATTTGCCACTCTTTGTGGCTTCACATAGCGACAGGTGATCCTTGTTGGCTCTGCACAAGCCTTTGGCGGCACAATTATTCTTACACCGCTGTGGCGACAGCCACGCATCGAACCACCCCGTGCATCCACCAAAAATGAAACGAGGAAGCTGTAAAAACAAATATAGTAGAGGCATTACTTAAAGTTTATATTATAACAATATATTTGAAATCACTTTTTACATGTAACAGTAAACAGTATAGTTTAAATGGTTAACACTGAGTTGCAACAGGATTTCGCGATCAACTTTACAGCGCTTTCTTTTGAGTGAAGTTTAACAGTGGAGTTACAGAATGTTTAAGTGGCTAACACTGGAATTACCAGCATACATTTATGCTTTAAGCCGACTTTTCAGACCGACGAAAAATATCGCAAGCGAAATTTGCAATTAATTTCGTTCGCGGAACCTAAAATCATAAATGAATTAATTTTCTCGCCTTCACTTTTTTCTTTAAGGTTAAAATCATTTTTCATTAATAATTTACTATTTCGTTTTCGTTGCACTTGCCGATTCTATAGTTGTTATAACTGCCGTCAAAAATTTGATGTCAAACTTCATTATTTTGACACCGTTGAATACAATCCACACAGGTAACAGTGAGTTAACATTGTGGATTTTAGTTTCGTGGTCTGTAAACCGGCCTACAAAATTCTACCTCGATATATTTCGTGACCTGTTTGACTCTTTTTTTTACATTGAGTTTTCCATTATCGATATTTTTTTTTTTTGTATCTGTAAAGTGGGCTTTACGCCGGTTTTCAAATGTGCCGCTTTACACTACCAATAACCTTCAATCGATCTGGCAAACACGACTTCAAATTGGAATTAGGTTTTCAAAGAAATATAGAGCATACCCCAAATGCACAGGCGGTCGCACAATGACAACATTATCCGTTTGTCGATCCATTGGCGAAGCACTCAAATTCGTCGCTTCCATTGTACGAATCATTTCTGCCATTTAAAAAAAAAAAAAATACATAAATTAATTTGAATAAAATGACGCAATCATCGCCGCTCTTTTCACCTCTTTCGATAGCACGCTCGATTTGTTCGTGTTCGGGATTTGTTGTATCGAAATTTTGATGATCATGTTCATCGTCATTGGTTGTCTTCAGATCATCCGTTGCCATATATTTATATTGATTGTGATGATCCAACAGATCGTCACCGCCCTCGTCCTCCGAATCCGAAAGTAAAGTTTCGTGCATAAATTCGGGGGCGACAACTTTATATTTTTCTTCGATAACGCCTGTCTTTGTATTTATAACGGATGTTTGTGTGACGACTTTCAGCGTTTCCACGGCGGTTACGTAGCCCAGGTTATGCGCAATATTTAATGCCGTTTGTCCATTCTGGAAAACACGAACAACCAGAAAAAATTAATTAATAATACATCGAATTGAAATATGTTAAGTGCTGTCTAGAATTTTTATTTATTATTTAATTATTTTTATAAATTATTTAGTTTATATTATTTATTACTATATTTATTTTCTTTTCCTCTTTATATTTTTCTCATTTTTTCTTGTCCAGCACTGGAGCGTTCAACTTAATGTTTTATACAAAACTATTTCAAATCAATTTTTTCAAATAACGCCCGAATTTCCACAAGCAGAACACCACCCACTCCCTCCACCATCCCTCTACACACTCTTAGAACTCAAGCATCTTCTATGCATGTGTGTGTGTGTGTGTGTGTGTGTGTGTATAAATAACACGAGAGAGCGCCACACTCAGAGAGAGCATAGAGCGCCAACAAATCACAGCCAAGGCATTGGATCAATTCTTAGCACACTCTATTTGCCTGCTGATGCTATGCATATGTGTGGTGTGTATGTATAACCATTTGTGTGCGTTTAAAAATAGAAAATACTATCAAATATTGTGTTGCTGTTCCTGCTCTTGTTGTTTACTTGGGCAAAAGCTCGAGCTTTCTTAAGTGCATATTTCTATATACACTTGCCGAGAGTATTTTAATTTTGTTGTGACATTTACAACGCATTGGGTTTAATTTGGTTTTAAATAGAAAGAATCAATTGGGAATTGGCGAGTGCAAAAACAAGAGAGCGCCATCTAGCGGACTGTTAATCCTATTTATACACTTGATAATTGGGAAACACTAATTATTATTTTGTTAAATGCAAAAGATTGTGTGCAGTAAATATAATAAATTAAAAAATACATAAATTATAAATAAAATAAAATGCCGCATGAATACTCCGATTAAGTAATAACAATGCGACATTAATAATAACAGAATACCCTTAATTTAAAGAACCATTTGAACAACACTCAAGGAATATTCTCAATACCAATTTATATTTAACATCTATGCCCACACCTTTGAAAACAAATAAAAAAAATCATGGCGCGCAAATTTAAATTCGGTAAGAAATTAAATAGATGACTTACATGCGTGACCGCATCTGGATTTGCTTTGTGTCGCAGCAGGAGACTGATGACCACGGTATGACCCTGCTGGGCAGCCTGATGAAGTGGTGTATAACCCACATTTGTGGTCAACTCAATGTTGGCATCATTCTCCAACAGGAATTTAATTTCATCGATTTGATTGTAGTGCGCTGCAATGTGAAGCGGGGAGTAACCGGCCCTGGTGCGCTCGGATATGTTGGCGCCATGATCGAGGAGCAAACGAGAGACCAAAACTTTTCCCTCCTGAGCAGCCAAGTGGAGAGGAGTCAATCCATTCTTGGCAGCAATATTTGCATTAGCTCCTTGCTCCAGCAGCAGTTGAACCATTTCCACATGCCCCTCCTGAGCAGCCAAGTGCAGCGGGGCAAAACCCGATTTACTTGTGGCAGCAACATCTGCACCATGTTGCAGCAGCTCCTGTGCAATCTCTAGATTATTTTTCTTGGCGGCAATGTGGAGGGAAGTGTGTCCATTGCGTGCCGCAATTTGTGTGGAGGCGCCACGCTCTAGGAGCACTTGTACAACGGGCTGATGATCATAATGGGTGGCCACATGCAACGGGGTTACCTCATTTTTGCCCTGACAATCGATGGTGGCACCCTTTTGGAGCAGCAGATTTGCCACTTTGACCTTGCCATATTTACTGGCGAGGTGCAAAGGGGTAAATCCCTTATTTGTCACTGCATCCAGCTGGGCACCTTGATCGATGAGCTGCTGGCACACCTCTTCCTGGCCCTCCTTGACGGCTATGTGCAGAGCTGTATACATATCCTTGGTGGGGGCATCCACTTGTGCCCCATGCTGCAACATTAGCATAATGATATCAATGTTGCCCAGCCGGGCGGCAACATGCAACGGAGTTTGTCCCTCCCGAGCAATAGCATCCACTTGTGCCCCATTCCTGAGGAGAATGCGTATGATATCCGTCTAGGGAGAGTTGCGCGTTATTAATATATATATTTACATCAGTTAGTAATTCCAAACCTGATTGGCTCGCGCTGCCAGGTGCAGTGGCGTCTCACCACGCACTGTGGGTACATCGGGACTCGCATCGTGCTGCAGCAAATAAATCACTATGTTCATGCAACCTGGTAAAAAAAAAGAGATCATGGAATTAGCACCACAGAAAGAGTGCACGACTAGGGCGTACTTCTATTATTTATTTATATATTTATTATTTGTACACATAATATTTGTGTATATAATATTTGTATATTTATTATTTATATATTTAATATATTTGTCTTTTTTTTATTTACGTATTTATTATCTGTATATTTACTGTATTTATTAGTTTAAATTAAAAATATATATATATTTATAAGTGTGAGCACTACAGGCAGATACACTGTTAAAAACAACTCTTACATTTATAAAGCAAATTAATCAAATTTGCATATTTAAATGTATTATTATTGTAAATATTTAAACAGCTGCCGTCTTTTGTCGAATGGCATTTGCTGCTCTTTTCGCTTTGACACTGTTTTAGTGGTCAAACGATTAACGTAAACATTGAGTGGCTTGCGCATGCTAGGCTTTTCCTCTCGCGTATACCAACCGAGAACAGTCAACCAATAGACACAGTGCACACCAGAAAATCAGAACAGTTGAACCAAACCAAATAAGTAAAACATAAGGTGCTTCGCACCGCTAAAACACAAGAACTATACTTATTGTATAAATACGCATTTCATTATTTATATTTATTATGATTTATGACAACTATTTGTATATTAAACTTTATATTTATTTTTATTGTATATAAATGTTTAATATTTTGCTGTGTATTACTTTTAGATATATTATTTATATACATATGTTGAAATAAGTTTGAATTTTATCGGCAACGATAAATATTGCTACGTCGATTAATATTATTGCTATAATCACACATGTATCGTGTTCTGCTTTATGTATTCCATAAATCAGTTGCTGTAACTCCTTCACAATGTAAAGACGCGTTGGCGTGAAATAAATATAATCTTCCACAAAGACAAAACTTCAACAGGTTATGAGCCCAGGGCTTCGAAGAGTAGTGTTTATTATTTTTATTTGCTGTGTGCGATAATTAATTGCTTAGTGCTATAATAAACATGAGTGGACCAGGACTATTTGCCATTAATAAGTTGGATGGCGAAAACTATGCGGCATTGCATATGAAAAGTGTGCTGGTGCAACTTAACCAATGGCCAATTGTTTGTGGAAGAATGGTGAAATCGGAAAATGCAACTCTGGCTGAAAAAGCTGAGTTTGATAAGTGTGATGAAAAGGCATTATCAAGCATATTGCTGGGTGTAGAACCGTCGCAGCTAATTTTTATAAAGGATTACGTTTCGGCAAAAGAAGCATGGGATACGCTCTCCGGTGTGTATCAGCCACGTGGACCTGCCACGAAAATGACGTTGTTTCGAAAATTGCTTCGGTTAAGGTCGATCGAGTTTTCGACGGTGCAAAACTTCTTACATGAGTTTTCCAATATAGTGGACAAGACAAACGTAGTCGATTTGCAAGTTTCTGAAGACGTTTTGACAATTGTGTTGCTGTCGGGACTTGGAAAAAGTTTTGAAACTTTTTTCGTCGCGATCGAAACGAGCAAAATGTTGCCATTATTATCGGACCTTAAAATCAAGATTATTGAAGAAACCGAAAGACAAAGAATAAGCAACGTAGAAGACGACAACAGTGTACAGCAAGCGTTCGTGAAAATGACAATACTGCAGGCTACTAAGTGTGGTGGATTATTTATGATTGATGCACTCATGAAAAAGTGTATGTACTCAAATGCAAACTGCAGTGAATTATGGAAGTGGCATAATCGTCTAGGTCACCTAAATATGGCAAGCTTAAAGAAAACGGCAAGTGATGAGATCGTGCACGGTTTGAAATCAATCAAGAAAAACATAGAATTGCAAGGCGACGTGTGCGAAACTTGCGCGAAAAGCAAAATATGAGTTGGATCGTTTCCAAGGGCATCAGAGAACCGCGCAAAGGAAGTGTTGTCTTGTGCATACAGACATATGTGGACCAATCAACACGACGTCTGCCGGAGGGGCGCAGTACTTTGCGACATTCATCGACGATTATTCCCGTTATACTTTTGTGTATTTTTTGAAAGCGCGGGACGAAATACTGAAAGCATTTAAAGACTTTGTAGTGTTTGCTGAAAGACAATGCGGTAAAAAGCTGAAAGCGATCCGCAGCGATAACGGTCGAGAGTATGTGAGTCATGAATTCAATTAATTCTTATCGGAAAATGGCATAAAAAGACAGCTAACGGTACCGTATACACCGCAACAGAACGGCGCTGCAGAACGCGCAAATCGCACGCTGGTTGAGATGGCAAGGAGTATGATGATATATTCTGGAGCAAAAGAGACCCTATGGGGAGATGCAGTCCAGATTGCTGCCTATCTGCGCAATAAGTCGGAGACAAAGATGTTGATAAATAAGACACCGTATGAGATATGGACCGGTAAAAAGCCAACCGTGTCACATTTAAGAATATTCGGCGCAAAGGTGGTTGCACTCAATAAGTGGCACAAAAAGAATTCAGGCCAAAGGGTAGCGAGTACATAATGATAGGTTATTCGTCAACAGCAAAAGCGTATAAGTTGTATTGTCCAGAAACCGGAAAGGTGATTGAAAGCAGAGATGGAGGGACAACAGAGATATAGCGTTATTTGATGAATGTGTGCTACCAAATCTGCAGGCTCAAACAGTCAGTGTAGGATGTGACAATGAAGAGGTGCAGGAAGAAGCAGGTGTTGAGTCAAGCAATCAAAGTAGAGAAGGTAACGATACCGAAGAATATGCGCAAAGCAATGAAGTGGAGACACCCAAAATTAGTGTCGTTCGAGGTGCAGGTCGTCCACGAATATTAAAGACTGGTAAGCCGGGTCGTCCCACAAAGCTATTTAAACTCTTAATATGTTAAGAGCAGAGGATGTGCCAATTCCCGCAAGTGTAGGTGATGCTCGTAATTCAAAAATGAGTAGAGAATGGTCAGCATCAATACAGAAGGAAATTCAAGCACTTGAAGCTAATAAGACCTGGGAAATTGTAGATTTGCTAAAGGGCAAGAAAGCCATAAGATGTAAATGGGTTTTCGGGGTAAAGGTTGGCAAAGACGGCTACGTAGAGCGATTCAAGTCAAGATTGGCAGCTAAAGGCTGTGCGCAGCAATATGGCGTCGATTACTTTGAAACTTTCTCACCAGTGGTAAGGTACTCTTCTGTGAGGATGATAATGGCGCTGGCGGTTGAATATAAATTATTCCTGCATCAAATGGACGTGTCGACAGCTTACTTGAACAGCGAGCTTTCTGAAGAAGTCTACATGAAGCAGCCGGATGGATTCTTTAGCGACGAATATCCTAACAAAGTTTTGAAGCTAAAAAAATCTCTGTATGGTCTAAAGCAAAGTGGCAGAGAATGGAATACCAAACTGGATGCAGTACTGAGAAAACATGGGTTTACTGCATGCGTCAGCGAGCCATGCGGTTATGAACGCAATGGGAAAGGTAAAATTAACATCATTGCAGTTTATGTAGATGATCTTTTAATTGCCAGCTCAACCAAAGATGACTTGTTGAGCATCAAACTGTCAATCGCCAATGAGTTTGATGTAGTTGATGGAGGCCAGCTAAGTCACTTCTTAAATATAGAAGTAGAACACGAGGGAGAAACTGGCAACATAGCTATTGGTCATGAGCAGTACGTGGAAAACATGCTACATGCTTGGGGCATGTCAATGTGTAAGGCTGCTGCTACACCATTGGAAGCCGGTCATCAAGTCAAGTGCGATGAATACAACTGCGAAGCTATTGATGAGAAAAAGTATCAGTCATTAATAGGCTCTTTAATGTATTTGGCCATAACAACAAGGCCATATATATTACACTCCGTGGCAAAACTGGCGCAAAGGAACGCAAATCCTCACAAGGAACACGAAATTGCAGCGAAGCGTGTGCTAATGTACCTTAAGGGCACAGCTAATCTGAAACTTCATTATAAGGCTACGGGAAAACTGTTACATGGCTACGTCGACGCGGATTGGGCAAATAATACTGCAGACCGCAAATCGTATAGGGCTGCGCGATTTCGTGGGAGTCTAAGAAGCAAAGTCTGGTATCTTTGAGCAGCACTGAAGCTGAGTACATTGCACTATCAACTGCTGCTAGAGAGGCGGTGTATCTGAAAAAACTGTTACATGAGATGGGTCTTAAAGAAACTAAATCTGTCTTATTATATTGCGACAATCATAGCGCACAATGTCTAGCTAAGAATACAACATTGCATAATCGTAATAAACATGTAGATATTAAGTACCATCATGTTCGAGAATTGCATGCTAACAATGAGATAGATATTGAATATGTGTGTACAAGCGATATGATGTCTGATGTACTAACCAAGAATTTGAAAAGAACAAACATGTGAAATGTATTAATGAAATGAATTGTTATTAATCTTGTAGCATGTAGTTAAGTATGTAATCGTTGGGAGAGAGTGTTGAAATAAGTTTGAATTTTAACGGCAACGATAAATATCGCTACGTCGATTAATATTATTGCTATGGTCACACACGTATCGTATTCTATGTATTCTATAAGTCAGTTGCAGTAAATACTTCACAATGTAAAGACGCGTTGGCGTGAAATAAATATAATCTTCCACAAAGACAAAACTTCAACAATATACTTATTATTTATATGTATATTTTATTTATTTATTTAATGTCAATGCTTTCTATAAAAAAAACACTTTGCTAGAATAAGTAAAGCTACGCCGGTGCAATAATTAAAAGACCACAGAGCTTTAATAATGTGATAATGGTAATGAATTACTTCTATGCACAAAGCATGGGTTCGCTAAATAGATTAGAGGGCTCGCTAATTAGTTGCTGCTGGGTAATTGGCAACACTGATCGGAGAGCGGAGAACTACCTAAATGTCACTCATCTTCAATGCGCTGGTTAACAAATTGAGTGCTGTATTTTTTCTGCACTTGCAGATGTTATTTTAATTTTGCAGCGATTTGTGCACATTAGATCAATTTATTTTTAAATAGCAAAGATGAATTGCCAATTGCAGTGTGGAAAAAGTCCAACTTGGCGGCAAAGAGAGCACCATCTACTAGAAGGCATGTTATTTTGTTAAGTGCTGTTAAACTAATTGCTCGATGCTCAAAAGGTCGGTTACAAGTATTATCGATTAGCAATAGGCGGAGAATTATATTAATATAGAAAAAAAGCAAAAATAATATAAAAACTAGTTATATAATAAATAAAACAAATACAATAAATAAATTAAATGATTGAGCGCGCAGCTACAATTAGCATTTTCGGGACAATATAAAAAAACGTACTAAAATTTAGATTTAAAAAAAGACCACGAATTGCATATGTGGATATAAAATTGGGAACTCACCCATAAAACTGGCGACGTGAAGCGGCGTCAGCCCCGATTCCGTAGTGGCGCCAATATTAGCGCCATGTTTCAACAATAATTCGGCGACTTTAATGCGATTCTTTTTGCAGGCAATGTGCAGCGGGGTAAAACCATTTAAAGCCCTCGAATTGGGATTGGCGCCATAATCGAGGAGCAACTTGGCAACACGCACATGACCACAATGAGCAGCCACATGCAGAGCAGTTAAATAATCCACAGTGACCTCATCCACAGGAGCTTTATGATCAAGTAGCAGACGAGCAGCTTCATCGTGTTCCCCCTGGGCGGACATGTGCAACGCAGAGAGTCCATTCTTCGTCTTGGACAGAATTGGGGCATGTTGAGAGAGCAGCAGCTGTATCACTTCCACATGGCCCGAGCGTGAGGCACAATGAAGAGGCGTCAAGCCATCCCTCGTGGTGGCATCAATGCGTGCCTTTTGCTCGAGCAACAACAAACAAACTGCCGCCTTGCCCCATTTGCATGCCACATGCAACGGCGTTATATTATGCTTGGCTGTATAATTAACATCCGCACCGCGCTCCAAGAGAAGCCCGGCTATATCCACATTGCCATAATGGGCAGCAATGTGCAGCGGCGTAAAACCCGATTTGGAAACAATGTCAGCATTTTGATCGTGTTGCAACAAAAGCAGAGCAGCATTTACATCATTCTTTTTGGCGGCAATATGGAGAGCAGGCAACCTCACTTTACCACGCACATCACTCTCGAGCAGCACAGCAACAACTTTATCGTGGCCTTGTTGCATTGCCACAGCCAGCGGCGTGAAACCATCTTCGGTGGCCAACGAGGGATTTGCTCCTTTTCCTAGTAGCAGACGACAACAGGCGTCGTGATTTTCCTGTGCTGCCATATAAAGTGGCGTAAAACCATTCAAGGATTGCACATTAACATTGGCATTGTGTTGTATTAATTGCTTTATCACTTGTTGTTGTCCTGCCAGCGATGCAATGTGCAACGCTGTATTACCCTTTTTGGTGGCACTGTCCACTTTAATGCCACGCTTGAGCAGCTCATTGCATATGTCCACAAAACCATCCTTGGCCGCCAAATGTAGCGCATTTAAACCGTTCTAAATGGAAAATAAATAAATTTAATTTAAAATTGACAAAAAAACAAATGCAAGCAAATAACAGAGTTGCAGCGTTTGCTTATCGATCATGAGCTATCAGCTGTTGAGCTGCTCACCCCCGAAGCGGTTCAAGGAGAGCAACTCATGCTCACGAACCGGTTAAAGAGCAACTGGATCGTGATATGTAGTTGGTGCTCGCGAAACGGTTAACAAGCCGAGGCGTGTTGGATCATTCGGCTCGCAAGGGGAACAGCCTGTGAACCGTTTGTAAACCGCGCTGTTACATATATATTTTCATCAAGACAAATGCCAAAATACAAAATTTTCAAATAAATATATACATATATATATGTACAAAAATATATATATACATAAATATATATATAGATAAATATATATATACATAAATATATATAAAAATAAAAATATCTATACAAAATTAATTAAATTTAAATGCAAAAAGATATAAATAAAGTTTTTTACATATGTACTAAATTACCGCATTGCAAGTGTTAATATCCATTATTAAGCCAGCATCTATGAATTCCAGCACTTTACCCAGATCGCCGCTGCGTGCGGCGCGTAGGAAAGATATGGTGGCATCGTTCTTAGCAAAAATAATGAAAATGTATCGATCTTAGTTTCAAGTTCAACAAATTTATTTTTATTAGACAATAAGAGCTAAATTGTGTATATGAATAAATTTTGTTGCAGAAAAAAGAGACGCTTCGAAAATATATGGTACATATTAAATTATTAAATTTATCGCGGTTAGATTAGTGATATTACACAATAAGTTACATTTTGTATATGCATAAACTCAATGGGGCATGTACATATTATCGATCGAATTATAAATTATGTAAAAGGATCAAATTGATAGATACACATAAATTGGAGCTCAATTTGTCATGTGCAAATTGGTGATCTATAAACAATAAGTGTAAACATAAATTAAAGTGCAAAAATAAAGATAATTTTGTGAATTTGAAATTTATATAAATTGTAAATCGGACGTACATGCATAATCTAAATTATTTAATTCCGCAAGCTGATTTTCCAAAACAATTACAAAAATAAGCTATTAAAGGATACAAATGAATTATGCGAGTAGTTTAATTATTTTGACCATGAGTACTAGTCATAATTAAATACTCTTTTTTTTCATTTTTTATGGTTGTGTATTGTTTGTGTGCGCACTTTTTATTCATTTTTTATTGTTGTCTGTGATCAACAATTGCTCGCATAATATGTGAGTATGTTGTGTTTGTATGTATTTTCTGCACGTCCGACCAAGTGATCTCATCATTAATTTTTTTTAACTCTGCTCTAAATTCAATTTAAACCGTCATTTGACAATTTGACGTATGACGTATGTGTTGGAAATATGAATAAATTACATATGTGTGTGTATATACGTAAGTATGTATGTTTGTATGTGAGTGTAGCTGAAATTGTTTTTCACATATTACCTGTTTTTGGTGCTTGGCACTGTTATTGGTTTTATCAATGTTGCCGTTGTCCATCGAATCGCTATTTGGATTTATTTGTAATTGATTTCGTTTAATAGCCGTTGTCGCTTGTAAATCGTTTTGTCGCTCGCCAATTGTCATTTTTCAAGTTGAACTCTACAAAAAATAAATAAAAACAAAAATTCTAATTATTTTCGACTTTTTTGAGTAGAGCAACACTTGTATCTATGTACATAGAAATGTAAGTGTGTACATACATATGTGTACAATTGTATGTATTTATTTAATTAACTCTTCTAATTAGTTATTTATGTATTGGAGTGCTTATAATTTCTTTACTCAACATTTAATTCACACAAACAATTGATTCAATTATATTTTCACTAATTCATACCGTTAACTGCTTCACTTTTTCTATGCGCCGTATGACGTCATTCCTTCACATACCTAAATTATTTGTCCGAACGATTTGCAATGCTAAATCCCAAATGCATTCGATCGCCTATACAGACGCGTATCGAAATCTGTCGATAATTTAGGGCACACGATAAGCCATTGGTAAAACGATAGCTTCCTTGCAAAGTTGTTCGAATGTTTTATTAATTACATTATTATTTTTTTTAATACAATGCTGTTTTTATTGTTGTCTAAAATCACTTTAGGGTCAGCTAACAATTGTTAACATTGTTAACCGCGAAATGTCCGAAAGATAGTCGGCTCTGAGCCAAAATAACCATTAATCGATTGTTGAGTGAGCTCTCACTGTGTATGTATCGGTGACAAGGCGCACGCAAGCGCGATATATATTGCGTGATGATATTTGAGCGAGCAGTGGTGCTTACACATCGCGCACTTATCGGCAGATGTCGCTGCAGCGATGTTTACCCATCGTGCACGTATCGGCTAATGGCGCATAGCGTCGTCTATGCTTTTGCACATCACTAATTGCCGCACGTGTTTATAATCAGTTTTGTAAATTCATCATATAAAAATGTCTTTCGGTCGTGGTCGTGGAGGTGGTGGCGGCAGAGGTGTGTAAATAATTAATTAATATATTGAGCGTATGAATGGCAAATGTATATGTATAAAATTAGGTTATCGTGGCGGCGGCGGCGGCGGAGGTGGTGGAGGATTCAACAAGTCCGGCGGAGGTGGATTTGGACGAGGAGGTGGCGGTGGCTTTGGACGAGGAGGCGGCGGCGGATTTGGTCGAGGCGGCGGCGGACGTGGTGGTGGCGGCGGTGGGCGTGGCAATTTTGATCAGGGCCCGCCGGATCGTGTTATTCCCTTGGGCAATTTCAGTTACACGTGCCAAAATGATCTCGTCTGCAAGGTGGAAATTGATGATGTGCCCTATTTTAATGCGCCCATTTTCCTGGAGAACAAAGAGCAAATAGGCAAAATCGATGAAATCTTTGGCACAGTACGCGATTACTCGGTATCGATAAAGCTATCGGAGAATGTGTATGCGAACAGTTTTAAGCCGCAGCAAAAGTTGTTTATAGATCCTGGAAAATTGCTGCCGATTAGCAGATTTCTGCCAAAGCCTCCACAGCCAAAGGGCGCCAAGAAAAAGGTCGGAATGAGCGTTGGACGAGGGGGAAGCGGCGGTGGTCGTGGTGGAGGTTAGTTTGTGTTGAAAGGTTGCCAACTGATTTTTATTACTGATTTTAATAACTTGTATGTTTTTTTTCCAGGTTTTCGTGGTGGGCGTGGAGGAGTCGGTTTTAGAGGGAGTGCGGGTCGTGGAGGCGGTTTTAACAGAGGTCGTGGTGGAGGAGGGGGCGGGGGAGGACGCGGCCGATGGTAATTCAAATTGTAATAAAAAAAAAATAAACAAAACTGAATATTCAGTAAATATTTATAAAAAAGAAATATATATTTTTTTGTATTCAAAACAGCTTATTGAATCGTGAATAGTGGTTTAATATTTATTTCAAAATACTGATCATGATACATGCAATATTTTACTAATACATATTTATATATAATTTATGTACATTTTTTTTATATATAATTTTTTTTGGTGCACGCAATATTTGTGCTATTTGTTTATGGAAGATTTATAGGCCCTTATATGTGTTATTATTATTATGCATATTATCGTTATTTTGTTGGTAATTCAATTGTGTTTTATTATTATTATTATAAATATCTTTGTTGTTTGCGTTTTTTTGTGAATTTTGCATTTTTTTATAAATGCGCTCGTTATAACTGGAACTGGAATTGGAATTCGCGTTGGAATTGTAGCTGAATGCACGCGAATAAAGACCCTTTTGCCATAGTTGAACACTTTTTTGCCGTTGCGCGTCGGGAAAAATGTGCTGTAAGTAGAAGAAGCAGTATCGGCGGGTTTTCAATTGTTAACATATATAAGTATGTACATAAGAGAGCGCAGCAATTAAGATGTGTGATCGCTTACAGCTGTCGTTAACATAACATAAGCAATATGAGAAATGTTATTTTTCATTTAACGTTTTGTGTCTGTAATGTGTGTATTGACATACCGCAATCATATTTTCCTCGGTGAAAGCACCGCCGCCATTTCGAATAATATCCTCAGAGTGATGATGATAATAATATTGTGGCTTTTGTGTTTGCGAATAGCGACGGGTGGTGGTGCTCACCTCACCATTGTGATGTCCAATATTGCTATTTGTGGAGCTTGCGTAGCCCTTGTTGCCACCACCGAAAACATCGTCCACAAAATTAAAAGTGCTAAATTCACTGGGGTAAATGTAAAAGGTGGCAATCAACGCGGCGCAAACAAACAGATGAAAAACGATACACGTCCAAATTAGGTTGATCTGCAAAAAAAATGTGCGTGGATAGGTGCAATATGCACGAGTTAGTATATCGATTGAGAGTTGTGAATTATCGGTTTACCTTTTTCCTGCGTCCGTATTTGGTGAAGGTGGCAAATGGCACCAAAGATATTGTGATAAATGCGCCACAAGCAATGCCAGCAAGCAGCCCGGCAAAATTCAACTGATATGGCAACGTGCCAATGCCAAAGAGCACTGTGCACAGCAGCAGCAGTTTAAAGAGTGCCACATACGGTTTGTGCAAGTGCTTCCAGTGCATCCAAATGAGCAAAGCGACCAGCGAGGAGACTACGCCGCAAAGCGACGCAGATGGGCCAACCTGGAATAGGGGAATTAGCGGAATAACGGAATACAATTTCAATTGGAAATGTTGCCAAGGCTTAATTAAATTTATGACTATTTTGTTGGTTTTTAAATGTATAAATAAATAAATACATGTATTTATCGAAATTAAATAAATAAAATAAATACAGAATTAATATATATATAAATATGAACACCCTCAGAAATCAATCTTCAAAATATTTCATAATTTTAGATTTAAACATTCAATTTTGTTTTTAGAATACTTGACTTTAAATAAATATATAAATAAATTATTAAAATACATAGAAATCAATCAAATTTCGTGAACCCATTAAAAATTGTCAAAAAGGGTATAAATAGTTTTGGGCAAATGTACGTAACAGGCAGATGGAAGCATCTCCGACCCCATAAAGTACACATATTCTTGATCAGGATCAAAAGCCGAGTCGAGATAGCCTACCCCATTTGTATGAACACGCGGATCTCAGAGACAGGAGAATCTTCTTATTAATAAATACTATGCATATTATTGATCAACTGCCAAAAATTCATCAAGATAGGGGAAGAAACTCAAGTTATAGTCGAAAATATGTCCTCATATTGATCTTATTTCTATCAGCAGCCGCAACCATTTTCTGTAAGTGCGCATCTGTGAGAAAGCGATGGCATGAAAATCGACGCGAGCGTCAAAATGTTTTTGTGTGCATTCTGCTGAACCCCGTTACGTTATGTATATACAGTGGCCCACAGCTGAAATCGAGCAGTGTCAAGTAAATAATGTAATTGCCTGCCATAAACAAATTATTCGTTATTTTTCAAAAATTCCAAAGACCTGTGGTAGGTATATATATTAAGTACCAAAATTAATATATGACCCCAATACACTGGGGTTTCCCCACCTGCTAGGTAGGATTATGTAAAAACTAGCATATGTTTAGGGAAAATTTTATTTGGAGCAGTCTAAATAAAATAATATATTTGGAGTATAAAAACTTAAATACGAATGTTAATACTTAGTATTATATCCTTTGGCCTTAACCACTTCCCTTAACCTATTATTCATGGAAGATACCAACTTTCTGGTAGCTTCTGGGCTGATTCTGCTCCATACATCCCGCAGAGCATTTTTGAAGTCTTCTTTGCTGGATATGCTGTGCTTCCGGATGTTATTTTCCAGCAGAGCCCACAAATTCTCAATAACATTTAAATCTGGAGACTGGGCAGGTGGAATTATCATGTGGGGGCAGTTCCTGATGAGCCAGGACTGTACTATCTTGGCATTATGCTTGGGATCGTTGTCCTGGTTGAACCGGAAAGTACGTCGGATTCCTACCTTCTCGGCACTTTGGAGTAAATTTTCTTTTAGTATGTTGAGGTACACATCCTTGTCCATTGTTGTTTCAAAAATCACAAAATTCCCGAATCCGACTGACGAGATACATACCCATGCCATGTCACTTCCTCCACCATGCTTGACTGTTGCCTTTACGTTTGGGATTCAGCTCAGTATTGGACTGTCGCCACACGCAATTCCGTCCGCCCGAGTCAAAAATTGTGAATTTGGACTCATCTGCAAATATGACTGTGTTCCAGAACACCAAATCATTGTCCAAGTGGGTTTTGGCGAACGTCATCCTAGTCCCTTTATTTTGTACGCTTATAAAGTGCTTCTTCCGTGGTAAACCTCCGCACAGTTTCCACACAGCACTTTTTCCCCATTTCATCCTAAACCTGTTGAGCCACTTTTGGAGCTGGTAGCCTGGGATTTCCCTTTATTTTCCTGATCATCCTCCGCTCCTCCTCTTCAGTGAAAATCTTGTTTGGTGCCATTCTGCCCTTGCCCTCAATCCAAATTGCGTCGACGAAGCGCCGAATGATGTTATACACAGTGGACTTGCTCAGTTGACCATTTCAGCTATTTGGCGATTTGCATATCCGTTTTTGTGGTGTTCCAGGATGAGTTTCTGTATTTCAATGATAGTTTGTTTGTTCATAGTCCTTGTTGGCTTATTGCACCCGAGATGCAGGATAAAACTAACTGACTACGAAGGATTGGTCTATTTTTACCGAAAATACTCAACTTTAGGTAAAAAATCCGGGTTTTAAGGCACCCAGGTGTCCAGAATGTACCTTGTCCAAATAAAATTTTCCCTAAAAATATGCTAGTTTTTACATAATCCTACCTAGCAGGTGGGGAAACCCCAGTGTATTGGGGTCATATATTAATTTTGGTACTTAATATATGTACCTACCACAGGTCTTTGAAATTTTTGAAAAATAATGAATAATTTGTTTATGGCAGGCAATTACATTATTTACTTGACACTGCTCGATTTCAGCTGTGGGCCACTGTATTTTGCGTGTTTATAGCCAGCCAGTCCGGGTCAGTTCTATATTATTATTATTATTATATTTATTATTTGGATTAGTATAAGTATTATTATTATAGTTTTTATTTTGATATCATATATTTTACCTCAGGTCGATGTGGAACGAGCACGGCACTTGTCAGATTTCCAGCCAGACCTGACATAATGTAGACAACAGCTGTGCGCAGCGTTCCAATCAAGCGTTCCAGATCAGCCAGGAATAAGTGCTGGAAAATGAGCGTAATTGCCAAATGGAGAACTCCAGCGTGCATGCAAAGCGAGGTCAGCACTCGATAAATTTGATCGGGTGTCTCCACGGAGATGAAGGGAAACATGCCACAAACATTATTCAAGCAGGATATCTAAAAAGTACAAGAGGAGTAGTTATAGCGAACAATTGGCATATAAAATGAAAAGTTAAAATAAAATGTAAAATATAAAAAAATTAAAACAAAAAAAAAATTTCATAAAATTTAGTGCAATCATATAAAAAAAACACTTCAGCCATATAAATGAAATACAGATTTGAAGATTTTATAAAGTTATTATAAAATTAAAATATAAAAAGAAAAAGTAATTGAAAATAAAAAGGGGTTATAATAAATTTGGGGAGTTTCACACAGAAAAAAATTTCTTCAGCGATATAAATAAAATTCGTGTTGAAGGATTTATTAAAGTAATAATTGAATTAAAATATATTAAGCTAAATAAACAAAATAACATAAAGGCTATAATAAAACTGAGCTTATTCATATAAAAAAGCTTAAACAATACCAATTGGTATTGTTTTATAAAGTTTACAATTTAATTTAAATAAAGATAAATAAATAAAATAATTCTTTATTTTTTTAAAAACAGCGTCAATAACTTAAATGAAATCAGTTTGGCTTTGTTTTTTAGTCTTGTGTTTTTAAGTTTTTCCTGTTATTTAAATATGAACCTGCGAGCAGAGTGAAGCTTCCTCGTGAAAATAACCATTGACGAAATCGCAATACTCCCTGGTGGTAATGCGGCATTCGCCGTAGAGTCCTGTGCAACAGGGGTGTCCGATCACCTCGCAGACCATGTGCTCCGCCGTGTGATCCTTGTAGCGATAGCGTTGCGAGAAAGAATTCGTTTTCCTGCAAATTGGCCACTTGGTTATGTCATCGGGCCACTCGTAGGGCACTATCGAGGCAGGTGCATCGCAAAACTTTGGATCCAGCCCACAAACAGAGCCCGAGATGCGTCCACCAGGCCCTGATTCACCCGGGGACCATTTTTTCCAAGTCGATATGGATTTCTGGAGTGTAGAGAAAAATTAATGAATTTTGTATGTACTATATTTATATTTAATTTATTTTTTGATGAAGTATATATTTTAATTCAATTCTATTTAACTTATTTATGCATATAAGCGTGGTATTATTAAATTATCAATGTGTGTGTGACCATTTTGTTACGCGCCATATTGTTAATTAGTTAAAATGGTATTTGCATGTGTGGCCATCTATATGTTAATATTAGCAGCACTGTTATGCGATTATTAAGCAACGCGCGCAGCAGCTCTGCTGATCGAGTGTTCAAAAAGAAATCGATAACAGTTGACGGCACTTTTGAAACCGAAACTTATTAAGAGAATATTTTAGAGCATTTTGGACAAGTTTTTATATTCATTTGTATCATATTTTATATAAATTATGTAGATGAAATGTAGGCTATTTTAGATAATAACTTACTGTAAAATATTGAGTCCTTGTCGAGCATTTTTATATTATATTGGAGTATTTTTGATATTATTTACTTACTGTTAGATAATTTTTTACAATATTATGTAGCATATATTTGCTATATAATATTATTATTATAATGGAACATTTATTATATATATCATTTTATTTATTCTATTATTATGTAATTAAAATCTAATTAAAATTAATATTATTTATTCCCTTACCGTTGGATATAGTCCCCTAATGGAACAATCTGCCTGTGAGCTCTGAACACAACCCGAGTCATCATTCCTAATGCAACAAGCAGTTTCCCTCTCCTGCCTCCTTGTCTTGGTGACCACCTCCATTATCTTTACATCTCTTCGCATGCAAGCCGCAAACTTTGCGCCCATGTGCACCAAATCATTATTCCGAGGTCCAATCCATAGATTACGCTGCTCCACATGCTGCACCGTCTGCAGACTCAAACTGGTGACCAGAACTTGACCCGTTTTCTGTTCCGTACCAAAACCAATTGGTGCTATGCCATAGCAAATTATGGACAAAAATAAGACAACGACTTGCACCGTATTTATCCAGTAAGTGAAAAATGGACGATGATCGTTGCGATCATCGAGATCATTAATGCCAAAATATTTAATGCGTTGCATTTGAGGACGTCGCGAATTTTCGAGAACGCCATCCAAAAGCTGAGCAGCAATGCGATTGCCACGATTTGTGGGTGCACTTGTGGAATTTGAGTTGCGCATGGAGTTTTGATTTTGTCGATTGTTGCCAGAGATTTGCAAATGATTTGAGGGATGGGTATGGCCATGCGCGGAGTCGGGCATTAAATGGAGTCCATTTAAAGCCGAGGTGCGCCAGCCATTGTGATGACGTTCAGCGAGATAGACGCCAGCCTCGACGCCCAAGGGAGCGGTAGCTGTGCCCGGCTTAAGCCCGGCACGCTCCACATTCTCCTCATTGGCAGAGGCTGTTGCTGTCGTTGCCTCGCTGGGATTATCAAAGAAGACCTCCTCCTCAATGAGCGCCGCCAAAGTCTCCGCAAAGTCACCATCCACTCCCTCCACATCCAACTGCTGCTGCTGTTGCTGCTGTTGTTGCTGCTCCAAATTATGCACATGGCTGGGCGCAAAGCTTCTCGACCATTGCCGCTGACGTCTCCTCAGTAAATTATGACCCGCATTGGAATTCGACTGACTTGTGTTGGGCTTGTGAAACATGGCGATTAAATAGCCCAAACTTGTCATCAACATGTGGGCAACAGTTGCTTTGCGCTCCACAAATTCACCCGCATTGAAATCGCTGTTGCGCCAGTTGTTGTGACAATTGTTGTCCACATTTGGGGTTGACTCTGTGGGCAATATATCGGGACGATCGGAGGCAAAGATCTGATTGTTGTTGCTGCTGTTGTTGCAACTGTTGCTACTGTTGGTGCTTTCCACGCACAACTCGCGATTGTCCAGCTCGAATTCTGGATGATTGTTGAGGGGACCAAAGCAGCGAATTGCCAATCGACGATGTCTGCCGTACCACAGCGCATAGTCAGTGACTTCAGTGCTTATTTCCACACCAAAAAACCGAGCAATTTCACGCCGCATATAAATTATGATGCGCTTTTTGCATGAATAGCGGTGCGTTGACAGCTGTTGCTGTGGCAGGGATTGCTGCTGTGGAACAGGCTGCAAAGTTTGCTGTTGTTGCTGTTGGTATTGCTGCTGTTGCTGCTGCTGCTGCTGTTGTTGCAGCTGTTGTTGTTGTAAACTTTGCTGTTGCTGCTGCTGATATTGTTGCTGCGTTTGCTGCTGGTATTGTTGTTGTTGCTGCTGCTGTTGCTGGTTTTGCTGCTGCAGCTGTTGCTGCTGCAGCTGTTGGTATTGCTGCACCTGCTGTGATTGAAGCTGTTGCTGTTGGTATTGCTGATGTTGCTGCAAAGATTGCTGTAAAAAGTGATTTAGTTGTTACTGCTGCTGCAATGATTGCTGCTGCTACAACCGCAACTGTTGCTGCTGCTGCAAATTGCTGTAATGATTACAGCAACTGCTGCAGCTGCTGCTGCAAAGTTTGCTGTAATGTTTACAGCAACTGCTCCTGCTGCTGCATAGATTGCTGTGGTTGTTGCTGTTGCTGGAATGGATTACTGTAATTATTGCTGTTGCAATTGTTGCTGCTGCATCTGCAACTGTAGCGGGTACTGCAAAGATTGCTGTTGCTGATGCCGCTGCATCTGCAACTATTGCTCACTCACCCCATAAATATGCTGTGAGCTCGGCAAATTGCCATGTCGCTGATAGTTGCCAGTGTTGTTAAACGGCTCCGTTTGCTGCTTAACCTCAATCGCTGAAATTGCGAGCAACTCTTGCTCCTGTTGCTGTTGCTGCAGTTGCTGGTGCTTCAACTTACCCAAATCGCTGGCAGTTAAGCTCGACAGTGGCAAAGTCATTGAGACGGGCACTGGGCTAATGGGACCCGTAGTCTGTGTGGTTTGATGTACGCCCGTAGTTCTCCGAGCCGTATTGCAATGCAAACAGGTGGCACTCTGAGTGGAATCGTTTAGCGTCATGGGTTGGATAAGAATGATGGGTTCTGGTTCCTCGGATGAAGCAGCTGCCGATTGCTCCAATCTCTTCCTGGAAGAATTTGTGACAACTGCTGTTGTTGTTGCTGTTGTGGGTGAGGGACATGGACAAGTGTTGCCGCTGGAAGAGGAGGAACTGCCTCCGTTTGACGTCTGAGCGCTCTTTGAGAAGCTGAGTGGTGTAGGTTGGGGAGTCTGCCCCTCCCTCTGACCCAGAGCCTCCTCGCCATGTCCACACTTGGACCTGGTATAGCCGCCATAAGGTAAATTGACGTACTGCGTCGACGTTGGCGTCGCTGTTGCTGTCGTCGTTGTCGTCGTCATCTCCTCAGCAGCTGGCGGCGGCTTTGGCACATAACGCTTGACCGGCGTATGCAGCGTGGAGCCCAAATAGCCGCCATAAGCATCCGCACACTGCAACACCTTGGCTGGCAGAAAGAAACGCGATGAAGCCGTCGCCGGCGAGGAGAGACCCATCGCATCCATGCCAAGTTTTAATTTAGGCGATTCACGATAACGTTCCAGTCGATATTTTGTATTCGGGGACATGGCGCGATGCGTGGCGTGCTGGGTATATTTCTTTTCCAACTGCTGCGATTGCCCGGAATTTGTGGTGCACAGCGAGGAGGCGGAGTTGGAGGAGGACAGTGGATAAATAGGGGCGTGGCTGTGACTGTGTGTGTGACTGTGATTGTTGTGCTGCTGAAAATTATTGAGAGTCAATTGCTGCATTTGATTATTGGCATTGCTGTTGCTATTTTTGCTTTGCTGTTGGCTTTCCGCGTGGCAATCGCTATTTGGAGCTGGCGATGGCGGCGGCAAACAGCCATTGATCAACAGCGCATCATCGTATTTCTCTAGTGGTATGGTTAACTTGCTCGATTGGGCCAGAAATATGTCATTTGGATGAGGACTAAATCGACCGGCTGATGAAGAGGCTGATGAACCCATTGGAACCACATCCTCTCCATTATTTGACTTCAGCGAGAGCTGTGTTTGATAGTTCAGCGATTTCCGGCGATTGCCACAATTATTTCCAGCGGTATTGCATTCATTTGCAGAGCGTCGCTGACTGGACGCAAGCCCAACGGGCAGCTCACTGCCAACGTTATGCATTCTAAGCGACTTCTAACTGCTGTCTGTAATAAGTACATGTATATTTAATCATATAAATAATTATATGCATCTAGTGGCCAAAACATGCTCAGAAAGCCCCTGCTTTTGTAAATCTGATGAGTTTTAATAAAGTTATGCAATTTTTAATTTCTGCTCAAATATTTCTCTTGGTTTGAAAATGAATTTAAAAATGCGCGCCAAAACGATAACAATAAATATCGAAAAGCAAAGAGCTGCTTCGCTCACAATCGGCCTGCTGATGATCGTTCTGTTCTGTTTTGAACCGAGTGCGGTTCGTGGTCAAACTAACAGCTGGGGATCACTAAATTAAATTATTAAGGTTCTGCCGTCAAATGAATTTTTCACAAATTTATTAATAATATTCACAAATAAATTAATTATAAGAAACGTTCGCAAAACAAAAATAAATTAAATCTGCAATATTCTTTTTGTCTTGCTGCATGCAATTAATTGCGAATAAGAAACACTTATATCAGATGTATACACGCAAATACATGATTACACACATCACAGACGCATGTATATATAACTACTGCTTATAGACACATAGTTGCACTCTCACGCCCGTTTTTCTCATTTTCCTACTGTAATTTATTTCTTTATATATACTCATTACTTACATTTCTTTTTATTGCATTTCGTATATTACAAGAAATATTTTCACTGACTGCTCTGTGAAGGAATTTTAACTTTTATCGATTTTCCACAATTGGCACAAAGCAGCATACTTTTTGGCGCAACTTGCATTACCGCTTGCGCTTTACTTATTGTTTTTCGTCACACACGCTGCATCGTTAGTTTATTGTTTTAATTTTGCGTAATATTTTTCGCTGCTTCTGTTGCTTTTTTTGCAAATATCTTTTCACCTAATTCGAGTGCAGAATTGTTCCAATGTAATTTATGTATGTACAAAATACATATACATATTACAGCCATTACCATTGCCATTCACATGTCGTCTTGCTCATAATGGTCAGCTGCGCATGTCTACAATTGTGACGTCATTTGGGTGTTATTTTTTTTCTTTGCAACAGCTGAGAGCTGAAAGGTATACTGTCTTTTGACTGATATAATGCACGTTTAATATTCTTTTTAATATAATACATGGTTTAAATTATAAAATGCTGTAATTTAATGTGTGGCCAATCTTGCTTAGCTGCTGCCAAGGTGAAAGCTATGCGCCGGGCTTAGCTTATCGATAGTTTGTGTAAAACGCGCTATTTTTGAATTAGTTAATTGTTAATTAACAATATATGCATTTTTGCACTTTACTTCTACTTTTATTAGTTTTTGGTGGATTTTTAGTTTTTAGCCTGTCTAAATATAATAGTAGTGATAAAAAAAATAATTATAGCTTGAATTAAATTAAAAGTGAAGTATAAGATTTAATTTAAATTAAGATTAAAAGGAAATAATTATTTTTAAATAATGGTTTATAAAATATATATTATAAAGTTAACAAATTATAATGATCAATTGTTTTTTTTTATTATTATTAATCAAACTGCGAAATTTCTTGACTTATAGCCTGCCTTAAGCTTTATACATATATATAAATATATATATTTGTCTGTGTTATGCACTTTGATTTGGCGTACTTAACAAACCGCATAGCAATCACTTTTATTCAGTTGTTTTTCGTGCGTGAGACAGTTTACTTCGCTTTTCAAATCTGTGACCACATCGATATAAATATATACACTACTACAACTAACCAGTTTTTGGAGCTGAGCCATGAAGTCGTTTTGTTTTGTAATTAGTTTGTGTTGTTCGTTCGTTGGCCTCCAATACGACAGGCATTCTGTCAATGCTGCAATATTTGACCAATCTTTCACGGGGAGTGGCAGCAAAAATAATGGAAATACATTTGAAATTGTTAACGAGTGGAAATATTTGGATTTCGAGTATCCGACATTTGTCGAAAGGCAATTGGCAATTTTAAATGGGTAAAAAGTGCTTTAAATATATTTTATAACAATATTAAATAGGTAATAAATGGGAATAAATTGCTTAAATATATTTTATTAATATTGATTGGGTAATAAATACTTATATAAATAAATACTTATATATATTAACATAATTAAAAGTAATTAAAGCAAATATAGTAAAATTAATGTCAAAATTTATCGATAAGCTATCGCCGTGAATGTAACGTCAATAAGGTAATTACTTACTTCAACGTATTGTTAGCCGTAAGGCAACTGTGAAGACATTTATTGTTCGTCTGTTGGGGCTTATTGCCAAAGTTGATTTATAATTACAAATGATACAGGTTTCGATAAATTTTATTTTTAATTAGTTGCTCGTCGCAGTTTTCGTTTTAATTTTACGTTTACAAATGAGGTGACCTTCCAGATTTTATCAGATAGAAAACGAGCTTAAAGCTTGCAGCTCGCAACCTTTTATGGTGACCCTGTACCTTTTATCAATAAGCCGTTAACACTTAAATGCAAATACTTTTATTTATTTTTATATTTTGTTGCTGGTTTCATTCTTTTTCACAGTGAATTTATACCCAAAAATAATTTACCGCTGGGCATCGATGTGCATGGCAATCGAATGTTTATCACAACTCCGCGCTGGAAAGACGGAGTGCCAGCGTCTCTGGTAACTCTGGCATATCCCTCCAAGGAGATAAGTCCACCGCTGCAGCCGTATCCCAATTGGCAATCACACAGCAGCCCCAACAATGCCGATTGCAGCAAACTGATATCGGTTTATCGCACCGCAATCGATGCGCACTGCAATCGATTGTGGCTAATTGATTCCGGTATTGTGAATGCAACAATTAAACTAAATCAAATATGCCCGCCAAAAATTGTTGCCTATGATTTGAAAACGGATGAATTAATTGTGAGTTTTGAATTGCCCGCCTCGCAAATTAAGCAGGATTCGTTGCACTCGAATATTCTTGTGGATGTTAGGAATGGAGATTGTGAAGATGCCCACGCTTTAATCACAGATGTCTGGCGATTTGGCATTGTGGTTTATAGTCTGGCCAAGCACAGAAGTTGGCGCATTACCAATTATAATTTCTCACCTAATCCGTCGGCAGCTGATTTCAATGTTTATAGTCTGAATTTTCAGTGGTTGGATGGAGTTTTTGGCATGAGTCAAAGCTTGGAACGACTTTTATATTTTCATCCAATGGCAAGTTTTAAGGTGAGTAGTTTACATAGCAGTGAATGTAATTAACAGACCGCTGGGAATCAATAATAGAGCACCAATAACATAGAACTAGAACTAACAGCTGTGAGTGAGTAAATAACAGAGCTAGAAATGTAAATTACACTTAACTGGCCTCAAGGGACTAGTGTTAAGACTGTTATAACAGCTGCAACATTACTTACATTACATTACATGCTAGCTTTAGAGAATGTAAATAAATTTGTAAAAATAAAAACAATATTGCTTAATATAAATTGCAAATAATATTTGAAATTAAATTATATTTATTAAAAAAATATGAAATAGGTATGAGATTGTTTTTATGGGTATTATGTTTTTAATATTATTTATATATTTATTTAATGTCAACTTAAATAAGTTCACTCTAAAATATATACAAAAAGTAATAGATTTATTAAATTAAATTGACAAAAAAATTGAATTTTTATTTCAAATTAAATATATGAAATTTGATCGGTTTCTGTGCAGATTTTTACTATTTATTCAGATATTTATTTAATGCCAATAAAAAAGATTAAATTAAATTAAATTAAAAATAATATCTTAAATTTGAATTTAAAAAAATAAGTAATATTTATAAGACATAATTATTAACATACAACTACATAATAAATAATAACTGTACACAGCATAAAATATCGATAGCAATAGATAGATCGCTGAATCCAATTATTTATATATTTAGCCCATTATTATTATTAATTCTAGGAATTTATGGTGCCCCTTGACACGCTCTTAGATGAATCCCTTTGGGTTGGAAACAGCAGTGTGGACACCTCGAAATTATTCATTCCAATTGGGGATCGTGGCTTTGAGGGACAATCTTCGACTTCGGGCATAGCCCGAAATGGTGTAATGTTCTACACCCAAGTGCATCGCGATAATATCGGATGTTGGGACACCAGAAAGCCCTATAATCGTGCAAATCTCGGCATGCTTTTGGAACCAGATAATTCTTCGATGTTAATACAATTTCCGAATGATTTGAAAGTGGATCAGGAAATTAAGCAAAGTATTTGGGTGATGAGTAATCGTTTGCCAATTTATCTATATAGCCAGTTGGATTATGGAGATATCAATTTTCGTATTTTGAAAGCCGATGTCGATGGCATTATCGATAACACGATATGCAATCCAAATTACGAGGCGGCAAATAAACAAAAAGCAGTACTGGTCTCCATTGAAGAGGGACAATGTTATTAATATAATGAACAATAAAATATTAAGCATTAAATAAAATAATAAATAATATGCTCATTTATTGTTTTGCAATACTCGTACATCTTTTGTTATTTTACAAGCCGTTTCTAATTTTTTAAAGTATATCAGCTTGACACCTTGGGTGTTGTGGACTCGATAATAGGAAAACGAAAAGAGCCGCCAAAAATGGCGGCTCGCTTGTGACGTCACTAACAGGACGATACATTTGGCTTTTTGCCGGGCAGCGATAAGAAGCAAAACAAATATTGCGCCAAAAATTTCAGCTACTTGAACATAATGCCTAGTTAATATTTATATTTATCCATTGTTTAACTTCCATATTTATTATTAATTGTACGCGCATTGTTTATTAGGCTGCACAAAAACTCAAATAATAATTTGCTCTACCATAATTTTACCAGCGCTTAATTCAATATAGTAGTTCGCCTCCATCTCTATCTTTATCTTTATCTATACCTATATCTTTAGCTTTATCTTTACACGACAAACAGCAGACATGGGCTATTTTTTTTTTACGCCACTTGCGCGAGAGTCAGTTGAGAAAAGACGTCTTCTACACGCGCATCCAATTACAACGAGAAAAAAAGAAAGAAATAAATAACAGAAAAGAAATATCGCTCAAAAAGGCAATTTTTGCTGTTGTTTTTGGTCAGTTGAGCTGTTTAAGTAGTGCGTGATGCGTGTGAACTACTTGGGAATTATTTGGCTGTTGACCGCGTGTCAACTGCGACAAGTGCTCGCTGAAGGTGAGTCAGCGTCAGCATTACAAGTCTACATATTCACACATGCATACGTATGCATATGCATATGCATGCAGGCTTGCAAAGAAATGCACACGGGCATGCACTCATACACACATATTCTCATGCAATTGCAGGCAGTGTAAGAAGATCGTTGACTTTGAAATATGCAAACGTTTGTATCAGACTATTTGTGTTTGTTGTGTGTGCTTCTTAGCATTTTACATTTTGTGTAATTGATTTTCAAGGCATTTTAAAATACATTTAAATAACTGAAAAGTAATTCAAATACAATAATTATTAATATTATTTATTAATATAATTTATTTTAGTTCACTTGTTAAAATATATTCGTTTTTATTTTATTAAAGTGGTAATTAAATGTATAAATAATTCTGTTTTTATTTTTTTTTTTTATGAATTTTTAATAATGCAGAAGTAATAAATCAATTTGAATTCATTTATTTAACATATTATTCTTTAATAATGCATAATAAATGCAAAAATAATGATTTAACACTTATAATATTTGATGTTTGTTTACATATGTTGTTTTTCATTTACATTTTAAATAAAAGCATAAGTAATAATTTAGAATTTATTTCACCTAGCTAAACTATTAATGTAACTTTTTTTTATTTAAGGTTACATTTGAAATAAAATTAAAAATAATATATTTAAAATAATGAAATAAATTAAATTCTTAGTTATTATTGGTGCATTATTGAGTAATAAATAAATTAGAATTTATTTTCTTTTATATGTCAAAATATATGTTATTCTTTATTTAATTTAATTTTAATTAATAATGTAGAATTTATTTTACAATCTGCACAAATGTAATAGTTGTATAAAAGTTGTATAATAATTGTATAATTGTTGCATACTCGCCTTAGATACATGCGGATGTCTGAATGTGGGTAAGTATAATATTCTGCTTATCAGAGCAGCGAATGTTTGTCTGTTCTGTCAGATAAGCTGTTAGATTATGCTGTCAGCGCTATGAGAACAGTTGATCCCAACTTTTATGCAAATATGTACATTTATGCTATTGTACATGCACACATGAACATCTTTAAATATGCATATGTGTGTGTGTGTGTGTGTGGGTAAACTGCCTCAACGCGGTGACCTTTGCCGAGGCAATTAAAGCACAGATGCATGTATGCATGTGTGTGTTTTTTGTACTTGCATGTAGAAGAGTGAATTGAGTGCGTATAAGAGTGGAGTAATGAATATTTATGTGTAATATATATAATGGATTACTTATATTTGTGGAAGAGCAGAGCATTCAAAATACTTAAACTATTAAATAAATAAATACAAATTTTATTATGTATTAATTAATGTATAAAAATTGCACTTAATTAAATAAAATTAATAAGTATAAATATTTGGGTACATACAGACATAATATAAATTAATTAAATATTTATTTATTTATTATTTTCTAATGTCAAGTAATATCAGTCAATACAAAACTTTAAAAATAGATTGAATAAAATGAATATATGATACATATATATTACAAATGCATTACAGTAATTATTGCAAATTAAAATTAATAACTACATTATTGCATTAATTATTACAAATTCTAATCAATAATTACATAAATGTTATTTTCTGCATTGAAAAAATTAACCAAAAGTTATAGATATATTAAATTAAATTAATAAATAAATACATATTACAAATAATTATTAGACATTCCAATTGATAATTAAATGAATTCTGTATTAATTATTACAACTTATTAAATACTGCAAATTCCAATTAATAATTAATTGATAATAATTATTGTCAATATATGCATATCTATTTATACATAACATTCATGAATTAATTATTTATTTATTATTAATTACATTTATAAATTTATATTTTATATATACAGTGGCAGACAGCTTAATTGGATCAGTGTCAAAGAAAAATTGTAATTGCCTGCCATAAGCCGTCTGAGTCAAAAATATTGAATTTGGACTCATCTGCAAATATGACTGTGTTCCAGAACACCAAATCATTGTCCAAGTACCTTTATTTTGTACGCTTATAAAGTGCTTCTTCCGTGGTACTCGGGCATTAAAGTCATGTTTGCGCAGAAACCTGCGCACAGTTTCCACACAGCCCTTTTTCCCCATTTCATCCAGCACCTGTTGAGCCAGTTTTGGAGCCGATAGTTAGGGATTTCCCGTTATTTTCCTGATGATCCTTTGCTCCTCCTCTTCTTGTTTGGTGCCATTCTTTGACACTGATCCAATTAAGCTGTCTGCCACTGTATATAATTGTATATTCTTTTAATTATTTCAACTTATTCACTGCTACAAATTCCCATTAATAATTTTATTAATTAATTATTCTCTTGTGTACAGAAACTATCTCCGATTATATTAGAAAATGCTGTTTGAGTGGATTGAGAAATGCTCGAACCACAAATGAGTGTGTAAATATGGAAAACTCAGTTGGAAAACAACAGATTCCTCAGGAATGGCTGGGATTATGTTATTCCACATTCGGCGTTTGCTGTGCGGGTCAATTGAACAGGGAGCACTGTAAACTGGGTCGTCTGGCTGCCTTGAAGGGCACATCCTGTGATAAGGATTCAAATTCCTCCTCCTACACGGATTGCTGTCGTGCATGTCAAGGTATGAATTTTAATTTTAATTATAATTAATAGTTACATAATTTTTATTTGATAATAATTTTTAAATAATATTTATATATTTATAATTAGCAATGTGTTAAATTAAATGCAGTTTCGTAATTAATAATTATAATTAATAATAAATATAATTGCAATGAACTTTCATTATTAGTAATTATAATATAATAAATAATATATACAATAATATTTTAATAATAATAATATTAATAAAGTAAAAACTTAAATTAATAATAAATTTTTAAAAATATTGTACATTAATAATTATTCTAAATTGAATTAAATTCAGTTAGTTTTCATTTAATAATTATTTTCAATTAAATTAAATGAAGTTTCGTTTTTAATAATAATTATAATATAATGATGAACAATGAATATAATAGTAATTTAATTCAATAGTAATAATAATTATATTAATTCACAGTTGGCATGCAGGTCAAAGTTAGTCATCAAAATTGCCGAGATCCCCTCTTCTCATTTGTTTCAAATATAAAATCCTATCGCATCTGTTGCACCGGAAATGATGCTGAGGAGTCTGGTGAAGAATGCGAACGAAGTGAAAACAATCAAATTGATGTGGGAAAGGTGGTGGTGGCGGACGATGAGGAGGCAAACGAGGGCGACGAGAGCAAAGAGAATGCAGATGGAACAATTGTGCTAACAGCTGATGGTGAGTCGCCGTTAGAGAGTTAACAGTAAATGTTAATGTTAATTTATACAGATGATATCTGCGAGAAAATGTCGAATTTGTGCGAACATATTTGCGAGAGCACCTTCGATGCCTACAAATGCAGTTGTAATCCCGGCTTTACATTGGACGATAATAATGTCACCTGTTCCCCGTTGAAAACAGATATTTGTCCGAGTGGTTTTATTTTGGATTTGAAGGGTCGTTGTGTGGATGTCGATGAGTGCATTGAGGAATTGCACGAGTGCAAAACAAGACAATATTGCCATAATACCCACGGTGGTTATCATTGCCTCAATCGGTCCAAAGATTGTCCTGAGGGTTATCAATACAAAGTGAAGACCAATGAATGTGAAGGTCGGTAAAATATTTAAAGTTAAATTAAAATACCAACCTCTTTTCAACTGACGTTGTTATGTTAATAGTGGACTGTCAACGGTCAAGCTCCCTTATACTTACGCTGTTGTAGTAACAGAGCGCTGTAAACGTTGATCGTTCTCGTGTTTTAATGCAAAAATTAGGCAGAAATTAGGAAAAAAATTAATTGCTCCACCCTGACATTTTTTCTTAGAACATATAACAATCAAATTAGTTTTGAAATTTTTTAAATATTAATTTTTAATATTTGTGTTTTATTTTATTATCCCTATAAATTCAAGTTCGTACTGATCGGGTCATTTTTTTAAATAAGTATTTATTAATATTATTTTTTGTCGTTATTAATTATTTTCTTATAAATTAATTCTTTAACTTGAACTTTAATTATATTTAAATTAGTTATGGGTGTTTTTTAAATCTTACTTTTTCTAATGCGTCTTCTGCTACTTTTAAAATCACCTTTTAAAAATTTCTTGTAGAGTGTTGCCATTATTTTACCCGCAGCTGTAGACACTAATTTATAGACAACTGTAATTTCCAATAGAGACCTTTATATGTAAAATGTTTAATGTTTGCAAATAACTTTATTATACGTGCGCTGTTAATTCAACAGAGATCTGCAATCTGTTACATATGGTAATTCCAGGATGTCAATTGCAAAGCTCTGTTAAATTTCCACACGCACCGTTAACTGAGAGGCTGCAGCTAACATTATGGGAGTTAACATACACCTGCTGACACAAAAATAAACAGTTATAAAAAAATAGAATAATTAAAATAAAATAAATAATAGTAATATTTTTCTCACAGAGAGTTTAATATGCGATATCGGCTACTATTTCGATGGGAATATTTGTGCCGATATCAATGAATGCAATGCGAATGGCACCAAAAACACATGCAAAACGGAGGAGCGACAGGAGTGCAAAAACACCATAGGCAGTTACTACTGTAGCTGTATGGCCGGCTACAGCTTAGATACGACACAAAATAAATGCGTTGGTAAATAAAATCAATTCCCAAATTGATTCGATATACATTAAATGATAAATGCACCTGAATATAAATCAAAATATATGTATATATACCTGTATACCTGTAGATATTAATGAGTGCTCAATTAATAATCACAACTGCCTGCCAACTCAGAGATGTGATAACACCATCGGCTCATACATATGCACGGTACTATATTTTGTATCCCTTATTCACTTTATATTAGTTAATAATATATATCTATCTACATATATCTCCATGATTATCTGAAAAATCATTTAAATAGAGATGGACGTCGTGTGGCACGGGATATACCCTCAATGCCGAAACGGGTAATTGCGTTGGTAAGTTGACCTATTTTTATATATCTTATATATACAGTCATGGAAAAAATAATATAAATTTTTACGAAGTTGTATGTATTATATTTGTAAATTTCGAAATGCCAGAAAGCTCTTGAAAAAAATTGACCACCTAAAAAAACATATCTTAATTAAATAAACTTAAAATTTATATTAAAATTTCGCTTTTTATTCAAAAGGGAAAAAATTAACGATACAAAATAAAAGCAAGGAAAATCTAATAAAAAGAACCACAAAAAATAAAACAAGCAAGAGTGCTGTATTTTTAACGTTAATATTTTCTGGTTTTATTGGCAAGTTTCCCTTTAAAAAGTCTTTCACCCAAATGTGAGAAGGTCTACGTCGATACCTTCGGTATCAAAGCATAAAAATGGAGTAATTTTGCTATTATTTTAGCCACAACTGTATATACTTTTTAAATTAGGTATTTACTTATATACTTTCCCTAAATAGATGACGACGAGTGTGCATTAAATACACACAATTGTCTGTCGGATTATGAGTGTTTCAATACCAAAGGCTCCTTTCGCTGCCATAGAAAAACAACAACTACAACAACAACAACAACAACAACAACCACGCCAAAAACGACAACAACAACAACCGAAAATCCTTCGCATTATATTTACAATCGTTTGGATTATACGCCAAGCTATCAAATGCGACGACCTTGTTCGACTGGCTTCCAGCGCAATCATCTCGGCGCCTGTGTTGGTAAATTATTCCTGATTTGTGATTTACTCTTTAACTATTGGCTGCATTGGTTCATTGGTTGGGGAGGGCGCTGCGTGCGCTGCTCTGATTCGTCGCTGTGCGCGCTAATTGCTGAGCGAGAGTGAGGGTACAGAGCGCTGCCCGGATGTGAGAGAGGGGCACTCACAGAGCTCTTGAGTGAGCGAGGGTGCTGCTGCGCTGCTCTAAATGGTCGCTGTGCTCTGGCAGGCGGTAGTGTTTCTTCTAACAGTTCAAGGAGATAGTGAAGTTGTGAGAGACCGAAAGAATTGTTAATTTAATTTTTGCATCAAAACCAGCGTTCAGTTAAATTTACTTCAGTTGTATTTAATATTTATTTCGTTGATTTAATTAATTAATTTAATTTGCATTCATCTGTCATTTAGTTAATTTATTTTATTTAAAGTACAGTCGCTTAAGTTCGCGTAACTTCAGCTCATATATGCAAAGCCATTTTTCCATGCACTTCACTGTAAAGGGCTCTCACAGCAACAACAAAGTAAAAAAATAGAGAGCGCCATCTACCGTAACTTTAGCTAACTCACATATATGTACGCGCATTGCTCATATTTTCTTCACTATAAGGCGCTCGCTCAACAGCAACAAGTACTTCAACATTTATTTTACATCAAGCTGCATGTATTTACTTTTACAGACATTAATGAGTGCAACGAGTTTAAGGCATGCAACAGCCACGAACGTTGCATTAATACAAATGGCTCATATCGTTGCGAGAATTTGCTGCAATGCCCCGCCGGCCTGAGGTCGACGCCAAATGGCACCACTTGCATTGGTGAGTAGAGAAAACATACACAAATACATGCATGCATGCTCAGCTCACGCATACTCTCTCACCACCCAGACATTAACGAGTGCGAGACGGGCGATCACAGCTGTGGTGACAATCAGTTGTGCCAGAATCGTCATGGTGGCTACATTTGTGCCTGTCCTGCCGGCCACCAGGTGTCGCGTCTGCCTGATAGCTCCAACAGCTGTGTTGATATAGATGAGTGTGACCAGAGTCAGGCGGTGTGTTCATCGAATGCAAATTGCTACAACACAATCGGTTCGTATTATTGTGAGTGCAAGACGGGCTTTCAAAAGAAGGCGCATCACGCGCCTCAATCCGACAGTTGGCCCAATCATTCACAGTGCTTCGATGTCGATGAGTGCCAATCAATACCCGGTTTATGTCAACAGAAGTGCATTAATTTCTGGGGCGGCTATCGCTGCGCCTGCAATCCTGGCTACGAGCTGAGCGCCGATAATCGCACCTGCAACGATGTCGATGAGTGTGAAATGCACAAGGATTTCGATTACAAATTATGCATGGGGTAAATATTGGGCAGCTGTTAACTGTGAACTGTTCAATGTTAAACTCGGTCACTGTTAAATTGCAGCTTTTGCATTAACACGGCTGGCTCCTATCAGTGCTCATGTCCGCGCGGCTACACTTTGAATGCCGATCGGAAAACCTGCCGTGATATCGATGAATGCGAAACGAGCAGTCAACATCATGTGTGCACGGGCAGGGTGAGTAATCGGTGTAAGATATATGTGTATAAATGTATATTGTTGTATTTGCGGTATCGATATGCAGCTATCGTATACCACCACAAAAAAGGATTTAGGGTCATCCGTAAAATATTTGATCATAATAGTTTGCGTTATTGTCTTTTCGTTATTTGGTGATATTATTAAAATAAATTTAGTTTTAACGGGAAGAGAAAAGGAGACGAACGTGAGTCATTCGTATCAGTTGCGGTCAGGGGGAAGTAGCGTTGCGAACGACGAATCTTGGGAAAGCAGGAGCGATGAGGAGAATAGGCTTGGCAGGATCCCCAGTAAGGCCATTAGCTTCAGCGACTAACATTAATCTGCCGCCAGAGAACAGAGAATTTGTTGACCAGCTCCTAGGCCACCGCCGAAGCCAGAGAGGTGAAATACCTCAAGCGGACTGAGTGGCGCAATCCACGCCCGGATGATAGGCAACGTGAGAACAGGAGAAGCGGATGCTATAGGAAGGCGTCGACGATAGAAATTACCTTAAAAGAAAATTTCAGTGTTCGTAGGATGAAGTCCTCGGAAATTAATGACAGGGCGAGCCAGAGAGAGGGACTGGCTTCATGTGAGACAGCGACCAATATACTCCTGGGATGAAGTTCGCAAGGTTCTCTTTGCAAGGTTTCGTGGCAGTTAGAACGATTTAGATCGCTTGCAGGAACTGAGACAGCGACAACAACTCCCTGGAGAGTCGGTTAACGATTTTATCCAGTCGATGATGAATTTAGAAACACCGCTTCCAGAGCCGAGACCAATAAAGTTTATTAAAAAAAGGCGTGAGATAGTCGATAGGACGATCCATCTATGCCATGGATGTATACTCTGTCGATGACCCCCGGGAAGAATGCAGCGGGACAGCGAAGTTCACGTTCGTCGTAGGGCATGCAAGCGAAATAAGCAGGACCGGGTAAGAATGTTAGTGCCATGTGTGACGATCAGGAAGTCAAGTCAAGTCGAGCTAGAGGTCGAGGAGTTCCGTGTAAGATCGCCAAACTCTAGACCGGGCTGGTCGAACTGTAGCGACGCTAGGTGAGAAGGCAAGTCGTGGAATCGGCCAAGAGAGAGAGTCGAGATTCGAAAGTGTTTGCCGAGGTCAGCATTGAAGGGAAATAAATGGCTGGACTTTTGGATACAGGTGCCTCCGTTGGTATTTTAGGACGTGGCTCTCGTTACATGCCGGGAAAAGGAAGAGAGTATGACTTTCTACATCTGTCCGTACCTCGAACAGTAGGCATATTTCGGCATCGATTTCTGGCGAGTTTTCGGATTAGCTCCTAATATATTTGGATCAGTAGAAGCGAATGCCTCAGTTGAATCGATGAGTAAGAAACGAGAATTAGTTGAAGAAATCGAGCACTACAAAGCCCAATTTTGCTTGGACGCTCGCAAGCTTAGCACTGCCACCGTTAAGCACTGCCAATTTCTCTTATAAGAGTCTTAAATATCTCGGATTTATAGCACGGGAAGGAACTTCTCGAACCGATTAAGACCGCTTAAATGCCATTCAAAGAATTCCAAATCCCAGATCCGCAAAGGAAGTGCGCAGCTTTTTAGAGACCGCGGTGTGGTATCGCCGACTCATTAATAATTTTGCAGAAATGGCAGCACCACTGACCTCTGACCAATGCCTTGAATGGGATTCAAAAGGGAAACCTTAAATTGAGTGACGAGGCAGCTGAAGCGATGCGAGGGTTGAAAGAGGCGTTTACATCTGCTCCCGTACTGGTACATGCTGACTTTTCACGTAGGTTATACGTCCAATGCAATGCATCGCATAACGGTGTTGGAGCTGTATTGTTCCAAGTTTATTCCGAGAGCAATGAGAAACCGATAGCGTTCTTTTCCGCCAAGATGGATAAACACCAGAAAAATTACGCAGTAACGGAGAAAGAATGCCTTGCCGCGGTTTTAGCTTTCGAAAAGTTCCTTACATCGAGATGATGCCATTCACTGTGATTACAGATCACGCAAGTCTCAAATGGCTTATATCCTTGCGCGACTTAAATGGACGTTTAGCGATGTGGTCGCTGCGTCTGCACCATTTCGATATTCAAATTGAACACCGAAAAGGGGCAGACAATGTTTTCGCTGAAACCTTATTGCGCAACGCATGACCTGAACCATTTGCTAGGTTTACAACATTTGGTGGAATTCGGGTCTACAGAATATAAAAAGCTAGTGGCAGAAGTGATGAAAAATAAAGACCGATTGGACGGACCTTTGTTCAAACGAACAGGGTTTGAAAGAATGGAAGACGAAGTCGAGGGTACTTTGTGGAAGCCGTGGGTGCCTGAATCTCTGTCGTCAACTCTCATAGAATAGGCATAGAACGAAGGCCTCGAAACACTGGATGCTGTTCCATAGGGCAGGAGGTGAAGATCGAAAGACCTTTTCAGAAATTATATATAGACTTTTTGGGATGGTATCAAAGAATCTGAAGGCCATGAAAGACGCTACGGCAGACAATATGTTCGAGTTTCTAGTTCACGAGGTTTACTTTAAATTCGGTGTCCTTGAAACCATCCATTCCGATAATGGTCGACAATTCGTCTCCAAAAAGTTCGAAAATCACCCATATGAAAACGGGCATATATTCCCCTCACAGCAATGCAGCCGAGCGGGTGAATCGAATGGTGCTTGCAGCAATTCGCGTGTATTTAAAGCGTGATCACTTCAGCCGCCACGAGTCATGACCTGCCTCAATTCGATTTTCTTTGCAACGCCACCTTTTGGAAATTGTGGTCACCTTAAGTTACGGCCTCGCCAACCCTGCCAGCCTGTTTTTCAATTTCGGCAATATGACCCTTTACTTTTCCCTTTTTGTGGTGGTATACGATAACTGCATATCGATACGCACCGCAAATGCAACATGTTTTACACATTTTGGCACGTGTAATATATGCTAAATACGTTGTCCGCTATCGTTAAATTTCTCAGCAAATGTGCAAGTGATTTGAGCTTTGTTGAAATACGTTTGAATTTTAACGGCAACGATTAATATATAATATACTCAGAAATGTGCAGATTAACAGTAAAGTGACAAAATCGATGTGGTGTCTGGACAGTGGCGCCACCGCTCACATGTGCTGTAATAAAACATGGTTTGTCGAATTTAAGGACACAAGGAAGATAAGCTGGAGATAATTTCATAAGACCCGACGGCATTGGCACTGTGTGTGTAATTTCTGGAAATTTTCGCATTGAATTAAAAAACGTTTTGTACGTTAGAGAATTGCAAACAAACTTTATGTCTGTATTAAAAGTCGTGGGAAAAGGGGACAAAGTGTTGTTTGAGAGAGAAAGAGAGCCATAATAAAAGACAAAAATCAACAAGCTTTTTAGACAATTAGTATATTAAATTGCTTAGAAAATTAAAATATTTTGTGAGTACTTTGATATAGAATTTCATTAAATTCTTTTGCTTCTTTATTTATTTATTTTGGCTCAAATGTAAATCATTGCATTACATTTAATTAAGCTGAAATTTCTACTGATAATGTATATATACTTTCCACTTATTATATATTTATTTTTTATTTTGTTTTCTCATTTATTATATTAATTATTTATTTTAAAAAATAATTGCATTTTTTCGATTACGTTCCGCTTACTACTTATAATATATATTGAATTAGTAATTATTTCATATTATTTTCTATCTTATTTATTTTTAAATTCAAAGCATTGCATATATTTATTTATAAGTTCTACTTATATTATTTAAATACTTTCCCCTCTCTACGTATATTATAAATATTCTTTTTATTTATATTACATTTCAAATTTACAATTTATCGATTTATCGTCCATTTTCCAGAATGACATTTGCACAAATGTCCGTGGCAGTTACAAATGCACCACCATCAATTGTCCCCATGGCTATATCAACGATCCCGATCAAAAGAAGTAAGCTGACTAAATAATATATATATATATTATAATATGTATTTAATTACAGCCGCTGCCGGCAAAAGAGCAACTTTTGCGAGGGCGAAGAGTGTTATACGAAACCCTCTGCATATACATACAATTTCATCACATTCGTTTCGAAATTAATGATACCCCCCGAGGGACGTACAATTTTTACTCTCAGGGGACCCATTTGGTATGATGATATAGATTTCGATCTAAAAGTAGCTCGAGTTCAAGCGGCAAGCAATGTGGAAAAGGCAACAGAGGCTTACTTTAAGTAAGTCTTATATTTCGCTATCGATAAGTCATTGATATTAATTGATAGTATTCATTCAATATTCATTTTTCCAGCACTTTGAAGACCAAAAATCAAGTGGATTTGGTTTTAAAGCGCGCCTTGGAAGGACCACAGGATGTTGAGCTGGAATTAAGCATGACAGTGTTCACTAACGGCATGCCGCGCGGCAAAAGTGTCGCTAAACTATTTCTCTTTGTCTCCCAATACACATTCTGAAAGAGAAAAAATTACTTACAGTTGTAATATGTAAAGAATCATATAAACTCTAGTTAAATATTGTTTTTTTTATTTAAAATGTAATTTATAATTCGAAATTTCACAGCCCATGTAAAATACCTTTGGCAACACTGGTTCAACTGCACAAATTAATGGTAACTAAAAGTACAGATAAACCCGACCAGCTTAAAACCAAAACTAGCCAAAAATTGGATTGAAATGCGCTCCGAAAATGATTGGGAATACCGCTACCCAATAATTCCGAGCAAGTACGTCTTGAGAAATAAACCAAAAACACGGGTATTATATACTGAATTCCAACGCCAGCATAACTGCCCGTAAAAGCAACCAAATTCGATAAATTCTCGGTGAAAAAGGCCACACAAAACGGCGGTAAAACGGCTAAAAACGGCAATAATAAATGCACAACAGAATTATAGGATTCCAAGCGAGACATGTCCAAAAATAGGGTTTGTAAGTTATTCTTTAGTGTTATGGCAATCAAGGGATAACTGGTGGACAAGGTAAATACTGGAAAAAGCGATAAGAAATAATCGATAACAATGAGCAGGCGTGATAACCAGCCATCGTGATCTAACTGATCGGGTAAGAAATTTAAGGTGTACAAATCCTGAACTTGCTCAAAGGCAAAAATGCCAGTTAATGCCAAAATAATATAAAATGTGCAAATGACTATATAATCGATGGATAATATTCTCGATACGGAGTATTTGGAGCGCAACGGGGCCAATAAACCGGGCAGCGAATGATGGCACATAAAGGAATAAACACAGGCGCCAAATAATGCAGGAATTCCATAAATATTTACGGCGTTTGGATGGCCGTGTTTTCCATCCGTCGCCAGTATTTTAATTGCAATGCAAATCATCAGTGCAAAGGCTGTAAATTAATGTAAAATATATGAATAGTTATTTATTGCCAATATTAATTATTTACTTTATTAAAAACTCACCCAACCAGCGACAAATTGCCGTCAATATTTGCAAATATTTGGTTTTTTGTATGCCACAAAAGACTAGGGGTCCAAAAATCAGCGTAAACCCCATTAAAATCAGTCTGTAAATCATTTTACGCGATATTGTTGTTGTTTCTGACTTCGGCCAGCAGGCACGATTGTTATTACTCTCAAAATCACCAGGCAAATAAATTGAACGAGTCTCCAAAGTTGAGAAATTTGAGCTATTTTTGTGCTCGTGATCGCTGTAAGTTAATAAAGAAATATATTAACATAGTAAATACAGTTTACTGCTTATTTTAATTATTTGCATTTCAATTTGCTTAATTTTCTATTCATTTTTGATTTTAGTAAAAAAATTTCATTTTCCCCACTTTCACATTTAAACAGTGCGTTAAACCAGCTGTATGCAGCATGTTGCGCAAAGCACACATGTCCAGCGTAAGCAACATGTTGCGCAAAGCACACATGTTGAGTGCACTTCGCACAGTTGGCACAGCTGCAAAACGCTTATTTATGAGCAACATAACCGTTTCTGTTTTACTATTTTTTAATAAAATTGCACAATTTACCAGATAACATCGCGTAAACTTCTCGTCACTGCTGCCGAATAGATGCTCAAATCTCCATATAAATAGATAATGAAGCACAAATAGAACAAAAGCCGTCCGAAATCATTAAAAAACATTGTTGCCATTTCGCCCAATTCAAATTTGTGCGTGAGCTGATAGTAATGAAATTCACCACTCTGCTGTATCGTCAGGGGCACCGTTTCACTGTCAGTATTGCCAAACTGTTGCTCGTCGTGTGATTCCGATGAATATCGTCTGTGCCGCAGTGCTTGTAAATTCTGCCAACTTTTGATGGCATTTGCACAGGCCATCGCCTCAATTACATACGTCACCGTTATATAGCTAACAACTGCGAGCAGAAGCAGCAGGAACAGACTCAGGCACCAACCAGCCTTAGCGAAGGCAGCGGGCAGCGTTAAGGCGCCCGTTCCAACAATCAAATTGAATATGAAAACAAAGCCAACCTGCCAAAGAGCAAACGACGCACGTTTATCAACACTTGCAAGCTCAATAAATGCTTTATATAAAATTATATTTTAGTTGCACATTATATATTTACCAAATTTGAGTAGGAACCCTCATTTATGGGCGGAGGAACATTTCTTGCTGCCTGCATATTTTCTTTGTTATTTTTACTAAATGCAGTGTGACCGTTTGTGGAGAGACCATAAATACCTTAATCATAAATATTTATGTTTTTATTTAAACATAATTTTTAACTATATTTCAAATATTAACTTTTTTAATTTAATCTATTTTGTGATATTTGTATTATTTTTGTATCAACGGACTTTAGTTGACATTCAATAAATAAATTTAATATCACTAAGCAGACTATACATGTAGTTTAAAATAATATATAAAAAATATAAATAAAATTAATAACAATTAAATAACTTAACTGTTCAAAATATTATAGTTAACAAGAGAGAACGTTGCAGGCGGGCGTAACCGACTGCGAAATACTTATATACCATATGTAATGTCAGCTAGGAAGAGCAAGGAAGAGGGTGGGTGTAGCCAATAAATATTGTCCTAGTTTGCCTTTTAAAATCTAAACACTAAGCTGACAATAGAGCCATCAAATCGATAAACACTAAACTGTCAATACATAGAGACATCAAATCGACAAAAAAGTTCATCATGTTTTTTCTCAGAGTCTGGGTCCCAGCAGAGCCCGAAATGCGACGCGTCGAAAATTTTGCTGGGTGCGGGTGTCGAGCAGCAAACGCAGATCATTATTTCGCTGCGACAACATCGTATGTATTGTCTGCTAATAACCTTCCTTCGAAGGTTGGTAACTGTAGCTCTTAAACCACTGGTGATATGGGCTTTTGGAAATTTTGGGGGCGAGTGTGCGCGTGGCTGAACAAATTATTGAGAAGGTTCCTACTTCCTTCTTGGTAACTGTAGCTATTAAATTCCGGGAATTATAGTCATCTGTGAATTTTAGAGGTGGGAGTGGGAAGTACGAACTTAGTAATCTATCTTCCAAGCTTGGTAACTGTATGTCTTAAGATGCGGGAGATATAGGCTTTTATCGTTTTTGGGAGCGGGAGTGGGCGTGGTCTATAAATTTTTTCTTCCGATTTTTGAAGCGTGATATTATTAATATGTCCTTTAAATTTGGTGACTCTAGCTTTCAAATTGTGTGAGATAAATGGTTGTAACGAACCTTTTCAGTTCGTTTAGTTTTAGCTAGGCTAAAACTCAGTCGAGCTGTGGGCTCGTGCAACGAATTTATGTTAGGTTGCGATGCGACAGTTAATAACACATGAACTGCCTATATAAATTAACTAATGGTTTTATTAGGCTTCACTTATTACTACGGTACAATTTTAACTGCCATATGGATATCCCTTTGATATGCGGCGTTCCATGTACAAGCTAGGTGGCGATCAGACCTTCTCTGACTGACTTCGCTCCTAGATTTCGCACTGACTGCGGTGAGTCTCAGACCTACTCTTGCCCGACAGCGAGTTTCGTACTCGTTTCTTACTTTTGACTGCCTGCCTCTGACCGACTGACTCCCGTATCTGCGACGCCCTCTTTCATAGGTCGGGTCGCGTTGGTGGCGTGATCTTTGGAAGTTTTCCACGGCTTTGTCGCTTCTGTCCCATTGGTGGAGGTGTCGGGTGGACTTCTTGTAGAATACGCTGACGAAGGCACGTGCGCTTTTAGTTGTGATCGCTGGTTGCAGTTGATTTCGTCGTTGACGAAATATGCTGACGCGGCACGAGATCCGAATGTCGTTTGTTGCAGTTGTTGCGAGGGGCGCATATAGCATATGCCAAAGCTACATGGCTCCTCACATGGTCTTATCGATTTACACTATAGGTGTTTTGGATTGGGGATTCGGAGTGGGAGTGGCCATCCAAATTTATTTATTTATTTATTTTTATTTATTGCCAACTAAAAATCAGTCGACACAAAAAATAGAAAATTACAAAAGCATTCAGAATTTAATTTAATTTACATTAAAATAATATAAAAATTATAAATATATTTAAAAATAAGAAATATTTTAATTCATTGGGGTGTTTAAAAGCAAATTGGTCCAACATTTGTTGCATGAATTGGGGAAAACCCAGAAAAAACCCAATTAGACCAAATATAATTTGTAAGAGTTAGTAAGAATTAGTCCACTACCTGTGCATGCGAAAAAGTTAATCCCGAGATAGGGCATTTAAAATACAGTTTTTAATTATAGAAACGGAGGACTCTGAATTGATTACATGGTAAAATTTGTTATAATCATTACAGAGTACTCGAAACGGTTCATGCAAGGAATAATTAGTATTACAACGATTAAGGGAAAGTGGGGCGAAATTGCGAGAGGGTCTAAAGGGAACAGAAAAATTTATTTGGCTCATCAACGCTGCTGAATCGATTTCGCCTTTTAGTAGTTTAACTACAAATATAACTCCTAGCATAACACGCCGGTTAGTTAAGGAGGGAAGGTTAATAAGCAGTAGCCTATTGGGGTAAGGAGGAAGAGCACCCCAGTCAAAGCGACGAAGAGCAAAAAGTAAGAAGCTCTTCTGTACAGATTCCAATCTACTTTGATGAATATGATATTGTGGAGACCACACACAAGATCCATATTCGAGAATTGGACGTACAAGGGAGGTGAAAAGTATCTTGGTTGTATAAGGGTCATCAAATTCCTTTGACCAACGCTTTATAAAACCCAGAACTTGAAAAGCTTTGTTGACAGTCAACTTAATATGGTTATCGAACTTTAACCTGTGATCAAGAAGTAAACCTAAATCCTTTACTTCATTAAGTCTATCAAGTGACACCCCATCGAGAGTATAACTAACAACATGGGGAGTGATACGTAAAATGACATGACCTTACACTTAGAGCAGTTCAGGTTGAGCAGATTCATTTTGCACCAAGACAGAAAAGAAAATAAGTCCGCCTGCAATAAGCAATGAGAGGACATATCATTATACGCCAGGCACAACTTGACGTCATCAGCATACATTAATATGTTAGAATGCAAAACAACAGAAGGAAGGTCATTAATGAATAGGTTGAAAAGCAATGGACCAAGGTGACTGCCCTGGGGTACACCAGAGGTGACTAGGATAGGTTTAGAGAACACAGATTTAAATACAATTCTTTGAGTTCTGTTACTCAGATACTCAGAAATCCAGGTCAGAAGGTTAGTAGGAAATCCTATAAGGCATAGTTTGCGAAGAAGGAGAGAATGGTTAACAGAATCAAAGGCCTTACTGAAGTCTGTATAAACGACATCAGTTTGCATTCTATTCTGAAATCCTTTGATCACAAAGGAAGTAAATTCAAGAATGTTTGTGGTAGTAGACCTACATTTCACAAAACCATGCTGGAAAGGTGAAATAATAGAACTACATAAGTGTTGCAGTTGAGTCGTCAATATTTTCTCAAATGCCTTAGCTTTGCTGACAATTTGGAAATGCCCCTATAGTTTTTTATGTCAGACTTTGAACCATTTTTATGTAGAGGAATAATGAAGGATTCCCTCCAAATAGCAGGAAAACAACAAGTTTCGATAGACAAGGTAAACAATTTAAGTAAAGGTTTGCAAATAGACTCGGAACAGTACTTAAGTACACATCCCGGAACTCCATCAGGAAGAAGTGACTCTAAAGTAATCACGGGACCAAAAATGCAATTAGCTCTTTGAACAGAGTAAGGATAAAGTACATTTTGTGAGAAGTTAGTAGAAGAATAGGTGGATTGAAAATAATCAGCAAACAGATCAGCTGCATCATGATCATCTTTTGCCTTCCTATCCTCAAAGAAAACGTAGTTAGGTAAAGATGACGATTTGCGTTTCATGTTCACAAAGTTATAGAACTGCTTAGGATCCCGTGCAAATTGCCGCCTACAACGAAGAAGGTAACTTTGATAACAACGAGAGTTATGTGTAGTAAAAGTTGCTCTAGCAACTAAATAGGGAGAGTAATCGGAAGGATTACTTGTCCTCTTAAACTTCTTATAATACCTTGACCTAACATTTTTCAACCTATATAACTCCCGCGAAAACCAGGGAGGCCTATTAGCCTTCCCAGGATTCGAACGGGGAGCACAAGCATCCAAATGTGATTCAATGGTAGCATAAAATATTGACAGCATTATCAAGATTAGTACAGGCGTAAAGTTCTGCCCAATCAGTGTCAAATAATAAAGGTTAAGTCTAATAAAATCTGCTTTACGAAAGCAACGAATCTTGCGTGTAGAATCCGATGCAACAGGAGGCACAAGAGTTGGCAGCTCTATAATCAAATCGAGCGTAGGATGATAAGGATCTTCGGGATTAACAAGTGGATCACAACGAGAGATAGTACTACAAGTAGGATCAGATATAAAAATTAAATCCAGTAAACGGTCGTTACAGTTTCGAATATGGTTAACTTGAGACAGTGACAACTCATGAAAACCATCAATAAACTCATGGGGGATTGTAACCTTAAAATTTTGGTTTAATCGATTTCCTACCATCTAAACGTATCACTCCAATTTTTCACTTTGGCTCTAAGGCTGTCGAAAAAAGTTGCATTCATACAGACAGACAGCATGACGGACATTGCACAAAATCAATTGCAATTCGGTATCAAAAAAAGTTAGTAAAAATAGTTTCCCATTTTTAGCTTACCCTTTTTAACTTTCACGTATACAGCTACCAACACTTAAAACTAAACCAGTGCACCCTGTGCCGCGCTCGCTTCCTTTATATCGATAAAAAAGTGGACACAAAAGCTCTTTTAATTTTAAGTTGCAGGCGTTTTATGTATTTGTAAATACAATTAAAACATGAACGAATTATCGATGATTGATCAATAAGTGTGTTTTTAATATATATTTATTTTAACAATTGGTAAACACCACGCTTATTCGTTAAATTTTTAATACATCCTCTCGCTTGACACACTTAAAATTAAAAATACATAAATTAGAATTGCCAAAGAAGAAATGAAATGATTGATTATTGTGATTCCGTCCAATCATTGCTTAAACAATTATTGCCTAAATCACAATCGTCAACAAATTCCACATGCGTAAATGGAAAATGGCCCTTCCTTCCATTCAGCTCCCCCTCCCACTGTCCATTGATATTCGTTTTGGTCACCTTGATAATATCGCCCACCTCTAGTTTTAATGCAGTCTTGTCATATGCATTCGGCACACGCGATTGTTTGACACGAGCACGCGCTGGAAGTTTGCGCTGGAAAGGAAGAGAAAAAATTATTTATAAATATAAAATACAAATATAGAATTATAAACATAATGTAATGTCATATTATTATATAGCTTACGCACATTTAAGTCGGTCTTTTTGAGGCTGCTAAATTGGCTGGTTGTTGTTACAAAAGCTGGTTCTGCATTGCTGCCACTGGAAATGTTGGAGCGTGCAATACAAGCGCTAATATTTAAACCAGCAGCCGATGTCTGTTCGATGCCATCTTCATCCAACGAGTCATCATACTGCAAAACCAAAACGAAATGAAAAGGGACGACACGAAATCGTCAAACTTTCATGATCAGTTTGGCTTGTGTGTTCGTCAAACTTGCAAGATCAGTTGGTCTGCTCGTTCATCAAACTTGCATGATCAGCTGGCCTGCTCGTTCACTTGCGTTGTCCGTTCATTTGGTTTATTCGTTCGGTCATTGTTCACCACTACTTACACGCTGCACATACGGCACTGGAATCTGACCAATCAAACCGGTGGAATTGCGTGCTGTCCACCACTGATCCTCATCCTTGCGTATAACGGTTAAAATGTCGCCACGCTGAAAAGGCAAATCATCCTGATCCTAAATTTAAGTAGAGCAATTAATAAAAAAAATTAATTAAATTAAATATTCATTTCAACATACGCTGCCAAGAAAATCAAATTTGCCAATGACTTTTTCGACTTTCTTCTGAGCTGGACGCTTTAATGGTGTCGTATCCAAATAGTGCAGTGTGTAAAATGTTAACAATTTGGGTAAATTCTCAAATGATTGATCCCCGATGCGATAAACAATTTGTTCCTGCTGTTGCACCTTGTTAATAATATAATTGCTCACTTTTGTATCCTCTCTGGAAATTAAAAAAAATTAATATGAATATTAAATCTATTTTATTTGTTATTACCTCACGCATAGCACATAGTCGCCTTCGATTGAGTTGCTGTCGCGCACTAAAAAAACGCCGCGTTCTCTTTCATTCATTAATATTTCCGTTGCATCTTGTCGGGACATGGAGCCAAAGTACCAACTGCAAATTAAATACATATACACACATAATATAATATATATTATGCTTTCAACAAGTCAGCTGCCAAGATTTGTATGTGTGTGTGTGTATTCCAAATGCACTTGAATAACAATCTCCACACACACACACCAAAATTATGCTAAAATATCCATTATGTTTCCGGTTTTTATTTACCTGCTCCTGTCCGATACATCAAATGTATCCATTTTGCAATAATAATATGCTTAATTAATTACTTTGTTTGCAAAACTGTTTGACCAATGCTAGCATAAAACAACACTTAATTCTTTTTTTTTCTTCGTGTATTCTCTTTTTAGTTCTCTTTATGGCTGTGCATTTGGTATCGATGCCTGCTGACTATCGATATTAAAGGTGACAATTATTTACTCACAAAGGGCGTATAATACATATTTAAATTATTAAAAATAGTCGATTACAATTTACTCAGTAAAAATGCATATTTGTAAATATAATAAATATATAAATTAAAAAGTTGAAACCTAATAACTTGTATAATAATGACATAAAAACAAATTTGAATATACATTTTTAATCAATTAAAATTAAATTTTTAATAAATTAAACTAAACAATTAATTGACTACAGCGATTATTCGCTCATTGAGCAATATAATATCGCATAAGGCTTGACATCTATCGCCACAGCAGTAACTAGTTCATTTACACACACTCATAGATATATCGAATGAACAGCAAGAAAAAAAGACCAGCACACACAGAGAGCAGAACAAAAATCGATACCTCGATTTGTCGATGTTTTTGTTCATCTCTGATGGCTACGCCATTTTGTGTAAAAGAGAAAAATTTTGAGAAACACATAATACAAAAAGGCAAAAAAACGCGTTTTCTTTGTGCAACTAATATAATAAAATGTTATATTTGTAAAGTTAAAAAGTGTTTGTGTGTGCATATTAACGTATTTCAAACCTATGTTAATATATAAATGCAAATAATACATATGTACATCAAATGCAAACCAGCCCAAAAAAAAATGCTGCTGCTGCATACATGCTTATGTGTTTGTGTGTATGTGTAGAAACTTGTTTGATGTAGTATACATGTGCATGTGTGCGTGTGTATATACAAAAAATATATACCTATATATATATATGCAGCAAATCCACGGAAAATTTGTGTATACAAATAAATAAATAATTGATAATAATTGCATTTGCATGCAATGCAAGAATCGTTTAACGAATATGGGTGTGAAATAAATATTACAAGTGTAGGCGTATATATGTTGGTATGTATTTGTGTATAAATGTGTATGTGTGTGTATGCATGTGCTGCAATTGTTTATAGAGCTTTCTATATGTACATGTATGTGTGTGTGTGAATTGTGCTCAATTTACACATATCATATATAATAAATTACACACATTTGTTATTAAATATCTAAAATATATATATAAATGAGTGTTTTATGGGCCGCATATTGCGCAACTTGAAATGTACTCGTCAACGATAAATCTTCGATATGCGATATTCGATATAAGTTATTGCTTGCCGCAGCAGAGTGCAAACATAAAACATAAAAATAAGAAGCCATAAAACAAAAAAGAAATTGACAGCCGCCAATAGATTAGTGCTGAAAACTGTAATATCAGTAAATTTGTATTAACACAAATGGTTACACTTTTACCAAATTCTTGCTTTTATTTATTAAATACTATAAAAAACTAGAAGACAAATCAAATAATAATAACAAGAAAAATGACAAAATTTGACTGCCGGTCAATTGATCATAATTAAGTGGTATTAATAAATGTTTGTGTTACACATAAACAATAATACTTACTCTATTTACAACATTTAATATTGTTATATATATTTTTGTATACAATTGTTTTATTATTAAAAACTAAGAAAAAATTAAAAGAAAAATAAAGTTTTAACTTGGAAATAGTAAAAAATTAAATAAGTAAATAAAATAAAAACAAAAAAAAATACCTAATAATATTAATATTACAAACAATAGAATCTTCAATTTAAAATTTTAATTTATTATTTTGTTAGTTTATCGGTTTTTGTTAGGTAAATAAGTCTTTTTAAAACAAAATAATGAAGTTTAAAATTCACTTAATGAAACATGTAATAATTACTTTCTCTATAATGATTATTCTGTCGTTTTTACCAGGTAATAATAACACCTTCAATGACGCCCACATAATATTAGATTGTTAGCTGTCAGTCTATCAAATTTAACTAATCAAACAATCGGATTGAAGAAAACACTAATAATAAGTTAACATTATGTCTACAATACATCGTCGCATTAAAGTTAAATTTCGCAATGCTGAACTGGAAACAATAACTTATAAAAAGCATGGTAAGTGGAAGGTTTTAATAACATAAACAGTTCAAATATAGTGTATAAACAGTTCCAAAAAACAAGTAACAAAAGCATAAAAAATATATAAAATATGAAAAATAATCAAAATAGATCAAATAAATAAAATATTCAAAAATAATCAAAACAAATGTGGAATCGACATCAAAAACCTAACTAACGTCAGAAACCATCTTTATAATTTTACATTACAAATTCTCAATCGAGCTGAGATTTGGAGACTCTGCTGCCAATTCCATTCATTTGGCTCCATTGGTCTTGAACGATTCTGTAGAGACTTTACTGGTGTACTTGAAATCGATGTCCTGTTTGATCAATGGCATCTCATCATATAATTATAATCATATAATTATATCATATATATATTATTATATTATTAATCATGTAATTATCCCATATATGTATATTATGAAATATAGGACCCGATCTGAGATTGATCCGACAGCGTAACAAAAAGTGGCCAAATCATTGTTGATAGTCAGTCGTGCTTAATGGCGGAACATGTGTATTTAGATACAGATTATGGGCTGAGCACAGAAGTTTTGGATTCGTCCGATCACCAAATTTTCCTCCATTTATTGAATGGTCAATTGAAATCTTATTTAGACCTTAAACTTTTGTTAGTATGGGTTCTATCCTTGGACTTTTAATTACTTTGGCCGAATTAAATTTTTATTCCTTTTGAAGATTTTTTAAGAGGTCTCGATTTTCAGCAGTGCAATGGTTGCCACGTCCCATTATGGCACCATAATATGAGCCATATTTTATGAAATGTTTTTAAGTAATATATTAATGTACTATTTTACTCAAAAAACTCTTAATAAACTCGTTCAGTTTTGAACATTTCGTCTACTTTCACCAGACAAAATTACGACACTTAGCCAAAACAGTAGAAAAACAGAAAATAAATGAAAAGAATATGTAAATTACAAGTTAAATGCTAAAAGAAATCGAAGATGGTATGAAAGGATCTATGCAAATATTGAGTAACCGCATTGAACGAAGCAGCACTACTATGGTAACTGGATGTAATAAATATATAGATAATAGACAAAATATAGAAAATGTACCAAGTTAGAACATTTAAATACAAAAATTACATAGTAATGTATACAAAATAGACAATAAATATAAAATATACAAAATAATCAAGATAAAATATGATAATACTGTAACTTCCATATCCATAGACAAAGAAAATGGAATAATACAGTTTTATTTTATATTTCTTTCGCAGACAGTATTTTGAAATGTATTCGAAGTAGCAGCAATTTCAATCCCGATCACGATCTCGACTTGGATCGAGGAGTAAATGCTCTAAAGACCACTACAACAGTACAAACAGTATTAAAACAATGCTCTAAATACGAAAGCAATCGAGTTAAAATGCATTTAGCACCCTCCAGAAATTGGCACAACCAGCAGAGAAATCGTACAAATTATAATATGTTGCTTGGGGTAGTCCTCACATTATTGTTGTACCTCAATTGCTCAACTCAAGCGATACTCGTGCAGGAGCTGGATGGAGTAGGAGTAGGAGGTCCTGGTAGTGCTCTAAACATTACGGGCTATCGAAACGGGGCAAATATGAAGGCAGCAAATGCGACAACAGGTCTGATGGGCAGCAGCTCCTCCTCATCATCTGTGGCTGCTGCGGCTAGTAGCGGTTATCTGGATAAATTGGACAATTTGGAGCGCAGTGTGGCAGCTGTCCTCATCAAGGTTGCCTATGGCACTACTTCAACGACAAAACGGAGCATACCCGATAACAGTTATGTGCTCGGTCTGACTACGGTAGCAACGCCACTCTTAACTACCCTCAGGTGAGCAGAAGTGTAACTTTAGACAGCATCTATTTAAAATATAGCTATGATAAGGTATATTATTGGAGTTTGGCCACTATTGAAACATATCGATAACAGTAAACGCCATAATTTTAAAATTACAGCAGCCCAATGATTTGTAACATACCTATAAACTAGAAATGCTGTTTGTTTTCGACAATCGATATTTACCGATATCAACAAAAGCCACACTTTTTAAAGTTGAAGCCTTCCAATTGATATATTAAATACGTAAACTTATTATTGAGCTGTAAACTGTTAAAATTTTCTTGTACTCATCGATAACCCGAAAAGCCTAAATTTTAAAGATATAGCTTTTTAATTTATATATTAAATATCTAGACTTGTTATCGAGCAGTAAACACACAATTTTTGCGATGTTTGATGCTTATCGATAACACTAAATGCCGCAATTTTAAAGCTGAAGACTGTCAGTTGATATTTACTATACCTATACTACCTATAAACTGTGAAGATATCCCCCATTTTCCGATTATCGACACTTATCGATAACACAAATAGCTACAATTTCTCAGGTAGAGCCCCCAAATTGATATATATAATATATTTAGATATCAATCGGCGCATCAGCCGCAACACAACGCTGGTCGACACCGTACATACGAGCTGGACTTGGAGCGAGATCATGCGTTGCCCACCTCAGCGCCCAACGCCGACATACTCAAGAGCAACAATAATCCAACGTATCCGAATCCGAATCGTCACCACAGCAGCAGCACCCATGAACGGGAGAGAGAGCGCGAGCGAGAAAGGGACAGAGAACGTCAACGGCACACAATGCTGCAATACAATTCAACACCAATGCCCTCAGGTAATTATTATCGATAACAACTAATTCACTTTATATATATATCTATAACTTTAACTATACATTTTTGTGTAGTACCCAACTTGTTGAAGAAATCCAACGGACAGCCAACGATACCCATGTATCCAGGTGATATACCCTCCTATTCGCCGCCATCGAGATCTTTTTTTACGCCACCGCTGCCGCCGGAATATCAAAATCCATTCGCGGATAAGCCCACATTGCGTGGCACGAATAATGAGGGCATTATATCGAATACGGTGGCATTTAATAATCGTAGACCCATACCGCCGCCAAGTCTAATGCCGGGGCACGAAAGGATTCCCTTTAGACCGCCGGATTTGGCGGCTTCCATAGGAAATACGGCGGAGGCAGGAATTAATACCAATTCCGGCTTAAATGAGACCTATTTGGAGACCAAAAAGCCCGTGGAACGTAAAAAAGCGCTAAATACGCCCTCGCGCAATGAGGCCACCACAATGGAGGCCAGTGAAAGAGATACGAGCAATAATAATAATAATAATGAGCAAAAGTTGTCCATGGAGGCGAGCAACAAGGAGGCAAATAAGCGGCAGGAAGTTTTGCCAAATATACGTCGTATTTTGGGGTCGAATGGCAAAAAGGGCGATATACCCGCCGTATTGTTGAGGCAAGTGACGCAAAAGCCCAATAATTATGCACAGGCGCCGGCAGCGCCAATTGTGGCAGTTGCAACACAGGCGAATGACAGTGGGAATAATAATGCAGCTAGCAACACTGGTAGTGGCAACAACAACAACAATAATAATAATAATAATGCGGAATCCTCCAGTCCAAATATTAATAAGAGCCGGCAACAATTGGAGGCAGCCACAAATAATAATCTCTCCTCAACAACAACATCATCATCAACAACAACAACTCCAGCGGCAGCAGCAGCAGCAATTGGTGAGGCAGCTGCTACAAGTTTCACCTCAAGTGTTAAGCCCAACTTGCCACAAAATGTGGAAAGAAGTGGTGGCAACATTTTAAATGTCTCCCATGTCACCTGGACTTGGGCTTGGAATATACACATTTATCTGTCCGTTGTCCTTTTTACCATCCTGGCCGTTTATTCGCTCTACAAATTGGTCACGTTCAACAAATTGACGCATCTATTTGCTCAGTCCTATTTCGTATATATTCATCTGATTCTGATTGCGATCTGTGTGATGCGCATTATTTATTTGTGCGTCGATGCCTATAATATTCACAGCACATTTCCAATTTTCGCCGGCGAACTTTTACTCAATTTGCCAGCTACTTTGTTGACGGTTGCTTTTGCTGTTTTGATATTATTTTTATTTCTAAAGTCGCTGAATCATAAAAATAATCGCTATTCGGCGCTGGTGCGACCCTTGACGGTTGTCGTTGGCTGCGGCGTCCATTTGGGTTTGTGCATCACGTTGCACTATGTCGAGTCGTATACATTGCACAATCATCACATGTACTTTCAGCAGCAGCAGCAGCAGCAATTTCTGCGTCGCCAACAACAGTTGCAGCTGCAACAACTGCAACAGCAACATTTGCACTTGCAACTGCAGCAGCAGCAACAGCTGCAACAGCAACAATTGCCGGCTGCTAATCCGGCGCCGCCCCCTAGGGTACTCTCCCTCATCTGTCAGATTATCTACATATTTATCTGCCTCAGCCTAGGCCTTCTTTACCTTTATCTTTATCGTATACTCAAGCGCATTTTGAAAAGTAAATCTCAGAATTATATTCATGGTTATCAGAATCTTTCATATGCCATCCACATAACCATTGCCAGCGCTTTACTTTTTGTGCTGTTGGCAACCCTGCAAATTTTTGGCGCCATTTGCATTTCGACAACGCGTCCTTTGATCCTGAATCAAGCCTCCGACTTGGATTGGCTCCAATGGGGCTATCAATTTTCCTTGCGTCTCATCGAAATTGCAATTATCACGCTAATTTCTTGGGTTACGGGTCTCAAAACAAGTGTTGGCAATAATCAGGGCAATAATCCGGGTGGCGTTGCCTTAAATGGCGATGTGCGTGCCTCAAATAATTTGGGTCTGTCAGAACGAGAGAAACATAATCAGCAACAGCATCCACCACAGCATCCACAACATCCACAACATTCGAATGTTGCCAATTTTTTTCTGCCATGCACGTCGAGTTCGAGTCAGGAACACTTTGACACGGATTATCCGGCCGTATGCAATGCTAACACAAATCTCCACACGTACACAATGCGTACTGGTAAATTGATCTACGATGATAGCTATGCATTAAATTCCCTGACGACAACCGGTGCAACAACCGCTGGAGCAGGTGCAACAAATCCCATTCCGACCGGAATCATTACGGATTATCAGCTGCAGCCGGAGCCTATGTACCAGCGGCCCTACGACACGGGCTCCATGCGGAATCACAATCAGGAGTATAACAGCGCACGCTATCATCATCATCATCATCATCAGCTGAGGCCAGTGACTACGGCGTATTTGGGCAGTGATTATTTGACGGACGGCACAGTTGATCACTATGAAAATCCAAATTTTGATTTGCGTGCCACAACAACAACAACAACAGCGCTACAAAAGCTCGCCAGTTCAGGTTCCGCGTCCGCATCGGCTTCCGCCTCGAATTCCGGCTCAGGTTCGGGTTCCGGTTCAAATTCCGGTTCGTCACAGCAACAAATGTTGCTGCTGCAAAGCGATAGTTGCTACTCGGAACCGTTGCACGAACCAAATTCCGGCTATGAATTCAACAATTTCGAGCGACCCGTATTTAAAGAGGAAAGAGCCGTAGAAAATGCCGGAGTCGTAGTCGGACCGGTGCACAAGTTGCAAAAGTGCCGCAAGGCGGAGCTGGAACCGGAACGTCGCAGCTCGAATTCAACGACAAATTCTTGCGGCTCAACGTCTACGGCGGGTTTGCGTTATCCGGGCTATAATTCTTACGAAAGAGGAGGTAATCATTATAATAATGGTGGAGTACGGAAAAGTGGCACGTTGAGCAACATAGTCAACGGTTCCACATCAGCTCAGACAGCGGCTGCAACTACGGCTCCAACTACGGCAAATCGAGGACTGCGTTTAAATGGTGCTCAAACTTTGGCGCATGGGGAAAGAACGCATTATTATCAACAACGGAGACAACAAAATCCGGCCAATTTCATAAATCGCGCTGATTACGAGTTAAACAACACTGAAAGAGATCAAACAGTGTTGGTTAACAAACAACAACAATTACAGCTGCAACATCAACAACAATACAACAATCAACGCAATTCCGAAGCGGAAGATGAACAAGAGGTGGAGGAAGACGGAGCAGAAGAAGATGGAGAAGCAGAAGATGAAGAAGAGGAAGACGACGATTTAATGATTGGCGGCTGCAATGTGGAGTGCACCAATTTAATTAATAGCTCGGAGCACTTCGATAACAATTGTAGTTTAACAAATAATGTTTGTCATATGCAAAATAAGCAGAAATTTGCCAAATTTCAACAGCAAACGGAGCAAACAGCACCAAGTGTTCTCCAGCAGCGAGTAGCGGCAACAGCGGGTGGAGCAGCGAACGCAAACGGAGCAGCAAGCTCAGGCGCAATGGCAGCAGCAGCCGTAAAGGGAGCAAGCTTAAGCGCAAAAGGAACAGTCGCCGCAATTGCTGACATTCACAGTAAGAAGCAGCAGCTGCAACAAAATCGCAATGCCTTAACGCAAATTTGCAGTAATAATATTAACGGCATCGATTGCTAAGCCAGCTACAAATATATATAAATTACAAATTTGCCGTCGCTTGCTGTTGCCTCATACACACACACACTCTCACACACATTTTTTGTAGTTAATTCGCCACTTTCTACTCTCTTCAAACTTGTGATATACATATATATATATATATAATAAAAAAAAATACATACATTCACACACACACACACTATGTAAAAAAGAAGCAGCAGAAAATTGTAGTATTCAAAAGTCGAATATTTATTATTAACATATATATATATATATCTATATATTTTGTTTATATTGTAATATGGTTTGCAAAATGTGCGCAAATTGAGTACAAACACACACACACACATACATATATATTACTGCTTAGTTTAAATTGCACATGCAGAACTTTAGCTTATAACAGTTTTTGGCAGCTTTCTCCCACACACTCAACGCAGGGGACATTAACATTTATGTATGTATGTATGTGTAGATGTATGCATCAATTAGGAGATACTGTTAATTATAGACAGTATTCTCTGTAAAACATACACACACAAGGTTTATTTCTTTTTTATATAAAATACATAAACATATATAAAAAAAAATTTAGATACAGCAAAGAAAAAGAAATTAATATTAATAATAATGCCAGATTTTCATATGCATTTTAAAATTATTTCGAAAGCGAAAGATAATTTTATATTTTAGAATTTTTTTCTGTACAGTTTGTTAATATTTTATTAAATGTTGTATTTATTTTTATTTTGCCATTTAGCGCTCCACAATTTTTAGAATTATTAACTAAAAAAAAGACGAAAAATGCGTTAAATGATTAAAAATAAATATTTGTCTTAAACTCAAAAAAAAAAAACGAGTTGAAAACCGTCTGGCTTCAAAGCGTCCATTTCAACAATAAATTAATCAAAAAAAAAATTGCTATAAAAAATATATATCTGTAAAATAACTCATATACGAATAAACTGCACGAAAAGAAATGCAGCTTTAAAAAATGAGTAAAATGTATAGAATAAAAGTAAATAAAATAATTGCTTTTGAAAAAATAGTGTATAAAAAAATCACACATAATGTTAAAATTCTTAATGCGTAAATAGTACTGATTAGATAAGGCTTTTTGCATTTTTAATGTAAAATTAAATCGATTACAAACACGTATATATAAATACATATATATTCATAGACTTAACAATTATATAGGGCTTTTAAGAATGATTTAAGTATCATCGATTTACGAATAAATATTTCTACTAATGCAGAAAATGAAAAAAAAAAACAAGCAAATTATTTATATATATATATATATATATATATATATATAGATTCAACTATGTGCACTACACATATATATATATATATATATGTACATGAACACAAAACATTTTTACCATATACGATAATAATAATAATGAAAAGCAAAAGGAATTCCCCTTATCATTATAAAACAAAAGATGAAGAGAAATATGTATACAGATTAATTGTATAACTGTGCATGTATATGAAACACAATTACTCTTATAATAAAATGACTAAATTACTAAATTTAAAAAAATAAATACGAAACTTGTTTATTTCATAATTGATAACTGCGATTGCTTGGAAATGAATCGAACCCAAGCCTGAGTTGGAATTGGACAACACTGGAATTCTTGACTGAAACCAGACCACATATAAAAATTTAAAAACAAACGGAACAAGCCATCGTTAAATGTTCGCTTGTTTTCTATATATTTAAAATTTTAAGTTAAATAATACTGCAATTTTTTTATTAAGCCTGATCCACAACCAAAAAATAAACAAAGGAAATAAAACAACCTATCGATGCAATTGATCGATAACTGTTCGTTAACCAAAATTGCCATTAAGATCCATTAAAGCCGCATGTATTCGAAAATGAAGACGAGATTCCAAAGCATATTTTGAATATTTTTTTCTAAAAAGGGAAGAAAGAAAAGAATTGTGATTGATGGATTAACTGATTGATTTATTAATTGAATGTCTTACTTGGTGTCCTGCAGCATGGCTATGGCCAAAGTTGGATTAACGAAGGCGTGGCAAAGGGCAGCTTCCACACATGCATAGGGTATAATAAACTGATCCTCCACAATGCCCACTTGGGCAATGCACTCACGCAAGTCCCTGAAAGAAGTGGTGTATTAATTACAGGGTACATACAGCTGTTTGCAAAATAATAGCAATACTCGCACAGAAAATGTTTGCCAAGGGCGCTTGTAAGCTTGAGCAATTTGTGAATATATTTTTAAAAGTGGCAGAAAACTCTTCGAAGTAGTGAGTAACAAAAGATACCCTAACTTATTGAAACTTTAATTTAAAAAAAAAAAATTTGATGAAATAGGCAATTGGTTTTTTTTTACGAATTATTATTATCATTATTCAATTTTTTTTTATTATTTAAATGAAGATTTAAATTGAAAAGAATTGCTAGAGCAGTACTAACTTTAAATAAATAAAAGTTAATGTTCCTAAAATATTAAAATAAATATAAAGACAACAATAAATATTAACATTTAAATAAGAAGCAAAAGTAAAGAAAAAAATGGCAGTGTAGCTATTATTTTTGCCACAACTGTAAATATTATTTGTATACTCACTGCAAAGCCAACCCAGATTTTCCCATTTGAACATAGCAGGCGCCACGCAGCAGCAAACACAGAGCCCGATTATCGGCGTGGTAAAGATTATTAACTGATTCACGCCGAGTTAAATCGATTAATTCCTTATCGATAATTTGTAAGATGCCATCGGCCAGCTGATAATCCTTGCCCAGGAACTTGAACATATTCCACAAATACATCACCTCGATGAGGGGTAGAACGAGTCTCTGATTTTGGCTCTGATAGCGCTCGGCTCGCTTCGCCATAAATTTCTCCATGGGCAGCGACTTGCCAGCGATGCGCTGCCGGCTCGCAGGCACCTCCAACATCAGCGAATCTATACTCCTCAGGTGCTCCTCCGTTCTCGTTGGGGACATCAGTTTAATGACGGCCAATTGATATGCGTAGATGGACCTTGACCAATTACTCTGCTCCAGCAATTGGGTGGCATAGAATTGAGCATTGGCCCAGTTTTGTTGCATGCAACTTAGCCAGAGCAGCTCCCAGAAGCTCAGGTAATGAAATTGTGGCCAGGCATCTTGAGATTTCCATGATCTAATGTACCAAGACTCCGCTGCACGCAGATTGCCCTTGCACAACTCTACCCGTCCTTTGAAGAAAAGCATCCAGACACCATTTGGATATTTGGTTAGCTGTCCACTCAACATCTCATCGCATTGCTTGAGATCGGCTGCCGATTGACGACTGCTGAGCATGGGCACAATCATCAAATGATAGCCGAACAGAGACAATGCGCACAGCACCTGCCGTAGACCGTTTTCCTGGTAGCCGGCACGCAAATCATTGAGGCCATCAAGCTGGGGAGTTGGGATAGATTATTTTCGTGAGATTTTGCTTTTTAATACTAAGTAATTACTATTTAATTGCCTTGCAATTTCACATCTAATTTGACCATTAATTACAATTTAATTTCCATTTAATTCCAATTTAAATACTAAGTAATTACTCACCCTATTCGACGAGAAACCAATGAATTGCAGCAGTTTAGTGATCCGTACGGGCAACATGGATATCATCAGGTTAAAAGTACCAATGCCCATGTGGACTCCGCTATTAAAATGGTTCCTCAGCCCGGCGGAGCTCGCCTCCCATTTGCGATGCTTCATTATCTGGGCGCAGACTCTGTAATTATAATTACTAATAATAAAGCTGGACCAACTAAGTCCCTAGTCTCGCTACCTGTAACAATTGAAGCACTGCCGCACTTGGAGGCTGCCCCGGATCAGGCCGCTGAGATTCTCGTCCTCGATGAAAGTCAGCAAGGCGCTCAGCAGAAGTGCTTCCGCCAAACAGAGCTCCGCATGGCATTCAAGATCGGTGATTAGATTGAAGTTTTTCTGCAAGTATTGATACTTTTATAATTGTTATTCTATTATTTATATTATTATTTTTCTTCCTTTTCCATTACAATTTTATTATATTAGCCTTTACTTATTCTTTATCTATTATTAACTTATTCATTTTAAACAATTTCATTTGCAAGTTTAATTTAAATTTAAATTTTCTAACCATTTTTCATTTTAATCACACTTCTATCTATTTATTCATTTATTTTTTATATTTAATTATTTAATATTTGATTTAACTATTTACTTTTAATTTATACCGTTTAATTTGCATATTTAATTTAAAAATTTGTTTTTATTACTGTTATTTTTAATTTATTTAATTATTTACTTTTTTGTGTTAAATAATTGTAACTTTAACTAAATATTAAATGTATAAAAAATACCTTTTTGAAAGTGCTGCCAATGTATTCTGTTAATGTGCTCTTTTTTCTGAATCGCTGACAGAGTTCGACGCATTTTTTCAGCTGCGCGGAGGCCTCATCGATGTGTTCGAAGGTGAGAACAGCTTCGAGAAAGGCGAAGACAGCGTTGCCCATCGAGTGATAGAGGCTCGAATCGGCAAACGGTCGCAACAGGTTGCGAGCCTTCTCGAACTTGTTGTCAAAGAAATAATTAATGGCTAGTAGCGCCTCCTCCAAAGAAGTACTCAAGTCCATTTCCAAAGGGCTCGTCTCCAACTGCTCCGAGCAGGCGTCGTAAAATTCATCGGAGGAGTCCGTTTTATCACAGTCCTCCATGTTGAATGCTAAGGAATAAAGAATTATAAGTATACGGAAAAATGTGAGTGTAAATATAACTGTAAGTATAAGTATCTAGCTACATCGAACATGTTCGATCAGGCCGCTAAGTTTGATCACGGTTGCGAAGGACGCTACAACATAGCGCTAATTTTTTTCAACGCCAGCGGTTATTTACGGTTATGCGTTATATACGTATGTGTGCATGTGTGTATATCGATTTGGCAAAGCAAACTCCTGATACAGTAAATAGCCGGCTTTGCTCGGGAGCACTTTATGTACATATATATATATTTATATTATAAAAATATTCACATAAATATAAAAATACCGGTTTCTTTTTAAAAAATAAAAAATCTCAAATAAATACAAAAATTTATATTAGTACAGCTGCAGTATCAAAAGCAAACTGAACCTCTGAATCATAATTTTTAAGTGGAAAGTCAGATATAAAATCACACAAATATAGATGTATACATATAAGTATATACTCGTATGTACACACACACATGCCAGCTATATGTCGATTTAGTTGAGTTGCTTTGATTCCGGTTGAAGGCTTTATATCTATATATATATTTATTTGTCATGCTAAATAAATATATAAATTTAACCGTTTTTTGTGTGCTTCTGATTCTTTATTTACGTTAGTTGTTGGATTTCAAATAATTGTTCCATATCAATACACAACACACATGCGTACATATGCTTATTTGTGTGTGTGTGTTTTGATTGTATCAGCGAGCAAAAGGAAAAGCTGAAAAACTAAGCTCGTACAAAAAGTGCATATGTATTGGTAGCAGCAGCAGCAGCGGAGGCAGCAGCAACAGCAGCAGAAAAACATTAAGCTTTAAGCTCTCGCGTTGTTCGGTCGTGTTTTTTTATTGCGTTGCCCAGAATATTATTGTAAACTAGTTTTTTATTGATTGTTTATTTGTTTTGTTTTATATATATATATATATATTAATGCTGTATAGATTTCGTTAATTCTGCAATTGTCAATTAAATCGGTTTGGCTTTATCTCTTTATCTACAAACGGCGCGTTGTTGTTCGTCAGCAGCTTTTCGCAATAAAGTATTTTGTAATCGGGGGAATACGAAGAAGACGTGTGAAAACAAAGCGCAAGACAAACACCAACACACAATAAAGCACAATACACACACACACAACAGACGCAAAACGCCACTCACTATACATATGCATGTGCGCAGAACAATCAGCTGTGCGTGCACGACAAAAAGCTGACAGCTGTAAGTTAGCAGCTTACATTAATAAACAAAACAAGAACATTTCAAACAATAATTATTACAAAAGTCAACAAGTAATAAAAATCATATATAAACATTATTTCGAACGTTAACAACGTACTCAGTTCTAGTTAATTGCGTACAGAGTACAAAACTGAACTGCTTGACACTAAAACAATTTGTGTTTTTTTTTAGTTTCAAAGTTCAATTCTTAGTTAAGTTTAGTTTGGCTTCATTTTAATCAACTACATGTGGCTAATCGCTGAAAAATGTGTGTTCTTTGTTCCTAAGAGCCTTTGTTTATTTCCTGCATCGATGATTTAATTACACTGGCATTATCACATGTGCACAAGTATATAGAGTACATACAGCTGGGATCAAAATAATAATTCTGTCGCCTATTAATATATATGCATAGTATCTTCATATTTCAGGTTTTTGAATTCTCTTTTTTTATAATAATAAAATATAATAATGTAAAGCATGTAATAAAAACTAAATTATTATTTCATTGAAGGTGCCTAACGATCAAATTAAATTTTATTTTAAAAATGTATAAATTAATGTTCTAAATTAAGAAAAAAACGAAAATAATAGAAATTAAAGTATGGGATTAAAATACAAAATATTTAATAAATTCTAAAATATTCTTTTTATAGCAATTATTCTTTTAATTGAAATAAAATATAAAATATAAATATAATTAAAATAAAATAATAAAATAAAATGAAGAATATAATTAATTCTAAATTCTAGTTCTTTCATACAACAATTTCGTATTTTTTATTTCCAACTTTTAACCGGAAATACTAGTAGAATGCGCAAAATATACTTTAACAGCAATCATTCTGCGTTTCTTGCAATTAATCTAATCCAAAATAAAAATGTAAACATTATCAATTGGGTTGATTGCGGCAATCTTCATTTACAAATTTAGATTAAAGCTCTTAACCATTATTTTGTCTCGAACAGTGTCGGTAAAGTCGATTAAATGATTTAGCGATTGAACTTTGCTTTAAAGTAATTTAGGTGCTCGAAAGTATTAAGTATGCGTTGATTACATAACAACACTGGTTCTGCTCTGGATAAGGGCTCCTCAATTTTACTTGGGCCAGTCAATTGATATTTGGCCGTTCTAGTTGAATGACGGTTTTTTTTATTAATTCCGTATTCACTGTTTACCAGTATTTTCTATTTGTAATTATATAATAAAATAATCATTTAATAAATATAAATATATTAAATATAAATATACGTATATCGGATATCGGATATGCATTTTTCGAATAATAAATAATATATAAATATGTAATATATTATTTATACAAATAAATAATAAAAAATAGTATTTAATAAAACCATAAACAATATACATAGTATTTAATGTCAATCAATATTAATATATATAAAATAATATAATACTAAATAAAGTATTGAATATCAATCAATAATAACTAGTATTTAATATACTCCATTTCATATTTAAAATTTGATAGTTTTTTTTTATTATTTTACTTGCCGTGTGAAGTGGTTAAGTATTGAATATCAGTCAATAATATATAATTAATAAAACAGAGTATTTAATATCAATCTATAATAAATTAGTTATAAATGATAAAATAACAATAAAATTACTATTCACTATAACTCAATAATAAATAGTATATATACATAAAATAAAAATATAAAAATCGTGTTTAATAAACTCAATTTCATATATAATTTTTATTTTTATTTCTTTACTTCCAGTGCGAAATCTGAACTGACTGTACTTAAATGCATATTTGTTATTAAATAGAATACACATTTAATACACAAACATATATAACAACAAAAGTGCAACGCATGTAAATATGACAGTGTGGTCAAAGTATGTGGATCGCATTTCCGAAAAGTATGAACAGTATGGATTGCCCAAGCAGGCATTCAGCTATGCGCTGGTGGGAACAGCTCTGTTTGCATTAACCGTTAAGGTAACTGTTCCCTACATACGAAATGTAGCACAAAACGGAAAGAACGAGGATGGGAAGAGGAAGAGAGACAATAAAGGTGGCGGGGCCGGGTCACTCACGCCAACAGAAATCGATGAGGATCTAAAATTGGCTGAAGCGGAAAAATTGCTCGTCGAACAGCAAGCGAAAAATCAACAAATGCTAGAACCGGGTTTGAATCGAGAGTTTCTCAAGCAGCTCGGCATGCTCGTCCAAATAATGATACCGCAAAAGCTCTGCTACGAGACCGGGCTGTTAACCGTACACACCCTGTGCCTCATTTCGCGCACCTTCCTCAGCATCTATGTGGCGGCGCTAGAGGGCGCCATCGTCAAGTTTATCGTCCGCAAGGATGTCAAACAATTTGCCCTCGTTCTCCTTAAATGGTTCGGCATCGCCATACCAGCGACCTTTGTTAATTCCATGATTCGTTTCCTGGAGAGCAAGTTGGCGTTGGCATTTCGGTAAGTAATCCCTATCTCTAAGAAAAAATGGATCTCCGAGACTATGAATTAGACATAAATTTTCGAATAACAAGAGCAGATTAAGATTAATATATTTTATCAATATATCTGATGGTGTCTAAATAATTTATTTATTATACTGACTTTATTAAACATTTGTTTGCTCTTCATTTCCGTGTTTCGCAAACTGGTTAATATGAATTTAATTTAATTTAATTATATTATATGTTATTTATAGCACTAAATTGTATATATATTATAGTCACTAAACTATATATTTTATTGTGGGTATATATTATTTCTAGAACACGACTGGTGCGTCATTCATATCGTTTGTATTTCAAAAATCAAAACTACTATCGCGTATCGAATTTAGATGGCAGAATTGAAAACGCTGATCACAGGTGCGTAAATCTACATCTATATATTTATATAAATTTATCTGTATATTTATGTTTTCTTAGACTAACTGAGGATATTTCGGTGTTTGCCAGCTCTGTGGCCCATTTGTATAGCAGTTTGACAAAGCCCTGTTTCGATCTGATGTTAATTGGGTTGGCTCTGATGCGATCATCCCAAAGAATGAAGGCCAACATTTTATTAGGCCCCGCCCTATCTGTTAGTGTTATTGCGCTTACGGCACACATCTTACGGATTGTCTCTCCGAAATTTGGACAATTGGTCTCCGAGGAGGCGAATCGCTATGGCTACCTGCGACACATTCATTCCCGCATCATTACAAATGCCGAGGAAATCGCCTTTTACGGCGGACACAAGGTGAGTGCACTTAAGTCCACCATATATAGCTTTATTCTCGATAGTTATCGCGTATGATATATATAAGTTTAAGAATTAATAAAATGCCATTGTAGTCTAAGCTACAGCATTGTTGTGTGGATATTTTACTTATGTATTTATGCATGTATTTATTTGTTTATATATTTATTTCTGATTCCATTTCCAATTCTTTTTGCCCAGGTTGAGCTGCAGCAGCTGCGCCAGGCTTACAATCGTCTGGTGAACCAAATGAATTCGATATTCAGCCAGAAATTGTGGTTCATAATGCTCGAGCAGTTCTTCATGAAGTATGTGTGGTCTGGCACGGGCATGGTCATGGTGTCCCTGCCCATCCTAACAGGTGCAGCTGTTAATAGCCGCAGCACCACCAGTAACATTAACAGTGACGATTCCAGTGTTAGTGAACGCACTCAATATTTAACAACAGCACGAAATTTGCTCATTTCTGCAGCAGATGCAATTGAAAGATTGATGTCCTCGTATAAGGAAATTGTTGCCCTCGCAGGATACACGTACCGAGTGGCTGGTATGTTGGATGTCCTTGAGGAGACAGCCCAGGGCATTTACAGCAAGGCAACAGTTGTCGAGAATAATGATGAAATGAATGGAATTATTGAGTTTAAAGATGGTAAACCAATTGCCAAGGGTCGCATTATTTACACAGATGATTCGGGACAGTTGTCGGATATGATTAGTTTGCGTGCGGTGCCCGTGGTGACACCCAACTGTGATATTGTTGTGCCAAGCCTGTCCTTAACCATCGAACCAGGCGTTCATCTTCTAATTACGGGTCCCAATGGCTGTGGCAAGTCGAGTTTATTCCGCATTTTGAGCGGCTTGTGGCCGATCTATGCGGGGGAATTGCATATACCACGTCCGATTGAGAATAAGCCGTGCATGTTTTATATACCACAGCGACCCTATATGTCCATCGGTAGTCTCTGTGATCAGATCATATATCCCGATACGCGCGAGGATATGAAACGCAAAAATATTACAGATAACGAACTCATGGATATCTTGAAAATGGTTTGCTTGGAGCACATCGGTCAGCGGTAAGTAAATTCATAGTTAATAAATTACAATGTCTAATTTAAATTCAAATGAAAAATAGCTGAAATATTTACTAGTTTGCTGGGTATGTAAACCGTTAATAGTCACTTAGTTTTCCATATTCAATTATTTGTAATTCTATTTATAATTATGTATATATTCCGTATTTAGTTATGTATATATTGAGTATTCATTTGTTGGTTTATTTCTGTGTATTCCCTGATTTACTTGTGTATACACTTATTTATTTATTTGTGTGTTCATTAATTTACTTCTATATTTATTTGTTTACTTATTTATTATTTATTTAAAGTCAGTCAAGAAAATGTATATTTATTTAAAGTTAATTGAAGTAAATTTAAAATAGTAGCAAATAATTACAATTTAATATTTAAATTTAAATGCAAAATATAAGATATAGTGACAAGCTTTATTTTATTTATGTATGTATTTACTTATGTCACTTATCTTCCTATATGAACTATTTCTGATTATATTGACAACTATCTATTTACGTATTCTTTCATCGAACTGTCTGCTCTTCCGAGCAGGCCTTTCTTATATAGAAAATTCTTATTCTTACTTAGTAATTCGAGTAGTAATTCAAGAATAGCGTGCCTTATGCAGCCAGCCTTAAGTACCTACCCTTCATACTTGAATAAAAGTCGAAATGGGAAAACTCTATATAGACATATTATTTTTTATACACATATATTATTTTTATTTATTTTTAGTGATGGCTTCGATGTGGTGCGTGATTGGAAGGATATTCTGTCGGGCGGCGAAAAACAACGGATGGCTGTCGCTCGTCTCTTTTATCACAAGTGCGTGTTTTATAAAGTATATATACATGATTTATGTATTCTACGATTTACGTTCAACTTTGTAGACCTCGCTATGCTTTGCTTGACGAGTGTACGAGTGCCGTTTCCATCGATGTGGAGAGCTCCATTTATGAGATTGCCAAGCAAATGGGAATCACGCTACTGACAATCACACATCGACCCACTCTTTGGTAAGTAGCTGGTCTTAAGTAGATAAAAATTTGTATTTGATTTCAAATAATATCATAAGTTATGAGTTACTCACCAGCCCAACAAAAATTAAGAAGAACCAATAAGCTATATTGACTGATAAAAAATAAATAAACTGTTAAGTTAAATAATAAAATTTAGTTAGTGGCAACTAGATCACTATATCTATGTATTTGTCTGTGTCTTTATTCTACTTTTAGGAAATTCCACACACATATTCTCGAGTTTGATGGCCAAGGAGGCTGGCGATTCAGAAAAATGGATCACAACGAGATTCAGAAGGAACAGTTCATTCACTAATATCCCCATGTTAAGTATTAAAATAAGCATCAAGTGAAAAGTGAATAAAGACTATACAAATTAATGTGCTGTGGATTTATTACGAAATTTGCATTTTAGGTGGTTTTTGAAATCGAATGATGACTTCATTCATTTCAATTTAATAAATTTGTAAATGGTATGGTACCTTACAATCAAAATTAATTAATTCATTAATTCCATCATGCAGTTCGATGGGAAATATGGGAAACAATTGTAGAAATTTCACGGATCCCATACAAAGTTGCCTTCGATAAATATTGACTATCAGAAATATGGTTATACTCGTAGCTTGATTTGAAAATAAAAAACTTGCGCTTTCAATTCATACGACTTTTATATATATATATATATATATTTGTTTGTTGATTCGTCTACAATATACAATATTTGTGTTACACAATAAGATTCACAATAACCTCTTAAGTTAAATACTTTTAAATATTTGTCATATGATTTTTGTTTTTTTTGTTGCTTCTTTGCATTTATTAAAAACATCAACCATGCGTAGACAATTTGACTTTTAGTTCAATAAAATGAATTTGGAACTTGTTATTTATTGTAATCGTACATCGAATATATATATGTATATATATTTATATATATATTGATGTAGTATATAATATATACAACATATATGTATAATAAAAACGTTTTATATTTTATTTATTGTCCGGAACTCACAACTAGAGATTTATTGTCAATTGTTTATGCATATTTATAAATATGTATTAGTGTGTGCTTTTTTTTTTTAGAAAGTTTTACTACTAATTTTAGTTTTTATTTTGCTTTTTAGTTTTTTTTTTGGTTTTCTATACAATGTGGAGTACAATAACTAAATAACGCTTAATAAAATCAGGCATACTTGCAATAATTGATTTTGTTTGTATATAATACTCATTTCATAAATATTACACATGGATTTTGAGCAATATATATATGTAGCTATATATATGTGTATTTCTTTTGTATGTATTATTTATGTATTTATGTAGTTAATTAGTACAAATTATTAGTCTCTCATAATATAGGTAGCACAAGTACTTTGGGTAAGTTCGATATGTTAAATTGACATTTATTTCATATATTTATAAATATATACATATACATATATGTGTATATACATATATATATATAAATATATATATCATATTTATATGCATGTATGTAAATTTGTGGCCTTTCCTGAATCCAAAATTTGTACAATGCGCAAAGCGAAAATCGTAAATAATATTAAATGGCAACAATAATAATAATTAAACTAATAATAAATTATTAGCCTTAATATTTTCAATCTTTATCAAATTAATTATTTATTATTATAAATTAATGATTTATTTGAAATTACTAAAGAAAAATATAATAAAAAATAGAGAGTTGTTAGATATTGGTATTATATATATATACATGAATAGTATATATATATATATATATAAATATATATATATATATATATGTGTGTGTGTGTGTGTTAAATGAGTTGGTTTACAATTGTCGTTTTTGTAATTTTTGATCATCAATTTGATTGTTTTTTCGTGCTTTAAGTTCAGGCACACCTTAGATTATACAAATGTGTGTTAATGACTAGCTAATATGTATCGATCGTTCAGTAGAATTGTCTTTTTTATGCCGTATTTATTTCTGATGATTGTTTTATTTTGGAAGCATTCGATTATGTATATATCGAGACAACGTTAAATACGATTAAGAACATACATTTAAATATATATATATATATATAAATCGAATATCTAACGCCCGATTAGCTGCACAGTTTTATATTGATGTCATTTTTATTTATTTATTTGATTGTGCACTCCAAAAAAAAGTACACAATTTAAATTGAAGTTAAGAATTAAATTATAAAGAAATAAATAAAATAAATATTTAAATGAGGAGGGTATTCGAATTTGATGAGCTTCTCAATTTTTATGTGAATTGATTTGCAAGGATTGAGGTAAATTCTTGTTGACTGAAAATACAGACTTTAAATTTAAATTTGATAGTTAATAGTATTTTTAAAGTAAAATAAAGCTGTGAATTTATTAAAAAGCAGCGTATCAAGTAAAATGAAGCCAAATATATGTATATATATATAAATATAGAATACATATTTATAATAATATTTATAACTAAATATAGTATGTACAGACAATTTCACATGATTTTTCACAGCAAGAAGGAGATACTCGTGATGAAGTTCTTTAAAACAAAGCAGAAAGCAAATAAATAGCAACGGCTCTGGAAATATTTCCATATCTTATCAGAAATAGCAGCTGATTGATATTTGATATATATATATTTGTTACCGATCTAAGCGAAATTAGTGACGAATTATAAATCGACAGGTGATATTTATGCAAATATGAATATTACATATCAGATGTAATTTAGGTACTCTATACCAATTAATATAACTAATTATGTTCTTTTTTGAATTGACAACCGTTGCTCCTGTTCATTAACTTGCGGTATTTACATTTGTTTTGTTTAAAATTAAACTAAAAATACAAAACAAAAATGTACAAACAAAATAACTACAAAAGAAACTTTTGAAATGCATTTTGTAGCTTTTTCTCATTTCTAAAAAAGTTTAAATTTAATATGCAGTGTTATCATATAAATCAAATTCGTATTGTTTCGATTTCTGTTCGGAAGGTATATCCTCAGCCTCAGCCTCTGCCTCAGCCAGATCGGCCAGGTCGTTGTTCGTATTAAGTGAGCCGGGCGTAAAAAGACTAAAATAATTCTCATTCAAATTTGACCTCATTTTTGGAATTCGATTTGATACAATTTGATTTTGATCGTATTGCGAATTGGCTAATTTGCGGGTGTTGCGTTGAAAATAATCAATTGGTGGATACTGCAAAAAAGAATTAAACATTTAAATATAATCGATAAATATCGATAATTTATAAATTTTACATGGATCTCGAAATATTTTTTTTTGGTTTGTTACCTGTTTGAAAAGGGAACGATTTCGTTCCCTAAAATGTGATTTTCGGATCGGATATGTCCTCGTTATGCCGATAACAGCTTGATCTCGATCGGACAAATCGCCCTGATTGGTTTCTGTGGCCGGTATTCGAATGCGAGAGCCGATTTTTGACATTTTCCCCTTCCCAATGCCATATGTAGTTGAACCAATGCGTCGAGTGGATGCACGATGGCCTCCACTGTGCTGTCTCTGTCCTCCTCCATTATTTCCATTTCCATTTCGAATACCATCCAGATTTTGTATGTTTGCTATGGAGACACGCTCGTCGTTAACATACTGATTGCCGCCATTGTCTGGACTCCGATTCTCATCCATCAGCAGCGAGTCGCCTTCTCGATTGAAGGGTACCTTATACGACGATTGAATACTAAAAAGAAATTGGAGTAAAGGGTTAATTATTGATGTTTACATATTTTATATGTATAACTAAATATATTTTTAATGACAAACAAATGTAGGAGAGTGTTAATTATGAAAGGAACCTGCACCAGCGAATTAGTTATCTGACATTTACATAGTTTTTGTATAAAAAAAATATTTTATACTTATTTTCTAAATACAAATATATATTTTTTGTTTAAAGGGCCGCAGAAAAAACAGAAATAAAAAATGATTAGTTTTTATTATTTCATTGCGTATATATATATATTGTATATATCTGCAGAAGAGAATCAAATATTTCAATTTCAGTATAAAAAGGAATTTAAGAATGTAAATTTGTTACGTTAATTACAGAAGTGCAGTAGAGGATTAAATATATATATATATATATATATATAATTATATTCTTAATTTTGAGCATTTTTAAATCATAAATAGATAAGAAAATTTATATATTTAATTTTTACTTTTGACCATTGGCGATTTCCTTGAGAACCGCTGCACGAGCAGCCAGCTCCTCGGCACGGCGCTGCTGGGTAAGCTCCTTGGCCCGCTCCGTCCAGATAAGCTCCTTGAGCTTCTGAAAACTACCCTGGACGGCAACGGAATTTGAGTTTTGACTGCTGCCCGCATTTGAATTTGCCTGAGGAGAGGAAGAGGCCGACGCGGAAACGGAAGAGGAGGAGCTGCTGCTGGGCACAACACCAACATATCTATTCTGGCTGGAGCGACGTGGTGATGCGGAGCCCGTCGTGACTCCCACACTCGAGGGCCGCACTTCGGCACCGTATAGCCGGGATGCCTGCCCGGCCGTACTCGGACTGCCATCGATGAGATGACGCTGACGCTGCTCGAAAGCGACACGTTGCGGAATTATTGGCTCCCGGTTGACAACGCGGCCAAACACGGGCGAACGAGCACGTTCCCGGGCTCCCATGCGAATCCTGGCAAGAATTTAGTTAATTTAATTAATGTGTATTTATTTATTTATATATTTTATAATATTTATCTTTATTTATGTGTATTATTTAATATGTATATATACAGCTATCTACTATACCATGCGAATCCTAGCAATTATGCCTTTATTGAAATATATTATGTAATATTTATTCCAGGGCATTATTTTATTATTATTTAACATACATTTATATTTATAATTATACTTATTAAATAATTCATATTTATGTATATATATATTTATATATGTTTACTTACGAGCCGAGCAATCGTGAATTGGAGTAGAGCGGTTCCCAGACATTATAAGTGAATGGATCGCGATATGTTGGTATTTCATTCGTGATTTCCGCTGCCCGAGATTGGCGCTTGGAGAATCTGTATTCGTTTAAATTTGTTTTATATATAATATTTATTTATAAATATATATTCTAAACTCACATCCACATGGCTCGCAGTTGCTCACATGTTGGCTCCTGTGCACTCAGGGGAAATGTTTTGGGCACAAATACTTCACCCACATTCACATTTGTTGTGCGGTCCTCACCTTTGACTAATTTGCCACCGTCACCATTTCTTTGGACGCCATAGTCGACGTGGCTGCGTCCATTTAAAAAGTTACCACTGCCATGTGTCATATAAACGAAGATCACCAATATGTACAAGTGCAGATATGTGTTCTGTAAATAATTCAATAATAATATATTAATTTAGAAATTACAGTATTTGTGATATACAAAATGAAATGTGTATAAAATGTTTAATTTAATTATTTAATTCTTATTTACTTATTAATTTGATTTTTTAAGTAAAGTAAATTCAATTTTCTCAGCATATTCTCATTTTTCTGCTACAGAATTTTCTTAACCATACCATAAATTTATCAAAATAAAATCTAAAAAATTTGTTTGCTTTTAAATAATAATAAGACAAATAATGTAAATACGCCCACATATATAAATAAAAAATAATAAATTAATTAATGTAAGAAATGTAAATATATGAATGTGTATATAATATATAATAATAAATGAAAACATTTTTTTTTAAGATTTTAATACTTTATGTACTTACCATACTGTGGTAACAAAGCATCTTTGACAATAATCTATTGAAAATCCCGAAATGCGTTTAATTCATAAAACGCCCGTCAATTAAACTTGTTGTGTTGTCAATAGATATGTTTCTTTAAATATGTTGATTTTGTCTAAATACAAAATAAAATAAACAAATAAAATTACCAATTTATTAACGCAAATGCTTAGCTTAAATATAAACTACAAGAACGTGCACTTATTATAGGAGCATAAAAGTCAATGAATCGTAAGTGATTAATTATTAATTCTACATATTCCTTTTGGTGCTCTTTCAATTTGTAAGTGCTATAATTAATTTTATATTTTTAATAGAGAATTTCACCTAAGCAGAAGAAATTTTTTTTTTACGCTAGCTATTTTATTCATTTTAGATATATATATATATATTTTTTTTTTATTTATTGTATATATTTTCATATTTCTTAAAAACAAATAGTGAATTATGAATCTACCCAAAAAAAAAACCTATTTATTTGTTGTTTTTTTCTTTTGCTTTTCAATTTGTGCAGTTAAAATAATAAAACAGATCAACAGAATTATATATATATATATTAGTACATATTAGTATTATTAATATTGTTATTATTATTGTTATAATTGTGCCTTTGCTTTGTACAAATTGTAATTATTGGTGCAAGGTGCTGGACAAACAAATATTGGTGCGCTTATTTCAAAAAGTGATTTGAATTGAAATTGAGTTTTGGTTTCATTTACTTTTCTGTGGTATTTTGAGTGACAAATGGCAAGAAGGGCGTCGTTTGTTAGAGTCGCCACAGTTAGCCTCATTTTACCGTTATTACCGTTACCGTTAGTATTGTACCTGGGTTGCGACGCCATTTTTCAACACTGTTGGGTGGGAACCAATGGAATATGGAACTTTTTTTTATACAAATCTTAATACTCAAAAAAACAAGGAATATGAAATATAAAATTTAAATAAAAATGCATATAATTAATTAAATATTTTTTATTAATACATATATTTTTATATATATTAATGTAATTTGAATTTTTAATAGTAAATGCGTGTTTTTCTTGCATACGTTTTGGCTGCTCTTGTAATTTATTTATACACACACATACACACAGCCTCATACACGTATATATATATACTTATATATGTGGGCCATTCAGAAATTATTCATTGAGACTTAACAGCTTTTGTATGTGTATTATCTACGCGCTGTAATGTTAAACTGCACTCACACACACACTTGCAAAAGAAAATGGGATGGGGGCAAAAGCTTTGCTTGCCAAGTTCAAATTGAATATCAACTCTCATTCACAAAGTTGCGCAAAACACCCGCGCACACATCCAACTCTATTTTTGTATGTATTTTCGATATAGGCTTAATCGACCTAAATATATACACACATTCACGCATACACCCACAGAATTATTTTGTCTTTCAACAGCCTACTTACATTTTTATTACAGCCTATTTAATTATTATTTTGTTACATACAATATGTCTTTTAAAACTTTTTTTTTTTATTACTCTTTTTTTATAATTTTTTTTTAATATATATATTTATTTTTTTGGTTTTTGTAAGTCTATGTGTGATATGAACTTTACCGACGCGCTACGTAAACCGAACTAAATTTTGAAATAGAGCAAAGAGAGTTGAAGGCTGCACTTGAAAGGGCGACGGAACAGCATCCACAGCGCAGACCCTGATAAAAGGCTGCTCAGCTTCAAAGCTCTGCTTTTCTTCGTCACGAAAAGCTTCGGCTACGCGCCTGTTCGCCTAAAGCTTTAGCTGAATGTACGTGGGCGTAGCTATATGCTGTGTATGTATTTGCATTTGTATGAATGTGTGTGTTTGTGTAAATATGTGTATACATAGGTAAACATGTGTGCGCACATACATAAAATGCGCACACCATGAATGAAATTTGTTGCTGACGTTATTTTTTTTTTGTAGCCTAGGATGGAATTTTTAGAGCTCTTTGTCTCGCTCTCGCTGCTCTGTAATGAATGAAAATGGGCTGGACAAATGTCATAGTTAATAAGTAATATTAATTTAAGTCTATAGCTCAATTCAAAATTTGCTGCTATTTGCATGTGTATACGCGCCTTAACGATTTGCTGCTTCGTTAAGTAAAAGTTTTTATCATGCCAATAAACAGACTCAAATATTAAATGCTGCTCACCTTGCTGAAAATGTATCAACTTGTGTGTCTGTTTAATTTGACCAGCAATATTTTTATATATTATGTTAAGCATCTAAATTAAACGAATTCAATTTAAAATTAAATTAACTGATTTGGTGTCAGTGTGAAGACAACACTAGCAATTAATATCGCAAGCGCTAAGCAATCGATAGAGCACAAAGTAATCGATAGTTAATTGCTTGCTCAGCTTATTACAAATAAAATACCATATAAATAATTTTGGATTTTTTAGTGTAAAAGCGAACAACTGATTCTTTTCTTTTGGGCAAATACATTAAAAAATGTCGGATAAACAATTAATAAATGTCCAATCAAAGTGCGCATAAATTGTTCTTATTAAATGCTGCACTTTAAAAAAAGCTAAAAACATAAACAGCGCAACCAACAAAAAAAAAACACGGATCAAAAAAGCAAACAACAAAAAAATTTGTGGGTAACAAAAATATTGATTTTTGCATCTTTTATCTTTTTATCCTTTTGCGTGTGAAAAATATCCAAATGCACTTCTTCCACATTAAAAATGTTTGAAATGAAAGTGAAATTGAAGAATTAAGTGATTTGTTTATTTGAATATTCGAATATTTTATCTCTGTATCTAACAAAATAAAAAATACACACACACAGCAAATACATCTGTGTGTGTGTGTGTGTGTGTATCTGGCAAAATGTGTATCTCATGAATTCAAATTCACTCAGGCACCTATAGACATTATGCATGGGTATTTGTAGCTGCATTTAAATATGCATTGGATTAACGATAGAATCTGTGTTTTAATTTCTGGAAATCTATGCGATAAAAATAAATATTGATTGTGATGTAATATTCAGTGATTTAAAAGAAGATTTAGAGTTGCAGCAAATAAATCAGGCTTATTTTATAAAAATAAAAAGGTTTAAAATTGCAATTATTATTAATAGTTAAGAATATTAATTGAAATATTGAATTACCAATTAATAATAAAAATTAAAATGAAGCATTAAAAATTATAATTAAAACAATGTTCATTCAAAAGTGTTAAAATTCTAATTAACGATCTAATAAATAAAAAAAATTTCAGCAAATAATGTAGGCTTATTTAGTGCATTAAAAAAATAACAGCAAATAGATTATTATTATTAATGATTATTATATTTATTAATATTTAAATTGTATTTCTCATTTAGTGCATTTTAATAGCGACAAAATTGTTATTAATACCAATTAAAAAATAATGAAAAATTACAGTAAATAAAGTAGGTTTTTTGTGAATTTTAACAGTGACAAAATTGTAATTAATATAATGAAAAAATGAATAATTACAGAAAATAAAGAAGGCCAACTTGGGACATCCATTTTCACATCCATTAATCCCTATCTAACACTATGGTGTCGAATTGTGTCTATTTGGGTCTTATTCTGAGTGTTCTGCTCGGTTTTGCGGCATCCACCGGCGGCAATTCCAATGAAAATGAGGACGAATATTTAACACAACGAGGTGCGTTCAATTAGTTTTGTTTTTCTATTTTAAATATGTAATTCATATGTAATTTCTTTGACATTATTGATATGACGAGTTGTTTTTAATTATGTATTTATTATTAGGAGTGTTTAATTAATTTTCATTTACTCAATTATTAATATTATTTATTATTTTATTATTTATTATTAATATTATTATTATTACTATTGTTTTAATATGTATTTTTATTATCAAAACTATTATATTTTATTATTTGTTATGTTATTTCGACTTAGATTTATTATTATTTAAATGTATTATGTGATATCTATTTTTCCATTTTAATACTTTTTTCTAAAAATTAATATTTATTATCAAAATTTTGATTTTTGCAACTTTCTTCATAAATTACTTTTTATTATTATTATTATAATATATAAATACTAAAATAATTAGATAATAAATGAAATAAATAATAAGTATAATAACATAAATAAATAATAAATGAATAAATGGTAAATAAATAAAACATATACGTAAATAAAATTATACTGTTGCTTAATCAAAATGATTTGGAATCGTTATCATTATATTCTTACACTCTTATTAAACATCTTTAAAAAACAATCGCTTAATTCCAGAATATATATTAGAAAAGTCGTACCACGGATTGATACGCGAAAATGAGACGCTGGTGGAAATAACCCCACTAATTAAAGTTGACGAGGAGAAAATATGCAATTTTCGCATATTAAAAAAGCCATATCATGAAATACCATTTCAGGTGAGATCTACAGAGAGATATTTGCATTTGCCTATCGGTAATTACCAATCAATACTTACAGATTGAGCTGGTAAACAATTTGGGCATTTTAAAGGCACGTCGCACTTTGAACTGCGAGAAACGAAAGAGTTATCATTTCGAGATAGTGGCGATTTATTGCGATGGAACACCCTCCAATCCGGCCAATGTCCACATCACTGTTATCGATATCAATGAGTATGCGCCCATATTTCTGCAGCCCTCGTACGTAACCGAAGTGGACGAAGGAAAACTTTATAATGAGATAATTCGAGTGGAGGCAACGGACAAGGATTGCACGCCGCTCTTTGGGGATGTGTGCAAATTCGATATATTGAATAGCGATGAGCCATTTACTATCGACAACGAGGGCTCCATTAAGAATACGGAGCCCTTGTCGCACAAGATCTCCCACAATCACATCCTGTCCGTTGTCGCCTTCGATTGTGCTATGAAGGAATCGTCGCCCATCATGGTCAGCATAAAGGTGCGACGCGTCTGCGATGCCAAGTTTCTGGGAATTCCCGAGCGCATCGATTATACGGTGAGTATCAATAGCTTGTAGGCTTTTTTTTTGCTTTGTCGTCATTCAGTTTTCATTTAACGAAACAATCGAATATCTAAAAAAGCTCAAAGCTTTTTGAGCTTTTTCCTATTGCTTACTCGAACTTTAACGCAGTTGCGATCGCTCTGACAAAAGTTAACCCTTAGTTGGTACTGCGTTCGCTTTCGATTGCTCTCTCCAACATTAGCCCTTAGTTGCCTAGCGCACATATACAATACCTGTGTTTTGTTTTCGCATATCAAACTGCTTTTGTACGGCTCTGACAAAGAGTCTGGTTTTCGCAGTCATTTTGTTAGCATTTAAAATATAAGGTGGTAAGAAAAAAATACCTTATGGACATGGGTTTATGTTACGACTGTATTTAAATCTCTTCCATATATCAATTATTCAACTAAGCAGCTGTATGTGTTTTAAATGCATACATATGTTTTTCAATCATATATAATTATCTTCAAGTTTTTCAGTAGTCTGGCAGCACTGAGAGCCTGCAGCTATTGATAAAAGGATATATTTAATGAAAAACTCTATCAGAAGCAATGTTGACGATGCGATCGACAAAAAACATTTTCTTACATATGGTTTCTTAAATGCATTTATTTTTTACTTATAAAATAATAAATAAATTAATAATTATCTTTATTTGGCCGTAGTCTGGCAGCACTGAAAGTCTGCAGCTGTTCCCCAATGCACGCCTGGATCTATGCAACATATTATGCAGTCCCGATGAACTCAACATACACGCAGCAGTCGCACTCAAGGTGAATTCTATTGAATGACTATTATTATTTGTATAATATTCTATTTTACTCACTTTGGTAACCCGGAAAGACAAAGCACATATCCTTTGGCTGCGATCGCGATATCAGCAATTGCACAGCGAGCACTAAACTCAAAGATTTATTACCACGCGGCGCCGATTGGACAAAGGAGCTGAGCTACGATGAGGGCCCGGAGCCCATTTTCCACTTTGATGGCAACGCTGGCGTGGTGTTGCCAGATAGTCTGATTGGTCGACACGATTTCTCGCTGCACTCGTTCAGCATTGTGAGCATTTTCCGGCACGCCAGCCAAAATCCGCCCCTAAACAAACACGTCAAGGAACACATCCTTTGCAGCGCCGACGACCACAAAATGAATCGACATCACATGGCGCTGTTTGTGCGAAATTGCCGATTAATCTTACTGTTGCGTAAAAATTACAACGAGGGCGACTTGAATATCTTCAGTCCTGCGGAATGGCGCTGGAAAATAGCACAGGTCTGCGATAATGAGTGGCATTATTATGTCATCAACTATATCGAGCAATCGGGCAAAGTTGAACTCTTTATCGATGGCTTGCGCTTTGAGAGCTCCATCGAAGATCGTCACGCAAATCCGGAAGTCATTGATGATTGGCCTCTGCATGCGGCGCACGGCGTAAATACAACACTCTCCGTCGGCGCCTGTTTTCAGAGCTCCGAGAATCGACTTAAGCATGGTTTCCTGGGTGATATTTCCGTCGTTAAAGTAGCCGTAAATAATATACTCTCTTCGGCGGATATTAAATGTGGAACCAGCTGCGCCGAGCACTTGTTGCCCTCTACGCCGGAAGAAGATTCCACGTCGGAGCAGGACTTTCAGGTGCAGCTCAATGCCAAAATGAATGAGATTTATATTGAGGCGCAGAGCAAGCATAAAATCGAACAACTTATGCGCAAAATTCAATATATCAACGTGAAAAAGTCACCCACAATTGGCAGGAGGAATATTGAAGTGAGAACCACGATGATGTGCAGTAATCAGAGTGCTCTACGTCTGCCCACCATTGAGACGTACATCATGGTCAACGAACCCATTCAGACACCGGGTGGCATTCTCCCAGAGACGAATGCGGATAGAGAGACGGATACGGACACGGATCCGGAAAGAGACACTGATTCGATTGTAGATGGGCAGCGGCGAAAACTGGCTATGGACAAGCTTAAGGGTCAAATGCAGAGGGAACCGTTTCCGGGAAAAATTGCCATATCAGGTAATTATCAATTGCCTTGTTTTCTGATCGATAAAAAGTTATCGATAGTGAACACCTGCATATAAAGCCCGGTTTACGATAAGCTTACCAGTTATCAATTAAGGAAAACACAGATGATAAGCTATCGATGAAGGGATATCGGTGGAAATTACATAGTAGGGTCTGTTTACGGTTCATTACGATGTTATCTATAAAGGAAAGATGCATTAAAATTAAGTACTAAATATCGATAAAACAAGTTATCGAGTATGAAAAACTGCATATAAAGCGCTGTTTGCAGTTCGATCAAACGTTATCGATATTGAAAAACTCAATTCGAAGCCATATTTACATCATAATTCAAATTTAAACCCTGTTTGTAGTACGATAAAAGAAAAACTTCATATGAAGCACTATTTTTAAATCGATTAAAAGTTATCGAGAATGAAAAACTATATACACCTAATACAATTATTACATATCGCTAAAAAGTTATCGTTTATAACAATATAATTCTATTGCTCGAATATCGATAAATGTTCATTTACGACAGCAATTGGTTGAAAAACAACCAAGTCTGCTTAGTGCTGTTACGCATAATCGTTGCAGATTACTGTTCGGCTTTGGGGAGTGGATTTTTGTGAACAGCTATTTGATGGTGTCTAAGTAATAAATTTAATATTTCTTGCATATATTAAAGTTAGTTGTGAAAGCGAAAATAGGTAAAATAGTTTTAGTTAATTTAAATCGTAGACAATCAAATTATTGTACTCCCAGCATACACCAAAATATGTGGAAATTTTAAAATAATTTTAATAATAATAATTTTCACAGGTACTCAAAACAAGCTGGTTTCGTATCAGGAAATCAAATTGGGCGTACATATCTTGGACAGAGTTTACATAGGCATCTCCAACAATGATAATAATAATAATAATAATAATAATAACAATAACAATAATGTTAATAATAATAACGATGATAAAATTTATAATAAAAATGATAAGGAGAAACTAGATAACAGGGAGAAATTGGATGGATGCAGTGTGATTGTTTTTCCATCTCTAAATCCCGATCACGAGGAAATTCAAATTGATGGCGATGAATCGTTGTCCTCGACAATGGACATAAGGACGAATATCAATAAGGATGGCGTCGAAATGATTGGCACCGATTCGATAAGGAATTATTTGAGTGTTCTACGGGCACTCGTCTACAGCAACAAGAAGCCGGCCTATTATCTAAATCGCGTCTTCAAATTGTCCTGCTCGCAGTTGAGTTCGCAATTCAAAAGCGTCGAATACACGCTGACTTTGACCGTCCTGCATCCAAAGCAATCCACAAAGACAACAAATGCGCCGGGAACACCCCTAACAGTTGACGCCGACGCCAATTATCCAGCGGCTGCCGATGCAGCAGCAGCAGCTGCAGTACAAGCATCCCCCTATCACAATACCGATCAGGGTGTTCAAGGTATATATAAGTCCATATCTCTACCTCTATATCTATATCTATGCATATACATATTTCTATATCTATACATATACATATTTCTATATCTATATCTTTCCAAAAAACAATAATACAATTGATTTATATATTTATTTATTATAATTTAATAATAATAACATATAATATTTATTTTAATATATTATCAATTTCTTCATATATTATTAATTCCCCCATCAATTAAACTTAATTCAGCTCTGGTAATTCTTTTTTAAACAATAAATATATTTATTTATTTTTATATTTTTAATTTAAAGCACAAAGCCACAAAAAGATTATTTATTTACTTCAAATTGTTTTATAAATGATACTTTTATTTTGTGTCGTTAATTTTTATATTTGTATTTATATTATAAGCGATTTATTAATTATTTTTTGGTATTTATTATTTTATTATCTACTTGATCTATTTTATTATGACTAATTTCTGGTGTAATTCTTTTGCAGATACAAAACTCTTTTCATATTCACTGCTCCATACCAATGATGTCCAGGAACCCAAGTCGCATGTGCATGCGATTGTCCACAAAGGTAATATCTTATCTGTTATCTGATCTCCAACTTCATCTTTATATATATCTATCTTTTAGCTGAAGCTTCGCATCCCACAATGCTGCTCATTTTGATATGCGTGTTTCTCGTCATTTTGCTCTGCGGCGTTTCAATTGCCCGACTTAAAAATAACCAAAAGTATTCAGATCGCCACCAGCCTTGCCCTAAGGTAATCAAATATATACTATATTGTTATATGACAGCTGAGAAAGACTTCATAAAATATATGAATAACTCAAAAATCAGATAATTACTTAGGAATGAGAATTTTAAATTTTATTAAAAAAGAAAAAGAAATATTTAAATTTATATTTTTGTTATGGATGTAGTTTATTTATATACTTTATTACTGTTTATATTTTATATATGTATGTGTCTTATTTTTATTGCTTTTATATATGCTTATTAATTATATAAATTTTCAACTCCATTTAAAGGCTGCTGACGAAGGCTTAATTTGGGATGATTCAGCATTGACCATAACCATAAATCCAATGCAAACAGATGCCGCATCTGAGGAAAGCTCCGATTCGGAAAACTCTGATTCAGAAGACGATGAAGGTGAGCTTAACCTATATATGTATATAAATATATATGTGGAAAAAATATTATTATATTTGTTTATAGTTATTAAGGATGGCTTTGCACACATCAATCAGCTGGAATGGGACAACACCAACATGTTCTCATCGGCGAACTAAGCAGGAGAAGGATGAGGGTATATCTTTGTGTGTGTCTCGTTTATCAATAAAAGTTAAAATTAATTATATGTAAATGTGCTTTTAATATATACATATATATATCGATATATATATATATATATATATATATATATATATATGTAAATATATATCTATATATATAAATACACAATCCACTTATCCTACTAAAGAAACCGCGAATACCCAAAATATTATCAAAAAATGATTGGAAATTCAGCACATGTACGCATCATATATATAAATATTTATATACTGATACTGCTACGGATGAGGTATATCTATAGCTTTTTGTTTGAGAAATGTATGTGTGTATAGCTAACTAAGTAGTGGCAGCAAGTACTTAGCTATCTCTCTCTCTGTGTATATATATATATATATATATACATACATAGAGAAGTTCAACTTGAAGTGTAACTAACATATAGTACAATTATACCCAGAGCCAGAGCAAACGCATATTATATTACAATATATATACTTACCTAACACATAAGAGCAAATTACTCATTGATTTGAAAAATACCCTTGCAAAAAAACCAACAGAAAAATCACAGCAAAATTCATGCTTAATTTTCTCAGCTACTCGTTATTGAAAGGTATATAGAAGGAAGCACTTCCGTCCCCATATTTAGTATAAGTCTTAACTTCTATGCAATTATTTAACAAACACACACATAATTCATAATTCATCCACAAATCAAGCATAAATAGTTTGTATAAAGCAGCAACTAAAACTAAAACTAATACTATAAAAAAACATTGTTATTATCATTAAACACTAATTAATGGTTTTCTTTTTATTATTAAGTTTTTTAAAAAGGAAAGATTTTTCGGTTTCGGGAAAAATCGTTTTGAAAATGAAGCTTACATTTTTAAATTAATTTGAATTTAAATTATTTAAATAGAAATTTATTCAAATCATTTATCGGACTTCAGATCTTAGAGCTTGCAAGGGTATTTAAATATTCGGTTCGGCCGAATCACAGCACGTTTGTTAAGTTGGCAAATGTAGAATTATTGGTTTCGGTTTCAGGCCATCATCATTACTTCTCTCTCTATATATATATATATATATTGCGAATTTATATTCCAATCGATCAGATAAAATCAAATCATTTCAAAATCTGTATTTTTTAAATTCACTATTCATATTTTCGTTATTTCTAACTCGTCTATAACTCTAAACAAAAAATCTCTTAATGCAAACATAAGCAAATAAAAAAGAAAAATCAAATAAAAAACAGTGTTAAGGCCCAAGCTAAAAACCAACCACAAATTCAGCAAAATACAAAAGTCAAGCTCAGTACATAAAATACTGTTATTATTTTATTTAATGAGAAAAACAACAAAAAAAACTGTTTTATTATATGGGAATGGGTTCTGAGAAAATTGCCTAATTACAGCGGATCGTACGAGGATACTTGCATATACCACTATATATACCTCTATAATAAAGAAATGCGGATCTGGATAAGGAACAAGGACAAATGCAAGCTGTACATTTTTTTTTTAGTCTTTCTATTTTCTATATTTCCTATATTAGTTGAAACTATAAAGCCACGACCCGGATAAGGAACAAGTACAGGTAAGCATATGAGCTGACACTGCAGCCGTCTGAGCCATTTTCTGACTAGATATATTTATTTCCAGTACTTTCGGTACTTAAAAAAAATAAATAGCTAATCCGAGTTGGTTAAAAAAAAGAGACGTATTTGAATATTTTCGAAAAATTTATTATATAACCATTTAGTGATACATATCTTTTGTATATATTTTTTATATAAAGTTTTTTTTTTTTTAATCGACATTAGTATTTGCTTAGTACTTGTTTAAAATTAATGCCGATTAAAGTTTGTTTATGAAATGTATTTTTAAGATATACTTTCTTACGAACACAATGCGGATATTTCACTATTGATAATAATATATATATATATATATTTATTTTCTGTTTTATATTAAGTTTAATTTAGGCCTTACAAGTTTAATAAGAAACATTTATAAAATATTCGTTGTAAATATTTTAACCGCCATCTACAAATATGATGTAAAAGCTTACATACTGTGTAAAAAAATATTTTCACGCGGTTCTTGGGTGTGTGCATGTAGTACAATTAATCGTGAACACCTCCTTTATTAATGTTTTTAGTTATGAAAAATAAACATACTTAAATTCTTGATAAGAGCAGCTAAAACAAAAGAAAGCTTAATGAAAGACGGGAGGAGACAAAAAACAAATGGAAACAGAGGAGAAAAAACGAAATGAATATAAATAAATAAATACAATAAAACAATTATAGCTATATTAATATTTAAAGAAAAAGAAACTGAACAAAAAGTTGATTTAAAAAAAATAATTTGCGAGTTGAAAAAATAAATTTAATTATATAAATATTTGGAAGGGGGTTGGGTTGTAGGTTGTAGTAGGGTTTAGCAAAGAAAATAAATGACAGCAAATTTAGCTATATAAATATAAAAAAAGGAAGCTGAAAAATGAAATCAAACAAAATTTAATTATTTAAATATTAAATTAGAAAAGGTTCTCTTACAGCAAATTTAATTATGCACTAATTTAAGAGCAAATAAATAAATAAAAAAGTTGTAAGCTGTACAAAAAAAGAAAGCAAATTTACCATTTAACAAAAATAGATATATACTTATATTTAAATTTTATTTCAAATAATCTCCGTAGGAGAAAGAGATGTTCGATTTAGTAATCGTTGATTCTCATCTATGCAGCTGCCCCCGTCGCCCTATTTGCCCTTTCCCCTTCAACGAACTTGGAAATTAATTTGCAAATGTATTTTCCGCCTTTTTTAGAAGCAGCCGAACACAAAATTGATTTGCATTTTATATATTTGTTTAATGGATATTGTAAACTCCGTTTAATCTCTTAAAAACGCATTTTTAGGTTTTTCTGTTTTTCTTTTTTCTAATCTCCATATAGTTTTTTGTTTGCTGTATTATTCAGTTTATATATTTATATAATATATTTAAAACATAATTGTGTAAATATGTACGTTTTTGGTATCTTTTACATTGTACTAACTTACTGCATGTGATTAAATAAGTTTTTCAATATTTTGCGCATTTTACTTTTTTTTTGTTTAGTCTCACTCATATTTTATTTTGTTCTACAATTTATTTGTTTATTTTTAACAAAACGAGCAACATAAATAGTATGATTAAAAAGAAATCTAAATATTACAATAACATAAGGTCTCACATAATAATAATTAATTATAATAATATTTATCATTATTAATTATTAAAAATAATAATAATAATCAACTTTAGTATTTAGTTTCTGGTTGGACTAGATTTTTGCATTTGTTCTTTTTCAATAATAAAATTCAAATAATTGTGGGTAGTAAATTAATAATCTGATTTTCAGCGCAAGATATTTCTTTTCGGTTCTGCTTTCAATCTTGTCAATATTGGATTGGCTATCAATATAAATATATAAGTCTTTTTTATTCACATTAAATAGTATGTGTTTAAATTTCTATGAATATTTCTATATATGCGTATGTATTTTGATGTATTGAGTAAATAATATAATTTATATATACATATATATAATAATAATATATATGTAATTTATGTGGGTATTTAATTTATGCCTTATCACTTAAAATTACTGCCTATTTATCAGTCAACTTAGAAAATTATATATATATATTATATTCTGACACCGAGAGAGAGGAGTACAGATTTATATATATATATATATATATATGTATATATATATACACATATTGGTTATGCAGTTAATTTTTGGTAATCGTATTTGACTAAAATGGTTAATTGTAGTAATTAAATGTGATCTAAAGTCTAGAAATGGATTAAAACATACCGCTTACATAGAATACTATGTCAGTTAAATAAACTAGAAAATATTTCATATAATTGTTTATATTTACATGCTTTCTGTCTGTCTCTCTGTCTGTCTGTCTGTGTGTCTGTTTGTCCTAGCTCGCATGTTTTGTTTTGTTTTTATTCCTGATTTAAATGCGTCAATTATTAATATTAATATTGAATACGAAATCGTTTTACAACACTGGGCTGCAAATGTAGCCATATGCATTAAGCAAACACACCAACCAATCGCTGAAATGTTGCACAGAAGTATGGAACATATGTATATACTATGTATGTATGTATGTACAGTTGCGCTCAAAATAATAGTGGCATTTAATAAAAATATAAATAATTATTTATGTAACAAAAAAGTGAAGCAGACGTAATTAATAGTTTTTTTTAATCATTGTTTAGCCGAGAAAACTGCCTTTTCTCTAATAATGTAAATTTCAATAACAATTTCATAAAAATAAATATATAAAAATTATTTTTAGGACTTTAGCTATTCTAATTTACATTTCAATAATCAAAAGTAAATAGCAAATTAATAAATTAAAATTAATAAATTCAAGGACAATTTAACTGCAAGTGCTTACTTATTATCAGTATTGATTTGCATGTGTTTAAATTTAATTTTATAATTTTGTAACTATATTTAAAATTGTTTTTTTTTCACACTACCATTTTTTTTTACCGCAGCTGTGTGATTAAGCTAAAATGCGCATGGCGTGATAAACGATCGAATGGCAAATGGGACAAATGGATTCGATGGAGACACAAATCTGATTGGCGCAATCCATACAGAACATGTTGTGTCCACAGGGCACCAAAGCCGTTGTCACTTCCCGTTCGTTGCACACAAAACACTCGCGATGCAACTTGTCCGCGCTCGAGCGTGACTGACTGTTAACGGTTGGATTACAGTTGTTGCTGCTGTTACAGTTGCTGTTGTTGCTGTTACAGTTACCGTTGCCGTTAAGTTTCAGGCTGTGCTCGGTTAACAGTGAGTCAGTTGGACTGATCGATGCAGTCGGCGAACAATTGGCAGCCGCTGTTACCGTCTGTCTGTCTGTCGTGGGCAGACTCCAAATACTGGGCGAGTCACCAATGCCTTCATCCACATCAATTGAATCGTTTAAATTCTTCCATATGTTTAACAGTTCTGGCGGTGTATTAATGCTGCTATTGGCACTGTTATTGGTGCTCTTTGTGGACGCTGTTGAGGAGGCCGACGAACATGAGCGCGTCAACATGTTCGATGAAACAACAGTGTTTGCTGTAACTGTGGCTGCTGTTGGACAAAATGTTAAGCTTTTCGATGTGCGATATTTTGTATGTTGTTGCTGCTGCTGCTGTTGCTGGTGCTGCTGCTGGTGGTGGTGCTGTTGCTCTTGTTGATCGTTCAACTCTGTAGACAAAAGTGAAAAATTTGCATCGGCTGCTGTTAAGCCTCCAGCTGCTGTTACGCATGTTGCTGTTAAGCCTGTTGCTGTTAAGCCTGTGGCTGTTAAGCCTGCTGCTGCTGCTACACCCGTTGCTGTTCCTGAAACTAGTTCCGCAGTGGCAAAACAGCCAACTAAATTATGAACTGGCATATTTATGGAATTCTCGCTATAATTGGATAAATCGCTCTTATAAATAGATGACAATAAATCGGAATTGAGATCATCGTTCAATATTTGACTCAATGTATTAATCGTATGCAATGTGGCAAATTCCGACGAATCCAATGATTCACTGCCAGCAGCCGAGGCGTTCTCATTCAACTGCCCAGCACTGTTGTTGCCGGTGCGCAATGCAATATGTGCCTCGATTTGTTTGCGTGCCGTTTCCACATTTTCCGGCAAGCCGGTGACCTCAAAAATCGGTTCCTTCTCCCGCGAAGGGGTCACAATGTATGTTTGTGTCTCCTGCTGAATGTGTTTAATTGTTGCGCCCTTGGGACCGACAACGAGACCAACAACTCGATAGGGCACGCGCACCTGTATTGTGATCTGACCGGGCAGACACGGCGGGCCCGACTGAGCACGCGACACAATGCCAACGGCTAATGTAGATGAGCCAACAGCTGTTGTTGCACTGTTACTGCTGCTGTTATTGCCGCTGTTGTTGCCGCTGTTATTGCTGCTGCTATTGCTCGATCCATCAATCGAAGGCTTGCGCGATGCTCGTATCAAACTGAAATGATCAGCTGCCGAGAGTATTTCCCGTTTGGCCTTGTTCACGTCCTCCTTGCGACCGGTCACCACGAAAACGGGCTCCTCTCCACGCACCGGGGTTTTAATGTACGTGTTTGTCTTCGCCCGTAAGGCTTTTATCTTGCAGCCTGATTGATTAATTAATAATCATTTAATTAAGTTAGCAATAAATGACTAAGAATTTTATTTTGTAATCAATATATTAATAATAATTTAATTATAAGTAATTAATTAATTGCTGAAGTACATGAAACAAATAAAATTCAATTTAGTAAACAATAAGTGAAGAATTCAATTCAAAGAAAATAATTAATCAATGAATATTAACTAAATTTTAACTAAATAATCACTTCAAAATCAATAATAACTGAATTTAATAATAATAATACTTCAATTTAATAATCATTAAAATTACTAGTAACTCAATTTTAAATACCTGATCAATTTTGAATACATTAATAATTTAATTTATTTTAATAGGCAACCAATTAATAATAGTTTTATTTCATATTTATTAAACTAAAAATAATTCAATTTTATATTATCAATAAATTAATAATAATTCAACATTAAGTAATTAAGCATTTCCTTAACTGATAAGTGAATAATAATTTAATTTACTAATCAATTAATAAATATCAATTCAATTTAATAATAAGTTCTAAGTAATAAAATAATCAGAGTTGCAACGAAAGCTCACATCGACCGTTCGAACAAGTTTGTTATCGAACACGCGCCAAACATTTCTAGTTGCCGATCGCTGAATTGATTATGTTCGATGCAACTCTCTCTCTCTGTGCATAGCTGTTTTTTTTTTCAATTACAAAAATTTGAAAACATTTCTAGTGCGTGTGTTGCTATTATTTATTACCTTCAACTGTAAAATAAGCTTACCTTGTCTGCCCACGATTTCGGCAACATGTTCGGAACTTGGCACTGGAACACATTCGGTCATATTCTGTGACTTCTTCGATCTATCCTCGAGTCCAACGCTGGGCATCAACAGCCCCGAACTGCCGCTCGTCGCCAGATCATTTCGTGAAAAAGCAGCAGAGACAACATTTAACGAACCCAGATCGAACTCGTGCTGCGGTTGTTGTTGTTGTTGCTGCTGTTGTTGTTGCTGTTGTGCGCTGTAGTTTTGATTGTTTGTCTCGCTTAAGCCAACCATTGTCAGTTCTAAGGCCAGCTGTAAGGTGCGCGGATCATCGGACAATGGCAGCGGCTGCTGATGTTGATGATGCTGATGCACTTTATTCACCTGCTCAATCATTTGATGCTGATTTAGTTTGCGCATTGAATCCGTCATATTAACATTAATGTTGATGTTGTTAAGCATTTGCGACATTTTCGAACACTAATGACACCGATTGTTGATTTTTTATATTGTCTTTTGATAGGATGCAACGAAAAATGCCGACAGACAAATTGAACAATAATTAATACATCAACGTCATTTTCCCTAAATATAAAGAATAAATATTATTATTATTTTTTATTATTTTTATTTAAAACTCACCACTTGTCGCCCATGCGCCATTCTCATTTTCGTGTATTTTGTCTATTTTCAGCTAATATGCTCTTTATGATATTCCATTCGAAACCGTGATTTCAATTCGCGTATAAACTTAAATAATGCATGTGTGTGTGTGTGTATAGCGATCTAGACTTTACACCTATACATACATACCGCTGCTTTGGCATTTGGCTTTGGATTCCTCTTCTGCTTCTTCTTCTTTTTTCTGCAAGACAAAAATACACAAATGCATTTGGTATACATACACACACAACACGCATCTGCGTGCGAATACATGTATAGGCATGTACACTCGCACACAGGCGGACTAAACAATAATATAAAAAAAAGTGCTCACATTACAAGGCTGCCTGTTTTCGTACACCATTCACATTATGCTTTTACTTGCCACTTTATTTTTTTTTTACATGTGTAATGATAATCATTTTTGACCGTTTTTTTGCCATTGCCGTTTTAGCCGCGTTGCTTCCGTATACACATATATATCCGCATTCTATGCTTCTGCTGCTGCTGCTTCTTCTTCTTCTTCTTCTGCTGCCTCACGTTGAACAACCCCTAACAAGGCTTGTGTCACTCACCCTGCCACAAAACGCTCTCTCTCACTCTCTCTCTCTCTCTGTTTTTTATGCCCCATCCCCCACCATCTACTACATATCCTTCCTTAAATGTGTATGCCCATGTCAGTATGTATGTGTCTATATGTGTGCTTTTTGCTAAAAAAAAATATTTTGCTTTTGATTGCTTAAGCATTAATGTTAGTTTGCAACTAAACACAGACACAAGCACAAGCACAACTTACACACCGACACACAAGCACATAAGCTATGCATACTACACAGTTGCCTGCGTTAGGATCGCCAGCCACGCCTCGTCATTTGTATAGCATAGGATATCTACACACACACATGTATGTAAAATGCACAAACAATTTGGGCAACACCACACACAACACTCACGCATTATATTGCTTACTTTTTCCGTATTAATATCGTATTAATTTTTAATATTTTTTTTATATTTTTGCCGGCTGCAGAATTAATTTCTTTTTTGCCGGCTTCACAAATTAGCATACACATTTAACATGTATCGAATGTTAGTGAAACAGACACACCTAACAGCATGATAGCAGCGCACGAATAACATCCATTTTAACAACATGCTTTGCAACTGTTGTTGAGTTTATGTTATAGGCATCGGTTAACCAATTTGAGTAATTTGCGGTACGTGCATTCTGTTGCGCAGCTACGTTACGCATATCGTTTTGGTCTTTATTTTTAAATTTAAATGACTAAAATTGCTTCTATTTCATTTATGTGAAATGCAATTGATAATTAATTATCAAATGAAAAGAAAGTACAACGCCAACTTTTAATCTGTAGGTTTTACGGAGGCTGTTATGTGTAAACTTAAGTGAAACGTAAGTTCAATGTTGACTCAGGTATGCTGTTATGTGTAAATTTAACGTAAACGTATTAAGTCTAAGTATGAAGACTCTACGAGAACTGTTAAGTGCAAATTTAACGTTGTGAAACACAACGTTAAGTTTAAATCTGTTGGCTTTACGTAGACTTGTCATGGAATATTTTTAATCATTTTTATCTCCGAAATCAGTAATTAAATATTTATTTATTAATCAAATCAAATACTACTAAAATAAAATAGAGGCGTACTTTTCAAATGACTGCAGCACTGGCAAAATGTAATATATATTTATTCGAAACTAGATTTACAGACAACACACTTAACATTAGTGATAATCGAGCTATGATTGTTAAATGTATGTTATATGTACGTAATGTTAATGCGAAAGTAGGAGGAAATGTTCGTTCTGGTTTGAATTACATAATAATACTTGCAGAGTTGCCACACTATTTTAAATACTTTTTTAAAGCCAAAGATCCTGCTTAAAAACAATTGCATATTTGGTTTTCATTCGATAATCTATGTTTATGTATATATATATATATATATATATATATATATATTTATTTATACGAGTAATACTTTTTCTTTTGAAACCCGGCATTTTTTTTCCTTTCATTTTCTTTTTGGATACGTATTTATGTCGATAGCCATTGCATATATATTAATAACATATAAAGTAAATTCATTCTACAGTGGATTTGGAAGGGCTGTAAAGCTAATTACATAGTAGTTATTGCTGCTGCTGTTGTTGTTGTTGTTGCAGCAGCTGCTGTTGTTGATGATGACGTCTTTCACGTGCTCTTTCTATGTGTCGCTTACGTTCCTCTTTCGTCCAATAGCGTCCGATCTTCACCTCTGATATTGTGTCATCCTCTGTTGTGGTCAACTCGCTGTTGCGTATACTCTTACGTATGCCAACGCTTACGTTATTGCGCACTGGTCGCTTCACAATATATCGGGTGCCATCTGGTCTTCGTTTTACCTTCCACACCATTGGTATCTCTTCGGTGACATTATCTGCGGTGACTAGTATCGAACTTGGCTTCTGTGGTACTGTGGTAGTTTTATTTGCAACCTTGGCGAATAAAAAATAATAATAAAAAGTAAATGTATTTTCATCAATTGTGCTGCGGCAGGCGTTACAGCGCCAACTGGGATTGTTTGGCGTTGCCAGAAAGTGAGAACAGTCATTGTTCAGTTGTCGTTAAACACGGTCAATAGACTTGTTCAGTAAACAATTGTTAATGAACATGCAACGAATTAATACAAATGAATTAATTAAATACTCAACAAGTGTACAAAGGAAACTCATATCAATTACCCACTAATTATAACTAACAACAACAAGCTTCATAATTAATATGCACTTTCATAGCACTCAGCTTAATAGCGTTTACAAGCAAATGATTCGATCAGTTGTCGTTCAGTAGCACAATTTTCAACTTAATAATAATAATAATTACCTCCTGACTGCTCACAAAATGATAGCGACTCAAATTGGGAGCATTAAATTGGGGACATTGAGCCAGTTGCTCATCTGCTGCTGCTGTTGCAGTTGTTGTTCCAGCTGCAATTGCTGCTCCTGTTATTATTGGTTTGGCTCGCATTAATTTCGAGTCCAGCTTGAGCGGAAACGGAAGCGAGTCATCTCCGCAGACTTTACTCAAAATGGCGACATCTGCAATTTAGAAGAAAAAGAATTTGAATAAAGTTAAATATATATTGTTTATAATAAATATACCACTGGGCGTATTTTGTTGTAAGCGAGGCGTTGCTTTGTTGGCAAAAGGCAACATTAAAATGTTGCCAATTGGACTGGTGATAAGATTATTATCAGTGGCAGGCTGTTGTTGGCCTGCAACTATTGGAACTGAATCTAGTTCTATATTATTGGCGCCATTTTGTTGCTGGCGAGGCGAAGCGCTGTTATTTGAACCACCAGTATTATAGGCACTTGATGAATTCTCCAGCTCCTCGTGCTGATGCAACACCTGATTGTGATGCAAAAGCTGATGTTGCTGCTGCTGATGATTGCTGCTGTTCATTTCCGGTTCGATATTTGTGGCTGCTCCGCTGCTGCTGGAACCACTCGTATTTGTTGTGATTCCGCTTCGCAATGTGTAAACTCGATGCGATGAGGAAACGCGATTCTTTTGCTGTTTATTATTATTAATGGAGAAACTAGAGCGACTTGCCAAAGTGTGCACGTTGCGTTGCTGTGATTTGATTCCCAGCCATTGAGCCACACGCTGTGTTTGTTGTTGCATCTCCAAAATATCCGTTTCGGCAGAACAGGAGCCCAGGGCTGTCATATAATTGGAACTTTGATATGGTGAACAGTAGAGTGGTTCTGGTTCCGTTTCCGTTTCATCCTCGGGTATCGTTTCGTAAATATGTTCGCTCTCATCATAATCATATAATTTCGCTTTTGCAACACTTTGCAAAACTGCATTTGTTGGTGGCGTTGGCGGTGGCGGTTGGCTTTTAACCAATATTTGATTTAAATTGCGCGTCTTTGTCTTATCGCTGCATGGAACTTTTTTCATTGATGTTTCGGCATTTGCTTTCTTGGTTTTGGCCGTTGAACTGGTTCCGGTTATTAGTTCGATCACCGGTTTGATTGACTGGCGTTGTGTTAGCAACACTTTGTCTAATTTATCGACAACATTTGTGTAGTCATCGGTAAGGAAACTATTCGCATATTCAAAATTACTCTCCATATCTTCTTCATCATCGTCTTCATCGTCATCAACGTCAACGTCATCATCGTCGCCATCCTCATCTACAATCTCGTCATCATCATCGTCATCGTCGTCATCGTCATCCTGGAAAAGAAATTAATTGTTTTATATATAATATAAAAAATTAAAGAAAATCGAATGGTCCCTTGAATTGGTTCGCTTGAGCTGCTCACTTAACTGCACGAAGGTGAAATTATTACCCAGCTATATGAACATTAAGTTTAATACTCACTTACTGCAAGACAATAAGTGAGTTTGATCGGCGAACTTGAACGAACTAAATGAGCGAGCGGACGAACTAAATTGATCCATTACTCACCGGAAATAAAAGTCGACTGACCAGCAATGTGATTGCCGTATTATTTTCGGCAATTTGCGTTTCAGCTTGTTTTCGACTTTTCGTGTCCGTGCCATTAATACGTAGTATTTGATCGCCACGTCGTAGGCGACCATCTCTATACGCAATGCTCTCTGGCTTAATATCACTAATGAACACATCCTCGCACACATCGACATCCGCTTCCGCATCGACCTCCGCAGCGGCATCAGCTGTTTTCTCTTTATATATCACAGGCTTAATACATTCAACGCTGTCCTTGTTGGTCAAGAATCCATTGTTGCAACAAACACTCAATCCAATTAAATCACTTGCCGATTCGCTTTTCACCAACGTCACTTCCTGCAAAAGAAAGTAAACAAAAATTGAGTGAGAGAGAGCGAGAGAGACTTAAACTCACCTCAATATCGATTTCCGGCTCCAGGCATTGTTCGAACAGATTATGTTCCCGCTCGATAAAATGATCGGCTATCGTTTGAACTAGTTCATTGTTGTGATCGGAACCCCCGCGATTCTTTTTCAAATCGACAAAATTCTCAATCGTTTGCGTCTCCTTCGTGGCCGACGACGAAGGCTCAGGATTGAAAGAGCGCAAGCTTAAAATTATTTGATTCCGTGCTGCTGCTGCTGGCAGCGATAGTATCGCATTCGTATTGGTGGCCACCTTTGTTGTTGACATTTGCGCATGCTGGTCACCTTTGGCCGCATCGACGTCATCAGCACTGATCGAATTTCTTTCTTTGATTTGCTTGCGACGTAATTCAACAACTAGATTTTCTTTTGCTTGAAGGAACATTTGAACCGCTTCATAATTGGACAATGATGTAATATCGCTACCATTAAGCTGTAATTAATCACAAAAAAATAAATAAATAACAATAAACGGGGCGAAAATTGTGTACAAGCATGCATGCATGAACATGCACACATTCACATACATCAATACACGCACACAGACACAAAACGATTACTTTTTAAGGGGAGGGGTATTTTAGCCGTCGCTTAACGCACCTTTAGAACAACATAGTCCAATTCAACAACACCAACACCGTTATTCGAGCACATATTGTATAACAAATTACATATTTAGATGGCCCTGTTTTTTTTGTTCGTTGCTAGAAATTTACACGCACACAACAACAGAAATACAGACATCGCTGAATTCGCCGAGACCGTGTGACCAGTGCAGCGTTTCGTGTAAAACGGCAAGACTAATATTGATAAACAATGAAAATACTGTAAGCATAAATGCACATTTAAATACCTGTTTGTAAGTAAAAATATATGGTAACTCCAGAAATAATGTATGTTACTCATGCATGCAGTCACTCTATTATTAGTGAAAGCTCCTTTTATGCCAGTAATTATATATGGTCACTCTAAATATTAAATTGTTGCAATTATTACTAATTGCCATACAAAATAAGTAAGAATTTATTGACAAAATAAAAAAAATGGACACACTTATCAGGTTATTTACACGTTACACTTAAAATTTAACCTTTACGCAGTTATTTACATTTAAATTTTGCTTGCCAAAAAAAAATCCAAAAAACAAAAGCAAATAAAATTCATTAATTAGCGAAAATTAGATGCGATGTAAACAAACATATTACAGGTACATTTCTAACGTATTTATGTATATGTATGTGTATATATATGTGTGTATGTATGTACATAACTATGCATATGTATGAATATGTATATATATATATACGTATACATATATATATATATGCGGATGTTTTGGTGTGTTGGTAAATGCATAATTTGAAAATGAATTTTTTAGGAACAGCTGCAACCCTCAACGGACATATTTGGTATAACACTCAACACGAGATTGTGATTATCATCGAAATACAACAAGCTTAAGGAACTCATTTTGGTTGGTGAACAGCATGGCGTCGCCGATGTTGTCAGTGCCGTTATGTGCGTATGCGGATATTGTTCCAAATACCCCACACGACAATCACCGCTGCAAAAGTAGGCATCGAATGATGTTGGCGCCACCACGAAATGCCAACCGAAACTGGTGAAATTGACCTTGAGCGGATAACGACAACATCGCATGTCGTGATCACTTTCCGTGCAGTCCATGAAAACGCTGCGTTTCCGTCGGTGCTTCTTTTTCGTGCCGATTTCAATGTGAACGGTCTGTGTACAAAAAAGAAGTAAAAGACAAAAAAATAAAAATAAAGAAAAAAAGAAGAAAAACCAAAATAAAATATTTTGAAGACAGAACAAAAAAGAAAAGAAAAAAAAGAATAAATATAAAAAGGAAATGAAAAATAAGAAAGAAAAAATATTATAAATAGAAAAAAAAAATAGAGGGGAGTTTGTATATTTATCGATAAGTATCTATTTGTATTTTAAAAAAGGTAAATAAATAAGGAAGACGAAAAGAGGAAAGAAAAAAGAAGAGTAGTTTACATATTTATCGATTTTCGATAAGTATTTGTATTTATATATTTTACCAGTGGATTTTTACTGCTTGAACCGTTGTCCATTGTCACAATCAAGGGTCGCATCCATGGCTCGACGCCTTTGATGAGTATTTCATGTGTGTGATTTGTGTCCGTCGTTTGACCGGCAGCGCCAAAAAGTGGCTTCAAATCGACATTAACCCATTGTCCCTGACCCGAGGGTATTTTGTGACGAAACTCAAACATTTTTGCCTTGTGTGTATAATTACTGCTATTCGTGCGACGAATCGGCCGATGTAATGCGACTATGATATCCTGACTCTGCTTGGAATCGGCGAACTCTTCAAGGATTTTGGGTTGATGGCTGCGAATCCAATCAAACCCACGCAAATATAAATGGAGCGTCACATATGAGATATCCGAGTGGCCTGTATCGAATTTAAAGCGCAGCACATCCGATTTACGATTATGGCGCAGGTGTGGCTCCTTATGTTCTATATAAAAATTAATTATATGTATACAATAAATAAAAGTAATTAGCAGTTGTTCCTACTGGGTGGCGAGGGTTAAAGTATTTGTTACATAGCAGTGAACAAATGACAGCGCTTGATACATCAATCAAAGTTAATAGTTTTTTGAGCAACTTGCCAGAGAAAGCCGAATTTTTAGGCATGCTTTCAGCAAGCCTAGTAGGCAAAGTAATTATATAGTATTGAGCGTTTGACAGAATGCACTTGAATTGATTTGCACTGAACGACAACTGCAATATCAATGCAAGCAGCCTGCAAGAATATTTCAAGATTATTGTTCATGTATATGTAAGTGGTAGGGAAGAGTTATATAGCATTGAGCAAATCACACAGTGCAAATATTAAATTTAATTAAAAGGAATAAAACAGCTGTGCTATCAAAGCAAGCAGCCTTCAGTAGCAAAACTTAAACCGCGCTTTCGGCAAGGCAGTTGCTTAGCATTAAGCAAATGACACTGCAATGAAATGAAATGAAGCAAGCAGTCTGCTTTGGGGGTATTCAAGCTTCTATAAAACTATTTATTTATATATTTATTTATGTGCATTTTACTTACGTTCTGGAAACACATATATGCTGCTGATGTGCGAAAGAATGCTCTCGTGTTCGCCATTGTCCCCATAAGCATCCGCATCTGCATTCAATGTAAAATCACTGACGAATTTTCGCTGCTCATCGAAATTAAAATTCTGAATAGATGGTAAATAATCCTTAAAAGCATTCGTATCGTCAGCCTGCATTTCAGCCGACGAATTTTCAAGCGATGCTGTTGGATTTTCTGTATTTGATAACGTTTTGTCCATTGTCCTTTTTTTTGTTGTGCTCAAAATGGTTGCATTGTAGGTTTTATAGAAATTCTCCAAGATATTCTGTGGCACTGCGATGGGTTTGGTTATGTTCGGCAGACGCTTCAAATTCAAACGCATTAAAATGTGCATTTTGATCGACTCGAGACTGTCCTGCTTGGCCTTCTCGCGCAGCTGACGTTGTAGAACACTGTCGCCGTTAATTAAACTGTTGCGACTCATACTAGTCGCTGGCAGAGCAGCACTCGCTGCTGGCAGCTCGAGTCCTGCTTTGCTACTGATGATGCGTCGATTCGACACTTGCGACTCTCCCGGCTTACTCGGTTCGCTAAGCTCTCGCTGCTCGTTCGGTTCGTTAAGCTCGCTTTGCTCGCTCCGCACGTTCGTTAAGTTTGCATATGTATGTGTCACATTATAATTGCTATCTTCGCTTAATGAAAGCGTGCTAAAAGCATTGCTTGCGCCTCTCTCCCCATCAACAACTTTCGATGCAGTCGGCGTTGCCATTGCCTGCTGATTGTTTACATCTTGCGCCGTGGCTAACAGCAAAAGCATTGACATTAGAATTGTGGTCGCATAACGGGCTACTAACATACGCAGCCGCCAGCTACTGTTATGCAGATGTAGTTGTTGTTGCTGCGGGCGTCGGCAGCAGCAGCGCTCGCCATTCGAATTCGATGTCGAAGTCTTTGCAGGATGTGCTGCATCGCCGTCCATTTGTATGTAGAACTGATCGACAGATTTTGTGCAGCTTTTCGATTTCCAAACCGGTCGCTTTCTTTGTTCTGCTCTTTTGCTCAACAATTCGGCAGCCATCTTTTTTTGAATTTGTATTGTGTTTGTTGCTGAAATTAATAAGATCAGATTTGGGCGCCTATTTAATTTAATTTTCAATTTATTGAATAAAAATATGTATATATAATAATTAAAATAATTGAAAAAAATATATAATTAATATATTTCATATTTTTCAATCAGATTTGCAAATGGGTCCTCGCAAAGTGTTCGATCAACCCTCACCAGAATGCGGCACAGCCCAAGTTTGAAGAGTATTCCAGCTCGACCACCTATTTTTTGTTGCGAAATGTAGCCTTTTTTTAAAGATGTGCTACAGTTGCGGTTAAAATAATAGCACCACACTACGATCGATTTTATTATGATTAATATAAATAATATGTAAGACAAAAATCAAATAATATAAAAATAATATATATTATAATAATAAATAAATAGATTGAAAAAGCTGAATAAAATTCTTCTATCACTTCTAAAAACTTATTCATAAGTTGCTTAAGCTTTTAAAAATATTTCTTGTGCGATTTGTGCTATTACTATGATTGCATCTATATTTAGTTGTCGAGTATATTTTAAACAATTATTATTTGTGTTAAATAGGTAAACAATAAGTAAAGAAATAAAAGTAGCTTTGTTTATTAATTAATCATGGTAATAATTAATTTACGAATAGTATTTACTTTATTATTTAAATTAATATTTGTAATAATGCATAATAATTAATAACTGTTTATTGTTTTGAATTGGTATTCATTAATTATTATTTAACTGATAAATAATAATTATTTTAATCATTATTTAATTAGTGTACAACAAATATTTTATTTTTATTTTCACTATTTTAATTAATGAAGAATAACTAATCATTATTTTCTTTTTTTAATTATGATTTAATTCATGAATACTAATTAATAATTAGCAACTAACATTTCACTTGTGCGATTTAAATGTCCAGTTCTGTACATATATAAACATTATTATTAACATTACTATAAATATGTATATAAGTATGTGTAAGTGTGTGCACTCACCAGAGATTTTCTTATCCAAGTAAGACCAATCAGCAATCAGCAGCTACAATCACTTTAACAGTTTCAATCTCAGCATATTCTGCTTTATTTAATGTTATTGTTCACTTTACATATATAAACACATATATATACATACATATATATATATATATATATATATATATATATATATGTATATAGACTTTATTTCAAGTACAATGCATTTTTTGCTCAAATTGAAGCCGGTGGACAACGACGACTTTTTATTTATTTAATGCCGAATTTAATAAATTTGTGTGATAACAGACATACATATGTATGTGTGCGTGTGTGTGTAGAGATATTTACTCTCACTTTGGGCTCTGTTGTTGTTGCTGTTCTTTCTCTGTTAGCAGCAGCAGCGCAGCAGCAGCGGCGTCAGCAGCAGCCGCATTCATTGTTGTAGTTTTTTTTCGCGCTTGTTTATTCTCTGAAATTGCAATGCTTTAATGTACACACACACACATGCATATGCATGAGTGGAATAAAAGAATATGTGCATGCATGTGTGTGTGTATGCGTTTTATACTCAGAAGATAATGTTGATGATGATGATGATGACGTTGATCACACTCTATTGTATTCAATTAAATCCATTTATAAACATAATCAATTTTTGTGCTCTTGAACTTCAGTTCACTGCTGGAAAGTGCAGTTATTTGCTTGCACACATTCATACATAAATACATATACATGCTCATTAGCATATATATATAAACAAACCTACACATACACATACATATAATTGCACAAACATTCTTAAATCTGTGCAAATACAATTTATTACGTACAGAGATAACATATTTAAAGACGTACGAAATATATATATATATATATATATGTATGTCTGTATGTGTGTGTTCGAGAAATTCTATTTTGATCATTTAGCAAAGTGTCTGTGTGTTGTGTGTATAAATATAAAGTACTAGATATACGTATACACATACACATACTCTCACTCTCTCTTCCTCTATGTATATGTGTGTTTGTGTAATTCGCACATTTGTCAATTATAGATTTCACTTGTTTTTCGATTTTCGAAAATTGCAACGCGCTTCTTTCGAGCTTTTTTTTCGAGTTGGCGAATATCACACAAAACGAAAACGAAAACAGCGCAGCTGGCAGCTGGTAGCAGACAGCGATCGGGATAAGCAGAATGGGCAGCGATATACAACGGAGCCTGAGCGTGCCATATAACAACTAACTGACAGATCCGAATCCCACCATCCATACAACCACACACACACATACATAAGCACGAAGAAGAAGCAGCAGCAGCCTCTGCTGCTCCGCCGTTGAGGATGATGAGTGTGCGCTGCGACGTTCGCTTAGGGCACCAGGTCCCATTTGTATGTTGTATGTGTGTGTGTGGGTGGGCGCAAGCATTTCATATCGTTCCACACTCTTCGCTCTCTCACTAACTCGTGCGCTCTCTTGCTCTGCGCTCTTCTTGGCAATTTCTTTCATTGTTTGAATCCGTCACCTTTTTGTCAACTGCAGCAGTGAAAAAAAAAACTCTTGTCTGCTTCTAAAATGAACAGCTGCAATTGATGATTTTGCTGATTGCCCCCGTGCTGCGGCCCTGTTTTTTCATTAATATATACACTGGCGAAAAATTAAAACAGCGTTTAATTTAATCCTTGTTATTTATTGATATAATATATATATCTATTTAAAATCTCTCATAAATCTCTGTACAGGGTATTTTCATATCGGCTATTGTCGACCTTCTAAAGCATTCTTGTTCTGAATGTTGTTTGCTTGACACGAAATAAGTCGGGTGGCTTTTTGCGTTAGGCGCCGAATTTGAAACACCCTAATAAAATTTAAAAATTTGTAAAATAATTAAATAATAGCAGAAATAAATAATAATATGGTATTTGAAATAGAATATATAATAACGTAAAAAATAAATGATCTAACAAAATTAAGGCAAGTGGTAAAAATAATTAAGTAATAGTAGATAATATATTGTTAATTCTGCAAACAAAAATAATAAATAAATAATCGATTACACAATTGTCCATAATCGATTAGAACTGCTAATGCTATTTCCATTAGCAAGTAAATTTACCGTTTCGAGTATGAATATGGAATATGAATATCGATAAGAGCTTTCGATTATCGCCAAAGGCGCGCATTTTGAAAGTGCACACAAGGCAAACGCAAAGACAGTTGGACTCAAAGGGAAAAGAGTGCAAAAGGTGTTGACAACTAACGAGTCGCGTCGAGTTTTCCTTTGGATCATCAATTGCTCACTTTTCGATGCCCATTCATCATTTTGTTGCGATTTCCCAACTGGTTTTCAGCGTCTATCTGTTTTTTGTCCCTTAGGAGCTACCAACAACAATTTACTTCCTTCAAAAAAACTTGATTGGAGCTTTTCTTTCCGTGATCATAAATTTTTTCTTCAACTACTTTTCATCAATTATAATTGAAATGTTTATTTATTTTCTATTTTCTACAGTGATTATTTAGCAAATGGTATTGCAGTTAGCAATCCATCTTAATGCGGAAACTAGCCAGTTAAAAATGCAATTTCTTGTTCGGCAAACGATTTCTTGTACTCATTGATCGGTTGTTTTCGTACAGTGAATAAAATGTCGTTCAGTTTCGATAAGTGAGAAATGAGTACAAATTTCGTTCACTTTCGATAAGTAAGCAAAAATTTGCTCACTTAACGAAGTTCAGCAGAGTCCACAACCAAACAAACAAAGCAAGAATTTTTTGTTGGCTGAGTTATGAAAACATAAATTAAACAAGAATGCGCTAGGAAAGAAGGAAACATATGGAGTGTTTGACGAGGAGTTACCCCGTAATTATTAAAATCTGCAATGCTGTTTTTGCTCAATATCATTGGGAACAACATAAAACTAAACGCTGCTAAATATTGTATATCCTCTAGATGCATATGCATGTGTGTAAATTTTCATTGCAAAATACACACACACATGCTCAAGGCTTGCACTTGTACATTTACTACACACACACGCAAACTTCCCCCGATTTTGCACTTGTATCGATGTACACTTGCGGCTTACCCGAATCCTGACCACAGAGTTTGCTTGTATGTGTGACCCAAATGTATAAATTTTGTGTGCATACTTAGCTCTCCTTCTCTCGCTCGCTATTAGCCTGTGTGGCTGTGTGTTTGAATTTGTGTGCTTGAATTTGCCCTTTTTGCTTGCTGCTGCGGCTGTTGTTTTGCTGTTGTTTTTGTTGTTTTACGCTTGTGGGTGCGATTTTGGTTTTGTGGTTTTGACAATAACCAAAAACGGAGTCCTATGCAAAAGCGTGTTTATTTTAATGGAATATAAATATATATATATATATATATAAATATAAATTGATCAAAACCAATATGAGTAAACGTTATTAGAACATCGACAACATTATCGATAATTATGGGCTTTCGTTCAATTAGCGTATACAATGCTTTATGTATGCATGCATGTGTATATGCCAAATTACATTTCACATTTGTATTGAGCAACTTGCCTTGAGAAAGCGCTGAAATTCGGTTTCTTCAATTTATTGCTATTTATTGTTGTGTGCATTGTTCAAGCTTTGTTTTGAGAGCAGATCGAACATTTCTGATCTTGGCTGCTGCTCCTGCTGCTGTTTCTTTCTGGTCCCAGCGTGTGCCCAACAAAAAAACAGCGTGCGCCGCTTGGCAAAGCATGCGAAACACTTTTCGTCGAGATCATTTTTTGTGAGCAGTCCTTTTGTGCTGGCAACCCTCGCTGCATGCTAAATGCTCGAGTAAAGAGGGGAATGAGGAGGGGTAACTGAGATCGGTTCTCGTGTGAAAACATGCAATTATGGTTTTGTTTGTGCCGTTTGTTCTTAAGATTCCACGTACTACAACTGATTCCATGTGCCGTTCTTGTTATTATTTTGAATTGTGAAAGCAGAAACAAGCTGTGGAGGAGCAGATACCATATAACAAATATTTTGTTATTTATTTTAATTATATATCTTTTATTATTAAACTATTTATATATTACACACGTGTCAGTAAAAACAAGAGAGAACGTTGCAATCGGGCGTACCTGACTATGAAATACTTTGATACCATACGTAATGCCAGCTGATAACAGGTAGCAAGGAACAGGGTAGCTGCGGCCAAGAAATACTGTCCTAGTTTGCCATTCAAATTGCGGTAGATATAAGCTAGTAACTTTCCTTCGAAGTTTTGTAACTGTAGCTCTTAAATTACGGGTCATATGGGTTTCGGTGTGGCCGTGGTCCAAAAAATGTATATGCCGATCATGAAAGAAGTTCACCGCCAAGTTATTTTTTATGTTCGGTGACTCTATCTTTAAAATTGTCGGAAATGTGCGAATTTATCGGTGGCGGAACATCGCCAGCAACCTACCCACCAAATTTTGGTTGATACCTTCGGTATCACGGTATAAATGTATGGATAAATATATCTAAATTAACTGAGATGTAAGTAATAATTTAAAATTGTGTAATTAAATAAAATTACATAAAAATTAAATCAAAATGTATACAATTGAAGTAATTAACTCATTTAAAATATAAATATGTATATTAAATAAATAAATACTTTATAAAGCAATTTTCAAGCAATTACTTTTGTATGCTTAATAAATTAACTTTTAACGTTGCATTGACTGATTTTAATTAATTTGTACTTATTATATTTACATATATATCTTATAAATTCCATTTAAATTTTTAATGCATTAATTATACATTTTACATATTTCTATGATGTTTTTATCTTTAATCAATGGATTCGCCTGATACTTATTAGCTTATATTTGTTGTATTTAATTAAGCATTTAATTATTTTCCGCTTAACCTGTAATTTTTTTTGGTAACAATAGAAATCGGGACTCGCGGACTATTCAAATTTTGGAATAAGTTTGCCTCGTATTAAGTGGAGAAAATGTTGATTTTCCATTTGTTCCACTCAGTTGGCTTTTCAAAACCCAACATTTACTGCCCCTCCCTCCCCTTTTCAAACTGTTTTTTCTACTCCTCCTCAATTTACTTAAATCGCAGGCCACGCAGAAAAGGGAAGACGGCTATTTCGGGTAGTAAGGGGGTTGTTGGGTAGTGAGCGGTTGTAGAAGGAGGGAAGGGGATGCAGAGGGAAATTCATTTGCCTACCACACAAACATTGGGGAAAATATCCAACGTATGCTCTCCAGAAATTTTCTCTGCAAGTTTTTCTAGTCGTTTATTGGAGGCCCTCTGTTCTTATCATCAATACAGTGGATAATCGCTCGCAAGGACGAACTCTGCTTCTTCTATGTGATGCACTCAAAAGAAACAAATTTAAAAATAAATGTTTTTATTTTAACAAATCAATATCTAAAAATTAAAAAATAAGAAGTGGAATTTATAAAATCATCCAGAAAACTAGAATACAATTTTTTTTAAATGTATCTTTCTAAATCAGAGGCTTATTTGTAATTTTGCTTAGATATTTCATAAAAGCCAGATATAATTTAAAGATATTTTTTACTTTGCCCTTTCGTGTCTAAAATTGAGACTAATTTATTTCAGAGCATACTATGTATTAATATATATAATATGTATAACATATATAGTACATGTAATATATTCATATATATTTTTTTTTGTCTACTGGTGCAGCGCATCTGCTAGTCTTTTAGACTTTGTTTTTTTGCTTATTCCCAAATTTGATTCTAATCCGTTGATAATATTTCTCGACTTTGTCGAATTTTGATATTTCGCTCGGATGCTTTTAATGCTTTTTTCAGCAACGCTTGTGTGCCTATGCGTGTGTGCGTGTGGGTTTGTCGCAGACACACAAAAAGAAAAAACAAAGAGAGGTAGAAGGGTGCAGAGAAGGCAGAAGAGCAATAATAAGAGTAAGTAGTATGTAATAACAAAAATATTTAGACATGTTAAATGCTGCTCTGTGAATGGGTAGAGGGAGGGGGAGTTGAATGTAACTGTAACTGTAATGGTAAGTGTAACGGTGGCTGTTGTTGAATCTGTTGAATCAGATATCTTTAAACGGTTCGCTACGCAATTACAATACCAATTTTGGAGAGCACATTTAGAGTTGGTAATAGCCCTACTATTTTTTAGAGAAGTGTAGAAGCAGAAGCAGAAAATCGAAAATCTTATTGTTTGCCTCCAGATTCACCGCTTTCAAAATATTTCAATCGTAAATCGATAGTCTACATAAATATATAAATAAAACTAGATACATATTTATAATTGTAAATACAATTGTATAAATATTTAAATGTACATATAAATTGGCAGGGGTATCTATAAAAATAATTCTAATATTCTAAAAGTTTTTCAAATTACACAAAGAAATTATTTGCTAATAATAGAAAGTACTGCTTAAAATAGAAAAAACAATTGAATAAATGTAAAAAAATTTATTTCGTATATATACATATTATTTATTATTTTATAGGATGTTATTTATAAAGAGCATTTAAAGAGCATGAATATTTTATTATTATTAATATTATTAGTACTAGTTTAGTTGTTTTAAATTAAGGTTTATTTAATTATTATTTGTATTTGTATTTTATGTGTTTCTCTGTGTTTAAATTAAATAAATAAAAGGGAAATGGCCAACTTATTACTTTTCGTTATTATTTATTATAATTTGTAATTTGTATTTAAATTTAAAATATGATTTTTAAATCAAGGTCTATTATTATGTCCATATCTTCTTTTCTGTTGCCATGTTAAATAAATAAAAGCGAAAGGTCTAGCTTGCGTAACTCTTGCTGATAAGGTATATGAATATATATTAGGTGTCGAATCGGTTTAACAGATTTTCTGCTTAACTGCTAGCGGTAAATTGTTAAAAACTATGAGTGAAAAATCAGCATGGTTTCTTTTAATTACGCATGCATTCTTTGCTGCCACTCAACGGGATGTTGTTGCACGCCCCTTTTACCTCACACCAACCCACACCACTCGACACCCCTTCTACGAGTCAAAGCAGTCCTGTTGGGGTTGCATGAAATGCAAAATGAATTGGGCTTTTGTTAAGTGATAAGTCTTCATGTCCGTTGTCCGTATGCACGTATGCAAGTGTGTGTGTGTGTGGGTGTGGAACGAAACGGAATGCTCATAATAATTGAAGCATATTCACAGCACTGGGCTGCTGCTGCTACGAGACTGAGACAGGGCGAGAGTTGGGACGTCAAATGAAGCTTTGCTTTAGGTGAAACAGCGGTAAGTCGTCGTCCCCCCCAGCCACATCCTTTGCACGATTTTGCCCGCTTGCCCGTTTTGCCCGCTTGTTCAAGCTGTCTTTCCTCTATGCCCGCTCGCCCAGCGTCTCTTTCCACAATGCCCTCTCGTCCGTTTGCCTGTTGCCCGCTTGCAAGTTTGCTCTCTTTCCACTTTTCCCCATTCCCCCAAGTTTCTTTGGTGATATGTGTTTTTGGTTGTTTGTATTTGGTTGGCTGGTCAAATGCTTCGCTGGGCAGGCGCTCCCTCTCTCTCTATCGCTGTCTGTCTGTCGTCGTCTGCCTGCTTGGAGTGCCGACGAGATGCTTTAATTGTTTAATGGCTCGTTAGTCGAATTCCCAGCGGGGGGTGGGGCAACAACATCAACAACAACGTAAATGAGGGGCTTACTACAAATTTCAAGTGTGATAATTGTTGCGTTTTATTATGGATTAAGCAAATTTTGTGTAAATTATACTCAGTGTGCCTGTGTGCGTGTGTGCTAACAGAGGTTTAACAGCGAAATTCTATAAAGCCAAACAAATGAAAATCATTTGGCAAATTAATTATGACGATAAACATTTGATGAAATTAGGAATCAATGCATATTCAAAAATTAATATTGATAATTAAATAGATAATAATTAATAGATAATAGTAAATAGCTAATAACTCATAATAAATAGTTAATCATTAATAGTTAACATTTAATTGTTAATATTAATTAATTAATTATGAATTAATATTTAAATTATAGTAAATAGTTACGTATTAATTGATGTTTAATATATAATATTTAATATGAGATGGCATTTTTTTAATACTTTGATACCGAAGGTATCATAATATATTAGTTTTGTGCCATGTCCGTCATGCTGTCTGTCTGTCTGTCTGTCTGTAGGAACGCAACTTTTTTACGCCTCAGCCCCCAGGCCCCCCGACCCTAAAAATTTATATTTTGCAGGTTCTTACACAATTTGCAAACCAGCGTCATTTAGTTTTAGAAGTATGTTACTGGTAACTTCCCTAAGACATGGATAACAAATTGGATGACCACGTCTACTCCGACTCCCTAATCCTATACACCTTGTAGCGTAAATCGATAAGACCATACATCTCGCAGAATTTGAAAGCTAGAGTCACCAAATTGGAAGGGAATATTGCTTATAATAATTTTTTCAGCCGTGCCCACTCCCTCCCCCAACATTTTCAAAATCCTATATATCCCGTTATTTAAGATCTACAGTTACCAAACTTCGAAGGTAACTTTAACTCTACATCAATTTCATCAATCAAACTTGGACAGCATTTATTGGCTACAACCACACTGATCTCTGCTACCTGTTCTCAGCCGGCATTACGTATGGTATCAAAGTATTTCATAGTCAGGTACGCCCGATTGCAACGTTCTCTCTTATTTTTATAATAACCCGTTAAAAATGGGTAAACGAGTATAATGGAAGGAAGCATCTCCGACCCCAAAAAGTATATATATTCTTGATCAGGATCAACAACCGAGTCGATATAGCCATGTCCGTCTGTCCGTCCGTCCGTCCGTCCGTCTGTATGAACACGCGGATCTCAGAGACTATAAGAGCTAGAGACTTCAAATTTGGAATATAGGTTCCCGAATACCAGGCGCAGATCAAGTTTGCTTTATTTTATAGATAACTGCCACCGTTCCCGATAGCGATTCATGCAACAGTTTTTAAAGACAGAATCTTCTAATTTATGAACAATTTGCATAAGCATATTATTGATCAACTGCCCAAATTTCATCAAGACCGGATAAGTAACACCCAAGTAATGGTCGAAAATATATTCTCACATTGATCTCATTCCGATCAGCAGCCGCAAGCATTTTTGTATGCAAGTAAATATGCGAGCGCATGTGTGAGAAAGAGAGGGCATGAAAATCTCCGCGAGTGTCAACATGTTTGTGTGTGTATTCTGCAGAGCCCCGTTACCTACGATTGCGTGTACGTTTGTATGCATGTGCACGTGCTGTAGCCTGCCAGATCGGGTAAGTTCGAGCATGTGAATCAAAATATGTGCTGGCCCAGTTATAGTTTAGTTTTTTACTCTCTATCCCTGGGCCTGCCATAAGGAATGAGTGTACTTGCAGATCTGCTCACATTTGGGTGCAAGACTTTTTAAAGGGAAATTTGCCAATAAAACTAGTTCTAGTTTTGCCTGGGTCCGTGCGTTAACAAGCCCGGGTCTGGTATCGTTGGGCCACTTGATTGGATACCTGCACTGCGACCTATTAGAGCTACTGATCTATCTTCTGAGCCTATAGCTCCTCCATCAGCCCCAGCCCCTGCATGAATGCTAGAATCGTTGTTGGGCGCCTATGTCTTTGAATCTCATGACACGCATTCCTAGGATGCTGCATATTTTCCCACCCAAGGCTTCGCCTTCTGCTAGGATGTGCATTGAGGACTCCTCGTCGAACCTGCATACTTCGCTACTATAAATACCTTATTTAGTTAGGTGACTTCTTAGTCTACAATGTCTTGTCAATATACCGGTGAGTATCCTAAGCTCCATTGCCGCCTTTGTCTTTTTTCGTTTCAAAGTTGCAGCCGAATTGTGTGAGTTCCTAAGCCACAGACGGTTCTGGCCCTGTTCGGGGCCTCTCTGCCTCCAATTTCGCTTGTGCGTCAGCCGCTTCGTTCCCCTTTATGTCCCTATTATCCTTAGGGTAAGCCTATTGTGTGTCCCGAGTTGGTCAAGTCTGGATCGTACTTCTTGGACTGCTTTAGATGTTATTTTCGTCGACTATCGGTTAGGATTGATATATCCATATTGAACTCCGCTATAGCGCACACCTCAGCTTGAAATATGCTGGTGTGCGTTCCCAGAGATTCATTCAGACAGTATCCACCTGTTAGTAGTTGGGTCCAAGCCCCTCCTCAAGAGGGCAGCCCTGATCGCATAATGGGATGTGTTATTAAAGGCTTCTTGTATGTCTAGGAAGGCGCACATTGCAACTGCCGCACTTAAAGTACGTCGCAGCTGATAAAGTACTGTGTCCGTTGACCTGTCAGCTCTGTAGGCATGCTGCGTTGAATGCAGCTGACTTTGCTTCAGCAAAGTGCTTTTTCTTTCCAACGTTTTCAGTAAAAACGATGCTAAGCTGATGGGTCTGAAGGACTTTGGGTTGGCGATGTCTTCCCCTGCCTTGGGTATGAAGACCACCCTAATAATTAATTTTCAATAGTTAAAATAATATTAATTTTTCTTAATAGTTAATAATTAATGTTATTCATTTTATAACTAATTTTTCCATGTTTAAATATTATTTATATATTTATTTAACGGTAACTGAAGTCAAACAAGAAGTAAAAAATAGTTTTAATTACAAAATTAATGAAATTTAATTATAAAAATAATCAATTCTTATGAGATTTACTTTTTTTTATTTATTATTAATATACAAGTCTTATGCTAGAAAATGCTACGACGTAATTCTTAATTCACAGTTTCACAAATTTGCCAAACTCTCTTTATCTGCCTCTCTCTTTCTTTGTCTCTATTTCTCTCTTCACTTTTGTACTACGTAACGCCAACGTTTAACATTTTTTGCTTTGCTTGGGTTTTTTTTGTCATTTTCGAATTATATTTGCATACTATGTTAATGCACTTCAGCGGCAGCCAATTAACAGCGCATTATCAGCGCTCGAATAGTGCAGCGCTCTCCCTATCTCTCTTCCTCAAGCTACAAAAGGGCGCTGGCTGACTTGCCGACTACTGCTGCTGTAGCCGTATTGTTAGCTATTAATTGCCTTTGCACACTAGGTTAAGTGCAGTCATCTGCCGTTAACAGCGTCCTAACTCGCTCTGTCACTCACAAAGCTCGCTCGCTGATCCGCCAGGTGCTGCTGCAGCCCAAGCATTGGTGCTGTTTAATATAGATGCATACTAAGTTAAGTGCACTGTAACTGCAGCTATGGACAGCGCTCTCTTCACTCTGTTACCCCACAAGGCTCGCTGGCTGATCAGCCGACTGCTGTTGCTGCTGCAGCCAACAATATAATTCCTCTCACTCTCGCCTGGGATCGTGTCCGATGCGCTGCTATTGTTGTTCGTATGCTTGGCGGTGAAGCTTTAACTGCTGCCGGTGAAGCTTTAACTTGTCTGTTTACCCGTTACGCTGTGTAGTTTTCGTTGCTCTGTGTGTGTTTTGTGTGTGAGTGTTGCTGTTGTGTATAAAAGCTCCTTGCGTCGTTTTTTCTTATCGCTTACGCGCAAGACTTCACACAGGACGCAACGCGTCCGTATCAAAACGGGAGCAGCAGCAACAACTCACACACACATACACACACACACACACGCAACACACGTACAGAGCAAAAACAGCAGTTAAATTAATATTTCAGCAAATTTACGATAATCGAATTGTTATCGTAATCGCGTATCGCCACGCCCACTCAGCCCAATTCACTTCAGAGTTGCTTTGATTGATTTAAAGCGTGTGCAATTTACACTGCTATTTTTTACGCTTTTTACACTTTTATTTAATCTGCAAAGAAACATCTGCACTCAAAAACTCAAAATTTTGAACAAAAACGGATCCTTCTGCTTGCCACATTTTGCTGCTGTAGCAGCAGCAGCAGCAGCACCAGCAGCAGCTTAAAATCAGTAAATACACTTATGAAACAAAAGCAAAATGTTTTTTTCAGAATTAACTTCTAAATATATAAAAAATGCCTTTACATATATTTTGTTGTATATCTAGACATGTTTTATAAAAACCAGAAAATAAATATTTGTTTAATTCCCTTATATACATAATAGTCTTTCTTTTTTCAAAGTATAGACATACGTAAATTTGTATATTGTTAACAATTATATTTATTTATATTTCAGTTCTTATTTTCAAATACAGTTTATAGCATTTCTAATGATAAGTAAGTAAATGTTTTCGTAATTTAGCACAGATTTTCTAAAAACCAGCGAAACTGACTAGTTTTCATGCTGCTTTCTCAATTAGCTCTATTTTTTATATGAGTGTAGACATATTCTATATATGTATATATATATATTTATATATATATATTTTATATATATGTATATAAGTATATATATATATTCTTCTTTTAGAGTATATATTCTTTATTCTTCCTATATTTAAAAAATTTCTTTTCACATGTATTTGAAGATTGGTTTAAAAAACCAGAAAATCTTTTTTTTTTTTTTTATCTTATGTTAAACTTCTTCTTTTTATATACATTCTCATTTTTTAGAGTGTTTTTATATAAATATATATATATATATATATCTATGCAGATCTGCAAAGTTGATTTGGATTTTTCGCTTATTGCTACTTATTGGTGCGAAACACACACCCAACACACACCAGGCGGCGGATCCGGCCTTAGACTCAGCTCATCTATCCCTTGGTCCTTCGTCCTTAGACCTTGGCCCTTGGTGCTTAGTGCTGAGAAGAAGCGGAAAACTTTTGCAGGAACGCCGCTCAACGCGACACGTGGCGAAACAAGTCGAGAAAAAGGGCGGAAGAGGGGATAGCAGGGGGAGTACAGGGGGAGTACAGGGGTAGAGGGCAGAAGGGGGCAGCAGTACCAAGTGTTGGGTGCTGGTTGTGTGCCGCCTGTTCGCCGTTTCCTGCTGAGAGAGAATTACTTTCATCTGTCTCTTCTCCCATAATAAAAAGATACAGAAATACAAAATACTCATATTGTTATATATATCTCATCTCGCTTTCAATATTCGAATGAGGAACTGTTCTATATGGCATGCGATATGAAGCAGAGCACACGCTTGTATTTGATCTAATCTCGACAAATTAAAATTCCATGCTACTCACGAAAACGAAACAAAGAAAAAATAAGTAAAAGGGGTGCTGTACCGAGAAGAGCTACCCTCTCTATTTGGTTTATTGTGTACCATACACTTCTGGGCATTCCTGCACACAAAATAAAGGTTAGCTTTAATTCATATTGTTATATAATATTTAATTAATATTGTATTTAAGTTCGGGATCTGGTAAGATAATATAAGCCGATGAATTGGCTAAGAACAATGCCAAATGTAAAAACCTTAAGAACTAAGAACTAATAATAAAATACAAATTCGAATAAAAATAATAATACCCATAGTAAAAATAATAATAATAACTATAATAATACAAATATTTGTTTGTAATAGTTACTCTTTTCATTTTTGTACAATTTATAAGTGATTATCTCAAGTTATTTGGACCAAATGCTGGATTAAAATATTTGTTTAATTGAATAAGTCTGACATAATACGTAAAACGGTTCATTATTTTATTTTGTTTTATTGTTTTCGGACATATTTCTGCATAATTTATAATTTAAATGTAAAATCACTTAAAATTCAAATATTAAATGGCTCAAATTAAACAATATGAAAAGTTGTTATTAATTTTTTAAAAATATTAAATTTTCTTCTTAATATTCTGTTTCCAAAAGGAGTATGGAAACGATTGTTTAACACATTTTTGTATTGTTTATGGATTTCTAAATATGTCTTTGTCAAAATATAAGAAATTCAACTCGACTTATTTTGTAACATAGTTTTCTATTATTTTCTGATTTCTAAAGAACAAAAGAACAATAATTTTTCCAGTTCCTCATTTTTCGCAGACAATATAATCTCATAATAGGTAAATTGAAATTTACTCTTATCTTTTTTCTTTATTATTTCTAACCCAGAATGATATATATATATATTTATATATATGCATATATATATATATATATATATACATCATTTTGTATTTGAATATGTTTTTGTATGCTTAGCAATTGTCATTTTGTTGATGTTAAATTTAAACAAAAAAAAAATTTTTGGGGCAGCTTCACCTGCGGTAAATTGTCAACACTTGCAACATGCCACATGCCACATGCCGCTCTCATCGTCAACGTTTGCAAAAATTTCCACATGCATTTTATAAACATTTTGTGTGTGGAAAAAAATAAAGAAAAACAAAGCGAAGGAGAAGCAGCAGCAGGAATTTGAATAAGTGCGTGCGCGCTATAAAACCATCTCCGTCGCACACCATTGAAATAGTGAGCGAGAGAGGGACCATCGATAAACGACGCGCTTCGTTTGTAGTTGTGGGTGTGTCTTGCTGCGTCATTTTGAAAACAAGCGCAAACGCCCATTTAACAGTTACTCGTTACGCGTTACCCGCTACCCACGGCCCGCTAGCCATTAACCGTTTACAGTGTTACATTGAAACAGGAACAGGAACAACGCCCACGAGCATAAACGTTATTGTATTTGTGTGCGTGTGTATGAGCCTGTGTGTTTGTCGTAACGGAAGTTGTGTGTGGGTAGTTAATGGAATCGTCTAACCGCTTTTTTTTGTGTGTATCGCCATGAAACACAATTCAATTGGGCGAATAGAACTTAACATAGTCGGGGACCACGGTCGTTCATTCGGCAACATTTAAATCGAATGAGTGAACTAAAAAAAGCACACACACACAAATATAGCTTCGGCTATGTATATTTGTGTATGTGTGCGTTTGTGCTATGCTAAGCAGCATTGCCAGTTCAAATGTATGCATGCAAATACTTGTTGTTGTTATGTACAAATCAATTTAACGAAAAAAGAGGGGGCGAAATCTAACAATCCTTTTGCTTGCCTTTGCTACTCTCTCGCACTAGGCTCAGGCTTAGGCATACATGAACAGAAAGTTAGAGAGAGCACACAGTTAGTTATATTGCCCAAGCTCACACATTCACAAATGATTAGCGAAAGAGAGAGAGAGGGAGAGAGAGAGAGAGAGCACAAATTGTAAGCTGAGATGCACATACATACGCACACAGCGAGAGAGCGCACGCAGCGTACTTGTGAGCTTAGCTTGTATGGCCCAGGCTCACACAGCCATACATACACAGACAGCGAGAGAGAGCAAACAGCGTCCGTGTGAGCTTAGCTTATATGGCCAGGCTTACACACGCTTACATAGCAGCGAGAGGGAGAGTTCAGAGCGTACGTGTGCGCTAAGCTTATAATGCCCAAGCTCACACACACATACACAGAACGAGCCAAAGGCGAGGCAGACTCAATGCACGCACACACACACATAAACAGTGTGCGCTTTGCTCAAATTTGCCCAGCCTATAGCTCTCTGTACCGCATTCTCCCACAGCAGCAGCCTAAGCAACGTGAGCGAGACGACTACTGAAAAAGCAAAGAGCCAATGAGCGTAGACAACGACGACTGCAGTCGCAGTGCTTGTCAAGTGGTTGGCCAGTGACGACCAATCGCAGCGTGGCTGCAAGCAATCGCGCTACAAATATTGGCTCGTTTACGAGCCACGTTGAAAATGCGGCATTTGCATTCGCACACTGTGGCAACGCGCACTATAAACTGTAACTGTAACTGTATAACTGTGTTTAAATTATTGCCGACGGATCAAATAGTAAACAAAATTAAAATATTTACCAAGAAAATTTGTGGAAGAGTGAAGAAGAGTGTAAGTTAAAAAAAATAAAAATAAATGGCAAATGTGAAAATGTGATAAGTGTCCTGGAATGGGTGGCCTGCCCTCTTTAATTAAAAATCAAACAAAATAAAAGTGAAAAATGGACAAGTGAACTTGAAACAAAAGCCAAAACAAAAAAAAAAACAAAGCAAATATATATATATATATATATATATAAATAAATAAATCGATGGCATCTGCATGAATTCCTTTGAGGCTGGTTTTTTGTGATCCTTGCGTTCCTGTGGCGTTAACGCTGCGTGTAGCCAACGCCGCCTGCAGCGAGTCCTGCGACCCGGCATTTATTTTTTCTCTTTCGTCCTTTTCAATTGTCTCAAATTTAAATGGCTTTTGTTTTTGTTCTTGAAAAAAGCTTCGCAAAAAGTGCATAAGAATTACAACAACAACAAAATACGCAGTGACTCGAGTGAAATCGGAAGTCAATATATATAGTTTATCGGTGATCGGATACTTTGAATACATATCACAGGCATTATGTTTACACTTCAACCGACTCCGGCCACAATTGGCAGCGTTCCGTGGTCCGCCGGAGCCCTCATCGAACGGCTGCCGACCTTGGAGGATATGAACCATAAGGGTAAGTGATCGGCCAGATCAACTATCTATCTACCTAAAAACGGAAATGGGATTTTTTTCTTATATATTTTTGTAGAAATTCTGCTTTAATAATATAGTAAATAAGAATTCCGTTTTAATAATATAGGAAACATAGTATTAAATATACAGCTCTCAATATTCTAGTAAAAATTTATCCGTCGACTTTACTATATATATTTACTGTATAGCAGCAGCGAGTTCTAACATAATACAAATACATTGAGGAACTGCCTGCTGAAATGTGTTATCTCAGTAGTAAATAAACACTTGTTTGAAAGGGGCAAGCGAATGAAGCACAAGTCGAACATTTCTTGGGAACCGTTAGAATATTATAATTAATAGAGATAAATTTAGCCTGAATTTTACAAACAATGTTGCAAATTGTTTAGTTGTTTCAAAAACTTAAGCACTTTTAGGCTAAAAGTGTCAACAGCTAACCTAAACAGACCCAAATAAGGGTTTATAATAACCAGTAGTCCGATGTGTATCATTTTGGACAACATTTTAGGCATTAGAAACGGACGGACAGACAGTAAACTGAGATAATCAAAGGGTGCCACAGTTCTTCATGTCAGTTTCCAAGTCTCTCAGGGACCAACGCTAAACCGCTCAATTGCATAGAGAAATATCGCGAATAATTTTCGCCTGCAAGGGCAGTGTTTAGAGGAGGCGTCTTTTCACGCTCACCTATTTGCGAATTGTTTATATTTTGTGGTGTGATTTATTTTAACGTAGATACGATAGTTTATATCGGTTTCTTTCAGGTGTTGTGTGCGTTTATTCAGTTTTTATGTACAATATTTTTGGTTTATCTATTTGGTTTTGCGCGTGTCTCCGTTTGCCATGCGCGATCGACGAGAGTTAGAGCGAGAGTGTTTTACCTAAATTTGCATGTGCAAGGCAGAGATGACAATTAGGGATGGGCAAGCAATGACGTTGCAAACTAAGTTACATTTTTTAATCGATGTTATAATTAATAGGTTGTTGGCTGCTGCTGCCTCCGACAGGAAGCATAAAATTTTAAATCTTGTCAAAGCATTTATGTGCTTTATAGCTAAGCTGCGTGTAAGTTGCATTTTATTTGGCATTATTTCCGCATTATGCCCATCGTCGACTGGAGAATGAGCAGCAAAGGCGGAGAGCGTAACGTGAGAGAGAGTAGGGGACAGCTGGAGAGCAAGAGTCGCTAGAATAGAATTCGTCGACCGTCGACCGTCGGCGTCGGCGTCGGCGTCGGCAACTGACGTTTAATAAGCCCGTCTCCACACTGGGCAACAACTGAGCAAATCAAATTGCATTCTGAGAAGCATAGATCTTGGCAAGCTTTTCCAAGAAGAAGAAGCATTATGCATTGCATTAATTGATAACCCAGCAGCGAAAAGGTACTCACTCGATACAAACTCGATTTGTAATCTATATTTTTTGTAGTCTATATTCCGCACTTTGCTTAGCTTTTGTGAGGAATCGTAAATATTATTTGACTCCATTTAAAAGGTAATAATATTGAAATTAATGAAGTACGGAAAAATTGTAGTGAACATATTTTAAATGTAGTTACATATATTATTCAAAAGTCTAGAAAGCTCACTATGTATAAATAAATAATGATGCATTATACTACAAATTACAACAATTTTAAACATAAACATATGAATTCTTTTTCACAAAAAAAAATTGCATTAAAAAAACACTTTTCAAACAATAATTAAAGGGGTAAATAAACCGGATAAGCAAGCAATACTTATACGAAATATGTAATAAATGTGTGCACAGCTCTTTATGCTGAAGTTTGTGCTTGACTTCAGCATACAGAGTCTTGAATACAAGACCATTACTAGCTAATTAATCATACTGTGTGCGATCGGTAATGAAGGGATAATCTACCCGTTAGCTACTGGGGAAGCAAAAGCAAATAGCGCAGTTAGAGAGCGAGAACAAGAGAGAGCAGCAGGTGCTGATGCGCACTGTGTAGATTAAGCAGACCTCCTGCCCGCCTCTACGGTCACTTTGCTTGCAATTAACGACGCTTTCTTATGCACTAGGCAAATAGGAGAGAGAGCAGCGAGAGAGCAACGAGAGAGAGCGTAACGAGAGGGAGCACAAAGCACTGATATGCACTGTGTAGATTAATCATACCGCCATGCACTAAACGACAACTGAGCAAAGCTCAAGCTTAGATATAGGCAAGCTTTCAAAATCAGCAGCAGTAGCATAAGCTTTTCTACAGTTACATACACACACACACCACATACATACATACACAATAGAGTATTTATCTAAATATATGTGCACGTGTCTCTACGTCTGAGTGTTTTCCATGTTGTTCATTTTCCCGTTTACTTTGTTCTTTTCTTATAGACAATGTGCTTGCTATGAGAAATTTGCCGTGCTTGGGCGGCATTGGCGGCATGGGCGGCAAAGCGGCGGCAGCGGCGGCGGCGGCAGCAGCCGCAACAACAGCTGCAATGGATGCCGCCGCGGATGTGACAGCAGCGCCGCAGCCACCACACTCTACATCATCGTACTTTACCACAACCTACTACCACCTCACCGACGATGAATGTATGTCGATCTCTCTTCTGCTTCTTTCTCTTTTTCCTATTACGTATTCTTAACTAGATCCGACTAATTTTTGATTCAAAGTAAACAGCCAAAAATGCAAACTGCCAGTTGACTTGCTTTAAAATATAATCAAAATGTATATTAAAGACGCTTAGCAATTATTATTATTACTTTGTTTTAAGATATGCATTTATACAAGAAGTAAAGGAAACTATTTAACAGGTAGAACAGAGCATATCTCATAGCCAAGCCATAACTCTAACTGTAGTTTGACAGCTTTTGCGATCTGCGCTGTTCAAGTTTGCAGCTGTGGCAAGCAACAGAGCAGTATTTCTTAAGTATTGCTTAAATAAGCTATCTTTCAAATTAATAAATTACAAATACAACAAATTTGAATGAAAGCATTATTGAAAGCTGAATAAATATTATTTGTTGCCTGTTGAATAAGCTGTTATTCGAACACTTTACGCAGTTTAAATATTCATTTTGATTTTAAAATACTACTTAAATATATTTAATTATTTCTTTAAGCGGCCTAAATATTATTTTTGGTTGGTAAATATGGTATCACTTTCTGGCACTTGCTTATTTTAAATTTAAATATTAAGGTATTCCCAAACTGAAGCTATTAGCCTTCTTAATCAAAACGCGTTAAACAAATTATGTGTCAAAATATAGATAGTAAAATTTGTTTAATTTGCGTAAGACACCCTTCAAGTAGTGCAAATGCCAGGAGTACCTTTTGCCGCACCGCTAAATGAATTGAGTTGTTTTTTTTTATTTTGGATATTTTGGTGTGAAAATTGCAAAAGTTATTCCCCATTGATGTGTACATTAATTGTTTGATGGCATTGTTTAGTTTCTGTGACTCGCCAGATGCCAGATGTTGCCAATTATGGGCACCACAATGAACCCAACCAAAGACCAGAGCACGATTCTAAATTTAAACAAAAACCATATCCAAGCTGATCATTGCTAACAATGCCTCAGTTATTCTCCAAGTCCGAGTAAAGATGTTGAGGGTAGCGGGTCGAGGGCAGCGGCAAAGAACACATAGACATTGTAGCACACAGCTCATTGCTTCTGACTGTCCCCGCTTAGAAATGCTTCCTACACTTAGAAAAGAACGTCACGAGTTTCGGTATATATAAATAAATATAGTATTTTTGGTAAGTCGCCAAGGGTTCCTCATTTTATTATTTAGAAAAAACATTTCTAATTTCTGTGGCTGTCCAAAAAATCAGCAATTGTATCGAGAGAGCTCATTTCATAACTATACCCGGAATTTCACAAAAAAGATTTTTTCTACTTTTTGGAAATATTTCTAATAATTGAAAAATGCTTATTTTTCTGCATTTAGAAAATGTACCTGTTAATAATAGAAAACATTGCTAATAAATAGGAAAAACCAAATATAAATTATAAAATACCACATTAGAAATGATTTTTTAAGTCCTGACCTTTAAGGAACTATTATTATTCTTAAAAGCAAGAAAAACTTTCTAGGTCCAAGGGAAATATTCAACATATTTTTTCTCTGAGTGTACACGCTACACGGTAGTACTGTATTTGGGGTACCCTCCACTTCTCGATGCCCGCTGGGCTGTTAAGTACTCTCAGTCATGTTCGTGGCATTGTTTTGCTTTGTGTGTGCGGATCAATACAATCATTTTCCACATATAATAATGATCTTGAGGAGAGTGTGTGTTCGACGGACGGACAGAGGAGCGTTTCGTGTCATGTCGTTACAAATGAAAACAATTAACGACTGTTGAAAGCCGAAAGTCGAATGAAAACAAACAAAGGCATCCAGAATTTGGTTTATTCTCTTTCGCTCTTTCGCTCTTTCCAGCGTCCTGCTTGCACAGTAGCCGTATCCCTGCCTCTACCTACCCCCTCTGCTCATCTCACGCTCTCTCTCTCTCTATCTATTTCGGTATCTCTGGCTCTCTTTAGCACACAATAGAGCCTCTTTAGCGGTAGTTTACTGCCCTCGTCATGCTCTCTTCACGAGCAGGATTCCTGTCCCCTATTCTGATCCCTGTCCAGGACCTGGGTCTACAGCACAATTGTTTGCCAACTGATTTGCGCTGTAATTACATTGTTAATCCCATTGGCAAGATGTTTTTTCTTTCTTTTTTACCGTTGGCTTGTTACTTTTAGTAAATCATCGCATAATCCATTCATGAAATTTGCATACATATATATTGTAGATAGTGCTATAGTTAGGCATAATAAATTTATGCCAGGGGTATACTTTCAAAATTAAATTTGATCATTCATTTTCACTTATAAACAAATAACATATAATATATATATATATATATAACATATACTAATTAACTACCCCTTATAAATATTTAAATTTATTTAGTTAATTACCATATTTAAAATATTATCTTTAATTCTTCTTCTTACCCATTTCATATTTAATTCCTTCGATACTTTAGTTTTCAATATATAATCTACATTTTATTTTAAAAATCACCGTTCTTAAATTTCATATTTAATTCCTTCTGTTTATTTCACTCATAAATATATAAAATCAATTTTAATTTACTAATCCTATTGATACCCCGAATAAGTTTATTTGAAATTCCCTTTCAAAATATGATCGCAATTTGAATAAATTAATAACATGAATTTATTAACTACGCATTTTACTTATTATATTTTAATTTATAAGCAAGTACGAATGCTGCAGTCGAGTGAGCTAGACCACGATGTACCCTTAACCCAGTTGCTAAATATATTTTACTTTTATTGCCAAACTTCCCTTTGAAAAGTCTTGCACCCAAATGTGAGCAGATCTGCAAGTACACTCATTCCTTATGGCAGGCCCAGGGATAGAGAGTAAAAAACTAAACTGTAACTGGGCCAGCACATATTTTGATTCACATGCTCGAACTTACCCGATCTGGCAGGCTACAGCACGTGCACATGCATGCAAACGTACACGCAATCGTAGGTAACGGGGCTCTGCAGAATACACACACAAATATGTTGACACTCGCGGAGATTTTCATGCCCTCTCTTTCTCACACATGCGCTCGCATATTTACTTGCATACAAAAATGCTTGCGGCTGCTGATCGGAATGAGATCAATGTGAGAATATATTTTCGACCATTATTTGGGTGTTACTTATCCGGTCTTGATGAAATTTGGGCAGTTGATCAATAATATGCTTATGCAAATTGATCATAAATTAGAAGATTCTGTCTTTAAAAACTGTTGCATGAATCGCTATCGGAAACGATGGCAGTTATCTATAAAATAATGCAAGCATGATCTACACCTGGTATTCGGGAACCTATATTCCAAATTTGAAGTCTCTAGCTCTTATAGTCGCTGAGATCCGCGTGTTCAAACAGACGGATGGACGGACGGACGGACGGACAGACGAACATGACTATATCGACTCGGCTGTTGATCCTGATCAAGAATATATATACCTGCTACACACATTTGCACAAAGTCATTATACCCTTTTTAGCCATTTTTAATGGGTTCAGGGAATAATAATACCCTTTTAAATATTATTATACATATAAATATATATATATAAATATATATAATATATATCTGTAATATATATGTATATATATTTATTATTTTTCTGTATTCCCTTTCTAAAACTTAACTTTTACTTTTAGTTATAATTAAAATAATTATTTTGTTTATTTTCTTGTATTAGTTATAAATAGTTGAAATCCAGCTTATTAATTGAGGCACTCAACCCTCATTAATCATGAACAATATATACACATTGGATCTGTTGAATTAGATCTGTGAAATTAGACATGCATTTCATTGAAATGAGTCAAAAATTGTATATTTTCAAATTAGCTTAGCTTGATTTAACTTACACATAAATATTTATGAAACACAGATGACATGGAATAATCACAGTGTATGTCAACAATTTATAAGAAATAAAAATAAATAATCCAAAAACAGATAGTCGTAGGAATAAGAGCGGTATTCTTCCTGCTCGCAAATTGCTGTTCAATGTTTTATTGTAATGAGAGTATAGACAGCAGATCCAGATATACAGATAAGAGCTACTCGTTCAGATACTTATCAGTGTTATCTATTCCAATTGGACGTCACTTTGACATGCTCGACTGTGCAGCTCTCAGTTGAGTTGAGTTCAGTTCGGGTCAGTTCTTCGAGTGAAAGAGTTTTTTTTGTTGGGATTAGCCTCGACCCTTGTCTTGAGGCATTGAGGCATTGAGATATTGAGGTAATGGGGTAAGGGAAGGCAAGGTGAAGTGGCAGTTGAGTTTGCCGCTTCGCTGGCTATCAGTTGGAATTAAATTGATACGCAGATTTCTGGCTTTTTTCCTTTTTTTTTTTGGGGATTTTCTCACAAATCAATACTAGGAAATTTGTCTGAAATCCATGCTCGACTAGACGAGGAGACAACCTTTTTTCATCTCTTTATTGTCACAGAGCCCTTGACCATTTGATTTGATTTACTTTTTGTTGTTGAGAGTTCTTCAAATCCCCCGTTCCAAGATGAGGAGCAGATAGTTGAGCAGAGATATATTCGGAAACGTATTAATCTTGACGTTTTTAGAGCGTGCCAAAATAAATTTTATGCACCATTTGAAGCGCAGCAAATTGCCACATCCCGAGGCGCCCAAAATTGATTTTGACTTGCGTGCAACAATTCGGTAGCAGCAAGCGCTATGCAAATATTGCTGCGACTGTTGCAGTTGCTACGCAGGTCAATGGATATGTTACTGCTATTGCTATACATCATTTCTTTCAGTGTTCTGCTTGAGTTCGTGGCAAGAGCAGAATGAAAAACCAAAAAGAGCGTTGCATTTTTAATTTTTAAATAACAAAAATGAATTTTAAAAGCTAGAGAGAAAAACATAATAAAATAAAATAGACGACTGCGAAATTACATATATATATATATATATATATATATATATTATAATTAATTAAAACAATCGGTTGATTTTGGTGGCATTTAAATGCAATAATTTGGACTACATTATTTCTATTTAGTATTTGGTATCAGATTTCAGTTGAGAGTTTTATTTGGTCTCTGAAAGTGATATTTTCTGCCTTTCTAACGATTTAGTGTAAAGAAACCATATCTATAAATATTCCTGGCAACAGTCTAAATAATCTTTGCTAAAATTAATTTTTGACTTTTGCTGCAAATAAACATCTTTTTGATAACCAAGACATATAGTGCTTTAAAGATATATAAACAATTATATATATATTATAAATGAATTGATTAATTGCAGGTCACAGTGGGGTAAACCAACTGGGAGGCGTCTTCGTTGGGGGAAGACCCCTACCGGATTCAACTCGCCAGAAAATTGTTGAGCTGGCTCATTCCGGCGCTCGACCCTGTGATATTTCCCGGATTCTTCAAGTTTCCAATGGATGTGTTAGCAAAATTTTAGGCAGGTGAGTAAATAAAGGTTATTTACTATATTTTATTATAGTATTCAAAAAGTTCCTGATTCTTTGTTAATAATTATTTTGGCCTATAATATTGTGATTTACATGTAATACATGTAATTTGAAAACAAAAGCTTTATTAATAATTATATTTTGCTGAAATTCCATTTTGGAAAATTTAATTTTAGCTTTGAAAAAGGAAATTTTAGGCATAATAAATTTGTAGTTCACGTGTGTGAACTTATTATATCGTCAGTTAGCAAGTTTATATAGATTAGTTTCGAAAACTAATTGGTCAGATAATCAGTCGGATTTTGATTTCAGATTAACTTCTCTCTATTAAAACAATCAAACTAATTTATTTCTAAACTAAATAAATATATTCTAATTATTTGAGTTCCATTAAAAGCCACTCAATTAATAGAAAGCTTTTCAATTTTCTGCCGCTTTCAACTTTATTTCAATTTAATGTGCTTTCAAAAACACAATTTGAACTGTGAGTATTTGAAATTCCCCACATTTTTCCATTTTTCTATTTTAGATATTATGAAACGGGAAGCATTCGACCACGTGCGATTGGAGGATCGAAGCCACGAGTGGCGACTGCTGAAGTCGTTAGTAAAATCTCTCAATACAAACGGGAATGTCCGAGCATATTTGCCTGGGAGATCCGGGACAGATTGCTGCAGGAAAACGTGTGCACAAATGACAACATTCCGAGTGTGAGTAGAAACTATAGTCTATTCAAAATATACCTGTAGAAAGCAGAGTGTTGTGTAGTTATGCAGGGTTTATGACTATCATTTATATTATCATTAGCAGTAGAGTAGAAGGAGAAAAAGTGAATTCAATTCCAATTAGTCGTCCTTACAAAGGTTTTTATGTGAATGAATGGTCATTTTTTGCATGTGCATCTTCTAAGCGATACAAATTAATTAATGACATCTCCAATAATTTAAACAAAGTAATAAAGCATGAATATTAACCATAAATTACCCGTAAATATTTCATTTTATTTGTATAAATAATAAATAATTAAATAAATAAACTAGGTAAAAAGGTGTCGTAATAATAAAAGGGATTTCGAAGTGCTTCTGCGACAAGATTGATTTTCCGTAAATATATCTTTTATTTGCTGAAAAGTCCAAACATTAGTATGAATTAAAGACTACTCTTAAAGAGAGCCTCCGGCCTTACATTTTGCCACTTTTATCTTTGCGGTTAGAGAACGAGCGAGACATAGAGAGGAGAGAGGGGAGGGGAGAGGGAAGTGGGGGCGAAATGTGTGCCAAGATTCGAGTCCCTTTGCAGTAATTGAAGCATCACATTATTATATGGCATTTTGTGCGCTATTTGAATTTCTTTTGTGTATTTTTTGTGTATTCTTGACGCCATTTTTCGTCCTTCTAGTTAGCATTAGCATTTTTTTTTATCGTTTATTAAGTATGCCAAAAAAGAGAGAGGAGAGTGAAAATGAATTGTGACAACGGCGTTGAGTTGTACTCATTTTCCTTATTTTCCTCATTGACAGTTGTGTGGAAAATGTGCTCATTCAAATGGAAGGGAAAATCTTTTATGCACATTAAACGACAAAAAGGGAAATCACTGCAGCAAAAATGTGTAGGAAAATGTGCGTATATTAAATAAATACAGGACCAGGATCTCTAGCTCCTGCTCCTGCTCCTGCTCCTGCTCCTGCTCACCACAAAGCGTTAAGCGTTGAAATTCACGCGCGAGGGGATATCACAAATATTTTTTTTGTGATATTTTCTTTCAAGCCTAGGAAACATAAACAGCAACAGCAACGACCGATTGGACAACGACGAGTCCAGGAGCGGAGCAGGAGAGGGGTGGGCAGATGGGAGGGGAGGGGAGAGGAAAGGTCGACGGGGTGGCAACAAATCAGTGAGGGATAAAAGCGTTGGTCTGTTTGCCAGTTATGGTCTAGCTTGCCATTCATTTTCCTCAACAAAAAAATAGTTAAAGTATACGCAGAAAACGAAGGGCTTAAATAAATAAATATATAACCCAATCAGTAACAAATACAGAAATAAAATAATATTCAATAAACTATAAACAATAAGCTACAAACTATAAATAAATATAAGGCTCACTTAGAGAGACTTTAGGTTGAGTTTAAGACCTTATGTTTAATACCAATTTGATATTCAAGTAGCTGTAAACGAATGCTAAGCGATTGAATGATTTAATAACTCTTTTATACTGATTAGCTCATTTTTTAAGTTTTATTTATTTTTATATTTTACTTAAAGAAATCTTGGTTTGATAAATCCTGCTGAAAAGCTCTGTCACACATACCGACCGACTTTTATTTAACTATTATTTTAAGTTTGTCTATGCCAACTTATTTTAATATTTTCACTAAAACAAAGCTTAGTATATAACTAGTATCTAACTTCTTGGCGTAACCCTAAACTGCTTCTGCTAAACAAAATCTTGATCTTTATTTTACAGTATTTGGTTACTCTTCTAGTCCCACATGGGTTCTCTTTAACTTAACTGTATATTATTTCTTGATTGAGATCCATTACCATTTACTACGATCTAATATAAGGAAATTGAATTTTTAATGTATTGTTTAAGATTGCCACTTTGAGCAAAGTTGAAAACTGCTGCGGAAAATTAAAAATGTTTATGAATATATACGAATATATATGTGAATATGTGTATAGTATATAGGTATACGATTACGTATATGCATATGGATTTGTGTAACGCTTTCGGGGATGGCGCTCATTTTGTTTTTAAAAATAATTTCTTGTACAACCGTTCGTTTTTTTTTTTTTTTTTTTTGTGTTGATTCCCTCGAAAGGACATTTCTGCCTAATTTTTCCACTCAACTGCACTCTTCCCTGTTGTTCTCACTCGCTCATTTATATGCCTGCCCGCCCGTTTGTTCTTTATTTCTTTCGTTCCTTTCTGCCTGTTCTTTATTTCTCTTGGTTCGTTCGCTTTTGCTTTGGCTTTGGCTTTGGCTTTGGCGTTGGCTTTGCTTCTGCCTTTTGAATTCATTTCAAAAGCGCTGTCATGCGCAGGCACTGCCTCAAAATAATAATAGAAATAACAAAAAACAAAAAACGAAAAAACAACCGAACGAAAACAAAAAGTGCGACTTTGCAGTCGGATCTGCTAACCAATGAATACTCTGCACTGAGCAGCGGGCTCTAATCTTCAGATAATCGTTAGTTTAACTTCGCATTTACTTCACTTTGAGTATAGCACAAATCAAATAAAAATGCCAATTATCAAGTTATCAGGTTTTAGCAGAGCACACTGAATTGACTGCACAGCATCTTATATATTATGATTAAATAAATATATAATTAATACATCAGATAAGTAAATAACTGTATTTATACGTTTTAGATATGTTTCTCAAATTTAGAAATACAAATTTATAAAGATATTTTCTGTTATTTGGAAATAAATGTGTGAAAAGTACAATCGAAAATGCTTACTTTTAGAAAATAAACTTACAAATTGTAATTAAGCTTGCTCTAACAAAAATTGGCTAGAATTGAAAAAATACTTAGTTTAAGAACATATATTTAATTTTTTTTATTATTTAATTGGTATTTATATTTTATAGTATAACTTAGTGTATTTCATAGTAATTGTAATTGACCAAATAGAATAGAATTTGAAAATTCATTCTTCGTATTTTAAGTGAATGATTTTCTAATTTTGTTATAATTATTTCCCAGGTCTTATATTAATTATAATTCTGTGACTATCTGCTCTTGAAGGTATCGTCAATAAATCGCGTGCTGCGCAACTTGGCCGCCCAAAAGGAGCAGCAAAGCAGCGTCGGCTCCGCAAGCAGTTCCAACTCGAATCCCGGAGCAAACTCAAAGGCGACTGGGAGCGGTTCGGCTGCCGGTACCGTCACCGGGAGTGCTAATGGGAATAATATTGGGAGCAGCAACGGAACGGGGCCTGGCAACTCTGGGAATGATCTAATACAGACGGCAACGCCGTTGAACTCCTCGGAAAGTGGAGGAGCGAGCAACTCGGGCGAGGGGAGTGAACAGGAGTCGATCTATGAAAAGTTGCGTCTGCTGAACACGCAACATGTTGCGGCATTGGATGTGGCAACTGCCCCGCAAACGATGACGAGTAGTCACTTTAGTCCACATACCATCCACGCCCATTGTCATCACCAGCAGCAACAACAACAGCAGCAGCAGCAACAACAACAACAACAACAGCAGCAGCAACAACAACAACAACATCAGCAACAACAACAACAGCAACAAAGTTGGCCGCCTCGTCATTATTCGACGGGTTCTTGGTATGCAGCACCTTTAAATGGTAGCAGCAATGATATCTCTGCCTCGTCTGGAGTTTTATCTGTGGCTGGGTATGGCAACACTGGCGCCGCTTCGGCTCCGGCGCCAGGTCATCCGTTGACGCCGCCCACGGATCTCATCAATATAGGTGGACCGAGCGTGAATCTGGGCAACTGTACAATTGCATCAGATGATGTGATGCTCAAGAAGGGTAAGTCTTGAAACAAGTAGTCATTAAAATAATACTTTAAGTAAAGAGTGCATCAAATATGGCGAAAGAGATCTGCACTACCAGTCAAGAGCGCCCTACTACCTTTTTTCAGTGCTTGGGAGTCCTCTGCTTTTAGTCGAGAGAGCTATACCACTATTAAAAATCTCTACTACCAGTCGAGTGTGCTCTTCTGCCATTAGAGTGTGCTTTACTATTATTAGAGATCTGCTTTACCAATTGAGAGTGCCCTTCTGATAGGCGAGAGACCTCTACTTATAGTCGAGAGATCTAATTTAAGAGATGAGAGTACCAGACTGCAATTAGAAGTCTCTACTGGTAATGAAGAGCGCTCTGTTACTTTTGTAAGTTTCTATTGCTAGTCGAGAGTGCTCTGCTCAAATACTATTGATCTAATATTTAACATTCAATCTTTAATTTGATATTTACTATCATATCAAACCTTTATATACTCGTACAGACGATACTTTTTGAAGCAGTGAACAAATCAATATATTACGCATTTTAGCAATAAGCCCAATTTGAAATTTACCAACTTAAAAAAATATTCCACAAATCAGTTTGCGGAGTAGTGAAATAGAGAATATAAAATAAATTAATAAATTTGTTTCTGTATATTTTTGAAATTTAAGCTGCTGAATAATTTAACAAAAGTTAATAAAATAAAAGCTTCACAATTTAAGCTGTGCAAATTAATTATTCAAACTGTACTATTTCGGTGTTGTGAAGCAATCAGTACTGCAGTATTACAGTTATTTTATAACTTTTATTTATATTTTTCAATTTTAATCAAAAAAAAAAAGTATATGAAATTAAAATGATATTTGATGCTCAGGCTTTGAAAATTAAAGTTAAAACTTATTGATACAGTTATTTCATAGTATATACTTAAATTTAAGTTTAAGCAGCGTACAGCACAAACATTAAATAGTGTACTTAATTTTAGTTATTTGCATTTATTGCGCTTTTGAAGTGAATATATTTCAAGGGCATAGCTCTATGCACATGGCGACTTAGCACGCATTTTTTGTTTAGCCGGGGGGAGTGTGGAACAAAGACAACAGAAACAGAAACAGATACAGATACAGACACAAATGCAGGAGCAGGGACACTCTCTGGCAAGGACAATCAAGGTGTCCTGGGAGTCCTGGTCACGTGCACAAAATATTTACGCACGCACGGCAAGTTTGCCGTCATCGACAATTGTCGAGTTAAATCAAATACAACCCACGGTGCTGAGAAAGGTGGTAATCTGTATCAAGTACAGTGAGTACGCAGAGAACAGTATGTAAATATATATAGACTGTTACTTTGGGTCAATCGTGCGTATTGTGGGCACAATTGATTCATGACTCAGGGTCTGACTACTTTTTTTGCCACCCAAAAATACAATAAATGCGGAAGTTATATGGAGATAAAGAACACACACACACACACACACACAATTGTTGTACATTTTAATGGGGCAACGAATAAATCTGCAGGTAAACTTACTTTAAACTTAAAAAAAAAAAAACTTGCCGGCAGAAATTACTTTAAGTATTTCAAAAAAACCTGTCGTATTTACCAACTTAATTATTATATAATTATAATATGTGTATGAACAGGAGAGTTTTTTAATAGATTTAAATAAAATTAATAAAATATTGATTAATAACAGGTCTACGTATATAATATATAAATATTATTTGTTATTCAATGTCGACTAAAAACACAATTTTTAAAATACGTTTTAAAATTTAGAATTAAATGAAATACGATTAAACATAAAATAGGAAATGAAACTTAAAATGAAAAACAAATAAAGTAAACAATACGAATATATAATTGGATGGATGTAAATGGATCTAAATATTAATAGAGATAGAGAGATAGAGAGAGAGAGAGATAGAGAGATAGAGAGATAGAGATATAGAGATATAGAGATATAGAGATATAGAGATATAGAGATAGAGATAGAGAGATGGAGATAGACATAGAGATATAGATAGAGATAGAGAGAGAGAGAGAGAGAGAGAGAGAGAGAGAGTGAGAGACAGAGAGAGACAGAGAGAGAAGGTACAGATCTAATTAGTTTTGGCAAAGTTTTCAAACAAACAAAATCAGTGCGTGAGAAGCGCATGAAGCAGCAGCAACAGTAGCTGAAAAAGAAGAAGCAGAAGGAGAAGCAGCAGCAGAAGCAGCAGCAGCAGTAGTAGTAAATGTAACTGTAGCCCCGTATAATCCCAGGCTTGGGGCAACGGTAAAGGTAACGGTAACGGTAACGGTAAAGGGCAAGGCTAGCTGCGAGGGGGGAGTGGGGGTTCTGCTTGTCGTAGTTGACAAGCTTACCCTTAACCGAGTAGTTGCTTTTAATGCGATTTGCAGACTCATTTTACAGGCGATGACACTTCATTAAACGCCAAAACCAAGAGGTAGGGAAGGGGGTGTTAGCTGTGGTTACAGTGGGGTGCTTGTTGCAGATGGGGTGCATAAATATATGGCCAAAAAATACATATTTATAAAATATCCTATCTGGTAAACCTCACGCTACAACAATTTTTCGTTCGCGCTATCTTCGATTTTTTCTCACTAATGTATTTAACGGTGTGTGTGCGTTTATTTATGTGTGTGTGTGTGTAAAAGTGTCACTCTGCACAACTCCCCACACTCTCCCACTGCTTAACTCAACTCGAAACGAGCGCTAAGTAGGGCTGGATTCGTGGTGTGTTTGTTGTTTCGCCCCACCTCCATTTTGGCTTTGCTTATGTCTGAGGCTGTGGTTGTTGTTGTTGTTCGCTGTTGGCTGTTGGCTGTCAGCACATTGCAGTCAGCTAGGCAAGTGACGTGTGCTTCGAACTGGACCCGAGTCCGGACCTGCGGCATGTCTCACAGCTATCAGCATCTATTTGCTCTGTCACATTCACTAGCATTCACTGCCAGTTACACATATACACACACATACACACACACAAACACGCATACACATACAAAAGTGACATGCTGAGATCCAAAATGTTGCGAATTGCGGCGCCTTTGATGTGGGCACCCTAATGTGGTTTAATGTTGGACGGCTGCTTGATCTGATCTGATTTCCTGGCGATTACGTCGCATCAGCAGGAGTAGCAGTCGAGAGTGCTCGACTTCTAGTTTTAAATCAAAATTATTATGTGTAAAATTAGATTAAACATTGACACTTGTATTCATAATAATAAAATAAAATAACAAAGAAGTTAAACAATTTTAATAAAGATCCATAAAAGTAACAAATAATAGATTAAAGTTCTAGTTAATGATAAAACTAATATTGTTAATATGTTTAAATTTCCATATAAGCATAAATATTAGATATTATTTATTTGTTTGTCTACATCAAAAACAGCAAAATGCAAAATGCAATAAAATTTAATTTCAAAAAATGTAATAGTTAAATTTGTATTAAAAATAAAAGAAACATTTTAAGAGTTTAATTCAATTATTTTATGGTTTTTTTTTGATGGCTGACAAATTAAATTTAATCACTTTTCAGTTATATAATATATAATTATCTATTTACATATTTAAAATTCAAGATATTTCCTTAAATTTTTCGGTTCTTATGAACATGACATTTTTTAATTTATAATAAAATAAATAATGAATATGATCTAACAATAAATTATATTTATTATATATTATTATATTATATATATATTTATTATTGAGCAGAATGTACATAATGTATGCGCATTTAATTTGTACTTGCAGAGCTGGATGGCCATCAATCAGACGAAACGGGGTCTGGCGAGGGAGATAACTCGAATGGAGGCGCCTCCAACATTGGCACAAGCGAAGACGATCAAGCCCGGTTAATACTGAAGAGAAAACTGCAAAGGAATCGAACATCATTCACAAATGAACAGATTGACAGTCTAGAAAAAGGTAACTAATCTGATTGATTATAAATCAAAGGAACACTTTGATAGGTTAGAGCGGAGTCAATCGAACTTGGAGAGAGAATTCTTGAGTAATAATAAATATTTTATAATTAGTTAAGCAACATAAATGAAAATGAACAATTCAATTGACATTTTTAATTTATTTAATTTATTTTTCAAGCTTTCACTAAGTTTAGATGAGGAAAAATGAAGAATATTACTTATATATATGCCGTATATATCTTATAATTAGTTAAGCGACAAGTTCAATTGTGTAATTGTCTAACAACTTAGGGGGTTAATGTAATGCTCACTATATGTGGTATATTATATCTAATCTCTGTTCTCTAATCGCTAATCTATTTACAGAGTTTGAGAGAACCCATTATCCCGATGTGTTTGCACGTGAAAGATTGGCCGGAAAAATAGGATTGCCGGAGGCGAGGATACAGGTCTGGTTTTCCAATCGACGTGCCAAATGGCGACGTGAGGAAAAACTACGCAATCAGCGGCGAACACCGAATTCCACGGGCACAAATGGCACCTCCTCATCCACCTCGGCCACAACCTCGATGACGGAGAGTCCCAATAGTCTGGGTGGGGGCTGCTCCACGCACCTGGTCGGCTCAACTGGCAGTAAGTACACTCAAAGAAATAAATAGCCAGGAAAAATTAACAAAAACAAAGATGATCGCCCTGAAAACTGGATAGTTTTGCATGTCTTTACAAATAATTTATATAATTTATTTCTTCCATATTTTTTTTTGAAATATTTTCGATTATTAGGAAATAAATCTCTTAAAAACCGAGAAAGTTCTGCTTGTCTTTCGAAATAATTTCTAAATATTGGAAAACAAATTTATTAAAATAGAATGACATTGATTCAATTTGTGTATAGAATTTGTCAATTACTAAGAAATAAATCTCAAAAAATGAACTTGAATGTTTCATCTGTTTTTTGAAATAATTTCCAAATAGACGAAAAAGTAGTCTCTTAAATTAGAAGTATTCGATTCTAAAATCTAAAAAGTACCAGTAAAAAATCATGTTTCGAAAAAAAACTCTTTAAATTTAAGAAATAACAATTAAATTTTATTAATTAATTAAGAAATTTTTGAAATTATTATATTGACTTAAAATTTGTTTCATATAGGTGGTATGAATGGATTGGCTTCGCCCAATCCCATTGGGCCGGGAAGTGGAGCAAGTGAGGCTGGCGAGGCACAGATACGATCCATTGGCGCCACCCGATTGACTGATGAGGTGGGCAACGCCTGCTCGCCGGGTCTGGGCATAGGATCGGAGCATCACCATCAGCAGCAGCGGCATCCGCATCCGCATCCGCATCAGGTGCCGCCGCAGCATCAGCCGCATTCGCAGCATCAGCATCATCATCACATGGCGCATCATACGCTGGTGCCATCGATTTCACCGCGTCTCAACTTCAACAGTGGCTTCAGCGCCATGTACTCAAATATGCATCACAATGCCATCTCGATTGGTGATGGATACGGGTGAGTTTGATTGATTGATTGACTGATTTATATTTCTTCGAATTTCAATTTAAATATTAAATATAAAATTTTGATATATAATTTATTTTATTAAATTCATAAGTAAAGTACAAAATTGATTGATTGACTGATTGATTGATATTCGTTTGGAATTTAAGCTTTATTTTTTGATTTGAATTTAATTTGTTTGCCACAGTTGGCATTAAATAAATAAACGCTGATTTATATTATTTATATTCTTTTAAATTTAAATTTAAATATTAAATTATATTTTGAATTTATAAATTATTAGCTAACGGTAACGATTGAGACTAACTGATTGATTTATATTTTGTTTTAGTTGAAATCCAGATATTACATTTAATTTTTGAAATGATTGTTGATTGATTAATGATTGATGGGTATTTTTTCTAGCTCCGTTTCAACGATGCCCAGCTTCAGTCATGCCAGCGTTGGTGGCTCGCCAATTGCGCAACAGCAGCGCGATCTCAGTCCACCCACAATGTACCCGTGCCACATGCCACCGTTACGCCCGCCGCCCATTATAGGGCCCCATCAGTTGGTGGGCGTGGCAAGTGTGGCTGCCGAGAGCGTGGCGAGCAGCAGCAGTCCTAGCCTGGCAACAGCTGGCAATGCAACAAGTGGCAACAATAACAGCAACAATAATAATGCCACAAGTGGCTATGAAGCATTGTCTGCCTATGGCTTGCCACCGCCACCGCCGCTGCCGCAGTCGGAGTCGCAGTCGGCAGCAGCAGCGAATGCTGCCTCATGCCACCAGCATGGCAGCACCAACACAATGGAGCTGCCACGCCAGTCCAGCTGCAGTCCCAGCCATCATCATCAAATGGGCTTTGGCAGCGAATCCATTGCCACCACAGCAATGCCATCCTATGCCCACATGAGCTATAATTATGCTGCAGCAGCGGCAGCAAGCAGTGTGGCGCCATCGGTCGGTAGCGCCAATGCCACACACGGCACCACCAAACAACAATTCTTCGCTTCCTGCTTCTACTCGCCGTGGGTGTAAATCGGTTGCAAGGGATTCAACTTGTTCCATTTTCATATCGTGGTTTTTAGGATTAAAGAGCTGCCCCTCCCAAAAAAAAATCGAATTTACATATCTCTTAAAAAATGGAAAATTTTGGGGAAAATCACAGAGATCTAGGCACATGGAGAGGTTGTAGTTAAATGCATATTGTATATTTCCGCCCAAGGATTCCACCAACCATTACAACTGAAATTGGTGTGATTAAATAATATAATTTTCACAAAAAAAACAAGAACTGAATTTTATTTAAAGAGGGTATTAATTGAATTAAATTAAATAATTTTCACAAGAATAAAGAAACGAATTTGATTTGCAGATGGTATTCAAATATTTCAAATAGGGAATTTTCCGGGTGTGGAACCAAAAATGTTGGAGGACGATCTTATTAATCTAACTTCCAAGTTTCCTAAATACTGCAACAGATATTGGCTGTTTTCGGTTTTTGGGGCTGGAGTGGGCGTGGTCCGAAATTTAATTTTTCCCGGATTCTTGAAGGGTGTCAAATTGTGTGCGATATACCTTCGGTATCAAAGTAAAAAATAATATTATTTACGGACGGTTTTAATTATTTAAAAAAACAAACAATTTATGTAATTCGCAAAGTACTTTAAATTGTGTTATAAGAAGACATGAATTTGTTCTACAGATTTTATATACTTTGACAACGAAGATATTATAGTAAATTGGTTTTGTGCAATGTCCGTCAGGCTGTCTGTCTGTCTGTCCGTCTGTATGAACGCAACTTTTTTCGACACCCTTAGAGATAGAGATCTGAAACTTGAACCAATACTGGTCCTGTGCCCGCGTCACACAAAGTGTAAAAAATGGAGTGCCATGCCCACTAGGTGGCTAGGAAATCGATCAAATCGATATTCGCAAATCGATAAGGCCACATTTCACATTAAGGCCCCAAAATTCCCCAAATTTGGTTGGCGATGTCCTTCAACGATAGGGATATGCCACGCCCACCTCCGACGCCAATTCCGATATTTCGGAAAGTGTAAATTGATAAATCCGCATATCTCCCACAATTTTAAGGATAGGATCATAGAGTCACATATTGTTAGTACCACTCTTAAAAAATCCAACCACGCCCACTCCCGCCTCCCATAATTTAAGAGCGACACTTACCAATGTTGGAATGTAGATTATTAGGAACTTTCTCCATAATCTCCTCAACATTTTCAAAATCCCTCATCTTCCATAAGTTAAGAGCTACAGTTACCAAAACTCGAAGGAAGTCAACTAGATTACATCTACCGCAATTTGATAGGCAAACCTGGACAGATTTATTGGCTGCAACCACCCTGATCTTTGCTACCTGCTAACAGCTGGCACTACATATGTTATCAATGTATTTCGCAATCGGTCAGACTTGTTTTTGAGTAGTATAACAAACCCTTAGCTTTGAAAATATTAGTCTGCAATGGTCTTCCCAGAGACCGGTAAGTATTCAAATAATTATACTCTGAAAATCGTTTGGCTTCTATTTATTATATATATTTAATTAGTTTATTTATTGTATATATTGTATATCAATTTTTTTAAAATTATAATAAGTTTCTAGAGCTCGATACAAGCGCCAGCTAAGTTTCGAAAAGCCATCTGTCATTTATTAAAATTGCTGGGCAGTCAAACAAATATTTGTGCAATCTAATTTCAGAGGAGAGCCAAGGAAAATCAAGCAGGATTATAAGCTTTCAATGATTGCTCAAAATTTCAATTTACTCACAGCTTCAGAAGGGTCCTTGGTAGAGTTAAGTTAGGCAAACATTTTAATGAAGTTGCGCACGATTGTGCTGAAGGACTATTGTAGTAATAATATACTGGGTCCTTAACTCTGGCATATTCCCAACTCGCATATTAAAAATGTGGCATAGTGGTTGGTTGCCTAGTGAGAAGAAAGAGGGGTGAGGAGGACGGGGGGCAGGGGCAGGGGGTCCACTCTTCTTCCTCAACTGCGCCGGGTTAAGTCACTCGCATAAATCTGAGCTGCGTACTTGCCTTTATCATCCCCGTGTGTGTACTTTTGAGTACCTCACACCCCGCACTTGAAAAGTTGCAAATAAGTGAATATTTCACTTCAGTTCTTCAGTTCAGCTTTTTTTCTGCACTGCAAGTATTTTTCTGGAAATGTATTTCTGTGCAAAGTGGAAGTAACTTCCCAATTTTAATAATTTCTTTTTATATATTTAGTAAATATTTCTGAAAACCAGAATATGTTTACAGTGTTAAACTAAACCTACAAATGAGATAAAATATTAAATTGAATTTATAAGTATTAAAATTCAGTTTAATACTTTTCATTATTTACCACACATTCCTATATTCGACGTCAGTCAGATGTCTCTGTCTAAATTATCTATCTGCTAACCAATATATTTCCTCTATTGCTTCTGATAGAGGCTACTTTTCACTTCTCTTGTACATCCAATTCTGGAGTATGGATCTTGTGTGTGGTCTCCACAATATCGTATTCCGGGGCGTACTGCCTCCATACGCCAATCGATTACTCCCTATTAAAATTCCCTCCTTAATCGAGTGTTATGCTGGGTGCAATGTTTGTAGGTAAACAAATAAATGTTGTTATCGATTCCCTCTAGACCATCTCGCTACTTCTTCCTGCTGACTCTTAGTCATTCTACTACTAATTATTCCTTGTATGAAACGTGTCGAGTACTCTGCAATGATTACAACTGACAATATCTCCTGTTCTATAGCTAAGAACTGTTCCACTATGAACATGTGTCGCTCCAAGATGCTGGTAGCTGGCCCATGCAGCGGCTTGCTTGGGGTCTGAAAGCGGAGGTACATTGCGGTCGCCTTACGAGTAGGTGCTCAAGATAAGAACTGCGTAATTGGGTTTAAGCATTTTAAATAAGATAAAGTCCTACTCGTCAGACGTCCTTGACTACAGGATATACGTGTGTCACACAAGAAGTCTTATCTCGTGATGTGCGGGTGGTTTTTGGTCTGATTGGGTTTTCTGGGATTTATTTTGAATTTAATTTAATTAACTTTTTACTTTGTGTGTTTTTGTGTCGACTGACTGTGTAACAAAATAATTAAAATACATAAATAAATAAAATGTATTAAATAATAATTTGTTACAAGCCTGCAATTATAATGAATGTATTAATATATTTGATTTTGTTTTACTGATTTAAATTGATTTCCCAACATTATTTATTTATTTATTTATTTATTATTTATTACTTGTTTATCAGGGAACGATCTGAGTTCATTTTGCCGTATCTGCCAAAAGGAAGAGAAAGACAACAACTTGTTGGCCCTGTTTGTGATGATTGCCAATCATTAGTCACGTTATGCTCTATATATCTATATAATAAGTATATACATATATACATATGTATGTATATACTTATTCATATACCCACAAGTTGTTGCTTATAAATAGAACATTTTCGTGCAAAAATGTCATAAATAATGACTAACAACTATAAATAAACGGTTTTTGTGTTCGAGAAAACACTTTCATATTTATAATACACATATAGTTGGATCTATGAGTTTATCTATGCATGTTTGCTTGTAGGTATATTTATCGGATATTACAATAGTATTTTGTATGACCAGACTTTAGGTGATTTTACGAACTTTGGCAAAACAATTTTGCAATTGAAATTGTTATTTTTGGGAAAATAAAATTGCTTAATATTTATTTGGATTCTGACAAACGCCTAAACATAGCTATTAATTAATTTATTAGCTTCGTTTCGTATGTTTAATTGAAATATAAATTATTAAAATAATTATTTATTTCTTTCTGTAAATTTAGAAAATATTTCTAGGAAACCAGACAATTTTTCTAGTTTGATTCTAGAATACATTTGTTTTTCTGTAGTTTAGCACAATTGGTAATTTCAAGATATAATCAAATAATGTTATATATTATATAATTACATATTGTTTTTTATATTTTATTTTAATTCCCAACTGTTTTAACTGTTTTTAATTATTTTATTTGAGTCTCCAGCCTTGCTGACAAGCGTCTTAACCTAAAATTAACTGAAAATAGTCCATAATTTGATCAAAAATGTTTATAAAAATATAAAAGAGTTAAAATTAAAATGAAAGTAACAACTTTAAAAGCGAATAATTGTAAACGTAAGAAATATAAATGCTATATAGATTAATCTAATAAATAAATGTAAAATAGCGCAACAATTCCATTAATGAGAAAAAACCCAATCAATTTGATAATCATAATAATAAATGTATTTCAAATAGTTCGCAAGCATTCCGATTACATTTGTCTGTTTTTTGAGTGTGTGCTATACATTTTCAATACCTTCAGTATTCAATACCTTTGTTTATTTTTCAATTTTTTTTTAGTACCCGGCACAATAAATTCCACAAATAAAATGAGAGAGAAAACGAGAATTTAAATGAGAATCGAGAGAAACAAATGACGAAAGCGGCAAAAATGCTAATGCCCGATGTCTGAATATCCCAATTGTCCGATTGTCCGATTGTCCGACCGTCCGATCGTTGGCTGCCCCGATGTCCGATGCTTATACTCAACGAGATCAGTTTTGAAATTGAAACAGTAATAGATTAACACTCGTGGAGTTCACTTCGCCTCCACAGAAGGAACATTTTCTTGCTGTGTGCTTTGCAGTGTGTGATCTGTAGTGTAGTTGTACGTACCAACGAATATATATTATATATAATATATATATTCACACATATATATATATATATATATATATGTATATAAAGCATATATACAGATATATAAAATCCGTGTTTATGTAAAGTGAAAGTGCACTTGAAGTGAGCATGTCAATATTGATTTTTTATGCATTTAATATCGTTTAAAAATAAACAAAAGCATATATAGACGTATTAAAAGGATTAAAATAAACTAAAAATAAAAAAATATTTAATTAATCAATTAATTAATACAAAAATGCAGCGAATCCTTACAAAAATGTGAAATAATTTTACAATCAAGAAACTACAAAATCCAATACAAATCTATAAATAAATACATATTTACAAACCGAATGTATGTCTAAATATAAATGCATATATACACACATGTGTGTGTGTGTGTGTGTGTGTATGTGTGTATGTTTGTAGCTGCGTCTATTCGTGGAATTGTGTAACGGTTGTCGGGCATAAAAATAGAAATGGCTCATTTTAATTAATAATGCCCCCCTCACCCCTACCGAAAGAAGAGTGATGAAAACAAAAAAATAAAATACCTATGCTTCCATACATACACATGCATACACACTTATACAGAAATTTTCATATACATTTATATTTATATATATATAAATTTTTTTATATAAACTTACATTTATCATAAAATATGTCTGACCATGAAAAAATGACCATCGAAAATCGAGATGTATTGATTATTAGTATACCATTTGTTGCAATTCGGAATGTGTATACTAAGAAAATTGATATATATATATATATATATATATATATACATATGTGCCCGGATATTTCTTACACTTCTCCACACACACACACGTATTTATAATACATATATCTTCACATATATAAAGATGAATTCCACATTAGAATTGAGAGTGCTCTTCTGAAATATATTTCGTATGAGTAACATATGCCAGATGTACATATGCATATTCATACATCAATGATGTGATTGCATACATATCTATGTTAAGTGTCAAACAAACAAAAACTATACATACACACACAGATATATACATAGATACATGCATTGCTTTTCTTTGATATATATAAAAAAAGAAGAAAAAAACCGTGACTACGACAAACTAAAAATAAACGAGAGCAACACATTTAAAATTTTCGTTTTCGGTTGGGGAATTTTTTGTTGTTTTTGTTTTTGCCTTTTTTTGGTTTTTTTTTTTGTTCCATTAAAAACATTAGAGCAGAGCAAACAGAGAGCAATGCGATCAAATTTCCATCTTCCAAAATATCGATGAGTCGTGCGCAATTTCGCTATATCTATATATATGCATAAATATATTTGTATATATATTATCTAGGCTGTAGCTATCTTCTAGCAGCTGCATATTCAAGTTGAATTACTTATCAGACAAATATATCATATATATATATATATATATACATATATATAAATATACATACATATATATATATATGTATATATAATATAATATGCAGCAGATTTTTACGGGCTGAACCAACTAAAAAAGGTTTATTAACTGAGTATTTAACAGGCGGAAGCCAGCAACAGCAGAAGTATAACAGAGGCAATAGCAGCAGTTGCTCTGCTATTGATACGGCTGTTAACCTTAACAGAGCATTAGCAGACCTTACAGTCTGCTGCCATTGGCTTTGTTTCTCTTCTTGACATCCTTTAAATGCACTGGTTTCCAACTAACATATACTTTGCCTTGATCTATTTTTGATCAACTGCACGAATTTCATCAAGAGCGCACAAGAAACAACCAAGTTATAGTCCAAATATATTTATTGGTGTTATCTCTTCATCTTAAATCTTAAAATTCTAAAAAGTACTCAGCACTGAGGTTATGAAAAGAGAAACGCTGGTTTTTAGAAATATACAAACGATATCTGAATAACAATTGTTACTTTATTTATAATTTACTATCGTAACTCAAACTATAATTAGATCTTTTAAGATCTTTTTAAAGTATTCCATTTTCGATTTCGATTATTATTTCATTTCTGATGGGTTAGAGCTTAAGAGCCTGTGCCGTTGAAGACGAAAACAGAAAACGAGATCCCTCAGCATGGGGGTGGCTGAAGACTTCGCTCCCAGCTTTGTGAAGAAGCCACAGTTGCATCAGGAAGACGATGGCAATCGATTGATATTTGAGTGTCAGCTTCTGTCGTCACCCAAGCCGGATATCGAATGGTATCGCAGCGATAACAAACTAACAGAGGATGTCCGTACCAAATTCAAAATCCAACCGATCGGTGACAATAAGTTTACGGTAGTATTAGAGCTCGACGATGTTCTCGAAACGGATGCTGGCCTCTACAAAGTCAAGGCCAAGAATAAATCGGGCGAAGTTTCCGCATCGATTAACTTAAATTTCACACGTAAGCATAACAAAATTTATACATTTATATAAATTAATATAATTATAAATAAACGAAATTTATATTTATATTTTATTATCTTTCATATTTATAATTTTATTAATAGTTTATTCAAGTATACTCAACTGATGTATAATATGTTTAATATTTTATTTTATATTTTTATTTAATTATTTTACTTAAATTTACAGTTTATTCTTATAATATATTTAATTTTTTATTTTATCAATTTCGGTTTTGTTATTTTTTACATTTACAATTTATGTATTTAAGTAAACTCAACTGATCTATTTGCTAAACATATATATTCTATTTTATATATTTGTACGCTCAGCTGCTGATGAACCCAAAGAAAAGTAAGCCACATGAATTGAGAATCTATTTCAATCGCTTACTTTAACAAATGGCCTACTATGACACCAGCATAGCCATAAGCAACTGTTATTACAACTCTTATTACCACTATTATTATTATTATAATTTTATTAAATATTTACTGCTTGAATTGCGCATCCCATTTTTATTATTTAAATGCTTTTTTCCTAACAAGTGGGCAAATTTTCACTACTCGAAGACTCAAGGTGAGTCGAGAAAAATTCCCCAAGCCCCCCAATTCTGTACACTTGACTAATTTAAGATACTCACACTAATAATATTATGTTTGTTTGTGTAACAAATTTGTATGTTTAGATGCATAAGTCGAAAGTTTTTTGTTTTGTGTTAAATCAAACGATAAATTACAGCTAGAGTTATCGATATGTGCATATGATATTGTAGCAGGCTACAAGTGCTGTAATTCGAAGACAGTAACACAACATCTGAAACCTAACCTGCAGCTGTGTACTTCACATTAATATCGAAGTCGATCGATATAAATTGTGTGATGACTAACAAAGGGAAGAAGAAGAAGAGTTTTTGGATGTGAATAAAGAAAAGACAGCGGACGTGTTTTGAAATTCACTCTTCTTCTTCTACAAGCTATAAGCAACACTTATCGATAACTCTAGTAGTAATTTATGTATATATATATACATGTACTTATACCTATTGAAATCTTGCAGACAAATCGACGGTTTCGCGCCGACATTCGCGAAAAAACCTGCCATTCGTCAAGAAGAAGATGGAAAAAGGCTTCTTTTTGAGTGCAGGGTTAATGCAGATCCCGTACCCAATATTACATGGTTCCACAATGGCACGCCCGTCCAGGAATCATCCAGACATAAGGTGGGGCATATACTTCAGATACACTAATGTATAAATACTACTCTTGCTATTTGTTATTTAATTAAACTGCCCAAAAACATAAAAATAAAAAAAAATATATATATTTTTCAAAGTGCATTATTAAAAGTATTTAAGCAAATAAATACATATTTAGTATTAAAATTAAGAGAGTAAATTTAAATTTAAAAAGGATTAAAGGTAGTAAAGTAAAAATTAATTCTTAATTTTTAATTTAAATTAAATTTTAAATTTCACTTTACTTACAAATTGTATTTTCGCAGCTTACCATTGATAAGGATGTCCACTCGTATTTTGCAACACTGGAAATACAAAACGTCACAGTTGAGGATGCTGGCAAATACAAAGTGAATGCAAAAAACGAACTGGGCGAAAGTAATGCGACGATCAGCCTGAACTTTGACAGTAAGTTCCACTATAATGATTATTTACTTAATAATTGATATATTTTCTAACTAAATTGATTAAGCTGGAATTTAAAATACGATATTTAGGATGTGCTGAAACTTGACAGCACAATTCTCAGCAGGAAATCAAACCGAAAAGGGGACTTAACTCGGATTGATTTCTTGCAATGCTATAATAATTAATTTATAATTAAATTACGCATATGATTAAAGCTTCTTCTTCTTCTCTCTTTCTACTCAACTTGGATATAAATGTTATTGTGTTAAAAAGCATTATTTTTGAAAAGCTACAACTAACGGAAAGTAAACACACATACATTTTTATCGTTTATCGTTTATCGTTTAACAAGCATAAATGCATAAATACATACGCACACACATACAACCACACACACATAAGAAATATATACAAATTAATCGATAGGAGAAAAGCGGAATGTTTAGTAATAAATAAGAATTGAATTGAGTTGAAACCCTTTTGAAACAATCATTGTAAACAATCAGAATATTTGCATAATTATTTATTGGAATATATAAAATAGCGAAAATGCTCGATTAGTCGATGTATACTTAATGTATTTGAATTGTAGTATGTGTCCGTTAAACTAATTAATAATTGTTAAAGGGCAACGAATCGATTTATTGATATATCGATAACGAAAAGCATTTGTACAATAGGTATATTTGTATATATTTTGAGTAAATGTCAACTAAATGAATTAATAATCAAATCTGATAATTGTCAAAAGGGCAACCAATCGATATATTGATGCATCGATAACACATATTTTGAGTATAATATTTTAATTTGTATTTATATCGATCTACGATATGTATATAAGCACTTTCGTATCACTTTGGATAATCGGTTGTTAAAATTCATAGGCGACGAGGCTCCCGTACCGGAGAGCACCGATGGAATAAAGCCAACGTTTACGGAACGACCCGTCATACGGCAAAGTGAAGATGGCGGAAATGTTACATTTGAATGTAGATGCGTTGGAGATCCCACTCCAACGGTTACATGGTACGACATCCAAACAATAAGCGTCTAAAATAACCACCGATAAATTTCGATTAATCGCCCAAATATTACTTCTCGAAACAACTCCTTTAAATATCAAAAATAAAAAGGTCACACGGCGAGACTGTTTTGAGTGAGGGCAAACGCTATGAAATGTCCCTCACACTGGATCAGAAACTATACCATATGGCTCGTTTAGAAATAAGCAGTGTCGTCTCCACAGATCAGGGCGAGTACAAGGCCGTGGCCAAGAATAAACACGGCTCGGGTGTGGCAACGATTAATTTAAATTTCGAAAGCGGCTCAAAAAAGTAAGCCCCTCAACACACTCACACACACACTCACACACACACACACACACACACATACATTCAGTTGCGAAAAAGGCATAAATTAATAAGAAACAAGTAAAAAAAATTAGTTCTAAATACAATTTTAGAAGTGACAGAAGACTCCGAAAAAAGTGGGAAACAAGGAAAGTAATAATTTATTTAGCGTTTTCAACTTTAGTAAATTAAATTCGATACAAAAAATTCAGAAACAAAAAAAAAACAACTTCATTTTATGAAAAGGACTAAAGATTATTGAAAAAAGTGATAAGCTAAAAACAAATCCAAAATATATGCAGCGTTTGTCACTTATTTAAATTTAATTAAAATATCAAATTATTAAATGATTAATAAAACGAATGATTTTTTTAAATTTGAAATAAATAAATAATTAACTATATAAAGAATGCGGAAGTTCATAATTTAGTCGTTACTCAAATAAATAAAAGAAATATATATTTGGGAAAAGCAATTCCAGAAAAATAAATTCATTATTATGTTATTACTATTTAAAAAAAAAAACTATTGCCTTGAGTGAAGCTATTTTGCGGCAACTGTACATAACATGCACACACACGCACACACATAAATAACAAATAAACATTTTATAATTAATAAAATTTATGCAGAATACCGGATGGTAAGTCTCCGCGATTCCCCAAGAAACCGACGATTCGTCAGGAGGAGGATATATTGATAATGGAATGCATACTGGAAGCACATCCGGTGCCGGACATAACCTGGTATTGCTCAGATAAGCAAATCGATGATAGCCAACGCACGAAAATGACCCGCAAAGCGATCACAAAAGATAGCTACATTTTGACACTTGAGATACAGAATCCCACAAAGGAAGATGGCGGCAATTACCGGTGCAATGCCATCAATATGTTTGGGGAAAGCAATGCGAATATAGCGCTCAATTTCCAAGGTAGTGGTATTCCCTATTTACAAAAAACAAAAACTACAACTAGTAATACCCACAATGTCCCATCGAATGGAATGTACTTAACTCTGACTCTGACCTTGACTCTGGCTGTCTCTACTTGAGTTTTAAGCAAAACTACAAATAAAATACAATATATATACTCAATTATATATACAACCAATATATGTATAACTCTAGCATGTAAACTTAATCTTACACTCACGACACTCACGACACTCACGCACGCATTGAGTCACAATATTCACACACAATCAACCAGTTCCTTGCACCATTTGTCCAGCTTGCATGTGAAATGTACTTACTTAATTATTTATACTTTGTTCGGGTAAAATATAAAAAGAGCACATTGGATCTGCACTCGGAGAGAGAACGAAAAACAGCCCAAGAAACTTTCTAGTTTGTCTGGTTTTTGTAATAAATTCAAAACATATAAAAAATGCGCATTTCAATATTTATTTTTTGCTACAAATAAAGCTTTTTTGTACTTTTATGAAAATATATTTCTTAATGAAAATATTTTGTAAAGATAAACAAATACTTAAATAAATATTATTCTAACAAAATCTCGAAAAATTAAGTTCCCCATCATAATTTTCTGAATTATTGAAAATATTTCTATTATGTTTAAAAATTTACTAATATTATATGACGTTCAAAAATTAAAAGGTATTTTTACAATAATTATGAATTAATTAAATAAATGTGTGAAATCTTGAATACCAATATTTAATAATAGTATACAAATATAATAATAGACTCGTTCTCTTTTCTCTGAGTGTAACTTCAATCAATTTAATCATGTTCAGTTTACAGCTCACAAAATTAAGCAGTGTAAATATACTTCTATAGCAAGTTCTCAAAGTCCAATTAGTTCTTGCCTGATTGTAATAAAAATCGATATCGATTATCGATTTGACTATATTTAATGAGAGTCTTGTGTTTAATTGAAACAGGTGCCAACGATGCCAATGGATTCGCGCCCTCGTTTATCGAGAAGCCGAGAATAATACCCAACGAGACGGGCACTCTGATAACGATGAAGTGCAAGTGCAAGGCGAAGCCGGAACCAGTGGTTACCTGGTACCGCGGCCAAGACCTCGTCGAGAAGAGCAAGAAAATCAAGATCAACAGTATTGTCATCGCCGAAGATACCTACGAGCTGACGCTGGAAATCAAGGTACATATTATTTGTAATATGCGAATAATAATTCATTCATATTGAGGCATAGATTGTTCATTTATTTCTTTATTTATTTAATGCCAGCTAAAGTCAGTCGACTCAAAGATACAGCACGAAAGAAGTTAATTAAATTAAATTCAAATAAATTCAAATTAAGTTTTAAAAATATAATTTGTAGAATCTACTTTCCATTTATTCATACATCTAAAGATATATTTCAAATCATTTTTAAATGATAAAATATATATATATTGATGTAAAGGTTAAAATAAAAATTAAAAACTTTGTTGTGCCAAAACTGTGTCAAAATTAGAAAAACTTAAGACTGTTTGAAAAGGGTCCATTCCCAGATTTGAATAAATGTTAATTAATTTAATTGTTGCATCTATTTTATTTATGTATTTCATTTATTAGTTAATTTATTTTATTTGTTTATTTTTTGTATTTTATTTGTTTGATTTATCTTATTTATTAAATTGATTTAATGATTTTGATTTCAGGATCCCGGCGCAACGGATGGCGGCACCTACAGATGCAATGTGAAAAACGAATACGGCGAATCGAATGCGAATCTCAATCTGAATATCGAGGCGGAACCAGAACCGGAAGGCGAAGGACCCACGTTCATTGAGAAGCCAAGGATTATATCGGAGAACAATGGCAAACTGGTCATCATGGAGTGCAAGGTGAAGGCCGATCCCAAGCCGGATGTGATCTGGTATCGCAACGGCGAGGTGATCAAGGACACCAGCAAACTGAAAACGTCGATAGAGCAGCGCGGAGATCAATACTATATCAAGCTAGAACTGATCGATCCGCAGCTGGAGGACTCTGGTCTCTACAAGTGTAATATCAAGAATACACTGGGAGAACTCAATGCAAATCTCACACTCAACATTGAGAGTAAGTTGAGTATAACAAAAAATATTTTGAGATATTTTTCTTATTTAATTATTATTTTAAGCAATTAGTTAAAGAAAATAAAAAATTATGTATACATATATATATTTTCTTAATTAACTATCGAATTAATTAATCAGTTACATAAATCAAAGCGTTAGAAAAACTTATAAGAGTTTTCCAGGGTTTCTACAAGAATTGTTCAGAAAATCTAAAATAAAAATTTCATTTAACTTAATTATTATTGTGTATATGTAATTAGCAGCGAGTAACAAAAGCATAAGAAATGTAATTTAATTATTAATTAGATAATAATAATTATTAGTTATTAAACATATTAACTATATTATATATATCAACTTTTATTATTTATTACTTATTATTTATTTATTATTATTTCACAATTGTGAATTATATAATTGGAATATTAGTTGTTGTATTATTATTATATTATATTATTAAATATTATTATTATTTTATGTATTGTATTATTATTTATTAATTATCATACATATTTAATTATTAATTAAATATGTATTTATTTATAGTACATATTAAATATTATTATTTATTAATTATTATTAAGCATATTTAATTATTAAGTACTATGCATATGATATTATACATTTAAAATGTTTTATTCATATTAATAAGTTTATTATATTAATGATGGATAATTCTTCTTAATATTTATATTAATTATTAATTATTAATTACTAATTACAATTTAATTACCCTCTCACAGTTGTGCCCGTGATCAAGGACAAGCCGAAGATCATAAAGATCATTAAGAAACGCACGGTTGTCATCGAGTGCACAGTTGCCTCCAAGTTCGAGCCGAAATGCACGTGGTACAAGGAGACGAATGTCGTAAAGGAGAGCAAACGCCTCGTTTACGCCGTGGAGAAGACAAAGGAAGGCGAGTTCGCCGTCAAACTGGAGATCAACGAGGTCGAAGACAGCGACAAGGGCGCCTACAAGCTGGTAGCGAGTAACGAGAAGGGAGAAGCCGTGTCGCAAGTGGTTAATTTGGTGGATATACCCGAAGAGGAACGCAAACCCACCAAACCGGAAATAGCTCGCAAATTAATCGATCAGAAAGTGATCGAATCGAAGACTTTCGAGCTGTTAATCAGTTTGAAGCAGGCGGATCGCAAATGTAAAATCGAATGGTTCAAGGGCAGCACCGTCATCAAGGAGACCAAAGACGTAACGACAACGTTTGACGGCACCACAGCCCGACTGACATTCAGCAGCGCCAAATCGGAGCACACGTCAAACTATAAAGTTATCGTTAGCAACGAGGCGGGCAAAGATGAGTCCACCTGCAAGGTGACTGTGGAGAAGAAGGATAAGAAGAAGGACGAGAAGGAGGAGAAGGAGCAGGCCGAACAGAAGCGAAAGGTAATTGACAAAAAACAAAAAGAGCAACAACAAGTTGTGCAACAACAAGAAGAAGTAGTACGACAAGAAGTCGTACAACAAGTCGTACAACAACAAGTTCAAGTCCAGTTCGATAGCCAGCAAGTTGTCAGTCAACAGCAACAACAGCAGTCAACTCTGTTAGTAACAGAACAAGCTGAGCAGTACCAGTTGCAACAGAAATCAACTCTGTTAGTAACAGCACAAAGTGAGCAACAACAGCAGTCAACCCTTTTAGTAACAGCACAAGCTGAGCAGCAACAGAAGCTGCAGTTCAAACAGCAACAAGTTGCGTTTAGTACGCAAAGTCAACAAAAGGTGGAGCAAGTCAAAAATTCAACGGTTAGTTTTGTTATGAGCAGCAGAAAAAGCCCTGCAAATATTGAGTTAACTGTTAATAGTTAAAAGCTCCAAAAAACGATGCTAGTGTTGAGTTAACAGTTCCTAGTAAAAAACTCCACAAGTGTTAAGCAACAATAATTGTTGAGTTAACGATGCTAAAGCAGTAAAAATAACACCTGCCAATTTTGAGTTATGAGTTATTAGTTAAAAGCCAAAAAATCCTAAAATTTTAAACAATAATTAATGTTGAGTTAATAGTTAACTGCAGCAAAAGCCCCATCCTGCAAATGTTAAGCAACACAACAGTGAAATATATTCCCAATGCATGCATTGCAGACCTAAAGTACATAAATATATAACACAAAGAAAGTGGCTCAGATCGCATCCAACTCCAGTCTGCTGCTTGAGCAAACAAATAGCTGACGGACATGCTCCTAAGCAGCACTCGTTAACTCTTAACATACATAACAGAGTTAGTTACGTATGTTAACTTACAAGCCCCTAGTAACATATTGCAGCTGTTACCATCAGATGCTCAATCCCCCTCACGAAACTCGATTTCACAGCATGCAGCTTTTTGTTATGCAGCTGTAAACAGACTGATTTTTATTCAAAATCAGATTTTCATTAAAGTTTTAATTGTATTTAAAGCGCATAGATTGAAGATTAAAATTTGAAAATTGAAGTATGTATATTTTATTATTTATGTTCAATACATAGCTAGGAATATCTCTGTACCAGATACCCAAACTAAAGATGACTAAGCAAAAACAGAGCGAAAATGTTTCGCAGTTGACCAAATCGAAAAATATATTTGGTGTGCAGTTGACGCCCGTCAAAGATGTTCCAACTGATGAGGTTCGAAACGAGTCCTGTTAACCAACAATATTAAATTTTTTACTGAAATTCACCACTCTTTCTCTGTCTGTTTCTTTCTCTCTTAAATCCACCCGTCATAGAAAATATTTAGTCTTAAATTTAATTCTATTTCTGGATCTATAAACTCTACTCTTTTATGGTTTATCTATCGGACTTTTTCTTGTTTTGGACTATAACTGTATATTTTTATAGATACTTTGTTATATATAAATGTCAACTAAACAATCTAAAAATGTCTTCATTTGTAATTAATTTAATCGAAATATTCTTTTAAAAAATCTTGTATATATATATATATATATTTAATTTTTAATATCTATTTCATTTTCAAATACTAACTGTCTTTGTGTCAATAACCAACACTGTTTACAAACACACACAACTCAATACACAACAATACAAAATAAATAAAAACAAAAGGCCGAAGAAGAGGAAGTAAAGCAAAAAGAAGAAGAAGAGCTGAAAAAAGAAGAAGAAAAGATTAAAGAAGAAAAATTGAAGGAAGAGGAAAAGAAAATACATGAGGAAAAGAAGAAGGCAGAGGAAGAGATACAAGAAGAAAAGAAGAAGGATGAAGAAAAGAAACAACAAAACGAAAAGACGAAGAAGGAAGAAGAAAAGCTGAAGCAAGAAGAAGTCAAAAAGAAGGAAGAAGAAAGGAAAAAAGAAGAAGTCAAGAAGAAGGAAGAAGAAAAGAAAAAAGAAGAAAACCTCCTAGAAGAAAAGAAGAAGAAAGAAGTAAAGCAGAAGGAAGAAGAAAAACTTAAACAAGAAGAAGCCAAGAAGAAGGAAGAAGAAAAGAATGAAGAAGAATTGAAGATCCAAGAAGAAAAGAAGAAGGAAAACGATAAGCTTAAACAAGAAGAAAAGAAACAAGAAGAAAAGAAAAAACAAGAAGAAAAGAAAAAACAAGAAGAAAAGAAGAAAGAAGAAAATAAAAAACAAGATGCAGAAAAAAAACAAAAAGAAGAAGAAAAGAAGAAGGAAGAAGCAAAACAACTGGCCGACAAGCAAAACAAAGAAAAGGAAGCCGAAGAAAAGAAACAAAAAGCTGAACAGATAAAGCCAGAAGAAGAACCGAAAAACAAGGAACTCGAGAAGCAACAAAAAGAAGAAGAAGCAAAGAAGACGCCCAATAAGAAGCAAGAAAAAGAAGCAAAGAAACCCAAAGAAAATAAGGAAACACCAATTCCCAAAGAAGAAGAAACCGAAAAGAAAACAAAACCAGAAGAAGATGGTGAAGAAGAAGAGGTAAGAAATGGAAAAATAGAGAAGGCAATGTGTAAAAGGCTTACTTAGCAATCTATCGGAGATATGTGTAAAATATTTCGTTTATCGAAACACCCATTCAAAGAACAGAAAACCAAACACAAATATAATAATTAATTGTTTATTGTTTATTTATTTATTTGTCAACTGTATAAAGTTTTTTGACTTTCTTTTCTAGTTTTTCTCATTTTCTTTAAGTTTTTCTTTGCATGAATTATTAAAAATATGCATAGAAAGGCAATTTCAATTTATTAATAATATTCTTTCGATCCTTTGTAGCAAGGAACTGCCGAGCAAATTGCCCTCAAAAAGGTCGAACGCAAAGTAAGTGAATTACATTAATGATTAAAATACAATAATATAAATTAAAGTTGACTTGGTTAATTGAATAAAATATATAATAATTATTCAGACAAACAACACATAAAATATTATATCATAATAATAATAATCAACAGTTGAGGAATAACAATAGCAATAATAATTTAATACTGAAAACCTTTTGCGTCACACAAAAACTTGATTTTTTGAGAGAACTATTTTTTTTAGTTTTTTTTTTGTTAGGTTAGTTTACGTAAGATGGATGCCAAAGTCGACAATTGGGATCTGACTTACTTTCTAATGCAATTGTATCAGAAGGAACCAGGGGGCAGACCACCCATACTCGATAAACTGGGCCAGGGTTGGCGTGCTATTCGACCACTGATGGCAATTAGCCATTTGCCATTTGCCATTTGACCTGAGTCAGAGGTCAGAGGCACAGCTGGACAGGTGGACAGCTGGCTAGCTCACCAGCTTTGCAGCTGGCTTCTGTGTTCCACTGTCCATGCACCCAGATTAGTCCAACAACATGTTAATTTGCCATTTCGTGCGGAGATTGGCGACAGCTTTTTACGGAGGTCGAGTTTGACGACATCGCATTGATAGATATGGTTGCCGCTGGGATTTCAATATATATTTACGTTACAAGAACTCATTTTGAACCAATTTAGGCAATTAAGTGCTTCAATTATTGCAATCTGCTTGGAAAACACTATGGTATCTCAGAAGGCTGACTATATTGGTGGACATACCCTACTTAAGTTCAATGGATTTCCTACAAATATAGGAAGCGACTTTCTTAGCCTGAAGTTGGGTATTGAGATTCCAGGCTAATTTCCTATCCAGTGTGAGCCCTAAGAATTTGGCACTGTTACTGACGGAAAGGTTTGCGTGGCTTAGTCTGGAGGAATAGAGTGGGGGTATTGTACTTCCCTGAGAAGAGAACTAGTTCTGCTTTAGCCTGCAATTATTTGCCCAGAATGACATGGAGTTTGGGGGTACTTTATCCAAAGATAACCGCAGCATATCCGCATACACGACAATCTGGCAGCCCGTTCCATGTACAACAGTTCCTTGCGGCGATCCTCTGCTAGCTTACCTGAAGAGAGTTGAAGATCCAAGTGTAGACTTCACAATCCTGCAAGTGAGCATGCTGGGACCCAGAGCTAAGGTTTGAGTCTATGGGACTATTTAGGTGTAGACTTATGAGTCGCTCTAGAGTCTGGCCAGTCTTTTTTTGGTAAAGTAACAACTCTTTTCTACATGTGTTTGCTTAAATGTTAAATGTTTCTCTAAGTGTAATTTTTTCTATTTTATTATTTTAAGCTTAAATACTGGCTAGTAAAAGTATATACAAAATATACTTGAAATATATAAAATATATTCAGAAAACCTTATTTAGTTAAAGTATTTGTACTTTTTCCCGAGGAAAAACATGTTTTTTTTATTTCTTTTTGTTTATTTGTTTGCATATTAAATAAATATATTGTTTGTATTAAATGCTAGCTACTAAAAGTACGAAAACTTGTTTGAGGTACAGGAAAAGATTTTTTTTTTGTGAGGAAAGATTAAACACATGAATTCCAGAAACTAAAAGTATTTATAAAAATGTAGTTGAGGAGAAAAACCATTTAATTTTGTGTTGTTATTTTCACGTCTTAATGTTTGTCTAAGTGTCAAATTGTATTTTGTTGTCTCTGTCTAATTAGGCTAGTGTTGTGTCACTCAAAGAGGAATCTGTGTCCGAGGTGCGTCGCAAGTCGATAATTAAAACGCAGCAGGAATCGACGGCAGAGGATACTAAAATTGTATCCAGAAAATCATCGTTGGCGGTAAGCAAAAAAACAAACAAGCAAAAACACAAAACCCCTCTGTTTACCCTGTACACCCTGTCTTTGTTAACAAATAATTAGATTGAAGATTCCGTTTCCGAATCGCGTCGCTCATCTATAGTGGAGAAAAAGGCGCTCGAGGTGAGTATCTCAAATTACGTAAGCGTAACATGTACTTTATGCGTATGTTAGAGTTAACAGCTTTATTTTTATAAGTGAAATTCGTATATATACAAAAATAAATAAAAATAAAAATATTCCCAAGCAATTGGAGAGCAAACAAATCGATGCCAACAAAAATCCACAAGCTCTCAAGGAAGAAATACCAAAACTGAAACCGGCCGAGAAACGACGCGTTTCAAAGGTGAGCGATGATAACAGATGAGCAGAAAAAAAATGGAAAAACGCTCATCAAAAGCTTATCTCTTCAATGATGCCAACAAACTAAGCTTAAAAGCTTTTACTCTCTTTCGCTCTCTTTCCAAAGTTTTCACTTTTAATCAGCAGCTGCAAATTGTTTTTAACTAACAACCGAACTTCGTACTTACAGCATATACGAAGGTGGGCTTAAGGAGGTTTGGTTTGATTGATCGAACTTCGAAGTTGCTGCATGCAAACAAGGGGCGCAGTTCGAATTTCGAACTCGCTCTAAATAAATATGCAAGCAAATTTTTCTTCAACGTTTCAGACTCTCGCACGTGATCTGATTGCTGAACAAAGAGAGTCGCTTTTCGATCGCTCTTTTCACTCGCACGAACTTCGCTCTTCGCACCCAACACCAACAAATGCTAGCAATTCTCTCTTAAGCCTACATTCTAAACTTCTTAGCAAGCACGTAACGTGATCTGCTTACTCAGCTGCAGCCGTTCTTAATATTTCCTTAGCCTTGCATTCGTTGCGACGCTCTCAGCAAGAACGTAACGGAGCTCTAATGCAAGTGCAGAGAGTCGTTCATTTCACTCGCATGAACTTTCGGTCTTCATTGTTCGCACTCAGCAGCGCAACATATGCCAGCAAATTCGTTTCTTTAGTCTTGCATTCCACACGACTCTCTCACTCCCACGCTCTCAGCAAGTACGTATATAACGGCAATTGCACGTTCTGCGCCAATGAAATCGAAGCATTGCAATTATTAAGTGTTTGCTGGAAGAGGTAGCCCCCTACCTCATTAAACTTCTTCTTTTTTCGCTGTACATTAAATTGGAAATTGTATGCAGGAATCAGAACTTGTTATGCAATTCTTGCATTGCAAATCAAAGTAAGCTAAAGATTGAGGTATACTTAATTTTTAGGGCTTATGCTTTTAATTTCTTTAATCTATATCTATCTATCTATCTATCTATCTATCTATCTATCTATTTATCTATCTAACTCTCTATTTATTTAGCATATAAATATATATTTATATATCTATCAAATAAATATATATCCAAATTTGTATAGTTTATCTATATATTTATATCTATTTATCTTACTAACATAACTATCTAAATATCTATGTCTGCATTTATCTCTCTATCTATCAAAAATATATCTATATGCTATATCTATTTATCTATCTATCTCTGTGTAACAAAAATAGGTGTCTCATAAATATTTGTTTGCTAATAACACACAAAATTTATATTTTTCCCTGTCTAAAAAAAACAAAAACTAAAACTTCTGTGCATTTTGTACTCGTTTCTTGTCACTCGTCTCATCTCACTCGATACTCGTCACACAAACACTCAGCCAATGGAGGAGGTAAAGCCCGCCGAAGAGTTACCAAAGCTGCGCAAAACTTCAGTCGCCCAGCCGAAGGAGGAGCCCAAAGCCGAAGCTGCCAAGCCAAAGGCGAAGGCAAAACCGAAGGCCAAATCGAAATACGAAGAGCTGCCCGAAATACCCGACTACGAGCGACCCGCATTGGAGAAATATGAGAAATCTGATTTTGTGCCGAGCGATTTTGCACGCGATTCGGAAATACCAAATAAAATGGAAAAGCCGCTGCTGGAAACGCCCAAAAAGGAGGCGGAAAAAGCTCCACAGAAAAATGGACTGCCAAGGGTAAACTGTTATACACACCTAAGTGTTATACATAACTGTACGTCCATGCCTGTCTTCTTCTTCTATGTTGCGTGTTTGTATTTGTTATAAAGAAATCGGAGATTGTCGAAGAGCCGATGGAGGAGCCGAAGGGCATCAAGCTGGGCAAAGGCAAACTGCCCGACGACGAAGACACGAGAGATGGTGCAACCCTAAGACCCGTTATTGTCGAACCAGAGGTGAGTCTCCTTTCAGTTGAGGCAAAAATAATAGCAAGACTCTCGCGTATTTATTTATTTAGTTAATGTCAAATTAAAACACAACATATAAAAAAAGTTTTTTTTTAAATTTAATTAATTGATAATATATTTAATGAAAAAAAAATTAATTTTGAATATTAATTTTAAATTAAAAATAAAATAAATCTTTAGAAGATTAATGGGTGTTGCTGCGGTATTTATATAGTTTAGCTGCGTTTGTATAATTTTAATATTTAATTTAAATTCCAAAAAAAAGGAAAATATTATTATTTTAATTGACAGAACTGCCACGTAAATAATAAATAATTATAAATCAAATTAAAAATTAATAATATATAAAATTAGCTGCCATTTTGGTATAAATATTATTCAAGTAAATGCACAGACTGACTTGCCACGTACCGGTAATAATTAAATAATAATAATAAATAATAACAATATATTAAACATCAAAATTTGAAATATGATGCTTAAGAAAATATCTCGTAGAGTGTGCTATATTTTTTGCCGCCACTGTAGTATATTTATAATTATATGTTATATGTGTAATAGTGAGAGAAAGCTCGAACTTCGTTGCAGCACTTTTTTAGCTATATTAGTTTAACGGTAATACCTATTCTACAAATTCCTTTCTCATTTCACATTCAAATTTCCTTCCATTATCGCCCCACCCCCAAATCCAACAAACAACACACAACTTGAACACAACTCAAACACGCTCGAAATGCAGAAAGATAAGCAAAATGTAGACGCTGATAAGGAGGTAAGTGAAAAAATTGTTTAAAAGAGACTGCAAAAAAGATTATTAATTAAGCAACGGTGAATATCAGAGTAAACCCATTTTCTCAAACCAAGAATAAAATAATTTAGGCACGAAAAAGAAAACTTAAATATTTTTATAAAAGAACATATTAAATATATATGGCAAATTTTTTTTGATATTTTATATATATCTTAACGAAAAAAAATTTGGAGAATATATTAAATATATATATAAAAAGAAGATATGTATTTAATATATATGTGGAAAAATTGTGTTTTGAGAATATATATATTTTATATTTCAAAAATGTACATATTTAATATATATATAAAATTAAACACAAATAAATTTAAGCTTAACTGGGAAAATGAATTAAATGAAAAAATTAAAAATATGAGAAAATTCGATAAAGAAAAAACTTCCAAATTAAAAAAAAAATAAAATAAACAAAAATATCGCAGGGCGATAAGCCATCTCTGATGGATATTATCAGGCAGCGACGTCGCTCCTCTGTCCGCAATTTGATGAGCAAGGAACCAATCAAAAACGAGTCCTTCCTTGGCGTCGTCCTCAAGCCAGTCATTAAGGATGCTAAGGAGCAAGTCGAACCCCAACAAGCCAAGCAATTACTTAAGGTAACAAAAAATAAAGGCTTCAGCTCTCTCTTCAATCTCTCTCTCTTCACTCTCTTGAAATTCTCTATCTCCCTCTTCCTCACTCTTTCTCTGTCTGCTCAATTTTCTACTAAATTCTCGTATTCTTTTGCCTAGCTTCAAAATGGTTTATCTCTTTAATTTTCCATTTTTTTGTCTCTTTAAGCTTCTTATCCTTTTATCTCTTTCTTTACTACACTACGCTACACTACAAAATTGTGGTTTTAAATGCCTTGAAATATTTATCTGGAAAAAAATATATAAATAGTTTTCTCTTCATTTTCCTCCTCATATTTCTATTTTTGCCTTGACTGCGATATTTTTAGCGCTAGTATAAATATTTATTTTGCGCTTAATTCTGGTTGAAAATTTCTTTCCATACACTTTATCAAACACATTTTTGTTAGTGCTGCCAAATAATAATAAAATTCGAAATTCATATACACAAAACTTGTTCAAGCAATCAGCATTAATTGATCTAAATCTACCCAATTTTGGTGTATTGTGTGCACTTAAATTTCAATTCAAATAAGCTCTTAATGCACGCTCTCTTTCCTTTTCGCTTGGCGAACATAAAAAAGATGTCAGCAAGCAACACAAAACTGTACCTCGTGCGCTTTGAGCTGCAGAGACTGACTGATCTCACAACCAGATCTCAGCACACGAGAAGTTGCTTTGCAAGCTGAAATCTGACTGTTCTCACTCTGTTGTGTACCTTACGCGGGAGAACAGTTGAAGTTCGGCCTTTCTCACTCACAGCCGGTCAATGACATTCAGACTTCAGATGGGAACTGGTTCATCTATTTTATGTCAGAAGTTTTAAGCAGGCCATAAATGATTTTCTCTCTATGTATCTCTCTCGCACGCTATCTTTTCTCACTATCTCCCCCTATCTCTCTGTCTGCCAGACACATTTTAGAATCTCTCTCTCAAAAATATTTTTCTCTATTAATTTTTAAATATATTTTATTATTCAGTCGTCTATCCTTCTCTTGTGATGAATTTAGCACTACTTCTCTCTTTTTCTCTTTCTCTCCATTTCACTCTCTCTCTCTCTCTCTCTCTCTCTCTCTCTCGTCTTCTGCCTCGCATATCATTTTCCACTTGATTTATTTATGAATATATATTTTACTGGGATTTGTTAAGGCAAATGCCACGGAGCACTTTAATCCGACGAAGGCGAGCAAAGCTCAAGTATCGGATTTGAAAAAACCCGAGGGCCTGGCAACCCTAGTCGATGATTATGAGCGGCCGCAGTTAGAGAAATATGAGCGTATCGATATCGAGAAATTGAAACCAGAGAAAACTGCACCAATCATTATTCCCCCGGAACCCCAAAAAACCCCGGAAGTCAAAATACCCGATGAAAAACAAAAGGTAAATTCGAAGCGACTATTTTGCCATAAATATTATTATGGTAAATGGACAGAGTTGCCACGCTATGATAATAAATAAATTAATCATTAATAATAAGTTATCAGAATAAATATAAATAATAATAATACATAATAATATGCGGTGAAGATCGAACGGTAAATTTGAGGCGGAGTTGACAACTCTTGTTAGAAATATTATTAGGGCACAGTTGGCACATAACGGTATTAAATAGTAATAATTAATCATTAAAATTATCATTTAATAAAAAAGTAAATTATAAGCGCTCAAAATAACTTAAAAATTGTATTATACAAATTATTAGTAATATATATATATAAATTTAAATTATTTTGAGTGCTTATAATTTATTTTCTTAAGCCGCAAAAGCAAAACAAAAGATAATAAATATAAATAATAACAAAAATGATAAATTAATATAAATAATAAACAATTCAAACACCACAAATTAAATAAATAACAATAAATAATAATTATTATTATTTACAAAAATAAATGTATTTAATAATAATTAACAATAAAAATTAATTATAAAAATAAATTAAACACAAGAAAAAAACATACCATTAAATATTTAAATAAATAATACACATAATTAACTTTAAAAAACCACAAGCCACAAATGATAATTCCAGAAAGTTATCGACTAATTGCAAGTAATCGATTTGTTTTGTTGAATAAACACAGAAGAAAGAAGAGTTTTATCAGATCAGTTTTCCTTTCTGTTTGACAAATATTTTATTTGCTAGAGTTTTTATGTTGTTAAAAATACAATATCTTAGGTCTTGCATAGATACGCCCAATATATGTATATATATATATGTATATATATATATATACATATATATATCATATGTATATTGTTATAAATATATGCCGTATGCACACCTATTATTAATATTCATATTTATATACATTTTAATATGTATTATGAGCTGCACAACCGAAATAAATGCGAGCAAACAAACAATACATATATATACATATAGTATTTTTATAGTTTTTAGCAGAATTGGAGGCTGATTTCTCATTTTTCTCAATATATATACATATATATTATATATATATATACATATATATATATATATATATATATATATATATTTCTGCTGCGTCTGCATATAGCAAATAGATAACATTTATATTTTTATTTTTCTAACGTGTTGAAAATCTTTTGTCAAAAATATATACAATATATATATATTCATATATATTTATAGAGCACACCTCAAAAATATCTAAACAACATATTTGTTTGATGTCTGTCGCCGCCTGTCGCTCATGACAAACGGTTCGAAAATTGTTCTGAAATTTGCCAATCGAAAAACGAGAAAAATAAATACATATATTCATATATAACTTCATAATGTAAATGTGTCAACAAAAAATTGGTCAAACAATCGACAAAGTAATTAGCACATTAATCGATAAGCGTTAATCGATAGCAATGGCGAGCAGAACCAGCATTAAGGTGACCGTAACAACGGTTCGTATTATGGACATTTTTTTTTACTCTTTGTGGCATGCCACAAAAACAATACAAATCGATTACAAAACAGACACAGATAGAAATTACACAGTTCTATATATTTTTATTTCTATATATATATTTTTTAATATTTATTGTTTAGGATGATAAGCCGAAGGTGCCCAAAATGCAGCCACCGGCGCCGGGTGAACCGCCCAAAATCGAGGTCATCCGCGAGAAGCGTCCATCCCTGGCACCCGAAGTTCCCAGTCGTCGTGGTTCATTGGTACCGCCCGCCGACACCGGTCGCCGTCCCTCGTTGATCATCAATGACGAGGTAATTTCTTTTCTCTCTTTTTCTCTCTTTTACTCATTGTCATTTTATTACCTTTTTACCCACCAAAATGTAGATCTCGCTTTTACTTAGTTTTCATTATTTTATATCATTTACATAATTTATATTGCAACAAAAAATGGTAACTGTATGATTGCAAATTCAAATTTGCGCTGCTTATTCACAATTAGATCAAAACGCGGGTCTATTGTGAGTGAAGTCGCACTTGTTCGCTCTAGGAACTTATCGAACGTTTCAAATTCAAATTTGCGGGGCTTAATTTAGGCATCATTCACAATTTAAGTTAAACTCGCGTTTATTGTGAATGATGCCAGAGCTCAAACTTGTTCGCTTAACAAACGAAAGGATCGTTTCAAATTTAAATTTAGAGCGGCTCATTCACAATTAGATTTAAACGCGCTCGTTTATAGTGAATGTACTCGAATTTGATCGCTGAAAGAACTTAACGATAAAAGCGCAAATGACAGAATATAAATTTGTTTAAACAGCATTGTAATCTACACATAATTATAATTATATATTATATAAATGTACATATGCATATATATATTATATACATATCATTATGCAAGAATACATATTGCCTATCGTTATTATAGCAAATTTAAAGTTTAAAATTTTAGTTAATTAAATTGAATTGCTTACCTTGATTAAGTAGCACTAGTTCCACATGCTAGTTCCACCCACAGATCTAGTTCCAATTCCAATTCAAGTGAGCTCCACAAAATATAACGATTTGTATATAGCAGTTGATAGTTATCAATTTTAAAATAGCAAGCAGTATATGAAATATATTTCAAATTTGGTATAATCAATAGTTAGCGGTATCTGATAACTGTTGTTGCCTGTATGTAAAACTGAGTAATTGTTTATTAATTGTGTAGCATTTATTTATTACTATTATATTGAGTAGCTAGTGATTGTACCTCACATTGTATTTTGTACCTAATCACTTACATGTCTATATCAATATATATCTTCCTGTTCCCTTCTATGTACCTACCATGTATGAACTAAAAAAACAATCGAATCGAACATCGAATCGAATCGAACACCAACACTGTTAAATAACAACACACACCCACACCTGTCTGTGCCAACTCAACTCCAACTCAACTCAACTCAACTCAACTCAATCGAACTCCAACTCAATTCAACGCAAAATGATCGAACACCACCACCACCCCCCTTACCGACAACCAACGACCAACCGCAACCACTTGGCATATTTACTCGCATACACACACGCCCAAAACACACATATACACATACACCTTCACGCACGCACGCACACACGCACACAATATGTATGTATGTCTGAGCACAGAAGAAACTCCGCCCAGGCGAAGTGATGGATACAAGGGTAAGAATTATTATAAACACAACAACAAAAAAAGCTTTAATATGGATTATATAGGTATACAAAAATATAAAATGTCTTTAAGTTATGTAATTGGATAACCATTTATCTATTAATATTACACACACAACACATACAAACAAACAACTGCAATATTAGCTTTTGCTCTCTTTCTCTCTCATTTCTGCTTCTTCTTTGTGCATATGAAAGTTGCACACATACATATGCAAGAGAGCTTAGCCTTCTGCTTGTTTACACAAACAAGAGGAGAGAGCGAAAGCTATAAATAGAAGCTCGCAATAAAAAAGCATACACACGTATACATATTTATTTAAAAGTGCATTGATGATTATGTATGTATTTATGTATGTATGAGTGTAATTATGTATTTGTTTTTTTCGTTTGCTCTTCAAATTCATATTCCTCAAACTGCTGCACAATTTTTGCAACACAGTTTTTAAAATTAAAAAATATGTGTATGTGTGAATGTATGTATTTTAGGCTGTGTCCAAAAAAGAACAGCAATAGATAAATACACACATAGCCATACGTATGTACATGTGTATTTATATTGACCTCAGCCCTTTAGATAGAAATGAACGGCTGCAATATAAATACACACATACATACACACATATTTCAAATTTACATAATTACATATAATTGGGCTCAAGTTTAATAATTGCGTTCGCTGAATTGAATTTTTGCAATTCAGTTGCTCGCCGTCGCGTTTAAAGAAGACAGCAATAATAATAAGAAGAAAAAGCTGAAATAAAGGTTTAATTGCAGCCTTGCGATATGTAGCAAGGAGTAAGCACTAAAAAAGTACTCGTTACTCGATCCTCGCTATCATCAGGTAAGCAAGGTTTAATCGCCGCCTTGCGATGGTTTTCGCTTACGCGATATGTAGTAAGAACCACTAAGAGCAACCGTTATTTGCTAGTGATCAACGCACTTAGAGATGTCAGTGGCAATATTTACTTAGCTTTTAAGCACGTTACTAGTGATGGGTACGAGTTAATTAGAGAAATTCACCACACACACCAACACACACATTGCATACACTACAAATTAGTTATTAAATATCCCAATTTCTCTCACCAATCGATCGCATTAAAAAAATTAAAAAAAATTAAATAAATACAAATTTTTAATTGTATTTAAATAAACGCATATTACAGTTGTTGAGGCCAGGCGAGGTTGGTGAAGGACAGGTGAGAGTTAGCTGTGCTTCTTCTTCTACTTCTATTTCACATACACCCAGTAGAAATTTTGGTCGCATTTTCAACACACACACACACAACCCTCTCACACTCACACATAAGCAGCATTTTATACTCATTACTTGCATACAATTTGCGAGCTCCAATTAGTAGTAGAATAATAATAAATAAAATGAAAATAATAATTTTGGTATAAAACTAACCAAAAATTAGAACAAAAGTAGTGTAGCTAAAAGAAATTATACACGTACACATGCATACATCCAATCCATTTTATAGTTTGCAGCCTATCGATTAGCGATACTCGATATCATTCGAATTTATCGGTAGAAATGCAGCCCAAAATAATAAAAGTTGAGGCTGCCGTTTTGTATGTTTATTCTGGTTACTAATCTGTGTATGACACTCGAAAATCGATTAATTCAAATCGATTAAATGCCTGCAACTACAAATTATTAACGACTGCATTAAAATGTGCGAATAAAAATAAAATAGAGCACTTTCAAATTCGAATATAAAATATCAAAGCAACCGATATCGATATATTTGATTTGATTTCGATGAATTAGTGTTAAGACTAAGGGAATTACCGAGAATTGTCCAGAACATTCTAAAGAGAAATAATTAAATCATAATTAATAGAAAAAGACGAAATTTAATAGAAACTATTATTTATAAAGGTGGGTCTTTTCTTTCAAGTGTAACTAATCGACATTTGATTGCCATTTACTCTAAAATGCATGAATCAATGAATGAATGAATATATTTCGGGTATAAATATATATTTACATATACACTCTTCTATTTTCTTGGATCGTGGATCGTGTAGCAAAAACAACAGCGACCTGGCGAAATGGGGGATACGAAACAGGTCTTAAATTGTTGATCGATTAATGATCACATTTATAATTATATACTCTATGTTATCGATTTGAACACTGATTATTATTTATTTCAACTTGTTATCGCTTGCTTACATTCCTGTTGATCACTGATATTATCTGTATAACTATCTCTTTCTGTCTCTCTCTCTCTCAATATACATATATACATTAAGGTGTATATAATATTTCAAGATTCATATTTTGTAAATACAATATACAATATTCCTATATATATACTGTATCTAGATATATAAATATATTTACATATTTATATATAGCTTTTGTTTAAAACGATAACTATTTTAGTTGTGATTGATCCAAAACAATTTGATAGCTTTAAATATTTATGTTGATATGTATGTGTTTATTTTTTTGTATATAAAAATAAGGGGGTATTTTAAGGGTATTCCCACACAGCTATTATTTAGGTGTCGGTCTAATAAAAAACAAAGTTACATTTTGTATTTAACATTTGATCGTTTACAATTTACAATTTACAATTAACCAAAATAAAAAAATACTTGTAATCATAGTTACATTTTGCAACCCGTTCCAGCGTCAAGTATTTATTAGTTACCAAATATATCATGCTGTTGTAGTTGTTGATTGTTCAGTTATTATTATTCTTTTTTTTCAGTAGTTGGCATTTATTTGAAAACTTTACCCGTTTTTTTTTTATTTTCTGTGTTTTTTTTGTATATAATCCGTATTTTGATCAGATTTCAATCGAATTTTAATATATTTATTTTAAAAAGCACACATAACTTTTTTAAGCTAATTTCAAATTTCTGTTTTGTCTGTATTTGTGTGTGTTTATGTGCGTGTGTTTGTGTATATTTACTATATAACTAAAGCGGAGACGTCCCTCGATCGATGTGCGCAGACCGAGCGTTCAGGATTTAGAGGATCTGATCAATAAGCCATCGACGCCATTGAAAGATATCGGCGATGGCTGCCCCCCCACAATTATCGATGTGCAGGAATCCTACTCGGCGGTCGAAGGTACGTTTCGAATATTTGTATTCGTATGTTATATTTGTGGTAACTGTGATCCCACGTTCAATGTAAGTGTGAATTACGCAGTTGTAGTTAAATATTTTAATTTATACAAGTCACTGTTGAAAACTAAAAATTACACAGTCCCAGTTAAATATTTGCATATTTACAAATATACTCTCACAGTTAAACATTTAAATATATACAATGACACAGACACACTTAAATATTAACATGTTTCAAATTATTCAGTTACTTATACTTATATACAACATATTTACACAGTTCCTGTCCATACACACTTGTCAGACTCACATGGTTGTTACACCAGCACGGTGAGTGACTGAGTAGTCGCCGCTACACAGTCACTTTATGCCCCATTTACAAATGTACAGTCGGTACTCTATATACACATTTACACAGTCCCAGTTCCTCAGTCACAGTTACTTAGTCACAGTGTGACTAGGTACATTTTTACTGTAATATACTCTCTATATGTGATTGTACCCGTGACTAACCCAAAACCATCCCGTATGTATTCATTTTACGCGTTCCCGTTTATGTAGACTCGACTGCCTATCTTACGGTCGGAGTCGAGGGCAGTCCGGCGCCCACATTCAAGTTCTACAAGGGCGTTAGCGAGATCCTCGAGGGCGGTCGCTACAAGTTCCTGACGGATGGGCAGACGAACACGATCACGCTGTGCATGAGGAAGTGCAAGCCGAACGATGAGAGCAAATACAAGATTGTCGTATCGAATATACACGGCGAAGATTCGGCCGAGATGCAGTTATATGTATCCGATTCGAGTGGCATGGATTTCCGTGCGATGCTCAAGAAACGTCGTTATCAAAAATGGGACAAAGATGAGCAGGACCCCAATTGGGGTGATCTCAAAGAAACTGAAAAACCATTGCCGGCTTTAAAGAAAGTCGAAAGGGTAAGAAAAACACAAGCAAAGCTGCTAAAAATGAAGAAAAATCAGCTAAAACTGTGGCTAAGACTGCAGCTAAGACTGCAGCTAAAACTGAAACCGAAGCAGTTCTTAATAATTCGCTTGCCTTTGTCTAACCGGTTCAGAGGAACCACTAACCGGAACTTGATAATCATTAATCATCATTGAGCAATAATTAATTACTTTTAAATTTGTCAAATCATCATCAGAAGCTATTCAAGTAATTACAAAATAAATATTCGTTATTCGCTGTTATCTCTATCAGAACATTTAAGCCTGCATCACTTTCTATATACACGATCGGAACCAGTTCGGTTCAGTTTGACACCCTACAAATTAATTAATCCATTTCAAGAGCACTTTATATGTATGTACGTGTTGAAAACTAAATGTATTAATTTCAGTGTATGTCCAACAAAAAAAAAACAATTCGAATAGTTAGGCAACGATTTGAGTAGAAATTAGAATATATAATTTGTACTAAACAGCAAAGCAACTACCATAGGCAGCTGGGTTTCCATTACTCAGTTTATTTAATTATATTTATATTAATTTGTTTATTTTATTTATTTATTTCTCTATTATTTACTAATTGGGTAATTTGAAATTAATTTAAATGTTTATTTAATTATTGATTTATACATTTGTTTCCTTCTCAATTTATATATTCAAACAAGAAATGCTATATAGTCCAAATCGGGCAGATGAAAAGTTACTCGATATATTTCCAAATGTTCAATTTGTGAGTCCGTCTTCGAGAATCTTTCTCGCACATCATTCAATGTCTTATGATCTCAATATGCAAAGGTTGAGTTTGACTCGCTAAGTTGTACTTTATAAGTTATAGAAATTGATTCACATTGGTTGGTTGAGTTAAAACAGAAATGTTCAATTTGAGAGTTTGTTCCCAACTATTTAACTTGCACGTCAATCGCTCAATCGATGTGATTACTTATAATCAGAATAGTACAAAAGATTTTAATTCAATAGTTATCTAAAATAATTCCAATAATAATTTCAGTCAAGTTAAAACAGATTTAGTCAATTTATTAGTCTGTCTCCAAGTACTTTAGTCGCACATCAATCGATCAATCAAGATGATTTTTATTATATGTGTGTATATGTATATAATGCAATACAGGCACCAGCATCACGTAGACCATCCCTAGCCGAGCTGATCCCCGATTGGCCGACGTTGCATCCGTTTCGCCGTGAGGAGGTGCGCTCTATTTATTCCGAGATACTTAATCAATTTATATAAATCGAAAGTATATAAAAAGAAAAAAAAACTGAAAAAGATATTTAATAACTATACATATTTTTTGTCTGGTTGTGCAGCCGATTTTTGTCTTTTTCAAGTATGAGACTTTTAAATAGGTTTCATTTAATTGAAAACAAGAGTACATCAGATGGCGATCGGTTCAGTTTTCCAATTTCCAGCTAACTCTGAAAATGGAATATATTTTCGTATTCTTGACTATCCGCACATTCTTTGCATTTGCATTTGCATTTTGTTTTTATTCCCAATTGGCACACGTACACACATACATATTGCTATACATACAGTGAGAGAAAATCCAATTGATTTGATATTATTTTTTCAACATTCATGTGTTCTTTTTGATTAATTTGCCGTCGGTTATCAGATTATATAATATATATATAAGTATATATATATATTATATATATGTAATAGAATACGATATACGATATACGATATTCGATATACAAAGAAAATGAATCACATGGCTGCATTATGATGGATTTTGGTGTTTTAACAGTTATAAACATGCAGACCGGCATTTTTTTAACGATTAATTAAATCATTTAACTGTTAACCATTAAATAAAAAATAGCAGTCCATTTTGGGTACACCTAAAATGGAACTGCTAGTTCAAATTGCTCCAATTTGTCTACATAAAGTGTTCACCAGCAATATACATTTTTTTTATTTCTTGAAATAAGAAGAATTCAAAATTGAAAAATTGGAAATTAAATGATATAAAAGTAAAAGACACTAGAATGAAAAAAAGTCCGTAGAAGTCCGTTAAAAGTTGTTTTATTAAAATGAAAGTTAGAAATTAAAAACATAAAATTCCTTGAAGATTCCTTGAAGTGGTCTAAAAAATGTAACATTTAAAACAGTCCTTTTAAAATATTAAGTTTAATTGAAATAAAATGAGACCAAAAGTAAATAAATTAAATATATGTTTGTGGCACGATGTGTAGACAGTTTTGAAAATATATAAAGACATATAGGTACGCAGGTACTTGCTAAACTAAAATTGCAAACATCTAATATCAAGCGAAATATTGTTTTTTGAATATTTTATTTCATTTTGCTAATGCGGCATTTTTCACTATATATATGCGACTATATAATTATATTATATGTATATATATAGTGTAATTATATTAGATGTAATCATAAGTCAGTACCTCCTAACTACCTATTGTAATAATGAGTAGCACACAATTGGGACAATTGATAACGATTGATTGTTTCGATAACTGTGCTAGATATTATTAACTTTTGAGATTTGAATGCTAAATAATTGTATATCGATTTTTTATTGTCGTTTTGATGTCTTTACCCATTTTTGACAACGAAAAACCAAAATCAAAAAAATCAAATAACAACGATAATAATCGATAACTACGACAACACAGAAGGTAGAATCGTTCCTTAGTCCACTGATCGATCAGTTCGCTAAGGAGGGCAAGGATAAGAAGGTTGTATTTGAGGCGAGATTCAGCAAACCCAATTGCAAACCAAAATGGCTATTCCGCAAGGATGTAAGTATTAAAACAAATAATTCCCAAATAAAATGGATATATTCTGCAGAGTCAGTTATATAAAATCACGGTCAAAATAACAGAATTTATGGAGACCAACTTGAGATCTCTTCAAAATCTTCAATATCGATGAAAAAATTCATTAAAATAAAAATTAAATATTACTTAGCTGAGAAAACCTTACTATTATCCCACCAATTGAATTCAAGTTAATAATAATAACTTAAATTGATAAGAAATTAATTTATTTGTTCGAAATAAATGTGTTAGTTTTGCCAACTTTTAATGTTTACTTTTCTTAAATATTTAATTGCAAGTGCTTAAACAAAATTTTCGTAATTTTCCAACATTATTTGGGTTATTTGTAGTTATTTTGACCGCAGGTGTATTGTCGTACAGTTATTAACATTATATATATTAAATTATATATCTCTAAATAGGAAGTTTTCACAGGCAGCAAATTCAAGTTCAAGCAGGAGAACGACACATATCAATTGATCATCAGCGCACCCAAGGTCGATGATACGGGCAAGTATACAATTGAAATCGGTGGCGTCTTCAGCACTGCGTTCCTCAACGTCGAGGAGGCAGATCCTTCGTATACCTTTACCAAACCACTCAAGAAGAAGTTGGAAGGATTCACGAGGCACGAGACGACTTTGGAGTGCTCTGTTAGCAGCAGCATGGCGAATGTGCATTGGTTCAAGGAGAATACAAAAATTGAATCGGATGATCCTCGCTTCTTGATCTCCAAGGATATCAATGGTAATCTCAAGCTGATTATCAAGGAGTCCGTGCTGGACGATTCCGGCCAATATAGATGTCAATTGGACAAGCAGCCGGATAAGACGGAATGTGCACTCAAAATTATCGAATATCCGTATAAATTTGTCAAGGTTTTGAAATCGCAGCAGTGCATAGAGAAGGATACAGTTACTTTGGCCTGTGAGCTGGATGATGCCCAGGGCGACGTGCAGTGGTTCCGAAACGATGAGGAAATCAAACCCGACAAACGCATGCAGGTCATCAAGGAAGGCCGCAAACGCAAGCTGGTCATCAAGGACTGCAAGGTCACCGACGCAGGACAATTCAAATGCACAACGAATGCCGACAAGACAGATGCCGAAATCATCATCAACTGTAAGTACACCTTTTCATCACACACAAAATTAATGAATATATATACATCTAGATATGTATATATAAACTGTGAGTAAATGATTGACAATAAGTAAATTAATATAAAACAATAGCAATGAAAATTGAGCTGCAGCAGAATATATATAAAAAATAAATGAAAAGCGTATAAACAAATATAAATGTAAATAAATAAGAAAACTGATAATTAAAATAAATAAAGAAAACGGATATACAAAATTTATATATGCTAATAAAACAAAATCAGTAATTAAGTAAAAAGTTAATTGTTAATGCACTTTGAGCACACGCTTTGTTAATAAGCTACCAAATATTGATCATCAGCTAAATATATAGTCAAAAATGTATGAATAAAAATGTATTTGTATATATATATATACATATATAAATAAATACATATTAACTTGGTAATAAATAGACCCAGCAAAACAAGAAGCGAAAGTTACACATTTTGGCGTTAATTAACAAATGACAATTTAAAACATAAATATAAAATAAGTATATTAACTGTTGTTCGAAATCATATTCCAATCAAGATCAAAATCGCTTTAATAAGAAGCTCAAGGACACGGATGCCGTGGAGCGTGAGAAACTCGTGCTCGACGTGGAGCTGCAGGATCAAACAGCGCCCTGCGACTGGAAATTCAATGGGGAGCCAATTGTGCCCAACGAGCGCATAGAAATTAAGAATCTAGGCGGTGGCAAGCACCAGTTGGTGTTTAACAACTTGGAACTAACGGACGTGGGTGAAATAACCTGTGAATCGGGTCAGCTGACCTCGAGTTGTAAGTTATCGGTGCGCAAGGGCGAAAGCAGACCAAACATCGATTGTCCCGATGACTTTGCGGGGCCGATAAGTGCGCCAGTTATCGTCGAGGTGCCATACAAAGGTAAAAAAATACTAAAAGAAAACAAAAAGTATTTAAATGCGAATTAAATTTAAAATTTAATATTTTGATATTTTTAAAAATTTTTTAAAACTTATAAATTTCAGTTAGCGGCACCAAACAATCGCCCGTAGAGGCCAAATTGATCAAGGATGGCAAACCGTTGTCCGTCAAGGATGTTGAGGTCGCTATCACCGATGACAAGGTCACGTTTAAGATTAAAAAACCATCACGTGATTTATCAGGACCCTATCAAATAAAGATATCGAACGCACAAGGTGAAGATTCAAAGGATGTGAATATAATATGCCAGGATGCGCCATCGCCACCCCAGGACGTGGATGTCACGGACATTTATCAGACATCCTGCGTGGTGAAGTTTAAGAAACCGGAAGATGATGGCGGCTCGCCGATAACCAAATATGTTATCGAACGGCAAGATTTGAGCAAGAAACAGGGCTGGGAGCCTGTCGCTGAGGTTCTGCCGGAGGAACCATGTCTCAAGAAAATTGAGGACCTGGTGCCTAAGAAACAATACAGATTCCGTATACGTGCTGTGAATAAGATCGGTCCCTCAGATCCGGCCACCTTCAAGAGCTCGATACTCGCCAAAGATCCTTGGGACGAGCCGGGCAAACCCAAAGACGTTGATCTAACCGATTGGGACAAGGATCATGCGGACTTGAAATGGGAGGCACCCGATAGCGATGGCGGTGATCCCATCACAGCTTATATTGTGGAATATAAAGAGAAATTCTCCAACGATTGGGTTGCGGGAAAAGAGGTGCCTGGAGATGCCCGGGTGGCTACGGTGGATGGGCTGAAGGAGGGGCAACAGTACGAATTCCGAGTCCGTGCTGTTAATCGAGCCGGGCCCGGTGAACCCAGTGACAAGACAAAGGCCATCATTGCCAAATGCCGTTTCGTAAAGCCGTTCCTCGTCGGAGATGGTCTCAAGAATATCACAGTTAAAAAGGGTCAAACTGTACGCTATGATATTAAATACGATGGTGAACCGGAACCGACAGCGAGCTGGTTCAAGTCGAATGAACCACTTAAATTTGATAATCAACGCATTTGCTTGGAGCAACTCGAGCGCAACTCAGCAATGACCATAAAGAAAGCCGTTCGCAAGGATACGGGCAAGTATAAACTGGTATTGAGCAATACTTCCGGTACCATTGAATCAGAGGGCCAGGTCACCGTCCTGGATCGTCCTTTGGCGCCAGGCGGTCCCTTCGAGCCGGAGGAGGTACGCGCAAATCACATCAAGATGAAGTGGAAACGCCCTGCCGACGATGGTGGCTGCGAGATAACAGGCTATGCCCTGGAGCGCATGGATGAGGATACGGGTCGTTGGATACCCGCCGGGGAGGTGGGACCCGATGCCACCTCCTTCGATTTCAAGGGTCTGACACCGAACAAGAAGTATAAGTTCCGTGTCAAGGCCATCAACAAGGAGGGTGAATCTGAGCCACTGGAAACAACGGATGCCATTGTGGCCAAAAATCCCTATGATCCACCAAGTCCACCCAGTCAACCTGTCATCGATGACTATGATAATAAGAGTGTCCTGCTCAAGTGGAAGCGACCTCCTTCGGATGGTGGTCGCCCGATTACTCATTACGTGGTCGAGGTAAAGGACAAATTCTCGCCCACGTGGAGTGAGGTGGCCAAAACGGAAGATCCCACACCGGAGTGTAAGGTTGAGGGTCTCAAGGAGAAAATGGTTTATCAGTTCCGTGTGCGGGCCGTGAATAAAGCGGGTGCCTCGGAACCCTCACAGCCCACCGATAATCATCTGTGCAAGCACAAGAATCGTAAGTTCTATCCATCTATATATCTATATATATTTAGCTTGAGCCAAGTTCACGCATTTTTTATCTTTAGTAAGTTAATATTTATTCTTTATTGAAGCATCGTTCTTTTAAGTAGCCTGTACCCATTACAACAGTGCGAGGAGAGTACATATGTTATTGAAGAGCAGTGCTGAAAACTTCATTATTTATTTTTGATTTTAACTATTTTTTACTGACAAGTTTAGTTTTTTATGTATATACTCAAGGAAGATTGAGTGCGTCCGTTCAGTCAGCTGTGGTGCTTGAAACTTCATTTGTTTTGTCTTATTAATTTATTTTTATTTCATATATGTAAATAATTTCATTTATTTTGTATATTGTATTTATTTTTTCTTTTAATTAATTCATTTTATTTTAATTATTTTATTTAACTTATTTCATTTAATTCATTAATTCTTTAATTTTTTATTTCATTTATTTTATGTATGTTATTTATTTCACTTGCTTCATTTATTTAATGTATTTTGTTCATTAATTGTGGGCTAAAAATACTTAAATTCAAATATAGTGTTAGAATTTTTTATTATTTTAATTGTTTTTGTAAAGTCTATAACAAAATGTGCTCCGCACTTTTGGGTAGAGGATATTTCGCATTCGAGCACTCTCGATTGAAGCTTTGGCTTTGGCTTAACATATTTTCAATGCTTTTGTAGTATACAATTATTGCTTTCAGTTCAACATTTGCTTTATCTCAAATTTTTGTTGATTTCATAAAAAAACAAATAATGAAAACTTGATTAAAAATACTGAATTCAACATTTGCCCAATCAAAAATCCTTGTAAGTACCATAATTAAAAATCAAAATTACAATTACAAGCACAGCTAAAAATAATGTGTTTAAAAAGATAAATAACTAAAAAGATAAAACTACTACACAATATTTTCATTCACGCACATCGATTTTTTGTAGCAGTGCGTTTAAAACAATTAACACTGAGACTTAGTTTAAGTCTTGAAATACTCCATTTTTGAACAACGCATCGCAGTAACTTGAATTTCATCGTTTTGCAATTGCTTACGCGAAATTTAAAATTTCCTCGTTTGGACTGACACAAATTTTTGTACCGCAATTGTTTATATTTATATATATTTATTATGTATTATATTTACTATATATATTATAAATATATAGTAAAGCCACAGATTGATCGATCGACGTTCAAGCGGGTGACGATCAAAAGTGGTCGCACCCACAAATGGTCCGTGGATGTTACGGGTGAACCCATACCGGAATTGCACTGGAGTTGGCGCGATGATATACCGTTAACCACAGGAGATAGGATCAGTATCGAGAATATTGATTATCATACCGATTTTGTGATAACAAATCTGAAGCGTAAGGATAGTGGTTTCTATACCCTAAAGGCGGAGAATCGCAACGGTGTCGATCGCGAGACCGTTGAGCTGGTTGTGCTGGGCAAACCCAGTTCGCCGAAGGGTCCCCTCGCTGTAAGCGATGTGACCGCAACGGGTTGCAAGCTGCAGTGGAAGAAACCCGAGGATGATGGCGGTGTGCCCATCAAGGAATACGTTGTCGAGAAAATGGACACGGCCACGGGTAAATGGGTGCGAGTGGGTCGCTCGCCGGGTGAGAAGGAACCTCCCAGTTTCGATGTGACCGGCTTGAATCCCGGCTCGGAGTACATGTTCCGTGTCTCCGCTGTAAATGAGGAAGGTGAATCGGAACCGTTGACTACATTGGTGGGCATTGTGGCCAAGGATCCGTTTGATGAGCCCAATAAACCGGGTACTCCCGAAGTTACGGACTATGACAATCAGAGTGTCAGCTTGAAGTGGACGGCGCCCAATAATGATGGTGGTGCTCCCATTCAGAAGTACATTATCGAGAAGAAGGACAAGAACAAGCCGGAGTGGGAGAAGGCCTTGGAGATACCAGGTGATCAGCTAGAGGCAACTGTGGCCGGTCTGCAGGAGTATGGGGAATACCAGTTCCGTGTGATTGCCGTGAACAAAGCGGGTCCATCGCCTCCATCCGATGCAAGTGTGCCTCAGATTGTGAAGTACAAGAAATGTAAGTATCGAATATTGAAGATACGTATATATACAGAGAACAGAACATAGAAGATATACATGTATAATAAAGATCCTCAAGCATGAAATATACACAATTATAATATAATAATAATAATTGGAAACATCAGCTATTAAAAACAACTAATATAAAGATTTAGATCTTTTAGCAATCATTGTAATATATTAATACATACCTAACCTGACAGAGTTCTTGTCTTTTGGGGTTGCCGTAGATCAAAGATGAAATCTATAATACCTAATTAAACAAGTAAGACTGTTGTAGTCGAGTGAGATCGACTACGGCATACCCTGAACACAGTTGTCGAGAACCTATTTTCCAAATTTGAAGTCTCTAGCTCTTATAGTCTCTCTTTTTACCCATTTGTCAATGGTTCAGGGTATTAAAATAACCAGATAGAATACTGAAGTACTCTTGTTCATTTATGATTTTAAATCCAATTAAAAACTAATTGGATAGAATTCTTATCTTTCTGGGATATTATAAATGAAAGATGAAGTTGCTCGCTTTTTAATCATATATCAATTACAAATGAATATATATTATGATTGTTTGCGCTATCAGCTGCTTGATAGCTTTATTTCCCAATTAATAACCAAATATATATGGAGGCTAGAAGCCAAGCTTAGCCTTTTATTCACCGATTTGTTAGTGAATGCCTTATTCACAACCATAATAAATGATCAACACGATCGATCAGCTACAGTTATGCAAAGCAGCTGTTTAGCTAGCTGCAGCAGCCGGCCGATCAGCGAACGCCCTTTGCTCTCGGCAAAGAGAAGAGAGAGAGCACTGCACAGAGAGAGCGCTACCAACGCTGGCTGTTGCAGCTCTAAGCTGCACACAAGTAGTAGATATGTAATTAAGACTAGCATTATTGGCATGTAATCAATTTGTTATCAATCAAAACTTCTTGCTGCTTCAATATATGTATATATATATGTATATAAGTTGTGTACCCAATTAAAAACTAATTTATAATTTATAATTTGAGTATCTCTTAAAAATGAAATTTCGTATCTTCCTTTTGCTAATTCTCCACATTCTCTCGGTGTTTGTTTCCCCCACGTACAGTGAAGCCTCGCATTGACAGAACCAACCTGAAACCGCTGCTAATACGCGCTGGCAAACCCATCAAGTACGATGTGAACGTACGAGGCGAGCCCGTGCCGACGATTATCTGGTACCAGAACGACAAGGAGCTCAAACCGGAGGAGTTGCCGAGCAATATCGAAATCCAAAATATACCCCATAATACAAAGATAGCGATTATCGATGCTGTGCGCAAACATACGGGCACCTATAAAATCCGAGCCGTAAACGAGCACGGTGAAGATGAGGCAACCGTCGAGGTCAATGTGCTGGGACCACCCGGTAAACCGAAAGGTCCTCTGGCCGTCAAGGATATTACGAAGGATGGATGTAAATTGAAGTGGCAGAAGCCGGAAGATGATGGCGGGAAACCAATAACAAGTTATCAGGTGGAGAAATTCGATAAGAAACAGGGTCGTTGGGTGCCTGTCGGTCGAACCTCGGGCAATGATACCGAACTTGATGTCAAGGGCCTGCAGGAGGGCCATGAGTATCAGTTTCGGGTCAGGGCCATCAATGAGGAGGGCGAATCCGAGCCCCTGGAGACCGATGGCAGCATTGTGGCGAAAAATCCCTATGATGCTGCCACCAAGCCAGGCACACCCAAAATTGATGACTATAATGAGCATATGGTTAAATTAAAATGGGAGCCGCCGAAAGATGATGGCGGTGCACCGATTACCGGTTATGTAATCGAAAAGAAGGATAAATTCTCGCCCGTATGGGATGAAGTGCTCACCACAAATGTAAGTATGCATTATGATGGGGTTTTGGGCAAGGATCAAAGCAATAAACCTTATATTGATCAATAATATTAATAATAATAATATAATAAATTTAATAATTTAATAGTAATTTCAATAATTAATTTATTAATTGAATATTATAGTTGAAATTATTACATAACAGATATTTATATTATTTTCAATAGTTGAAATAATTAAATAACAATTTAAATATCTATTATTTAATTATTTCAACCACTATTTAAATATTTAAATAATATAATACAATATATTATAGCTTAAGCAGTTAAATAACTTAAATACTAAATTAACAAATTACACGTAAATTTCAAAAAATTAAATAGTAATTTAATTAATTAAAGAATAATTTAAATATTAATAAAAAAATAAATAAATGAATCGTGACTTAAATAAATAAACAATAATTTAAATATTTAAATAATAATCTAAATCAATAAATACTAATTTTAAAAATGAAATAAGTAAACAACAAATTAAAAAATAATTTAAATAATTAAATAAAAAATTGTATATTTAGAGCCCTACACCCGAGGCAACTGTCGATGGCCTTACCGAGGGCAATGTGTATCAGTTCCGTGTACGGGCCCTCAACAAGGCCGGACCCAGTGAACCCAGCGACGCAACCGAACCGCATTTGGCCAAGCCCAGAAATCGTAAGAAATAACAAAATAATTTTTTTTACAGCTGATTTAAAAATTAAGTGCCAATTTATAAATTTTTGCTAATTTTATTCCTTTATTTTACTATTATTATTTTGGTATGTATACTCAAAAACTCTTGATTTTATGTTGAGCCAAAGCTTATTATTAGATTTATAATGCTTATGTTTATGATAATAATTTATTATTATTATTTTTAATAAAATCTTTACTTTTCTATAGTCAAACCGAGCATAAATCGCGAGAAAATGAAACCGATCAAGGTGCGTGCGGGTCAAACTGTTAAATTCGATGTGGATGTCAAGGGTGAACCAGCACCAACTCTGACCTGGTACTTCAAGGAGAAGGACCTCACGCCCAGTGGACAAGTGCGACTGGACAACGAGGATTACAATACAAAGTTGACGCTGTTGGATCCAGCTCGAAAAGATAGTGGCATCTACAAACTGAAAGCGGAGAACATTAATGGTGTCGATGAGGCCGAAGTGGAAGTGATTATCCTGGATAAACCTGGCAAACCGGAGGGTCCTTTGGAAGTTTCCGATATACACAAGACTGGCTGCAAATTGCAGTGGAAGAAACCGAAAGATGATGGTGGTGTTCCCATTACGGGTTATGCTGTTGAGAAAATGGATACGGCTACGGGTAAATGGGTGCCAGCTGGCACCGTTGATCCCGCCAAGACAGAGCTCGAAGTGAAGGGTCTCGATCCCAATCATCGTTATCAGTTCCGTGTGAAGGCCATCAACGAAGAGGGTGAATCGGAACCACTCGAGACCGAGTCAGCAATCACTGCCAAGAATCCATTTGATGCTTCGGCCCCGCCTGGTCTGCCTGAGATTGAGGATTGGGATGAGCATCATGTGAAATTAAAATGGGAACCACCCATTCGTGATGGTGGCTCTCCCATTACCAACTATATCATTGAGGTAATGGATAAGGATTCTGGTGAGTTCGTCAAGGCCGCCGAAACGGAGGGACCCATCTGCAAGGGTGTCGTCAAGAAACTGGAGGAGGGCCAACAGTACAAGTTCCGAGTGCGTGCGGTGAACAAAGCGGGCCCCTCGGACCCATCCGAGCAGACCAATTGGCATACAGCCAAGCCACGTTTCCGTAAGTGTTGAAGAGACATTTGACCTTTGTGGTTAGTTAGACTGAACTCTCTATCCTTATCTGTGTCTCTCTCTATTTCTTTTTCAATTGATCTATCTATGATCTTTTTCTGATCTTTCTTTATCTGATCTGAACTGATCTCTGCTTGTTGTAATTTGATCCGATCTCTCTCTCTCTCTCTCTCTCTCTTTCTCTCTCTAACCTGATATTTCTCTATGAACTAATATTTCTTTGATCTGATCTCTCTTTCTGTTATCTATTCTTTCTCTCATCTAATCTGATTTGATCTCTCTCTCTCTCTCTGAGATGATCTCTTTCTGATCTGATCTGAGCTCTCTTTGCGATTTTATCTTCTCTGATCTGATCCCTCTTTCTTTGATCTGAACTCTTCTCTGATTTAAAATCTATCTCTCTCTCTCTCTCGTCTCTCTCCAATCTGATTTCTCCCTGTCTAATCTCGCACTCCCTCACTCTCTTCAACAGTTAAACCCCACATTGATCGCACCAACTTGAAGCCCGTCATAGTCAAGGCAGGCCTCTCCATCAGTCTGGACATAAATGTGAAGGGTGAACCTGCACCAAAGATTGAGTGGACCTTCAATGGTCTGCCCGTTGTGAGTGATGAGGAGGGCATTAAGATCGATAGCGTCGATTACAATACCAAATTCTTTGTAATGCGTGCCAAACGTCCACAAAGTGGTAAATACACCATCAAAGCCAGCAATGAGGTTGGTGAAGATGTGGCCGAATTGGAAGTCTCTGTGCTGGGTAAGCCCGGCAAGCCAAAGGGTCCGCTCCAAGTGAATGATATCACCAAGCACAGCTGCAAGCTGAAGTGGGAAAAACCCGAGGATGATGGCGGTGCACCCATCGATTACTATGAGATAGAGAAACTTGATCCACATACGGGTCAATGGTTGCCGTGTGGCAAGAGTTCCGAACCGGAGGCCAAGGTCATTGGTCTGCACGAGGGCAAACCGTACAAGTTCCGCGTGCGCGCCGTGAACAAGGAGGGCGAATCGGAACCACTAGAAACAGAGAAACCTATCATTGCCAAGAATCCGTTCGATGAGCCGGACAAGCCCGGTCGTCCCGAACCCACCAATTGGGATAAGGATTTCGTCGATCTGGCTTGGGATCCGCCCAAAAACGATGGTGGTGCTCCCATACAAAAATACATTATTCAAATGCGCGATAAGTCTGGCAGGGCTTGGGTTGATGCCGCCACAGTGCCGGGTGATAAGACTAAAGGTACTGTGACTGGCGTGGAAGAGGGACACGAATACGAATTCCGTATTGTGGCCGTAAATAAGGCCGGTCCCAGTGAACCCAGCGATGTGTCCAAGTCTGTGGTGGCCAAGCCACGATTCCTAGCGCCACACATCGATCGCAAGAATTTGCAGAAAAAGATAATGCGCAGTGGTCAAATGCTACACATGGATGCGGCAGTAAAAGCTGAGCCCCCGGCAAAGATAACATGGACCTACAACAGAGCTGAGATCAAATCCGGTGAACACATCAAAATCGAGAACGAGGAATATAAAACGACATTTATAATGCCGAAAGTGAAGCGTGCCGACAAGGGCACCTATATTGTTACGGCTAAGAACGATTCCGGCGTAGATACCGTTGAGGTAGAGCTAGAGGTGCTCTGCAAGCCTAGCAAGCCAAAGGGTCCGCTGGCAGTCAGCGATGTAAAAGCGGAGAGTGTCCATCTGAAATGGGATAAGCCCGATGATGATGGTGGTGAACCCATCGAACATTATGTTGTGGAGCGCATGGATACGGAAACGGGTCGTTGGGTGCCTGTGTTAACCACGAAAACGCCGGAAGCCGATGTTACGGGTCTTACCGAGGGCAAGGAGTATCTATTCCGCGTGAAGGCCGTAAATAGTGAAGGTGAATCGGAACCACTCGTAACGGACATACCCGTTACGGCTAAGAATCCATACGATGCAGCGGATACGCCCGGAAAACCCCAGATTACGGACTGGTCGGCGAATCATGCGGATCTCAAGTGGCGTGCACCAGAAGATGATGGTGGCGCCCCGATCACTGGGTATATCGTTGAGAAGAAGGACAACAATACAGGCAAATGGCAAAAGGTGCTCGAGACAAATACGCCGGATTGCAAGGCAAGGGTCAACGATCTGATAGAGGGCACCAAATACCAATTCCGCGTCAAGGCCGTAAATAAAGCTGGACACAGTAAGCCTTCCGAGGCATCTGATCAAATGACTGCCAAGGATCGGTTTGCACCACCCAAAATCGATAGAACAAATATTAAAGATATCACAGTTAAGGCCGGACAACATATACGTTATGATATCAAAGTATCCGGTGAACCACCCGCGACAAAGACCTGGTTCCACAACAAGGCACGCATTAGCGAAGATGATTTCAACATCGACATGGAACCCTACCGCACCAAGTTAGCTGTACCCTTTGCCAAACGAATGCATACCGGAAAATATACAATTAAGGCGGAAAATGACTCCGGACACGATGAGGCCTCTTTTGAGGTGACAGTGCTCGATAAACCTGCACCGCCCGAGGGTCCTTTGCGGGTCACCGATGTGCACAAGGAGGGCTGCAAGCTAAAGTGGAATCCACCGTTGGATGATGGTGGTTTGCCCATCGAGCATTATGTGGTGGAGAAAATGGATGTGGAATCGGGCCGCTGGATGCCTTCTGGTCGCTTTAAGGAACCCTTTGCTGAGCTGAACAATCTCGAACCGGGTCACGAGTATAAGTTCCGTGTGCTGGCCGTAAATACGGAGGGTGAATCGGAACCGCTGGTTGGAGAACAATCGATTGTGGCCAAGAATCCGTTCGATGAGCCGGGCAAACCGGGCACGCCGGAGCCCGTCGATTGGGACAAGGATCATGTGGATTTGGTTTGGCGACCACCGCACAACGACGGCGGTTCTCCGATTACGGCGTATGTGGTGGAGAAACGTGAAAAGGGCACCGACAAGTGGATTAAGGGTGCGGAGATCTCAGCACCTACTTTGGGTGACGAGTGCAAGGCGACAGTGCCCAATCTGGATGAGAACTGCGAGTACGAGTTCCGTGTGAAGGCGATCAATGCTGCCGGACCCGGTGAACCCTCCGACGCCAGCAAATCTGTCATCACCAAGCCCAGAAAACGTAAGTTGAAGAAACGATTGTAAAGTTGAAGTTTTTCATTTATTAATTTAATGCCAACTCAGTGAAAAAATGTATTGGGTTTTTATCCGGCTCTTCTTAATTTTTTGAACTTAAATGCAATTTAATTCATACCAACTATTTCTGGACTGTACTCAATCAACAAACATTCCAAGAAATCTTATATATATGTATTTTTTATTTGAATTTAAATTTAATTTTAAATTTTGAAGTCTAATTTAATTCATGCTAAATATTTTGTATTTATGGTCGATCTTGGGATCTCTTGTCGGTTTTTCCCAATTCCTTTCTTATTTTTAGCTTAAATTCAAAGCTAAATTGGATTTTTCGTTAATAGAATTCATTTTTAAATTGTTTGCGATTTTCTGTGCCGACTGATATTTGGTGCTATTATATATATGTATATATATATTGGTTTTGTGCGGTGTCCGTCATGCGGTCTGTTCGACTGTATGAAGGCAACTTTTTCGACACCATTAGAGATAAAGACTTGAAACTTGGAACATATACTGGTCTGACAAAGTTTAAAAATTGGAGTGCTTCGTCCACTGGGGAGCTAGGAAATCGATAGAACCGATATTCACAAGTCGATAAAGTCGGAACTGTTTCGAGTGCTCTGTAACGATTATAACAAGCTATACCATGTAATTAATTCAGAGTCCTCCATTTCTATAATTAAGAACTCAATTTAAAATGTCCTTTCTTGGAAATAACTTTTTCACATGCACAGGTGGTGGTGAACTAATTCTTGCTAATTATCTTGGGCTGATTGGGTTTTATCTGGGTTTCCCCCAGTTCATGCAACAATTGTTTGACCATTTTGCATTTAAATACCGCCAGAAATCATTTAAATATTTCTCATTTTTAAATTTGTTCATAATTTTAATTTTATTTTAAATTAAGTTAAGTTAAATTTCTTATATTTTTCATTTTTGGTGTGGACTGACCTTAGTTGACAATAAATAAATAAATATTTAAATTTCTATATCTTATCTTATAGATGGTTTTAAGCAGTTAATTTTGAATTTCAATTTAAATATTTATTGAGTTTAATTTAAATGAATTTTTATTTTTTATTAAATGAGTAAAATGATTTGTAAAGGCAACCTCTAGAGCCGAGTTGTAAGTTCGTACTCCGGTTGAGTCGGGTTCTAACTTTGAACTGATCTTTATTTTTAAAATCCTAGCCTTACAAACCATGCAAAGATTGTTTTGATGCAATCCATCTATTTTTACTTATCATGTACTCAAGCAGTGTTCATTTTTGAACAATAACTAAATATATGTAAATAATGGAAATAAATTAAATAAATAAAATAATCAATTTTTTACGTCTTTATCCATTCTTTAAAACAGTCGCCCCCAAGATCGATCGCAAGAATATACGAACCTATAACTTCAAGGCGGGCGAGCCAATATTCCTCGACATTAATGTGAGCGGTGAGCCCGCTCCCGACGTTACCTGGACCCAAAATGGCAAATCCGTACATCCCACATCCGGCAGTCGCATCGAGAATGTACCATACAATACCAAATATATTAACAATAATCCGGAACGCAAGGATACGGGTCTCTACAAGATTGTGGCACACAATCTGTACGGCCAGGATCAAGTCGAATTCCAAGTTAATATAATCAGTAAGTGGATTAACAATGAATAATTAAACAATATACGAGTATAATAATAATTTTAATTAATTTTAACAAATTTACAGCTAAGCCTGGCAAACCGGAGGGTCCTTTGGAGGTGTCCGATGTGCACAAGGATGGCTGCAAATTGAAGTGGAAGAAGCCCAAGGATGATGGCGGCGAGCCGATCGATAGCTATTTGGTGGAGAAATTCGATCCGGATACGGGCATTTGGTTGCCCGTGGGCAAAAGTGATGTGCCTGAAATGAATGTGGATGGTTTAATACCCGGACATGAGTACAAATTCCGTGTAAAGGCCGTGAACAAGGAAGGCGAATCCGAGCCGCTGGAAACACTGGGCTCGATTATAGCCAAGGATCCATTTAGTAAATAGAGAAAATAATTTAATTTGAAATAATAGCGTAATTATTATTATTATTATTATTTTTAGCTGCACCGTCGAAACCTGGCGCACCTGAACCCACCGATTGGACAGCGAACAAAGTGGAACTCGCCTGGCCGGAACCCGCCTCGGATGGTGGTTCGCCCATCACGGGTTACATTATCGAGATCAAGGACAAATACAGTCCACTGTGGGAGAAGGCACTCGAAACGGATACACCAAGTCCGTTGGCCACTGTAAATGGTCTGATCGAGGGCAATGAATATCAGTTCCGGGTGATTGCCTTAAACAAGGGTGGACAGTCGGAGCCCTCGGAGGCCAGCAAGACATTCATAGCCAAGCCCCGATATTTGGCTCCCAAAATCGATCGTCGCAATTTGCGGGATGTGACAATTTCTGCGGGTACAGCTCTCAAATTAGATGCCGTAATTACTGGTGAGCCCGCACCGAAAGTGGACTGGAAATTCTCCAATTATCCGCTGCAAACGGGCAAGAATGCTACGATAGAAACACCCGATTATTATACGAAGCTGGTTATACGTCCAACACAGCGTGGCGATTCTGGGGAATATTTAGTTACGGCCGTAAATAGTTCCGGCAAAGATAGCGTGCTGATTAATGTGAATATAACGGATAAACCAACGCCACCAAATGGTCCACTGCAGATTGCAGATGTGCACAAGGAGGGCTGCCACCTGAAGTGGAAGCGACCCACGGATGATGGTGGCACACCCATTGAATACTTCCAGATCGATAAACTCGACCCGGAGACGGGTTGTTGGTTGCCCTGCGCACGTTCGTCGGAACCACAGGCTGATGTTACGGGTCTAACGCCCGGAAATGAATATAAATTCCGTGTCTCCGCCATAAATGCGGAGGGTGAATCTGCCCCACTTGTCGGGGAGGAATCGATTATAGCCAAGAATCCGTTTGATGAGCCGGGTAAGCCGGAGAATCTACGGCCAACCGATTGGGATAAGGATCACATCGATTTGGCATGGACACCACCACTCAGCGATGGTGGTTCACCCATCACCGGTTATCTGGTGGAGAAGAAGGATAAATACGGGCACTGGGAGAAGGCGTTGGAAGTGCCGGCGGATCAGTGCAAAGCAACCGTGCCAGACTTAACAGAGGGTCAGACATACGAGTTCCGGGTTAGTGCCATCAATGCAGCAGGTCCGGGAGAACCCTCCGATGCGACGGCGCCAATTGTAGCCAAGGCGAGGAATAAGCCTCCAGTCATCGATCGCTCCAATTTAATAGAGGTGCGCATCAAGGCCGGACAGGGCTTCAGCTTCGATTGCAAGGTGTCCGGCGAACCGGCGCCCAAAACAAAATGGCTGCTCAAGAAAAAGGAACTGTACACCAAGGATAACATTAAAGTCAACCACGTGGATTACAATACCAAGCTGAAGGTAAGCAATGCAACCAGATCTGATACAGGTCTTTATACGGTGCACGCGGAGAATGCCAACGGGGAGGATAGTGCGGATGTTAAGGTTACGGTTATCGATAAGCCGTCGCCACCAAATGGTCCTCTCAAAGTAGAGGATGTTCATGCTGAGGGTTGCACTCTGAAGTGGAGTCCACCTGATGATGATGGTGGTCAGCCCATTGACAGCTATGTTGTGGAGAAACTGGATGAGGTATCGGGTCGTTGGGTGCCCGCCGGGGAGACCGATGGGCCCACGACCAATCTGCAGATCAAAGGTCTCACTCCGGGCCACAAATACAAATTCCGTGTGCGCGCTAAGAATCGTCAGGGCTTATCCGATCCATTGACCACACCACATGCCACCGAGGCCAAGAATCCCTACGATGAGCCCAGCAAACCGGGTACACCTGCTATAAAAGATTTCGACAAGGATTTCGTGGATTTGGAATGGACTAAACCGGAGAGCGATGGTGGATCCCCCATAAGTGGTTACATTGTCGAGAAACGCGATAAGTACGCGCCGGATTGGGAAAAGTGCGCCGAGATTGAGGGAAATGTGACCAGTGGACACGTGCCCGACTTAATTGAAGGCGTCAAATACGAGTTCCGTATACGGGCAGTAAATAAAGCGGGTCCGGGCGTACCCAGTGACCCAACGGAACCCCATGTGGCTAGACCCAAAAACCTGGCCCCCAAAATCGATAGAAATTTCATGTTGGACATCAAGATACGGGCCGGAAATGTTTTCGAATTTGATGTGCCGGTGACGGGTGAACCGATACCCAGCAAGGAGTGGACGCATGAGGACAACATGGTCATCAACACGGATCGGGTAAAGATCAGCAACAACGACGATCGCACCAAGCTGCGCATACTCGACGCCAAGAGAGCGGATACGGGTCTATATACGCTAGTAGCACGTAATATAAATGGCGTGGACAAGCATACGGTTAAGGTGACCGTGTTGGACGTGCCCACTCCGCCGGAGGCACCGCTACGCGGCGATGACATAACCAAGAACTCGTTGACGCTTCGCTGGCGACCACCACGCGATGATGGTGGCTCCGAGATTACTCATTATGTGGTGGAGAAAATGGACAATGAGGCGATGCGTTGGGTACCCGTGGGAGAGTCTGCTGCCTGTGAAATCCGTGCGGACAACCTCATCGAGAATCATGACTACAACTTTAGAGTGCGTGCGGTGAATAAACAGGGTCAATCGCAACCACTGACCACAAGTCAGGCCATCACTGCTAAAGATCCCTATGCGCATCCGGATAAGCCAGGCCAGCCGCAGGCTGTCGATTGGGGCAAGGACTTTGTGGATCTGGAATGGGCGGCGCCCAAAAAAGATGGTGGTGCACCAATTACGGGCTATATAGTCGAGAAACGACCCAAATTTGGACAGTGGGAGAGGGCGGCAACTATACCCGGGGAGGAGCGCAAGGCGCACATACCAGATTTAACCGATGGCGGGGAGTACGAGTTCCGTGTGATAGCCGTGAATAAGGCAGGTCAATCGGATCCCTCGGATCCCTCGGCCACAGTCATCTGCAAGCCCCGCTTCTTAGCGCCTCACTTTGACAAATCCCTGCTCAATGATATTACGGTTCATGCCGGCAAGCGACTGGGTTGGACTCTGCCCATCGAAGCCTCTCCGCGTCCCAGTATTAAGTGGTTGTACAATGGCCAGGATATACCCCTTGCTGAGCAGTCGCGCATCCAATCGAATCTGTTCCAGAATGAGCTCACCTTTGAGATACCCTCGGCACTGCGAAGCGATGAAGGTCGCTACACGCTGATCCTTAAGAACGAACATGGCTCCTTTGATGCCTCCGCACATGCCACCGTCTTGGATCGCCCATCGGTGCCCAAGGGTCCGCTGGACATAAGCAAGATAACCAGAGATGGCTGCCACTTGGCTTGGCATGTGCCCGAGGATGATGGTGGCTCCCCTATCCTACACTACATCATCGAGAAAATGGATTTGTCACGCGGCACCTGGTCGGATGCGGGCATGAGTACACATCCGGTGCATGATGTGACCAGGCTGGTGCACCGCAAGGAGTACCTCTTCCGTGTGAAAGCAGTGAATGCCATTGGGGAATCGGAACCACTCGAGGCCGAAAAGAGCATCGTGGCCAAGAACGAGTTCGATGAACCCGATTCGCCCGGCAAACCCAACATAACCGATTGGGATCGCGACCACGTCGATCTGCAATGGGCGGCTCCTAAGTCCGATGGAGGAGCACCTCTAACTGAGTATATTATCCAGAAGAAGGAGAAGGGCAGTCCCTATTGGGTCAATGTGGTGCATGCTCCTCCCAATAAGACCACAGCAACCGTACCGGAACTCGTTGAGGGTCAGGAATATGAGTTTCGTATTATTGCTGTGAATCAGGCGGGTCAGTCGGAACCCTCTGAGCCCTCCGACATGATTATGGCCAAGCCACGTTACCTGGCGCCCAAAATAATCACACCCCTTCACGAGGTGCGCATTAAGGCGGGCCTAATCTTCCACATCGATATTGATTTCATAGGTGAGCCAGCGCCGGAAGCGATCTGGACACATAAGAGTAATACACTGACCTCCAATGAGCGCTCCACCATCACGACAATTGGCCATCATACTGTGGTGCACACCGTCAATTGCCAGCGTGGCGATTCCGGGATTTATCATTTACTTTTGCGCAACGATTCCGGCATTGATGAGGGCAGCTTTGAGCTGATCGTGTTGGATCGTCCCGGTGCACCGGAGGGTCCTTTGGAGTACGAGGAAATTACGGCCAACTCGGTGACAGTTTCGTGGAAACCACCCAAGGATAACGGTGGCTCCGAAATCTCCGCGTATGTCATTGAGAAGCGGGATTTGACACACGGCGGGGGCTGGGTGCCGGCCGTAAATTATGTGAATGCCAAGTATAATCACGCAGTAGTGCCGCGTCTGCTAGAGGGTACCAAATACGAATTCCGCGTGATGGCTGAGAATCTGCAGGGTCGCTCGGATCCCCTTACTTCCGAGCAGCCCGTTGTGGCTAAGAATCAGTATACGGTGCCGGGTGCACCCAGCAAGCCGGAGTTATCCGATAGCGACAAGGATCACATTACGATCAAATGGAAGCAACCGATTAGCAATGGTGGCTCTCCCATACTCGGTTACGATATTGAGCGCAGGGATGTGAATACGGGTCGTTGGCTTAAGTTGAACGGTGAACCCGTGCCCACAACGGAATACCGCGATGATCGTGTCACGCCAAATCATCAGTACGAGTATCGCGTCTCCGCCGTTAATGCGGCGGGCAACAGCAAACCATCCGAACCCTCCACTATACTCAGCGCTCGCCCCATGCGTGAGAAACCCAAGCTACATTTGGATGCCCTACTGGGCAGAAGGATTAAAGTGCGGGCCGGAGAGCCAGTTAATGTGAATATACCCATATCGGGTGCACCAACGCCGACCGTAGAATGGAAACGTGGCGATCTCAAATTGCCGGAATCCAAAAAGATCTCCTACGAAACGAATTCAGAGCGTACGATTTTCCGCATTGATGACTCAACGAGACAAGATTCCGGCCTGTATAAGGTGACTGCAAGCAATGAATTTGGCAAGGATACCGCGGACATAGAGATCATAGTGGTAGATAAGCCCACGCCGCCGGAAGGTCCTTTGACGTACACGGAAACCGCACCCGATCACATCTCGCTGCAGTGGTTGCCACCCAAAGATGATGGCGGCAGTGAAATTACGGGTTACATTATTGAATTTAGTGAATTCGGCGTGGATGATTGGAAACCCGTGCCTGGCTATTGCCCGAAAACTAATTATACGGTTAAGGGTCTAACGGAGGGCAAGAAATATGTGTTCCGCGTGCGGGCGGAGAATATTTACGGCGTATCTGAGCCACTCGAGGGCAAGCCTGTTATCGCCAAATCACCCTTTGATCCACCCGGTGCGCCCAGCCAACCCCAGGTCGTCGCCTATACACCAAGCTCCGCCTCCCTCGAATGGCATCCGCCGGATTATTGCGGCGGCAAACCCATCTCCGGCTATATTGTGGAGCGACGTGAACGCGGTGGCGAATGGATCAAGTGCAATAATTACCCAACGCCAAATACGAGTTATACAGTGCCCGATCTGCGAGAGGGTGCTCGTTATGAGTTCCGGGTAATAGCAGTAAATGAAGCGGGTCCAGGCAGTCCCTCAAAGCCCTCGGAGCCCATGACAGCCGAGCTGCAACGCTATCGACCTGATGCGCCAGAGCCACCCAAACCAGATCGTATCACCAAGGATAGTGTCACACTCTCGTGGAGACCTCCACGCAACGATGGCAAATCCAAAATCAAGGGCTACCATCTGGAGATGCGACCCAAGAACTCCAAGGATTGGCAACCCGTAAACGATCTACCCATCAACGGTACCGTTTACACCGTGCCAAATCTGAAAGAAGGCGAGGAGTACTCCTTCCGCATTATAGCGGAGAACGATGTGGGTCGCTCAGATCCCTCTAAGCCATCGCCACCGATTAGAATTGAGGAGCAGCCAAACAAACCATGCATGGATCTGGGTGGTGTTCGGGACATTGTGTGCCGTGCCGGCGACGATTTCAGCATACATGTGCCCTATGTTGCCTTCCCAAAGCCTACGGCCTTTTGGTACTCCAATGATAGGGTCCTGGATGATCTGGATCCACGTATGCATCAGCATTTGACGGACGAAGCTGCCTCGTTTGTTGTGAAGAACTCCAAGCGCACCGATTCCGGACAATATAGATTGCAGCTCAAGAATCCACATGGCTTTGATACGGCTACCATAAATGTTAAGGTCCTGGATCGACCGGGTCCGCCCACAAATCTGCGTGCCGACGAATTCGCCGGTGATTCATTGACTCTTTACTGGAATCCACCACGCGACGATGGCGGTTCACCCGTACAGAATTACATAGTGGAGAAGAAGGAGGCGAGATCCTCGACTTGGAGCAAGGTGAGCAGTTATTGCACGGTGCCTTTTGTGAGGGTTCGAAATCTGACCATTGGCAAGGAGTACGATTTCCGAGTGATTGCGGAGAATAAATATGGACAATCGGAGCCGGCGCAGACAAGTGAACCGATCCGTGCCCGCCATCCCTTCGATGTGCCCAACGCACCGGGTATCCCAAGAGGCATCGATTCCACTGAGGATAGCATTACTATAGCCTGGACCAAGCCCAAGCATGATGGCGGTTCACCGATTACGGGCTATGTCATCGAGAAGCGACTGCTCAGCGAGGACAAGTGGACGAAGGCCGTGCATGCTCTCTGTCCCGATCTTAGCTGTAAAATACCCAATCTTATCGAAAATGCTGAGTATGAATTCCGTGTGGCAGCTGTGAATGCAGCGGGTCAATCTCCATTTAGTGCCTCCAGTGATTTAATCCCCTGCCGTCGTCCGCCGCATGCGCCCAAGATTACATCAGATTTATCTATACGTGACATGGTGGTGATTGCCGGCGAGGAATTCCACATAACAGTGCCTTATCAGGCCAATCCCAGGCCTACACCCAATTGGAATATCAATGGAGTCGATGTCAATCCGGATGAACGGATACGCTTCGAGACGGATGATTATAGTTCCGTATACCACAACAAATGCGCCAAACGCACGGAAACCGGCTCCTATACGATTACATTGACGAATGCGAAGGGTTCAGATACAGCGTCGTGCCACGTGACCGTCGTGGACAGACCCGGTCCGCCTCAGGGACCACTCAATGCCTACGACATTACGCCGGACACTTGCACCTTGGCATGGAAAACGCCACTCGATGATGGCGGGTCCCCGATTACCAATTATGTTGTGGAGAAACTCGACACCAGTGGCACCTGGGTTAAGGTCAGCAGCTTTGTACGGAATACGCATTATGATGTCATGGGTCTGGAACCCAATCACAAATATCATTTCCGTATACGTGCGGAGAATCAATACGGCTTATCTGATCCCCTGGAAATGCCGGAGCCCATTACGGCTAAGCATCAATTTACGGTGCCCGATGAGCCGGGGCAGCCCAAGGTCATCGATTGGGATTCGGGTAATGTGACGCTGATCTGGACACGACCCGTCAACGATGGCGGTTCCCGCATACAGGGCTATCAGATAGAGTACCGGGATGTGGTCAACGATTCCGCTTGGAATACTTACGAGTATCTCATTAAGGACACCAAATATCAGCTATACAATTTGACCAATGGCAGTGAGTATGAGTTCCGGATTAAGGCTAAAAATGCCGCCGGATTTAGTAAACCTTCGCCGCCCTCGTTGAGATTTAAGCTGAAGGGTAAATTCAACGTACCCTCGCCGCCGGGCACACCCCAAGTCACTAAAGTGGGCAAGAATTACGTCGATCTGAAGTGGGAAAAACCCACTAGTGATGGCGGTTCTCGCATTACGGGCTATGTTATTGAGCGACGTGATATTGGCGGCGCTGTGTGGGTCAAGTGCAATGATTATAATGTCCTCGATACGGAATTTACCGTAATTAATCTCATCGAAATGGGTGACTATGAATTCCGTATATTTGCGGTAAATGCCGCTGGACGCTCGGAGCCAAGTCTCTGTACCATGCCCATTAAGGTGTGTGAGGTACTGGGTGGCGTGAAACCGGATTGGATTACCCGACTCCAGGATAGGGTAGCGCCCTGTGGCAAGGATTATACGCTGCAGTGCTCTGCATCCGGTAAACCAAGTCCCTCCGCCCGCTGGCTCAAAAATGGCAAAGAGATTCAGATGCCCGCCGGTGGACGATTCATGTGCGATAGTCGTGATGGCGTGTTCCGACTGCACATCACCAACGTGCAGTCCGGAGATGATGGCGATTATACATGTGAAGCCATCAATTCGCTCGGATTTGTGCACACCTCCGGCTACCTGAAGATCGGTGCACCGCCCATCATCAATCGGTGTCCGAGCGAACTCTATTTACCGGAGGGCGATAATACCAAAATTAAAGTCTACTATTCCGGTGATCAGCCACTCTCCGTGCGCATCACCCGTAACAATGAGCTCGTCTCCGATGCGGCAAATGAGTCGCATTTGAAGTACACCGTCTTCGATGATTATGTTGCCATCTTTATTAGGGATATTGTGAAAACCGATGCGGGCAATTATCAAGTGGAGCTAAGCAATGAATCGGGCTCAGCTACGGCTCCGATTGAAGTGCGGATTACGGGTCTGCCCTCGGCGCCAGTTGGCCCCATGGGCATCTCCCACATCAATAAGCATTCTTGCACGTTAACATGGCGTCCACCCAGCTATGACGGCGGCCTGAGAATCTCGCATTATGTTGTGGAGCGCAAGGATATATCATCGCCACACTGGATAACAGTATCAAGCACCTGCAAGGATACCAACTTCAATGTGCAAGGGCTAATCGAAAATCAGGAATATATATTCCGTGTGATGGCCGTGAATGAGAATGGCATGGGTCCCCCATTGGAGGGTCTGAATCCGATACGTGCCAAGGCGCCCATTGACCCCCCCTCTCCGCCAGGCGTACCACAAATCACGGAAATCGGCGGAGACTTTGCTCATCTCGAGTGGGCCAAGCCCGAATCGGATGGCGGTGCTCATGTCCAGGGCTATTGGGTGGACAAACGTGAGGTGGGCAGCGATACTTGGCAGAGAATCAACAATATTATCACGGCAACCAATCAAATCAATTGCCCCAATCTCATAGAGGGTAGGCAGTATGAATTCCGAGTTTTTGCTCAAAATATAGCAGGACTCTCGAAGGAATCCTCCGCCTCGCAAGCTGTAAAGATTATCGATCCTAAGGCGGCAACGCCACCACAAATAGTGAAGCCCTTGCGCGATGAGAACTGCATACAGAATCACAATGCGCAGTTCACGTGCACAATTACGGGAGTACCCAGACCAGTAATCAGTTGGTATAAGGGCGCCCGTGAAATATCGAATGGAGCACGCTATCACATCTACTCCGAGGGCGATAATCATTTCCTGCACATCAACGATGTGTTTGGCGAGGATGCTGATGAATATGTTTGCCGTGCCGTAAACAAAGCCGGCGCAAAATCCACACGGGCTGCTCTTGCTATAATGACCGCTCCGAAGTTGAATGTGCCGCCTCGTTTCCGTGATACGGCGTACTTTGATAAGGGCGAGAATGTCATCGTTAAAATACCGTTTACCGGTTTCCCCAAGCCACGCATACACTGGGTGCGCGAGGGTGAAAATATCGAATCCGGCGGACATTATAACGTGGAAGTGAAGGAAAGACACGCCGTGCTCACCATCCGTGATGGTTCACGCCTCGATTCTGGGCCGTATCGTATTACGGCGGAGAATGAACTGGGCTCCGATACGGCTATAATTCAAGTGCAGATCAGTGATCGACCGGATCCACCGAGATTCCCTCTGATTGAGAGCATCGGCACCGATTCGCTCTCGCTCAGCTGGAAGGCGCCCATCTGGGATGGTGGTAGTGATATTACCAATTACCTCGTCGAGCGCCGAGAACATCCCCTATCCTCTTGGATACGTGTTGGGAACACGCGTTTCACCTCAATGGCTGTCAGCGGTTTGACGCCTGGCAAGGAATACGATTTCCGCATATTTGCGGATAATGTTTACGGTCGTTCCGATTCCTCCGAAATTAGCACACTGATCAAAACCAAGGAATCGATAAAGAAAAAACCCACCGAACGCAAATGGGAGCTGGATGAGAATGGCAAGCGTATCAGGGGCAAGGCTGATGGACCCATCAAGGATTACGATTCGTATGTCTTTGATATCTATTCGAAATTCGTTCCGCAACCCGTGGAAATATCGCAACAGAGCGTCTACGATAGATATGATATACTCGAGGAAATCGGCACCGGCGCTTTTGGGGTCGTTCATCGTTGTCGCGAACGCAGCACGGGAAATACATTTGCCGCTAAATTTATACCCGTTTCGCATACGGTTGAAAAGGATCTGATCCGGCGGGAAATCGACATCATGAATCAGCTGCATCACCAGAAACTAATTAATCTGCACGACGCCTTCGAGGACGACGATGAAATGGTCCTCATTCTCGAATTGTAAGTACAATAACTGGAAACCAGATCATATACCAATATAATATATAGTATACCAAGTATTCGTACGATCTTTTTTCCCTATTCGGTACTTGGTATTCACTTGAGTTGTTTATGAAAATCAGATTTCTTTAGTTTAAGTTGCGATCTCCATTTCGCATTCCATCAACGAAACTAGTGGGGCTTACGATATTTTCTCAAACTCTTTTACGGTATTCAGTATTCACTGGAATTAGGATTAAATAGTGAAAACGGTTTGAATTTAGGTTCCCGGTCTATCAAACTGCCGGTAAATATGCCGCGTATTCTTTCCCTTTCATAGATATTTTGTACTAAGTAAAATTAGCAGGGTGTCAAAAGAGCGATATGACTTTAGGTTCGCATCTAATAAAATTCCAGTAAATATGTCGAGTATTCCTACGCATTTTTTACAGTATTCGGTATCCCCTGGAATTAGGATTGGATACAAAAATAGTAGTATTATTAAAAAAATAGGAGTTTAAAAGAGTCCATAAGGGTTCAGGCATTTTCCATACTTTTTTACGATACTCGATATTCAGTATTCCCTATGGTATAAACGTTGAATAAAAAACTGGTAAGGATTTTGGTATTTTACGGGTTTTTTTACGGTATTCCGTATTCTGTATTTACTGTAATTGGGAGTAGAATATTGCCAAAATATATACAAGTATTTTTAGGTAGCAATTTTCGTTGTGACTCTATAAAAATTCCGGTATATACACCAGTATTTTTCCAAAATTATTTACGGTATTGGTGTACGTATGGGTAGCTTGATTTTTAGAAAGGGCAAACTGAAATTGGGCCAACTGATTTGACAACATGCAAGACATTGACTCCAACTCTAGCTCTGATTTTAGTCTACTTATTTATTTACATTTCCTGTATTATTTTAATTTTTTTTCTCTCCTTCCGCAGCTTGTCCGGTGGCGAACTGTTTGAGCGCATTACGGCCGAGGGTTATGTGATGACCGAGGCGGAAGTCATTAACTATATGCGCCAGATCTGTGAGGGAATACGCCATATGCACGAGAAGAACATCATCCACTTGGACATCAAGCCGGAAAATATCATGTGCCAGACACGAACCAGTACAAATGTGAAACTGATCGATTTTGGCCTCGCCACCCGTTTGGATCCCAATGAGGTCGTCAAAATTACAACGGGTACGGCGGAATTTGCTGCACCAGAAATTGTGAATCGGGAACCAGTCGGATTCTACACGGATATGTGGGCAACGGGGGTGCTCGCCTATGTTCTGTAAGTATTTTCAAAATTAAACTAAAATTAATTCGACTAACTTATTTGTTGTATTTATCAATTTTTCATATTTTTTCAATGTTCTAAATATTTATTATTATTTTTTTTTGTTTTAGTTTTATTTGTATTGACAGTTTTATTTTATTTGTTTTCGAAGTACATATTTAATAACTTTTTATATTCATTGTTATTTTTAGTTTATTATGTTCTTTTTATATTAACAGTTTCATATTTTAAATGTAAGAAAAGAATAGATGGTTGATTCGCTGAATACTTGTCGCTAAACACTTGATCCTAGGCTTATATAGCTAAAATGTTCACTTATTTTCTACCTGGTGTACAGACAAAGCAGGGAACCAGTCCAACCCATGCAAGGGTTTCTTTTTCAATTTATCTATATGTATCTATGTTTATCTTTATATACATGATAAATATATTATTATTTTATATATATTTCAGCTATCTTCAACCAATGTTCATTCTTGAACGATATGTATTTATTATAAATTATTTTTTATTGCATATATTATTATTTAGTTATTTGTTAGCCAAAGTTTTCTCTGAGTTGAAGAATGGGAATTAATTAATTAATAATCACTAAAATATTTGTTTATTACTTATTAAGAATTTAAATTTTTTACTCAAAGATTTCGCTTAGTTATAGATTAATAATAAATTTATAATGATCAACCTGTTTAATTTATTTATTATTTATTTTACTACATTTTGGTCAAAGATTTCACTGAGTTATGAATTATTTACTAATTAGTTTTATTATATTTGTTTTATTATACTTTTTAACTGAGCCAAGAAATAAGAATTTATTAATTAAAATGTGTTTTTTTGTTTTCGTAGATTGAGTGGACTATCGCCATTTGCTGGGGATAATGATGTGCAGACCCTGAAGAACGTGAAGGCCTGTGACTGGGACTTTGATGTGGATGCCTTTAGGCATATATCTGATGAGGGCAAGGACTTTATACGTAAACTGCTCCTGGCCAATAAGGAGAAACGGATGACGGCACACGAGTGCCTGTTGCACCCGTGGCTGACTGGAGATCATAGCAATTTGACACAGAAAATTGCGCGTGATCGTTATTTGGCATATCGCGAAAAGTTGCGTAAGAAATACGCCGATTTCGAAAAATATTTACTGCCCATTGGAAGACTTTCGGAATATTCTGCGCTGCGTAAGCTGTTGATGGAGAAATACAAGATACACGATGCGGTCTTCGATCGAAGGCAGGCAGCTCCACGATTTGTTATACGACCCTCGTCCCAGTTCTGTTATGAGGGTCAAAGTGTCAAGTTCTATTGCCGTTGCATAGCAATTGCAACGCCAACTTTGACCTGGACGCACAACAATATCGAGTTGAGGCAGAGCGTTAAATTTATGAAACGATATGCCGGAGATGATTATTATTTCATTATAAATCGCGTGAAAATGGATGATCGCGGAGAGTATATAATCAGGGCTGAGAATCATTATGGTTCCCGGGAGGAGGTCGTTTTCCTCAATGTACATCCGTTGCCCAAGGAACAGCCGAGATATCGCACCGAATCGACACCGGTGCGTCGAAGGGAACCATTGCCCTACACCTTCTGGCAGGAGGAGTCGGAATCGGCGCCCAGCTTTACATTCCTATTGCGTCCACGTGTCATGCAGGCCCGCGACACCTGCAAACTCCTCTGCTGCCTCAGTGGTAAACCTGTGCCAAGTGTGAAGTGGTTCAAGGATGGTCGGGAACTCAGCAAATATGAGTACGCGATGACCCATTCGGATGGTGTTGTCACCATGGAGATCATCGATTGCAAGCCATCCGATTCCGGCAAATACACCTGCAAGGCCACAAATTGTCATGGAACCGATGAGACAGAGTGTGTCGTCATTGTCGAAGGTAATCTATCATATTAGACTAGGATAGAAATGTATATACTATTTCCATTATATAGAATATGATTAAAACAAATATATGTATAAATAAATAAACCACAGGCAATTAAATATATCTATACATATGTGGATCCCTTATGGATAGACTACCATTTATACATATACTATAATTTATGAATAAATATATCAATATATTTATATTTATTCATAAATTATAGTATACATATGATTGGATATATGGTTGTCTATTCATAAGGGAGATATGTATGTATAATATGTTAAAAATTAACAATTTAATTATTATTATTTATTTATGACCTATTATTTATTTTTTATTATTTATTAATTCTTATCTATTGATTATTATTTATTATTTATTTATTTATTTAAAATGCATATTAAAAGTTGCGCAAATGCAATGTATGTATTTTTAAAAAATTGCTCGCTTTAAACAAAAGTGAAAGAAAAAAAAACAAACATTGCATTTTATTTAGATTTATTTTTATTTTGTATTCTGCATTTATATGGGCTACTAAGGAACTATTATTAATATTATTATTTTCCAAACTAGATAAAGCTAAAAACTTATATTTCGACAGTTCTACAAAATTGTGGTCCGATTATAATTGATTATTTATTATTAATTTGCCTATTGAAAATATCTTGGAACAAATAAATTTTATAATACGCTTTATGATATAGAGAGCTCAAGGAAATATATCTGATTTATAACTGAACAATTTAAACTTATAAAAAATGAGTACACACGGACTGCTCAGAAATAAATATTCATATTTTTGTATATACTATAAATACAATTATCGTTTCTTATTAAATTTCTTATATTGGCACTTTCCTAAATATATTTTTTACGATTGGGGCTGCTCAGATATTATTTTAGTCGGTCAAACTCGACTTGATTTTTAATGTTAATGGTTGTTTGTCAAAAGCAGCATCCAGGCAATTAAAAAACTACGGAATTTATCCAGAATTTATCAAGCAATATAATACAAATTCTTAAATATATATCCTGACTATCTGTCTCAACTATAAATTACTAACTTTCTTCAGGTGAATGGGTAACGCCTGAGCAGGCAGAACTAGCACACAATTTCCTTTACTCAGGAGGTAATTCACAATTATCGAATTTAAAATTACCGTTACTTTTGTTTACTTCTCTCTTCTAAGCATGCATATATATAATATATATATATATATATATTTAAACTACAAGTTATGAATGATAATATAGGGCAGATGCTTTTGTCCTTAAATTAAATAAATAATATTAAAAAACAACCTAAATCATATAATGACTAATTTAAGCATCTGCCAAAATAGACAGACAATTCAGTTATATCTATAAAAAAAATGTATGATGTGATCTGTTTTAAAGCTTGATTACCCAGTTTTATTAAATCCCTTATTTTATCTTTTTTCCAAATGTTTCATTTAATTTAAAATTTAATTTGATATTTCTATTTATTGAAATATATTTTTAGTCTCTAGATAAAAAAAAATAAAAGTCTTCTAAGCTAATCTGCATTTTAGTATTACAGTTGATTTTGAATTGAACGTCCCACTTATCCCACGTAATTGTAATAAATTATTAATAAAGTTGCTTTTGTTTTCTTGGGAGACCATTAAAAAACTCTAACCTCAAAAAATAAAACCGACGAAGCAAGCCCAGCTAACAAAGATATTTTATAACACCTTATTGTTGACTATCGTAATACAACAAAAAAATAATAATTATAAATTATAAATTTTAAATATTATATGTACATTCGAAATAAAAACCAGTTATTTAGCATGTACAAGTATTGAAACTATCATTGTGTATTTTGTAAATATAAATATTCATATATATAGCGGTATATATTTATGTGTCTCTACTATTCCCGATAACAGATCGCAAATATATCGAGCAGCCCATAAAGCCGGCTCCACCGCCAATAATAACCACAAGACAGTTCACATCGTCCAGCCAATCACAGCAGACATCGAACACCAGAACGACAGCGGATGGCAGGGTAAGCGATTAATTAACGAGACATCGATAAGAATTGACAGTTACTAATATTGTGTGTGCATTTTGCAGACTACCAGCACCAACATAAGCAGCACAAGTTCCTCAACGACACAGAATAGCATTTCAGGCAAGAAGAAATATGCGGGCAGTTCCTCCTCGCTGCAGACGCCTGGCAGCCCATCACGATCTCGTAGTGCCACCAAAGAGCTAATACGTATGTCTATTAAATATAATATTTATTATATATATTTTCTATATATTGTGTATTCGTGTGCAGTTCCACCCGACGATTCCTTAATGTGCAAGCCGGAATTCACGAAACCGCTGCACGATCTGACAATTCGCGATGGCGAACAGCTGATTTTGACGTGTCACGTTAAGGGTGATCCCGAGCCGCAAATCACCTGGTCTAAGAATGGCAAATCGATTTCCTCATCGGAGATTATGGATTTGAAATATAAGAATGGTATCGCGACGCTTACAATTCATGAAGTTTTCCCGGAAGACGAAGGCGTTTTCACCTGCACAGCGACCAATTCAATTAGCGCGGTGGAAACTAAATGCAAGCTGAGCGTTAAACGTAAGTGAAGATCGCCAGACCTGTTAATTTGAAGTTGTCGGCTTTCTACCTCATTTCGGCACCGAGTACAAAGCAAGTCAGCTCAAATCTAAGCGTGTCACTTGAAATGTATAAATATTATACATGTACAAATCTAAATTTTAACATACAATTCCATTGTTATTTTCTTTATTTATTTCATAGCTTTAGACAAACAGTCTAGCAAGCGTCAAGCCACTGGTAATGATCAGCCACCAAAAATTGTGAGCCACTTGGAGTCGAGATTTGTGAAAGATGGCGATGCGGTGACACTGGCTTGTCGCATTATCGGCGCCAAAAAGTTCGATGTCGTCTGGCTGCACAACAACAAAGAAATCAAGCCCAGCAAGGACTTCCAATACACGAACGAAGCGAACATTTATCGCCTGCAAATCGCTGAAATATTCCCAGAAGATGGCGGCACCTACACCTGTGAAGCATTCAACGATGCCGGTGAATCGTTTAGCACGTGCACAATTAACGTGACAGTGCCTGGCGATGAACCCAAACAGCCGTCATTTGTTAAATTCCCTATTTCCGTTTCTGTTGCCGCGGGTGAGAATGCGACATTCGAATGTGAACTGGATGGGGAGCTGCTCACTTTGGCATGGCTTAAGGATGGCAAACCAATCGATGAATCACGCACTCGTTACTCATTCACCAAGGATGGTAATCGTTACACGTTTGCCGTGACTAAATGCGCCCTAGACGATGTCGGCCAATATCAGGCAAAGGCCGTTGCCAAAAAGGGTGAAAGCCTCTGCGCGTTCTCAGTGAATGTGCTCAGCGCTGAAGCCTAATTAAAAACAACTATTACAAACTTGATTTAACATTTTTGGCATATAAATATTTATGTGTAATTAGACTGCTCATACAAACACACGCACGCACACATGTATACATGTATGTGTATATGTGTACATGTGTGTATCATTTTATAAGTATTTCATTCTACTCACAGCTGACAGACACACGCATAAGAGAATATGAGAGAGGGAGAGACGATTAGTGGTACTCTTGTGTTTGCATGTGTAAATTAAATACCTATTATTTGTACTTTAGAGTTAAACGAAATAATATTGCCAAAACAAACAAAATACTACACATAAGCGATATGTACAATTTTTAATTTCTGTTTTACTATAATTTTTCTAATTTGTTAACGCTTTTATGTATTACATTCTTTAAATACGACGATAAACTCAAACACAACGATATACACCGAAGACGCTAACCAAACCGAATACACGAACCACTTTTGTGACTTGCGCTGGCATCCTCAACAACAACAACACCAAAACACCAATCAAAAGTCAGAAAAGTAGGCTCGTTCTTCGTTAGTTTTCTGCCGTAAAATGTTTTTTTTGTGGCGCCTTAGCGGTTATTGACCCAAAAAATACATCACATTTAAACTATATACATTTAATAACGAAATTCAAATAAATTAATTACGAAATGCAATCAAAAAATGTTTTCCTTTTTATACTTTGATACCGAAGTATACTGGTTTTGTGCGATGATAGACAGAGATAGAGACTTAAAACTAGGAACATATACTGGTCTGTGCCCGCGTCAAAGTATAAAAATTGGAGTGCTACATATCTCCCACAATATTAAGGTTATAGTTCCCAAATTTGTTTGGTAAGTTGTTGGAATATGCCTCGATTGGGATATGCCTTGTATTGGAAGATTACAAGAAATCTTGCCCATAAATATTCTCAGCCACGTATACTTCCACCCCCAAAACTAACTAATTTATATCTACCGCAATTTGAAAGGCAAACTTGGAGAGAATTTCTTGGCGACACCTACCGTGTTCTTTGCTAACTTTTATCGGCTGGCATTACGTATGGTATCAAAGTATTTCGCAGTCGGTTGCGTCCGACTGGAACGTTCTCTGTTATTATTTAAGCAGCGCTCTCGATTTTCACGAGCAGGAACAAGCTTAACGCTGACTAAATTACTCAAATTGCACACTTTCGCTACAGCGGCATTAAGTTTACTGCGCGCTCTCTTCATACATCGCTCCCGCAGCTGTCTTCAATTTGCTTGCCGGTCTTTCTACCTCTCCCCTCTTGCAACAGTTTGGTTCCCATTCACGTCTTATGAAGTTTCATATTTTTTAAGTCAAGAAAAATGTGCAAAAAAATATATATCGGCGTATGGCTAAATTTATTTACATTCCATGTACATTTCAGTTTTTATTACATTTAAAAAACGTATAAGATATACATAATATATAAAGTATATATATATATTTATATATAGAGATAAAGATGCGAAAAATTATCAACGATATTGAAACTAACAATTTTCACTTAAATTAAAGTCAAAACACTTTCAGCTTATCGAAACGAAAAGGCTAAAGAAAATTAAACTTAAGAAAGAAAAACAAAAAATTAAAGAAGTTTTAAAGAGTGACTCGCACTGGAAAAAAAAACATATTCCAGGACATTGGAAGGGTGACCATAATTGAATTACAATTCCACTTGACTTCCACTGCTGCTGTTGCTGCTTCTTCTACTTCCTCTTCTTGATTAATTTTAATTCCTATCACAAACAGCAGCAAAAATGATCGTGTGTATACATGTTTATTCAAGCACAACGTATGGCAATACAATTAACGGTTCATTATTATAGGATTGCAGCTGCAGCACCTGATGCCACTCTTTAAACTGCTGCTGCTGCAGTCGCTTTTTATCTGGTTTCAGTTGCTCTGCTTCTACTTCTTCTTCAACGTTGACGTCGAGCAACACTGTGCGCATGCCTGTTATGTTTTCCAGTGCAGGCTGCAGCCGTTGTTGGCACCTCGCTTCCAACATATTCGACGTCGTCGTCGCTAACGTTGTTTGTTGTATGACGCCACATTTGCTGGGACTCAAATTATTATTATGCTCATCACATGTTTGATTGCTTCTCTGTTGTTGTTGTAGTGTTTGTTTTGCATAAATAGCATTAAATGTGGGCAACATGCCATTATTTTTGTCTATGGACAATTCAGCAAGCGTCGTTGAGTAGTCGCCTACGTATTCTCTTACGCTGTTAGCTGCTCTGCTTTCGTCAGCTACTGCTGCTTCTGCTCCCGCTTCGCCTTCGTCTTCAGCTTCTGATGCCGCTTCGTCTCCAGCTTCGTCTGCCACTTCATCTTCGCTATCGTCGCCAACATCCTCCACAGTATTTACGCTTAGCTGCTCATCGTTCTCATAGTCAGTGTGATTGTTGGCTGCAATGTGCACACTTTGGTCAGTCTCATAATTTAATTTATAATTATGTGCAGCAGTTGCTTCCAGTTCCATTTCCGTTTCCAGTTCGCTATTATCATCGCTGCTGCTACCGCTGCTGCTGCTGCTGTAATTTAAAATGCGCTCTTTTTGTCCGGCGGCATTTTCGAATTTTAGCTCATTGCTGAAAAACAATTTGCGATGCAATTGTTTCACACTTTTATTATTATTATTATTATTGAATAGATGTTTTAGTGTTATGTCTATGATGGGCGGACGGCGATAACGATGACGATGATGACGTCGTCGATAACGATAACAGCGCCCAACATTATGCAAACAGCTGGGCTGGGTTGACGTCATCGTTGCTTGTTGCTGTTGAGTCGTTTGCTGCTGCTCTTTTTGCACTCCTTCGCTGTTATCCTTATCGTTTTGAGTTTTAACAGAAGGTACCACAATATTGGGCGATATATTTGTTGATATAGAGTTGACAGGCGAATTAATTTTACTCGGCGTTTTTTTAATAGTTAAAACCAAATGATTGTTACCATTGTTGCCACCACAGCGAATAATTGCATATTCATTGTCGTTGCTAGTGTTGTTATTATCGTTGTTGTTATCGTATTCGTGGTCTAGCACGGCAGCATCCTCGTCCAATGTTGTCGAACGACTGCGCAATGAGGTGTGCTCATCGTCATCTTCCTCATCGCTAGCAGTAGCCAGCAGCATTCTTTGATAATCATCACTTAGCTCGCTTCGTGTTTCGTGTTCTTCTTCCGGCTGCTGTTTCTCATTTTGGTGCTCATACTGCTCATCCTGTTGTTGCTCATTCTGCTTCTCCTGTTGCTGCTCATTTTGGTCTTGTTCCTCCTGCTCCTCGCTGCTGTTGTTGCAGCTGCTGCTGCTGTTATTGCTTATGTGCGGCAATTGTCCGTTGATAGCAATTTTAATGCGTTTGATGCGCGGCTTTTCATTTATCGATAACTGCTGCTTCTGTTCATTTCTGTTCGCTTTTCGTCGCTTCTTGCGATTGCGTTCGATAACACGTCGTTCTGTCGCTTGTTCGCTTGTACGCTGATTTCTCAGCTTTGCATTAATAGAATTTTGTGTTTGCTGTAAACTAGAATTGCTGCAATCGCTGTTGCTGTTGCAACGATTACTTGTTAGATTTGTTATCGATAAATCATCGGCTACATAGCTGTGCTTTGCATCCGCTTCCTGTGCCAGTTTTAGCAAATTATAACCAATTGAGGCATCCACTTGATCATCGATAACATTGTTATCGTTCGCATTATCGATGTGCACATGCAACGGACTTGGACTGCTCTTAATTTGCTGCATGCTCTTTTTCCTTTTCAATGCCATTTCGTTCCGTTCTCTCGCCGCGCGTCGTCGACACGTTGGCAAACATTTTGCGACACCCAAAAATGTTGGCAAATAATTCTTTAACTTTTTTCCATCCCTCTTCACATTCACATTCCGTTCGAATTTCAATTCACTCATATCCTTGCGTATCAGTTCGTATTCGAGTGAACCATATTTAGGAACCACATCGGAACCATCTCTAACTGAATAAGTTTGATCATTGATGCAGCTGTTCCAATTACTATCATTCCCAGTGTTGTTCCAATTGCCATTGATGTTGGGCACATAATAATTGTGTAAGGCATTTATGTGAAAGCTGGTCACTTTGTTTGTTTGTATATCGAAACGCTGACGGGCCAAACAATTGGGATCTTTGTGCACGGTGTATATCGACAGAGGAACTAATTCTGTTTGATTATTATCATTAGTTGGATCTGGTTCCGTTTGCGAATCGATAACTGCATGCAAATTATTCACTTCATTTTGGGCATTAGTTGCTGTCGATTTCAGTTCATTTGGTTCATTTGTGTTGGGCACATTCCTATCGGGCATTGTTTGCATTATCGATTGCATTGGATCATCATCGTCATCGAAATCCAAATCGAATATAGATTTCATTGGTTTACTTGGGGCAATCGAAGCAGGCGTTATCGTTATCGTTTTCTCATCAGCATCAGCAGTTAATTTTTTTTCCTGACTATCGATATTTCGATTAATCGATTCTGTTTGCTGTTGCCTTATTTCTCGCTGATCCTCAACAGACTCGGAATTTAGTTCAATATTATTATTATTGTTGATGCTATTTTCATCGTTAGCTGGGCTAAATTTGGGGGCATCCTCTAGAATTAGGCAGGTGCAGGGCACAATTTGTGATCGATATAAACGCTCTGTCTCGCTCACAGTCAGGGGTGCATTCAGGCTGCGCATCAATTGTTTTAACTGTTTGCTGACATCACTATAATTGCCCCCTGCAGAGTGGTTCAAGCTCATCCGGTGCAAAGGTGAATGCGTCGTCGTCTCTCCATCAGCATCGCATTCAGTATTCAGCAGTCTTGATGTCACCGATATCGTTTGCTGCGAATTGTTGCTATTGCTATCATCCAATGAATGCCTCCGAGAAGGTTCCGCCGATGTTATCGTCTCACTATCCGTATGAACAGAGGCTACAAAAATATTAGATATATATATTATATCAGTTGAAAAAATATATATATATTATAGTCAATCAAATAAAAGTTTATGCTTAGTTATTTTGTACTTTTTATGCTTTGATCCCGAAGGTTTAAAGATAAAGTGACCAAACTTGGAAGGTAACTTGCTGGTAACCACCTCCAAGGATTGCCATATAAATTTTCAGACCACACCCACAACCGCAGACCCAGGAACTTCGGCCCTAGAAAGTATTGTAACACGTCTATTGTTTCCCAGTGGGCAACCTCGGCTAGCTCAGATTTCTCAGGGTGGGGTAACTCCAACCCTGCCCATAGACGGTACAGATTCCGAAACAAACAATACCTTCACAACGCTACATATCACCCTACATGCACACACAAAATAAATGGAACAGTTGGCCACGACGTACCCGCCCTTCCTGCAATGAACCTATGGGGTTTCATTGGTTCATCGCCCTAATATGGAATTGGCGATTAATCTACTCCATACTCTACTCTACTCCATATATATATTTTATATTCATTATCAACTTAATATCTTTTGCTTAGCTCCAAGAAAATTCCGCCTATATATATAGATATTCATTATTGACTTCATATGTGTCTCTTAACTCTAAACAAAAAAACATACAAAAAATAAATATGAGAAAAGAAAAAAATATATATATACCAGAAAAAAATACAGCCAAAAAAAACAAGAAAAAGAAATCATCAAAAAAAATTCCACTTTTTTTTTTCGCGAGCCTCTTTGACGCGTCTGCTTTTCTAGCATCCCAATAGGTTTTCGCTTATACCACTTGCGAATTGTAAGGGCCGCAAGACAAATTTGTGGCGGTATTCGATTGGCGCTATCGATACTCCACGACGAATGCTACAGTATGTTACTGGTAACCCCCCCAAAGAGATCGATAGATGCGCCCACTCCTTATACCTATTAGAGTAAATCGAAAATAATAACAATATATCTCACACAATTTGAGAGCAAGTCACCAAATTTGAAAGGTGTATTGGTCGTAACACCCTTCAAAAATCCGGAAAAAAATAAAATTGGACCGCGCCTACTCCCGCCCTCAAAAACGATAAAAGCCCATATCTACCATAATTTAAGAGCTACAGTCACCAAACTTTGAAGGAACATTACAAGCTTATATCTGCCGCAATTAGAAAGCCAAATTTGGATAATATTTCCTGACTTCACCCATTCTGTTCTTTGGTGTTTGTTATCCGCTGGAATATGGTATCAAAATATTTCGCAGTCAGTGACGCCCGACTGCAACGTTCTTTTCGTTCTTTTTGCTATTGTCTCACTATACGAATGAACAGTCGATATCAGTCGATAAGCAGTATCAAAAAAATAACAAAATAAATTGAATTCAATTTCGGGTCCTTCGAAACAATAGCAGCACCTATGAAGAGTTTTCTACTGCTGCTATGTCGCATAGAGGCAGTGCTGAACTCGCGGCCATTGATCTCAATAGAAAACGAGAACGAGACGGACGAGGTTCGCAACGCTGGACATTGGAAGGAAGGTAGATTGAATCCTATACTCATTCAGCCTTCTCAAAATTTGAAGGAAATAAGCAAAGTACATGTCTTTATGCCACGCATCCTGGGATAACTGCTGGGCATTAAATACAAGCAACATACAATTTGTTAATAGTACATTTACTTTTACAAGTGTCTGCACTAGACAAGAACTACGCATTTAGGTTTAAGAATTTTGAATAAAATAAAAAAAGTTCGATTCTAAACGTCGTCTCGTGGTATTGACGACACACTATACATGTACAACACACATATTCTAGATATTTTAAGTGTACCGAATTTAAAAGATTACTAAAATTTCTGGGGGGATACTAATATATTCTAAATTTTAACTAATACGTTTTCTAAATTCTATATATTTAAGGGCTACATAGAGATCTCTCTGACATGTTTTTTAAACACATTCTACATATTTTTTCTGAATATATCCCATTCACAGTCTGCTATCAATTTTTTTTTTTTTTTTTTGTAGAGCTGACCTTCAAGTATTGTAGAAAACTTATCGTTGCCCGTTTGCGAAGTATTCGTCGAAAAGGCCTCCAAAGTGTGTGGTGAATGCAACGACGTCTCTAAAAAGCCAAAAACAAATATTAATAAATATAATAATGATAAATATAGTATATAAATATATTAATATATGTGTAGAAGAACCCACCTGAACAGGAGGAAGTTGGTCTCGCATCGCGATTGCTCAATTTGCTGGCAGCAGCTGAAACTGATGGAGAAGCTAGCAGAGCAGAATCACCTCGAAATGAAATACTCAGCTTGCGGCTTTGGATATCATTGAAGAGTTCCTTGGTGGTTTTCACCTTTTTCACGCCAGAGTTGAAAAAGATTTGCTGCGACAAACTGGAAGATTCCTTGGCAATGAGGGAATCCACGCCTTTCGAGCCCTTTTTGCGACCACGCCTTTTAGGAACTTGAGAAAGAATATTCTCGCTTCGTTGGTAATCTTGAGGCTTGCTTACAGCTGTCATCTGTATATTGCAACCGTCATCGTGGCTAATGGGAATCGATTGCTCCTCGAAGGGAGAGAGACGACTGACAGAATTACTAGAATCATTGTGGAGCATATAATCCTCGTAGAGTTGCTGTTGTTGTTCCGGCTCCGGCTTTTTTTGTCCATTTACGCTTAACGGAGCCGGATTATTATTGTCCTCGAACTGGGTTAACGACTTGAATCGACCGGTAAATGTTAAGTCCGCTGCATTGGAACGATAACGATTATTATTCAGCGTATTATCGCCCGATAATATAGAGCTCATCGAACTATTTGATAATGATAAGATTTCTATATAGAAAATGATAAAGGAGAGATAATTAATTAATATAGAATAAGGCATATAGATATACGATGTTATATATTAATATATTTTGTAATTTAATTATTAATATTTTTAATTAAATACTCGAAGTTGTGGGATTTAAATATATATATATTATTTTTAAATATATTTAAATTTATTTAATATTTGTATTATTTTACATAGGCCAAAAAATAGAGTACTTTTTTTTACATAATCCTACCTAGCAGGTGGGGAAACCTCAGTTTATTAGGGTCATATATTCATATTGATGGTTAATATATGTACCTAGCATAGGTCTTTGGAATTTTTTTTTTTAAATAATTAGTAATTAGCTTATGGCAGGCAAATACATTTTTTACTTGACACTGGTCCAATTAAGCAGTGAGACACTGTAAATCAATTTAATATTCCTTTTTTTTTTAATTACTTACCCGAATCTGTGGGATACATTTTTCTGCCCAGATGTTGTGGTAGTTGTTGCTGCTGTTGTTGTGGCAAAGTGTTGCGATTAATAGCTCTGGGCATCTGTTGTGGCAAATCCTCCTTGAGATTAGTTAATAAATTTGTTGCTGTTGTTGTTGCTAATTTTTCGCGCTCCTTGCGCGATTTTTTATCCTTCTTCAATTTCTTGGGCCTGGGATAGAAGGCGGGAAATGCTTGTTGTTGTTGTTGCGATGAGGCAGATGCAGATGAAGATCTATTTGTATTCGATTGAATGCGTGTCTCATTCTCATTTTCATCCGAATCAGACACAATATCGATAACAATTGGTGGCTCATTTGATTTATCGATATCAGATTTCGGCTTGAACGAGGAGAAATCTACGCTGTTATCTAGATGATTTAGGGAAAAATTTGAGGCATCGGGCATAAAGGAGAATGAAGAGGTTGAGGCAGAGGCTGAGACTGAAGGCTGTGGATTTAGCACGTTGTCTGCGATAATAATCGATTCATTTATCGGCTTGTTAATCGTCGCTGCTGTTGTTGTTATCGCTGGCTGTGAATCGCTTGACGTTTGATTAATGCCAACCATTTCACGCCATTTCTTCAGCAGGGATTTCGCCCGGCGTGCCAAACTATCATTTTTGGTGCGACGACGCAATTGGTTAATATATTTTGCCAATCGGGTGGCCTCCAATTGCTCCTTCGTGATCGCTGTGACTTCCAGTGTACTAATAACATTGAGTACCACATCCATATTAATGACCTGTACATGTTAATTAACATTTGTCTTAAGATTGACTCCATAAAAACAGTGAACTAGTTTCGTGTGAACTTACATCATAGTTTGGATCGAGCGCCTGCGATAGCTGTGAGGTCAATTGCAGGATTTGGTTTTGGTTCATTTATACAAAACAAAGAAAACCCCCCAAGGCTGTTTTTCTTTTTGCTCTTTTTTGCCGTTGCCGTTTCACTCAGTTATTGTTGTTGTTTTGTCGCTTTGCATGGAGAGCTGCATAATAGAAAAAGAATTTGTTCAAACACACACACATTTGAACATATATAGAGCAGCTTTTGCTTGCGTCCTTTGCGTACATGTTCAACACTAGAAATTTACATATTTAATATATATATAAATATAAATACACATGTATATTATTTAAGCAGCTTGTGTGATATTTATTACTACACTCGATTTTGTGTAATTAGCTAATTTGTATTTGCTTTTTATAAACGAAATTTACAACAATTTACTCAACACACTTTAACTGCTGCTGCTGGCTGCATTCACACGCGTTCACCCACAGAATTCGTGCCCGATTCTGATTACCTTTATTGTTATTATTATTTTCTTTCAATTATAACATTAAAGTGCTGCTGATGTTGACAAACGCACTTGTTGCGCTTTATTTGTATTTGCACAGACTGTGTCGTTTAAACTACTCCTTTTTTTTTAACAATTTTCTACACAATTCGCCATTTTCTGATATGGAGATGTGTAAATCCATTTCGACTCATCGCGCTGCACTAAAACATCCACTGTGTAATCGATAGAAGCGGCAACACATGGCAACCCCTTTCGCTATACGACTAGAAGTGTATAGCAACACTAAAAGTGGCCACTCCAGAAGTTGAAAGCACCCGTGACCGACATTTAAATAAACTATTTTCTATTAATGAAATATGTGGCCGGATTTTTTATTTTGCTCAAAACTTGTTTTCATTACTCAAGTTAGTTAGGCAAAATTCAAATTACTATTAAAATTTAATTTTCCAAAATGAGTGAGAGACTAATTTGATTTTTATTTTAGATATATTATTTATTTGTATATATACGAATATATCAATTTATAAATATGTATTTATTTCTTATATGTATTTAAACAAATTGATATATTTTATTATTAAATTTTTTTTGTTTTACACACTCATCGATAATTGTAATTACAAAAATTTTTAATATTTTTACAACTAGCAACGCCTTTCTGCACAATACTATCGCCAATTAGTTTCCGCTGCGATACATTTGACAAGTAAGTGTTACACGAGTAACACGCATCGCTAACTAACACACACTAGCACTTGCATACGTACACTATATGTGAGTGCCAACACTTCGAATAGTCTTACAAAAAAGGAAAAAGAATTACAAAAAACTACCACCATTCAAACACAAATTTTGACCTTTTCCCACATACATTTGAGCTTGGCAAGTAAATTACAAAAATATATTAGAAAAAAATTGAAGCTTAAGCACGTTTATAAGGCTAAGTGCGATTTTTTTCATTTTTTTTAGAATTGGGTGTGTGCATGTGTGTGTGTGCAGCGGTGTCGCAGCGGAATGAGTGCTGCCAACTCACGCAAACTAACTAAAATGTGCTAAAAAACGTCACAAAAACGTGCAATAACACTAAAGCACACATACACGTAAAAACTGCAGCAGCAACAGCAGTCAGTTCTTTTTTAATATATATATATATATATATATACATATATATATACATGTATATATTTTACTTAAGTATGTTTTTGTTGGTAAATATTTGAAATTAATTCGATATTTTTTTGCATTTGTGTTTGTGTGTTGATGTGCCTGCAATTTGTATGCAGCAATGCATTTTGATTTGTTTTTGAGGTTATATTTGCTATGGTGCTGCTTCTGCTTTGCTATTTTTGCTGATTTTCCTGTTATTGTTATTAATTTATTTTTTCTGCTTGCTTTTAGATAGAGATATATATATATATATATATATATATATACATACATATATATATATATGTATATATATATTTATTTTTCTATGTGTGTGTGTAGTTTACAAGTATACTTTCCTATATATATTTTTTAACAAGTTTTTTAAAAAAGAAATTGGCTGTATATTTTTTTTACAGCCAGCAAAGATTTTCAAACAAAAAAAGGAAGAAAGCAGCAAATAAAAAATGACAGATTCTATGAAATTTGGACCCGAATGGTTGCGCAATATGTCCGCCGAGCCCGCCAATAATTTGGCCAATAGCTCCGTCACAAATCCCCCCCTACATAGCAGCAGCAGCGGGGGAGGAAGTGGAGGAGGGGGCGGGGGAGTTGGGAGCATTGTTGCCGCCAGTTGCCGTAATATGTTTCCGGAATATCGTTACGGGCGGGAGGAGATGTTATCGCTTTTCGATCGAAATTGCTTGTTGCCACAAATATTGCCATCGTTTAAGAAATTATTTGTGGAAAAGGTGCAATTTCCATTGGCACTGACGCCCAGCACCGAGGATGATCTAAATAATAGCCAAAGTCAGCTGGGCAGCAGCGTAAGTTCAAGCTAAAAGAAAGTTGGCTAATTGCTCATCTCATTTATTTTTCTTTCTCTTCCAGTCTCGTCCCGCTTGGTTGCAGCGGTCGCCGGGCGCCTTTGGCTTGTCCGCACGTGGCTCTTCCGTCGGACGGGGTGGCGGTGGTGGGGGCGGTGGCAATGTGGAACGTGGTCGCATGCGTGGCAAGTCCATTTATCATCCGATCTATCCGAGAGCGAGCAATATATACGACGATAGTCTGTCCAACATTGCGCTGAAAGTGAGTGTGGCAAATTTCTCTATTGAATGATAGGTGATTGCTGATTGATTATTGATGGAATTTAATTCCCCTATCCTTTAGATCTCTCTTTGTTATTGATTGATGTTTGATTGAAGTTTAACTGATGATTGATTGATGTATGATTGACGCTTGATTAATGATTGATTAATGCTTGAATTGAATTTTAATTTATTGATTGATTGATTCTTGAATTTAATTCACCTCTCTAGAACTCTAATTGTTATTGATTGATGATTGATTGTTGCCAAAATTTAAGCCCCCTCTTGGATGATTGGTGTGTGATTTTAATCCCCAGCTTTTTTAATTTTAATTTGAATAAATAACTTGAATTTTAACCTCTTTTCTCTCCCTCTTTTGATCTCTCTTTTAATGATTGATACTTAAATGTGATGATCTCTTTATTGATTGATGAGAGATTGACGATTGAATTTATTATAACTCTCTTGAACTCTCCTTTATTGATTGTTGATTGATGTTAGATTATTGCTTGATTATTCATGTTTGAGTTTAAGCCTCCTCTTGATCTGTCTTTGTTGTTGATGCTGGAATTTAACCTAACTCTTCATTTCTAATGAATGATTGATGCCCATATTTAACACCTGTCTTCTCTCTTTCTTGCCTAATCTTCATATAATTTTCCCTTCAGCCCGATCGCAATTGGAGCGAGCGCAATGGTTCGGCTGAGCCGACAGCTCTAAATGTTGTTGCTGCTGGCGTCGATTGGAATGGTGGCACGCCCAGCTCCAGTCCACGCAAAGATTTCTCCAGTCACAATCGCAATCTGGAAAATTGGCGACGCAATCGACACGACGATGGCGCTGGTGATGGAACGGGTGGTGGAACTGGAGGAGCTGGTGGAGGAGGAGTTGGAGGAGGTGGAATTGTTGGCCCCGAGGTGGCAGGTTGGCGGAGTGGCGGCAATCAACGTTGGGGTAAACCAAGCGGATTATAATAGTTAAACTCTCGAGAGGAGCTTTAAATCTTTAAACCTTTTAACCTTCAATCCCTAATTGATTTCCAATTTTTCAGGTCGTTCCACCAGCTGGCGAGATGAGGAACAACTACCATCTGTGGGCAACTTGGATGCAACAGCAACGGTTGGTGGCATGCAGCGTTCCATTTCAGTGATTGGCACTGTGAGCACGGAGCGGGAACGCAACAACTCCAAATCGAGCGGTGGACGTTCCAAATGGCCAGGATTGGATGCAGCGGCCGAGGAACATTTGCCCGAATGGGCTATAGAGAATCCCTCGGAAATGGGCGGCACTTTCGATGCCAGTGGCGCATTTCATGGCGAGACTTTGGAGGCAGCCGAGCAGCTGAAGAAGGAGCAAGTGGAAATGGAAAGGGAACGATTAGAGATTGGCTCAAAGGAGGAAGATCTTAAAAGCAACGAGTTTGAGCAGTCAAAAACAGCAGCCAAGTCGTCTAATAAAAATAATAATAGTAATGGCAATAATAATACACCGGATTCAACGAAGGCAAAGGAAACAGCTACGGATAAGCTGACAGCACTTGGCGGCGATATATCGGACCGCTTTAAGGAGGTGGCCAATGAGGTGGTGAAATTAATTATGGATGATGAAACGGAGCAGCAGCAAATGGGAGCTGCAAGAGGAGCTGGAATTGGAGGAGGAGGAATAGGAATTGGGTCTGGAGTTAAGGGAGGAGTTGGAGCTGGAGGAATTGGAGGAGGTGGAGCTGGAGCAGTCGGTGTAGTTGGTGGAGGAGGAATAGGAGGAGTTCCTGCAGGAATTGGAGCTGGAGGCGGAGCTGAAGTTGAGGCCACAATTAGACGATATGGTTTGGGCTGTTTAACTACATTGGAGGAATTAAATATGAGACAGCAACAAGCATTACCACAACAAACGCAGCAACTGTCACAGCAACAATTAAGCCAACACCAACAACTGACTCCACAGCAACAACAGTTAAGCCAACAGCAACAGCAACAATTGCCACAGCAACAGCAATTGTCTGAGCAACAGTTGCCTCAACAATTACCCCAACAGCAGCAACTAACACAGCAGCAACAGCAACAATTGCCTCAACATTTGCCACAACAATTGACACAACAAATGCCTCAACAACAGCAACAATTACCCCAACAACAGCTGCACCTGCAGCAGCAACAGTTGCCACAGCAGCAACAGTTACCGCCAACCCATCTATCCGTCTTGGCACCACCGCCTCACGTGCTCTCAGCCAAATTGAATGATTTGTGGTTCTATCGGGATCCACAGTCGAATGTGCAGGGGCCGTTTAGTGCTTTAGAGATGACAGAATGGTATCGTGCTGGTTATTTTAATGAGGCGCTCTTCGTGCGGCGCATCTCTGACAGCTGCTTTCGCCCGCTGGGCGAATTGATTAAATTGTGCCACGGCAATATGCCATTTACACACAGCCATCTGCTTCCCACGCCCAGCGAACTAGACACGTTGCAACAACTAAAGATGCCACTGCAACCGTTGCCACAACAGCAACAGTTGCTGCAACAACAGCAGCAGCAACAGCTCAAAGAAAATGTGACAGCAGCCGCCGATTCTTTGAGTGCTGCTGTCAAAAATCATTTAGGGCACAGTACGCAACGCTTGGACACCTCGCACATGTTGACGATGCGCTTCCAAATGTTGCAAGATCAGTACATACAACATCAGGAATATCAAATACTCGCCGAGTTGTCAAAAAACGAATGCTTTCAACGCATGGATGTGGCACAAAGGGAAGCCTACGTTCGCAGTAAGGTGCAACTTTTGGTGCTACCCGAATATCTGAGCAGTTTTAGTGGGCTGAGCAACACTTTGGCTGCCCTGAATCCCATTGCGGGGAATCAGCTAAATAGTGCGATTGCACTGCAGGCCAAAAAGGACCAACAGCAGCAACAGCAACATTTGCCACAGCAACAACAGCAGCAGCAATTTGATCAGCGTTTGGCTGCTCAATTTTTGGATGCCAATGATTTTATTTTAAATGCACAACTATTGCAGCAACAACAGCAGCAGCAACAACAACAACAATTGCCACAGCAACAACAGTTGCCTTCACAGCAACCAGAACAGCAACAATCAGAACCAGAAACAGATTTAAGCACAGCCAGCGAGCTGGATTTATTAAGTGAATACAATTTGCGAATGATGCTTCGGGGCGCCAGCAACACACAGCAGCAATTGACGCAGCAGCATCAGCGCCAGGCAGCAACAACAGTTGCTGCTGGTTTGGTCAAGCCCAATTCAGTGATTGATTTTATGAATGAAACACAGCTATCAATGTTGCCCATGTGGCAGCAGCAGCAGCAACAACAACAGCAACAATTGCTACAGCAGCAGCAACAATTGCCACCACAGCAACAGTTGCCCGCTAGCTGGCCTGGTTTGCCCATTGCCAAAGTTACTTTATGGGATGTGGCAACGCTAGAAGAAGAACAAAGTCAACAATTGTTGCTGCAACAACAGCAGCAGCAATTAGATATTGCGAACAAGCCAGCAACAACTGTTGCTGACAACAACAAGCAGCAGCAACAACAGCATTCGCAATCAGCAGCAGTTTCTAAGACAAACAGCAAACAGCAACAGTTGCTGAAATCAGCTGGTAAAATGCAGGCGGAGCTGAAGGTCAGCGAGGAGGAGCGTCGACGTGAGCTGGTCGAAGAGAAACGTCGCCTCAAAGAGGAACGTAAGCGTCAGCAGCAGGAGGAGGAGAAACGCAGGGCAATCCTCGCAGAGGAGGAGCGTCAGCTCCAGCAGCAGGAGGAGAACGAGAGACAGCAACAAATACAAGCACAGAGACGTAAGGCACTCCTCGGTGGGGGAGGAGGAGGAGGAATTGGCACAGGAGCAGGCAATGTGACACAAGCAGCAACAGCAGGTGAGTAGAGCAATGGCTGATTGACTGGTTGATTGAACAGAACAGTGCCGCATAGAACTGAAACAAAACTCATCATAAGATAATTCATTGATTGAGGGAACAAAACAGATTAAAGCCAAAAAACACACCGTGGATTGATTGATTGATTGACATAGCCAGCTTAAAGCCAAAAAGCAAAAGCAAAATCTATTAGCACAGCGATTAAGAGAAAATCAACACAATAAACTGCGTTGTAGAATTGTTATTTATTTATAATTTAAAATGAAATTCAAATCTTACTTTAAATTAAATAAAAGTATTTACATGATTTATTAGATTGAGATATTAGTGAATTGTAATTTTATATAATTTGCTTATGATTTTCATTAGCTGCGTTTTGTTACCATTTATTGTGACTAACATTTGTTTATATTTTTTTTTATGTGTTTATTTAATGCCAACTAATGTCAGACGATACAAATAAAAAAAAGTAAAAAATAGTTTAAATTAAAAAATTCAATTTAAATTCAATTCAATTAGAAACATAAATATTTATAAGACTAGCGGTTATTTATTTAATTTATTGTGATTAAGCTGTATTATATTATTTTATTTAGTAATTTATTTTATTTAAAAATACAATTATGAACTTTAAATTTAAAATGTGAAGAATACTTCATATTTGAAAGATTTAAGTTATTAAGGCAATATTATTTATATATAAATTATTATGATCAACATTTACATAATTTTATTTACATAATTTAAATTAGAAAAGAAGAAATATTTAAGAGTATTAATAATAATTAATAAATAATTATTAACAATAATAATTATTACAATATTTTAGATTAACAGGAGTACGGAATTACTCTTTATAAATAATTTATAATTGATTACGATTAACAGCTGTATAATTTTATGCTCATCAGGTGCTGCAAGTGCAACTGGAAGCGTGGCAAATGGAGGGGCTGGCACTAAGCAGCCTGCACCTCCCTCGGGCAGTTGTGCCACAAAGAGTGAGCCGCAAATGTTGCAATCTGTGGGCAGTCTGCGCTCTTCGTCAACATCGATAGCGCCTTGGTCGTTGCAGACACCCAACGTGGGTAACATTGCCCCCGGTCTGGCGGAGATACAAAAGGCCGAGCGACGCGAACGCCGTGCCGATCAACAGCGTCAGCAGGAGCAACTCGATAAGCAGATGCGTGCAACAGCCGCAGCGGCAGCGGAGGCAAACGATGCGTTGCTCAAGTGGCAAGCGACACCAGGTCCAACTTTAGTGATGAGTCTCGCTGACATTCAAGCGGAGGAAGCCAAGAGACTGGCAAATGAACTACTCGAACAGCAACAGTTGCAGCAGCAACAGTTGCAGCAACAGCAACACTTGCAGCAAGCAACACTTGCTGCCAGTTTGAGTGTGGCCACCAACAATATTTGGGGGAACAGCACCAACAAGGCTGCTTGGAGCTCTGCTGCAACAGCAGCCTGCCTCTGGGATGAACCAGCAACAACAGTTGCAGTAGCATTAGCATCAACTGGTAAACCAGCAACAACAGCTGCTGCTGTTTTGGCTGCTGGTTTGCCCAGCAGCAACAAGCTGCAAGCAGCTGCTGCTGGCAAATCGGTGTTGCCCTCGCCACGCAATCTACGCAAAAGTCAAACGTTGCCAGCAATGCAAAGTTCTACAGCTGCAACTGTTGCTAAGAGTTCCACTTCGAAGCAGCAACTTAAAATAACCACAACTAAAACCGCTGTCAAATTTGCCACAGCTACTGGTGAGGAGAAAGCAGGCAAACTGAGTGGCAAACAGCAGCAGCAACAAATTGGCAACAGCAGCAACACCGAAGCTGCAGCTGCCTCATCAAGCAGCAAGGTCAGCGAATATGAAAATGAGTTTAACACTTGGTGCATGAAGAGCTTGGACAACATGGCTGCCAAGGTGGATGGTGAGTTTAACCGCACAATTCAAGTCTATATATTATCAAATAATATTTATTTAATAATAATATAAATAATTGAAATACGTGTTTAGCCGTTATTCAGCCAGTTTCAAATTATAATACAAAATATTATCTTTAATAATATTATTTTTACAAACATACATAATAAATACTTGTGGAATTAGTATCGTCTTTAATTTGAATAGTTAAAATTCAAACGATAAAACACAAATAACAAAAAATCAGCCTTTCAATTTATTATGCATACTTATACATACAGCAGTAGTAATTATAATTTATGAATATTTAATTTATGTATTTTTGTAATAATTAATTTTATTTCATTTGCGTATTAGCTGTCTTCAAATCAAGCTGGCCAAATAGCAGCTAAATCATGTTTCACTTACAAAGAGAGGTCGCCCAAAGCACAATGTATTTTATAAAAATAATAACACGTAAATTTAAAATGTATTATGTTCTACGGTCTTTTCGCACGCCTGTATTTGGTTTGATACCGAAGGTATTTGTGCAATGTCCGACGTGCTGTCTGTCCGTCTGTAGGAACGCAGCTGTGGTCTGTGCCCGTTAAAATGAGAGTGCTACGTCCACTAGGTGGCTAGAAAATAAATAGATATTTGCAAATCGATAAAGCCACATATCTCCCACAACTTCAAGGCTACAGTCCCGAAAATGTGGTTGGTAGGCTCTGGGAGATGTCCTTCACGCCCACCTCCGCCGCCACCAGGCCCCCGTCCCTGCAAATTTTAAATGCTTATATCTTCCGCAGTTTTTGAGTTAGATCGTCAAATTTAGTAGGTATATTACTGGTAGTCGGTAGACAACAATGCGCCCGTAATCGACAATTCCGTGAATCGAAAATCTGCATTTCTCCCACAATTTTAAAGATAAAATCACCAAACCAAGAAGATAGCAAATTAGATGGCTACGCCCACTCCGATTTGCTAATCCGATACGCCTGTCAGTATAAATCGATAAGACCTTATATCTCATACAATTCCAAAGCTAGGCTCACCAAATTTTAAGAGCTATAGTTGCCAAACTTCGAAGGATCTATCTATCTTCCATCTATCTATTTCTGACGCAATTTGAAAAGCGAACTTGGACAGTGTTCCCTGGCTACACCCACCCTGTTCTTTGCTACCTGTTATCAGCTGGCACTACTTATGGTATCAAAGTATTTCGCAATCTATTAAGACTGCGTAGTTTTATTAGTTATGTATTTATTAAGACTTAAATATCATTTATTTATTCCTTATCTATACGTAATAATAATAATAGCCCATATTTAATATATACGGTATTGCAGTTCCATCATTTGTATCTATCATATATCTAATATAATAAATATATTCTGTATATTAGCAATACTCAGAATAATAACCCAGAAATATTTATTTTGCATATTACGTTCATGCAATCCCTATTTATATTATTATTTAAGTATTTTTTATTTGTAATAGCAATAATAACGAGTATATATTTTATCGGTATACTTGTAATAATGATACTTACACCCCTTATTAGTTAAATAAATGTTTATTCTGTGTATTTGTCTTAGTGTATTACACTATAAATATAATTTATTAATTTTATTACTCTAATTTGCAGTTCCAACATTTGTGACCTTCTTGCAAGACCTGGAAGCACCCTACGAAGTGAAGGATTACGTGCGCATCTACCTGGGTGTGTTAAATCACAATATATATCTAGAACTCTTGATAATTATACTCTTTCAGGGGAAGGCAAAGAATCGACAGACTTTGCCAAGCAATTCTTGGAGCGGCGCAGCAAATACAAAAGCTTGCAACGCGCACAAAATGCGCACAATGACGATATGTGTAAGCCGGCACCTGCCATAACACCCTCCGGCAATGACAATGCCGAAAATAAGGTAAATTCGACTCGTATCCCTTTAATATTCACTATCTCAATCAAATATCACTTTTCCCCTTGCAGAACAAGCAAAAGAAAATCAAGAAAAACAAGATGACCAAAATGGATGCACGTATTTTGGGTTTCTCGGTGACTGCTGCCGAGGGTCGCATTAATGTCGGTGGTCGCGATTATGTCGATGGACCGTAACCACACCTTCTACACGGACCATTTTCCGGCGGAAAGTTGCTAGTTATAGTTTTGAATTTGATTTGATATGAAAGAGACACAGAAAGAAGGTCACAATTGGATGTGCTTATAAATCTGTTATAAATAAAAACAACAATATATATATATATATATATATATATATATATATATATCCCATATCTAATTTTAATTTTCTTAATTCGATTTCTGGGAGATGGCAGCGCATACATCGTTAATCGATAGATTTTTCAAACAGATTTCGCATTTAAGGGTATGAATTTATTCTGGTCGAATATAAACGAAATAAATAAAATAAATGTAATAATAAATTGCTTAAAAAATAGTCAAATTAAAATTGAATTTGAAAAAATAAAGCAATATATTAAAGAATATAATAAATAAATATAATAATCATTTGCATCTATAATAATCACGAATAAATACGACAAAATAAAAATAAATCATTTAAAAATAAATTTTTAAATTAATAAGGAAATTATAATTAAAATTGGAGAAATAAAGCATTAAACAAATCAATATAATAAATGTGACTGAAAATTAAACAGGATAAAATTCAAATTTAAAATGAAAAAAGCAAATAATATAATAATTGAAATAAATATCAAAAGAAAGCATCAAATAAATCAAATTAAAATAATATAGCATATAATGCAAAAAATATTACATAATTTCATTTGTAGTTGTAAATTTAATATTAAATTCAAAAATTATAGAAACGTACATGACAGATGATAGAAATAGTGGAAGAGTTGCACAAACAAAAACAGATAACGGATACTGTTAAACTTAAGCACATACGAGTATTCCGTATTCAAGTTTGCTGTAAATGTAGCTTAGCTTCATCCGTCGGCGACTTGGTCGACGGCACATTTGTTGCGTCGGTAGTTGAGAGCTCAGCTGGGCAAGGCAAGCTTCGTCCGCATTTTGCAGCCACACCCCGAACTGAAGGCGGCTCGCCCCTCACCCCGCTCTCTCTTTCCTATTTATATCACATTCGCGCTTGCGCTGTTCACACATATATGCAGTGAAGAGTAAGCAGCATGGCGCTGTGTGTGCGAAAGTGATGCCGGATGCAAGCAGCCTAGTTGGAAATTTGCTGCTAACATTTTAGAGTTCCATTGCTAATCACTTGTTGTTTATATATATAAAAACCATATACAGACAAATATATATATATATATATATATATATACATATATATATATATATGTACAAACACAATTGTGTATTGAAAAGCGAGTTGAATATTTTCGACTCAATGATTTCGTCAACTTTACATTGGGCATTGGCCTGCGGCTGTTGCGAAAACTGCTTGAGTAAGGAGAGGTGTGAGGGGTTGGGTTGGGGGGTAATATGCACAATGGTTCGTGTCGCTTTTGTGTTGGTGATGGTGACACGTTCGCGCCTTTTGTTGTGTTACTGTTACTGTTATTATTATTTGGTCGTTTTCGAGTGCATTTGCGAACTGTATACATTGCGCAATCCAATAAACAAATTAACGACTTTTGTCCTTTTCCACTCAACTGTCAAATCATACAACAAATACAACGCGCACAGCAGCAGAGGCAGCATTCACTTTAAAAAGGAGCACAGAGAAACAAGAGAGAGAGAATCTGAATCTCTATACATGCATATGCATATGCTTGCGTGTGTATGCGTAGATTCATAGCTCAGCTTATGCACACATTCATGTACATAAATGTGTATGTGTGATTAAAGCGTAGATTCTTAGGTCACATATATATGCATGAGCGTGCGTCTGTGTGCGCATGAACAGTAACTAAAATACGTACATGCATTAGTTTTATGTTAGAAAGAAATTAACAGTTGCCCAGTTATGAAGAATATTTTTTCAGAGCACAATTTGGCATTCACTAAAACGTTGCTTAAATATAATTTTATAATAGCTATTTTATATTTTTTAATTTGTGAATGTTTATTTTATTTTGATTATTGTTTACCGTTTGCTTATCATGTACATGCTTTATTTCCATATTAAATTTGAATTTAATTCTGAGCTTTTCATTTTATATCACTTAATTTTTATACTTTGATAGCATGTTGGATTTGTGCAGTGTCCGTTATGCTGTCTGTCCGTTCGTCCGTCCGACCTGAAACTTGGAACACATGCTGGTCAGTGCCCGCGTCAGACAAAATGATAGAAATGGAGTTCTACGTCCACTAGGTGGCTAGGAAATTGATAAAATCGATATTCGCAAGCCCCATATCCCCCACAATTTTAAGGCTACAGACCCCAAATTTGGTTGGCAGGTTGTTGGAGATGTCCTTCAAAGATCGTAAAATGCCACGACCACTACCGCCATCCCCAGAATTCCCGCCTATAACATTTTTAAATAGTTTTATCTTCCACAGCTTTTTATTTCGAGCCATCAAATTTGGTAGGTATATTACTGGTAGTCTCTTTTAAAACCCGATAATTTGTAAGGCCACGCCCACACCTGCGCCCATAATTGACAATGCCGATATATCAGAAAGCGTAAATTTTAAAGATAGATTGACGAAACTTGGAAGGTGTCTTGCTGGTAACCTCCTCCAAGGAACGGGATATAAATTTTCAGACCGCGCTCTCACGCGCCGCCCCAGGAACATCGGCCCTAGAAATCTGAAATGCACATATCTTCCACAATTTGTAAGCTAGAGTCACCAAATTTTGAAAGTATTGGATGGCCAGGCCCATTCCGGCTGCCTAAGTCGATTCACCTGTTAGTGTAAATCGATAAGACCATATGTCTCACACAATTTTAAAGCTAGAGTTTGGAAGGAATTTCACTAGGATTTTTTATCCACTCCCACTCCCGCCCCAAAAATGTCCAAAATCCCATATCTCCCATAATTTAAGAGCTACAGTTCCCAGACTTCGAGGGAATAACTAGGTTATACAGGACAGTTTTCTTAGCTTCACCCACCCTTTTCATTGCCATTTGTTATCCGCTGAAATAACTTATGGTATCAAAGTATTTCGCAGTCGGTTAGGCCCGATTGTAACACTATTGTTTTTATTTCAATGTTAATATATTCTCAATATTTTTAATTTTTAGTACTATTTTTTAGTTCTAATTTTATATTAAGGAATTAATTTATTGTTTTTATTTAATTTATAGTTGAATTTATTATTTTATTTTATTTTTCCATTTGATGAGTAATTTTTAAGTTTATATCATTTAATTTGTAACTTTAATTTGAATGTTTTTTTGTGGGTTTTGTTTTCTACTTTGTACTAAATGTAGGACTCAGAATTATGCTCAAAATTGGCCGTTTACTTACTATCTTGTTAATTTGATACATTTTTCTTATTTCTTAATTTAATTTAATATTTTATTTTATCTACTTCTACTTTTTGTAAACGTCTTTTGTGTCGCCTCTTTGACTGTTGACAATAAATAAATACATTTTTCTTACTGTGTAACTCATTAGAGGTGTTTAGGCCAGCTCTATTTATTGTGTGGCATTGCATCTATGTTTGGGATTTTCTTGGGCCCGGGCAATGAATCATATCATTGACACTCTGAAAACGTTTTATTGTGTTGGCAAATTGAATTCCATAATTGCATTATGAGCACTTCAAATGGACAGATGCAGAAGCAATAGAAGCAGAAGCTGTAACCAGATACCTGCGAATTATCTGATAGAGCTGGTTATTTTCGCTACCCCAGAAACAGGGGTAGCTCTTAATAAGAGAGAGAGAGAGACAGAGAGAGAGAGACAGAGAGAGAGAAAAAAAAGACAGAGAGAGAAACTCCTTCAAATTGTCGCAATAATTTTATCACACTCTAAAATAAACTCAACACTTGTTTGATCAAAGATGAAATATTCAATTAATTATAGCTTTTTTTAAAATTTACATGGGGTGGCAACCACCCAAGTCACAAAATATTGCCTTTTCTGTAATATGGCAGTTCAAGTATGTATATATAAATATAATGCGTGCAAATTGTTTGAAAATCACCTATCCCCAAGGAATTGATTTTCATAACGAGCTTAAGTCTCGTCTGTGTGTGTGTGTGTGTGGCATGCAAGTGTGGGTGGGTGTTTGTGGGCTCACAGGGGTAGTGCAGCTTTCTTTCTTTCATTCTTGCTTGCTCATTTGCTTTGACCGAACAACAGGGCAAAAAAAAAACAGGAAAGAAAACAAATAAGAACGCTTCAGTCGAAAGAAGGCTGGACTAGGAGATACCCTACGATAATAGTAATAATGAGATCAATTTTGTATTGCCAGTGGCTGTAAATAGAAATTTATTTCGATATCAAAAAGACGAAATAAATTCAATTCAATTTAAAAATAAATGTAATACGCCAACGCTTTCATTTCAATTGAAAATGTTTTAAATCTAACATGACATTGACTAGAAGATTCTCTAAACATAATAATTGCTCTTGAGAATGACTGAGGAGAGAGCATTAATTCCAATATGATAACAGTAGGAGATATTCGCAATTTGTTGGTTTGCTATTGCTCGAGCTATTGCCATCTCTATAAAAGTTAATTGGTATGACAAGGAATTAATGATAATGAACTGGAATCAAAAAATAAGAAGACTAAAGTTGGTTGAAGTTGGCAAAGATGGAAATAAGGCTTTAAATGGGTTTCTTAAAGTAAATATTTGAAGCTAAGTAGGCATAACAAAAATAAAGGTTTCTCGAATTAAATTTGCATTAAGTTAACTAACTCTCTTTCTCTCTCACTCTCTCCCTCTCTTTCGGACTGTTACATACTTGGGCCTATATTAATTATACCCCTTCTTATTCATTTTCCAATGGTATAAGAAAAACGAATATAAAACTCGCCGACGGGAAATTGTTAAACGGTATTTAAACAGAACAAGCAGCACGAGAGGATTTGGACTGGCAACTACGAATAGGGAAAGGGGAACTGGTAACTAGGAACGGGGAACTGGGACTGGCTAATCCCAAGGCGCACGCACACAACAGGAAGCAACCACAAAAATTTGTTATTTCAAGAGCAGCCAGCAGCAGCAGCAGCAGCAGCAAAGGGACGTAAGACTCTAATGGAATAAATATAGAGCCCGAGCTATGCTCGGGAAAACAGTACACAAAAATGCACTCAGAAAAAAAAGTAGTACTCTGTAAGCAAATATCTAAAAGCAGGCTTTCTCCTGAAGAAAGGAAAAGTAATACATTAATTAAATTAAATTGGGTAAAATAGATCAATAAAACTTTATTATTATTATTTTTGAATTTTAGAAAGTATTCAAAGATTTGTCAATTAATTTTTATTTTTATTTATTTAATATTATTATTTTTTTGTAGAATATTCTTTGCATTTAAGCAATTATTTGTTAATTTATTGTTGTTTATTATTGTTTATTTAAAGTCGGCGCAGAATAATAATAAATTAAATTAAATTTAATTTAAAATAAAAATAAAATTTTAATAAAATGAAGAAAACCATTTCTAATGCTTTCGAAATTTAAGTAAACAAATATAAAACGAACCTTATCAAAAGAAAACATTTCTGAAAAGTCAAATATAAATACTTATTATTGTATGTTTGCAACTTATAAATAATAAAATTTCATTTAAATGATTTTTTAATTTTAAATAATAGTAGAAAACTTGTCTAAGAACTTGAAAAAATAGTTAAGCTTAAGACTATTTCGTTTATTTCAAATTTATATTTAAGAATATTTAAAAAAGTAATAATTAATCTTTCTAAATGTATTAAAAAGGCGATAGTATTTCTAAGTTTTAGGACAGTTTTTTTTAGTGTAAAAGTGTAAAAAATAAAGAGCATCCATTTTTCTGATTATCAGAAATATGTTTCATAATAATAGAATATTTTTTGTTGACAACATGTGCAAATTATTACAAATTAAGAGAGCTTTTTCAATGTTCGAATTGTATTCTTGAGTGTATATAATATAAATGGAAGGATGCTTAGTTGCGCTTTCTGTTTAGTTGAATTGAAAGGAGTGAAAGCAGCCAGCTTTCATACAAATACAGCAACACAATACAATACAATGTAATAATCCGTTTATTCAGATAGATAATAAAAATAATAACAGTAATGGAGACAGTGGGGAATTGAGAAAAGCCGCAGGGAAACCCGCTAAGCTGCGACATTAATGAAGCTGCTTTCAGCTTTCAGCTTTTAAAGCCAATTCGGTTGTCAACATGCCTCCTCAACTCCTCAACTCCTCCACCCCGCATTTACAGTTCATGCGAATGATGATTTCTCATTGCCTTTATGTGCGTGGTTGAGTGCGCTTCTAATCCCCGTTTACACACACATACACACACACACACACACACATAAATATGCACACGTATATACAATCAACAGTGGCAGTATAGTTGTAGCTTTAGTGGTATTAGTGCACCAGCAGCTGTTGTTGTTGTTGTCTCTGTTGCTCTCTCCTGTACGCTCGCTCCTTAAGCTGGCCTATGTTATATACACTATGTTAACAAAATATTTTGATACAGCAAGAATTTCACAAACTTTAATTGTAATGCTTTCAATTTTTATAAAATTGTGGTATGATTTTGTAATGTATCTGTAGTATTTAATTAATTAAGACCAAAATTCAAATAAATTAAAACAAAATTTAATAGTCAGTTCAAGCATAAAATTCTTCTTTTTATTTTCATTTGTTTGGCAATATTAGGAAACTTCATTATTGACTTTAATTCTACTTTAATTTCCTATATTTCTACTATTCTTTGCAGTTCTTACAGAACTATCATTATTCAATCAATTTTATAATACATTTTATTACTTTCTTCACAAACCGAGAATTAATATTATTGTGTTAGCAAACAGCAATTTCAACTGCTTTACGCAGAAGGTTGACAGATTTCTGTCTTCGCTCGCTCGCTCGCTTCTTTAGCTTGCCAATGTGTAAATATGAAGACCGCAATAAATGGAAACAGCAAAAGAAAAAGGTGAAGTTAAGAGAGGGAGAGAGAAGAGCGAGAATTGGGATCAGCAGCTTATTGTTATTGACTGCAGCTCATCGACTGCTCATCTGTCTTCTGTCGCTCTTCCACTCATGCTGTTAGAGAGGGAGAGCGAGAGAGGATAAGGATCAGATTATTGTGTTGTTATTGATGGCTATGCTCAATCGTCTCTCTCTCTTTCATTCTCTCTCTCACACACCCCTGGAATGACTTCTCAAATTTGAGCGCCATATCAGGCACTTTGATCTACTTTAGTTTATTAATTTGACTCGTCGACCACAATTGAAAGAAATGTGTGAAAAGTAGAAAACGGTAATCGATTGAAATCTCCAAGAAATCGAGTCCGGGATGCTTTCAGGCGCAGGTGTGTGGCATTTGGTTGCAATATGAAAAAAAACAATATACAAAAAATGTTCAAAAAGAAATGTATATCAGGAATCAGCTGAAATTTCTAAGCACACCTTTTGCTTAAGTTTTTGATCGGCCTGTGACTAAAACTCACGTTAGACCTAATCAGCTCTAATCTGTATATTTTGTATCATACCTAATAACTAACTTTATATAGTATATAATGTAATATAATAATAAATTAATAAAATAAATAATATTTTGTTTTTTGAACTTGTTGATATTTATCTATTTAATGCCGATTAAATTAAACGGAAGATAATAATTAATTTGTATATATCTTAAATAAAAATATTAAAAACATTAAATTAAGTTGAACATAAAATGGAATTTCTATATTCTCTACTTATGAGTTATTGAAAGAAAACCAGAATTGAAATTTTAAGAATCGCTCAAAAATAACACTTGAATATAAACAAAGGACAGATGTGTGCCTTCTAGGCTCAAAGATATACATATATACACATATATATATGAGTGGCTTGCATTCATACCGAATGCATAATCATCTAAGCCCGCTAAATATTTTTGAAAAATAAAGAAAAATAAACACTTTGGGTAAGTGACGAAAACAAATAATAATAACAATGATATTTATCTTGGTTTTCTCAAAAATTTGCCTTAATGCGAAAATATGCTACCTTTAAGGTATAGAAAACAATAGAGTCCGAAGCCAAATGGATCAATCCCGAAATCGCATTGTTAATCGCATTCGTCGAGTACTATTTACAAATCCCGTTTCGCCATTGTCCTGCTGCAAATGTGCTTCCTGCATGCACTTGAAATCGATAACTCGAAGTGGAGATTTTCCATGTTTTGCTATAACTCGACAAGTCAATATCGAAATTTAATTAAATTATTTATTTTGAAATTCATATTATTTAATTGAGAACTTTAACTGTTCATTTTATTTAAAATTTCTATTTAGTTAAAGTTTTTATAATAATAATAAAACCAACTAAATAAAATAAAGTATATCTTTGGTATAATACTTCTATCTACTATCTCGACTGCTACGTTCGCATTTAGCTTGTATCAGTTAAATTAAATTTAGTGAATAAAAATGAATGTTTGTGCTTGTAAATGTTAATTAATATAAATAATTTAAACATATTATTGAACTAAAAAAATGACTGCTACTTAATTGAGATAAGGAATATTCAAACAACATTTTTTAAATTTGAATTACACAAATAAAATGATGCTGATATGATTTTAGCTGTATTTAATTCTTAAAATATAAATAATTTAGATTACAAATAAAACTTTAAACTTACGCTTTTAAATTAAAATAAAACATACAAAACTGTTTCTAAAATTATGATTTTGTTCCTCAGCTGGTTACATTACTGAAAATACTAAAAACACTCGAAGATTGTTTCGTTTCTTTGAAACCCGTTCTTTAATCTAACATGTGTGTCTGTGTGTGTGTGTGTGTGTGTTTGTGAGTATATGTGCTAGTGTGTGTGTGTGTGTGTGTATGAGTGGAAGTAAGATAACTGTCAAGAGCAACAACAAGGGTGCTCAAAACAAAATAATGCGTTTCTATGCAGGCTGCTTGCATTTGATTGGCTAACTGACGTTCTCAACGAGCAGCCCTTAAGACGCGCACGCCAATCAGAAGCGAGCACGGGCAAACACAAGCGTACGCAGAGGCGGAGCGCACAGTTATATAGCTGTTGCAGCCGTTACAGTTAACCCTGGCACAGGCAGGCAGCCAGTCCAGTTAGCTAGCTTTCCACTCTGCGCAAACAGCACAGCAACACTGAGCAGCATTCGAGAAGAGGAGCACAGCAATTTTTCGCTTACTAACCCAGACCCAGTTGAAACTCAGCGACGACTACACGCACGATTTGAGCGCTCAACAATTTCAAAGTTTAAATCGATCGATTCAAAAATGAAAAATATCCATATGTATATATAAATAAAACTAATATAAAATTCGCGTTCCGGCTTAAATGTAAAACAAAAGTGCTTTCGTGAAGTATAACAGCAATGCTGCAGTGTAGTAAAATGTTGTAAAATCTAAGCAACAATAAAAAGAAAAAGTATGCAACTTTTGTAACTGTATATAAATATATATGTATTACTATAAGTACTGCTATAAATACTATTATAAATTACATTATAAATAATTGTGCCATCTTAATTGGTTTTTATTCAATCTTTAGTTAAATGAAAGAAGTAGGCATGCCAAGCCTAAACTAAACTTCCAAGAAATAATAATTAATAAATTAAAATAATAATTTTCTACATGAAAGTGCTGAAAAAATGGCTTAATATATGAATATAATATATTTATAATATTAATAAAAAGAAAATAAACCAAAACAGGCATTTCAACAGGAAGTCAAGCTTCCGTCATTAAAATGTTACCATATGGCAGGTATATAATTTAGGAAGCCGATGTTGATAATTTAAAACATTATCAAGATATTAGGATCTTAATATTACGAAGAACTGGTGAGTTTGATGAGGTTTATAATCTTGATACATAGTTTATGGAGTTGGATAACTACAAAATTGTACAACTATATATATAATATATTGATAAATGCACCCTGATCTCTTATAAATATTTCTTGCTTTGTTAACTAAAGTTCCAAATTTTATTTATAGTTAAACTTAATCCATTTTTTTAAATTTTGTATTTGTGTGAGTCGACTCACCTTAGCAGAGATTAAATATATAAATAAACAGAGATGATAAATCGAGAGAGCAAATTTGATTACTTCTGTCCGCAACTTAGGAAAATTAATAGTTTTCATTTATATTTTGTAGATATCTTTCTAAAGGAAAACATTTCTTGAAAAAGCCTTTAGAATTATTTTTCGTTCGTATTTTTCCCAAAATTATTAGTTTTCATTGGTACTCTTTGGAAGTTTACTTTTAATTATGGAAAACATTTCTAAAAAGTAGAAAACAAGATTTTATAGTTTTTTATGTTTATCTTTAAGTTTACATTCCTTTCAAAATCATAGTTTTCTTTTAGAATTTTTAAGAGTTATTACAGCATTTTTATAATTTTTTTTCTTAGATTTATTCCACATTCTTATAAAAATCAATGTTTTCTTTTCGCGTTTTTAGAAATTTGTTAATAATGGAAAATAATTTTAAAAAAATTATAGAAAAGAAGCATTTTAATTTTATTGTTTTTTTTTTTAAATTTGTTGTTTGTTTATTGCTGAATTTATATGCAAAAGCCAAATAATTTTTCTTGTTTTAAGGTCTATTTTAATTTTGGTCCAATTTTTAAGATTACATTTTGATTTTTTTTCTGAGTTCCTGTCAATCTCGTGTTAGGTTTCTAGTCGAAAACTGTAATTAATAAATCCTTGCTGCAGTCCTGGTTCTAAAGTTCGTTGCTCTAAATGTATATCTATGCGTAGGAAAGGGAATCTATTATTATTATTATCCCATTGTCTGCATTGATCATAAGGGTATAAAGATTAGCATAAAATGAAAAGTAAGAAGGAGAGAAAACAATAACCGCACCTCAGACGTCGATTTATTTTGGAGTTGTATCTACATATATTTTTGTATTTATGATATACGCTTGAAGAACTACACTCAAAAGCGAGGCTCCGTCATCGGGTTTGTGTGTGTGAGGGGGGGCACTCGAGATGTGAAGAGTGTTTTTATTATATCAAGCGTGAAAACGAAGAAACACGGCCAGCACTTGGGAAGTGACATCGAGTGCAGCTCTCATTAACATAAATACCAAACATCACTGTGCTCTCTGTCCGTCTCGCTGTCTGTCTGTATCTCTGTCTAACAGACAGACCCAGACCCCACAGCAAGTTGAGCTTAGGCTGAGGCTCAGTTTCATCCAGGAATAAACAAATGAGAATTGCGAAACTAAACGGAAACAAAAAGTATTCGATTAAAATAAATAAACAGGTTTTTTTGTGTGGGTAGTTGTAGTTAGAGGGTAGTGTCATATAGGGTTTATTTGGGTATTAACTAGGTACTGCAAGACTCATTGACAGCTGTATAAATATATAGAATAGCATTTAAAGGATGGCTGCTCCAGTTGAAGGGTTCTTTGTATATAGGGTGTCACTGAAGGTTAGCCCAACTAGGTATTATTGTATAACCATTAAGATTTCACACCTTCTGTTCGGATCTTAGCCACCAATCAAAAATCAATCAATCGCTTAAAGCATTTCGTTTTTAAGTATAGATAATTTCTATATATTTATGTAACTTAATTAACTGTAGACTCTAAACAAACATTTGAAAGATTTATTCGGTAGTGTTCGTCATTGATAAATAATTTCTCCCATCCTAGAAGACAAAGTTGACTCTAATTAATCATGTATTTGTTTAGAAAAGCTGATCTATGCTGTAGTGTCTCCCAAATCCTAACTAGTTTCTAGAGACTCAAATTATTCTATTTGTTATCTAAATATAATTACAATATATAGTGCTCAACCTGAAAAGATACCTTCCTAAGACTAACTGGATTCTAGACTCTATATATATATATACATTAAGTTTAGATTCTAATTATTTATATGCATATATCCACGAGGGCTGCTCTTGCTTAACTTTAAAATACCCTTAAAATAATAGTAGAAGTGGCTATATATATATAAATAGATCAAAAATAAATATATCCTTAAATATAGACATGCTCTGCTCAAACCTAACCAATATCTTCTCTAATTAATGCGTTATATATTGAACCCTTTATTTTTTTCTAGTTCATTTGCAGCTAATTTAGCGAAGAGATTTGGGAATGGCTCTATTATCAAACTCCGACCAACCGATCTGTACCATGTTGGCTATTTAGAGAGCAGACGGATAGTCAAGCAGTACCCGCTACCTGACGATGATGGCCAACACTCACAACTTGTCACCTACGCGACCCTCCACACCGTCAACATCAACGTCAACCTCAGGCACAGCTGGTCAGCAGCAGGAGCAGCTCAAGCCGCTCTTCGCAAGCGAGCACTACCCGCTCGGAGGTAGCAGCAGCAATTCCAATAGTCCAGTAGTGTTACGTCAGAATCATCCACAAGCCACATCTACACACATGGCCCTCGAGCAGTACCGCTTGCAGCTCTACAATTATGCGCTGAATATCGAGAGACTGCGATGTCCGCAATATGGCGCCACAGCCGTGACGGGTAGCTCGCTGCTGCCCAGCTGGTTACAGCCATCAGCAACCTACGGAGCTGTACACTCCGGCGGCAATCGTTTGGCGACCCTCTCAACGATCTCCTTATTTCCGCAAACACAGCGCATCTTTCAACCGGAGGAGCCGAAGCCACAGCACAGTTATATCGGACTCATTGCGATGGCGATTTTGAGTTCGAGTGAATTGAAACTGGTGTTGTCGGATATCTACCAGTATATACTTGATAACTATCCGTATTTTCGAAGTCGCGGCCCGGGCTGGCGTAACTCCATACGTCATAATTTATCGCTAAACGATTGCTTCATCAAATCGGGCCGCAGTGCGAATGGCAAGGGACATTATTGGGCCATTCACCCGGCGAATATGGATGACTTTCGCAAGGGGGATTTTCGGCGTAGGAAAGCACAGCGGAAGGTGCGCAAACATATGGGTTTATCGGTGGATGATGCCAGCACAGATTCGCCGAGTCCACCGCCCCTGGATTTGACTACGCCGCCGCCGGTAGTGCCACAAGCTCAGCTGCAGACGGCTCTGCATTATCCCTATCATCAGCAGCAGCAGCATTATATAGGGCAGTTCTTTGGAAGGGGCATCGTTGGAGCCCAACCCCGATTGGATTATCAGCAGCCACAGCAGCAGCAGCAACCACATGCACAGCATCCACAGCAACATCCACATCATCCTCAGCACTCACTTGCTCATCCACTGCCGCATCAGCATATCTCTTACATCAATTCGACGACGACGACAACAATTGCGAATCTTTATTCGCAAACGCGTAAAAGGCAGTTCGATGTTGCCTCGCTGCTGGCACCCGATGTGCAAATCGTGGACATTGTGGCAGATGATGGAGAGGTTGCCACACAGACACAGCACACGCTCATCACAAAGGTGCAGGTGAAGAAGCAACAAATGATGGTACTGGAACAGCACCCAACGAGCAATAATAATAATAATACTAATAATAATAATACTAATAATAATAATAATAATAATAACAGTAATAATAATAATATTAATCCGGCTCTGGACGTGGATGCCGAGGCGGAAATTGATGTCGAGGATTGCGAGGAGGAGCAAATCGCACACGGTAAGTCCCCTGGTACACCCAATACGCCCGGTACTGCTCCGGGTACGGCAGTGCCAGCTTACCTCAGCGATGTGGAACTGGAGGAGCGGGATCTACATAATTACTCTCCAGTGTTGGGCAGCTCAAATGATTCCAATTCGCTGGACGAGTGTCCGCTAAACACAGCCGGTACGGCTGACACCCTTTTGACACCCTCTGCCGTACACCCCTTGCCCATTTCGTATGTGGAACTCAATGGCGTCGACCCACAGATACTCAGTCGCTATTATGGCAGTTATATGGCGGCGGCAGCGAGGAGAGCCAGCCTCGAGGTAGCTGCGAGAGCCCAATCGAAGACGACGATGATGGTTGCCACTCCCCCGCCGGCTATTTCAACAGAACTGTTACCTAATAAATCGTAAAATCAGACATTAGCTATCGATGTATATGCAAACTTTACTATGACATACTCACCTATATATATATATATATATATATATATATATATATGTATTATTTATGTATATATATATAAATATGTACAGTTGCGTTCAGAATTATGAAGGAACTACACTTCCTCAAATTTGTTTGTGAAAATGGAATAGAAATGGAATATTACTCATTTTTATTTGATTACTCACTCTTAGCCATATTATCGGGAATTTCTTGTTGCTGTTTTCAAAATCAATAATGATAATAATAGTGCTACTAATTATAAGTCTACTTTATTTTATTCTTTGGACATATTTAATAAACTTTTATTTATTTGATGCTCATTTGTGAATATGGATAGTGGATAATATGTGGAATGCCCTATGATTATATTGTTGTCGTTGTCCAAACAAAAGAACAATAATAATAATCGTACTTCTGATCCTCGCGACTTTTGATTTATTATATCTTTATTAAAAAACCAGATAATTCATTCCTTCTTTTGTTGTCTTTAATTCGTTTGGAACTACATAAGCAAGTAAGAATGCTGTCCTCGAGTGAGATCTACTACGACATACCCTGAACCCAGTTCTTAGATATACTCCAGTTTTATTGTGGTGAGAGGGTCTTCATGTGCACTACTTTCTTATTGCAGGCACAGGGACTACACAGTAAACAAAATTTAAGCCATTACTCACAAGCTCGAACTGCCCCGAACTGCTGCATACACACATACACGCAATCGTAGGTAACGGGGCTCTGCAGAATACACACAAAAACGCACATTCACGCTCTCGGCGACTATCGTGCCATCTCTTTCTCACATATGCGCTCGCATATTTGTACGTACATTGCGGCAATCAGCAGCCAGAAAGGAGTTCAATCTGAGAATCAACTTCCGACTATAACTTCGGTGTTTCTTATCTGGATCTAGATGAAATTAGGGCTGACTAATATGCAAATGTATATTAGGTAGTAATTAGAAGATTCTGCCTCAAAAATGTACTACTATTGGAAATCGAAATGTATCGATATTCGAGAAACAGAGGCGGTTATCGATGAAATAAAGCAAACTTGATCTGCGCCTAGTATGCGAGAGCCTATATATAAATTTGAATTCTGTAGACTATATCGGTATATCGCTGTTGACCCTGATCAAGAATATATATAAGACTTTATGGGTTCAGGGTATAAAAACAACAAAAAGTGCTAAGCTTGTTACAATTTTTATTGATTATAAAAAAAATGAATTTCCCTTCAATTTTAGTTGCTCATTTAAAGTTCAGACTTTAATTAATTAAATATCATCATTTATGGCACTACGGAATCTCGAATCTTCCGAGTTCTTAATGTTGCTGTTTTCAAAAATATGTAATAATAATAATGTGGGTGCTGCTCTTCGCAATTTCATTATTTTATTGCTCAATTAAAATTGATTAGTTTTGGTAGACAAGTTCTTAAATATCCTAAGCAATTTTACACCTTGCCAAGTATTATTTTATAATTTTTAATTAGCCCTTCATTTATTGCAAATTTAATGCAAATTACATTTCCTGAGTCCGAATTTTATGGAAAAAAACCTAATTCAAAATGCGATACTATTATTTTGAGCATAACTGTACCTAAGCACATTTATATATATATATATATATATATATATATATATATTATATATTTATATAGAGAGATTAGACACTGCGCCCACCCTGAAAACCAAATATGGAAATGAATAAAAGTCCAGTGAAATTGAGTAAATATAATAAATAAGTGTGTATGTATGAAAAAATAATCGGTTTAAAAATAAAGTTTTCAATTATTGTTATGTTGGAATTATTATTACACACCCATATAAACACACAAAACTCAACTGAGAATTGGAATGATAAAAGTAAATAGTTAATAATAGCTAATTGCCATATAGCTATGCATATATGTATATATATATTATATAGTATCCATAAATAAAACCCCATATTATGTATATATACATATGTATATACATAAATTAGCTTTTTCTTTTTTACTTTGACTCTTTCGCTTTTCATTAAAACACTTGCAACAAGGATTTTGAGTTTTGGCTGAAAATCATTTACGCCATTATTCCAGGCAGTGCTAAAGAAGGGACAGTCAGACGTAAAGGGAGAAAGCGAGAGAGAGAACGTTATTTGAATCAGCGTCGTCAGCTTTCGAGAGAGGGAACGTTATTTAAATCAACGTCGTCAGCTTTTGGTCTTGCTATATCTCTCTCGCGCACGCTGAGCGTCAAGCACAAAATGTGAGCAAATAAAATATGAGCTTTGCAATATGTCATCAATTTATTGGAGTTAAGGCTCAGTTTCGACTCAGCAGCATTTTATTTGCTTATGGTGATAAACTTTGCTAGCGTGCCCAGTAAATAAAGCTTGTCGAATTAAAAGCTTCTGCTTGTTGGCGATTCCAACTGTACATTTGCAGCTCCAATTCGGGTTTTTCACTTAACCAAGGATCCACACCAAACATAGTTCGTCAGCTTTCGAAAATGAATTTATGCGCAGCCATAAACACAGTTTTGTTCCTTTTCCAAGATCTACACCTATTAGAAGAGCTTTGGCCAATTGATAGAAAGACGTGCGATACACATTTGAATTCGTTGTGTGCAGCTTATCAAAGATCTATGCCAAACAAAAATTTGTTTGGTTTGTGTCTTCAAATGGTTTCTTTCGAGTTGGGTGCAACATTTTCGACTTCATTTTATATATTAAATATATCAAATATGCCAACCATTCATTTATTTTCATATTTTATTTTTGTAACAACTAAAGTTAAAATCGAATTGAAAACTTTATAATCATATGGTTTGTGTATGGGATAAGCAGTTAATAATTGCGCAGCGTTGCCAATAGGTGGCGTTCATGATTAACAAATTAAACTGCCATTTCGATTTTGTTCGACTATTCTAATATCCAGGGTACTTTTATATTCTAGCTTCCTTGTTTAGCTCTATATTAACACTAAATATAAGTAATGTAAGAATTCACTTTAACAAACATTAGTTCATTCATAAATGATTAGATTTTAATTTAAAAAGCACACACAAGCAACACTGATAAATATTAAAACGTATTAATATGAAAAATTATTTTAAAATGTAAATATTTTAAAACTATATTCAAATTATATTTAAACAGTGTTTTTTATACATATTTTTATTAATATTTATAATTTTTTTTAGTAGCAGAAAATTATTTGAAGTTTTCAGGGTACATTTCTAAATTACAAGTCGTTCGTTTTTCCGAGTGTAGCTAGGATCAGCGAAAGCTTTAATCATTAGTGGAAGAAAGGAAATATGATTGGCTTCTGCTGAATATTTGCTAGTTACAACACAAAAACAAAAACAAGAATACGTCATAGAATTGAGTGTACGATTTTGGAAAATGTGTGATGAAATATTTACACAAGATGATATTGTTGTTGTTGCTTTTGAGACAGTGGCTAAAGTGCACAAATAATTTACGGATAAATATTGAAAGAGGTGAGCAGCAGCAAAGAAGGATTGTAATGTATACAAAAACTCGGAAAGAGAGAGAGACAGACAAGCAATGGGCGTCGCTGCAATGTGCTTTCTATAAATGAACGATTGGTCGTCAATGGTCTGTGCGCAGCTTTCATTGGCTGCTCAACTGCTTCATACAATTAGAATATACGCGCTCCCTCTCAATCTTTCATTGCTGCTGCTGCTCTCTTCAGGAAATCAAAGAGTTCTGCTTGCACATGTATGCGTGTGTGCTCGCTGCTGCTGCTGACGCTTTAGCGAACCGAAAGCACACGAGCAAAAGCCGAAAGATTAAAGAAACTCTTAAATACGAAGAGCAGCAGCTGGCAGCATCCCTCTTGCAAAGGCAACGCAGGCAGAGCAGCAAGCAGAGCAGCAGCAGCGAGCAGAGCAGAGCTAAAGGTGGAAGTGGAATCCAATTGAAATCAGTGACAATTGAACATTGCCACGCTGTGGTGGTGGTGTTTGGTGGTGGTGGCTACTTGTCTGCTTGTCGCGTGTCGCTGTTACAGTTACAGTTACAGTTGTCGCTGACTGTCGTTTATTGTCGTGCTTTTGTCTTTGTCGTGCTTTTTTCGTCTTTATCGTGCTTTTTTCGTTTGTCGCTCTGGTTACCGTTGCAGTTGTCGGCGGACCGTTTTTACCGCTTGACGCGTGTGAGCTTTTTTAACCGTTAGCAGCCACAAAAAAAGGATCCCAATCAGCAAGTGTGAGAGAGAGAGAGAGAGAGCGAGATATAGAATATGTTTGCTACTCTCGTTCAAAATTTTGTTGCTTGACATAAAACTAAATTTGAACTGTTAATGAAAAAGGTCAGACACTTATCGCAAACTGTAAAATGTGTTGCGGGCAGCCGCCGACTATCGTCGGTAAATCGGCACCATTATTTGGATGCTGTCAAATCGGCTGCTGTGGCTGCTGTTGATCATCATCATTATGTTCTTAATGATAATTATATCAATATGAGACAAAAACAACAACAGGCTCAATCAAAGTGAGTGCAGCTCACCAAAAATGAAGGAACTTCTTTAAAAAGAAACAAGTGAAATGTGACCCATAAAATTGGGCAGAAAACAATAAAAATTTCAACAGTGCCATATACAAAGTTTAGAAAATTTATATAACAAAAAAAAAAAAAAAACAGCAAGCGGCGCTAGTCAAAGTAACAACAAATCAAACAATTTATATATTTATATATATATATATATTGTATACATATATATGGAATAACACAATTCAAGCAGATCGAGCAAAAGCAAAGGTGAGTTTCTTGCATAGTCAAGTTATCAACTCCCCACTTCATCCACTTGATCTTCTTTGTGTCACTCTCTCGAAAAACTATCTGGGAATGCGAACCTACCTACATAATATCTTACGTGTTTGGTATACTTTGGTCGTCTATTATATACCTATAGCTGTGCGTTAGTAGCTGTTATGAATTGTAAAATGCAAGAAAAGGATTATTTATTCATACACAGCTCGAATTAAAATTTACCTGCTATAAGTTTGCTACACTTTGACCTGCTATTATTTTATGTCATTATCTGATTCGAAAATACAAAAAAGGTCAAATTATTAAGTTTGAAATGTGGTTCGAAAAAAGGACTAGAGTTAATCAAATACATACTTGTCTCTACTTAGCCGTCGTTGCTGATGCGATAGAACCTGTTGTAGATTCTACAAAAATATTTGAACTAGTCTATATATGGACGTATATTTACATGAATTGAAGTAAAGCCTACCTATTAAGAAATATTTGCACTTGCCTATTGACTCATGCTCTATTTGTGTGACACTCTCTCCATATTTACTGCTCAGTAGAACCTGTTGGGAATTCTAAAATGCATAATGCATAATCAAGATGCAAAGGATTAGAGGTAACGTTTATTGATTTTGCCAGCTCAGGGTAGTGGAAAAGAGCAAAGATAAAGCCGAATTTAAATATGCTTGGGGAAAAGGAATAGTGTTAAGCAAATACATGTAATACTTGTTGTATACACATACTTGAATTGATGTTTGTCTATCGTGCATATGATACACATTGATCTTCTACAACTTCGGGAATTTCAATGTGCAAACTCGTATTTCTATATGACCGTATGACCGATTATTATTTCCGTGGGCTACTCTCTAACTCCTGGGCTGCCATAGTCCGTACGGTAAAGCCAATTGGGAATTCTAGTACGCAATGTGTGCGCACAACTGTTCTTAAGTTTACCATTTATATATTTGCCCCTCTTGGATCGACGTTAAATGTCGCTCTCCTACTCAGTAGCTGCTCGACATAACTTGTTGGGAATTCCAAGTTGCAATAATGCAATAACAAAATTAGTACTTTCCTAGTAAGGGAACAGTGATATGCGAATGCTTACAATACTTGCAACAAAGTTTACCTATTATACATTTGCCACGCGTCGACATTCTGCTTGATTTCACACTTCTATTCTTTAGCTGCTCGATAGAATCTGCGCAAATTCTAAATCCAGAATAACAAAGGCAAAATTCGATCTAAATAGGGATAACAACTAGATACTATATACTAATAAAAACGCTCGTGCGTTTGTGTATGCACAACTTCAATCAGTCATTAATCTTCTATTACTTCAGCTCTAGCTCGGTAGAACCTGTTGCGAATTCTAAAATGCAACATGCAAAACCAAAATAAAAATTAGAGTTAAACAAATACACATGTAAAATGTGTGTGTGTGTGTGTGTGTAAAGCTTCCATTAAAGTTTTTGCTATTATGTAGAAATCTATGAAAATTAAAGCCTCGGGACCTGTTCCCTGGCAACTTGCAACTTTGCAACTAGCCACTGGCTGCTGCGCACAAGCATTGAGTGCGACAGGTGCATTTGCCACGTAGACAGCTCTTTGCAAGGCAAAGCCGAAGAAGAAGGCGAAGAAGAAGAAGCAGAGCTTGGCTTCCAGTCGGATGGGAAAACTGTGACTGGTTTTCTGTAATTGTAAATGCGAACGAACAAACGACACGAAGCGAGACGAAGCGAAACAAGACGAGAGACACGAAGACTCGACGCGTAACTTTACGTGCAAGCACACATACACACACACATATACACATGTATGTATGTGTATAACTGTAACCATGCGCTTAGCTTTGTCTGTTTTTTGTATGTGGCTCGTGTTCGTGTTTTGACCCGTTGTTGTTGTTGTCTGCTTTTCGATTGCCCGTTTTTTGAGTTGTCTCTTTTTTCCTTGATTTTTTTTATTTTCGTTGATTACGCACACATTTCACATTTGCCATTTCCCATTTCTCATTTCCCAATTTCGATCTTGCTGTTCAAAAATAATGATCCCGTTCAAGTTGCACACACACACATAAGCACACTCATGGATATGTAAATAGGAGTGATCTGTTTTTTCTTCGTCTTCCTTTTTGCAGCTTAGTTTTCATATTTATTTAAAATAACTTAAAATAACTGCAAAATTACTTACTTATTTTTTTGCTATTTTAACGAATTGTTTGACCTGGAAACAGACAAATACATAATTTGATTAAAATAGGGTTCACCAAATAAAAAATATTCAAAAGGTTTGAACAGGCTTTAAATATTCTAATTTCATAGCATCAACATTGTGCTTATTATTTTCTCTGTTAACATTTATAAAATTTTTCGTTTCTGGCGATTCAAAATGTTTATTTTAAAAATTAACTTTGCTTATTTGATTTTTAAGGATTAGTTCGTCTTTAATTTGTTGACTGTAATTAAATTATTATTATTATTAAATTAAATAAATAATTTATTTATCAAAACATCAAATAAATAAATTAATATTTTTACTGGGTCCAGTTCATTAAAAACATATTTTAATTATTAAAAGAGCAAACAAAAAAACAATTAACGGAATATTCAAAAAAATATTATTATTAATATATTTCATTATTATATTATTCTTATTTTTATAATTATTTTTACTGTAATTGTTGCTGTTATTTTTTAGTACTATTATTATTATTATTTTATTATTATTATATAATTTTTTCATTTTGGAATATTAAATGTATATATTTTTAAAAAATTAATTATTTTTGTTGGCAATATTATTTTAAATTCCGCCCAAAGCTAGCTCTTCTTCTCTGCACATTCTCAGAGAACATGTGTCAAAGTTGTGGTTCTCATTTGTTGTTTTCCGATTGTCCGTCGTTCGTTGTTGGGAAGTGTCATCTAAGAACGCCATAAATTGCACTGCTGCCATTATCTGTACATACATATGTGCATTTGTAGCTAGTTACTTGTAAAGGTATACTTTACATTTGTACATTTTTTTGTTCCATGATTCCACGGTGGAACTGCTTACACGGGAAACTTCAAAGAGACAATCAAGGCGAAAAAAACAATGAGGCAAATTTTGCGCAAGATGCTTAAAGCGGTAGCTTCTGACTATACTGAGAAAAACAAAGGAGTGCTGAAATGTAGAAAAATAGCTCAGAAAGTATTTTGGAAATTATTTATGAGAAAAAAGAAGGATTTTAATTCCTACTTTTTAGCAATTTTATTCGTAATCATAGAAAATATTTTCAAAATATAGAAAAGAAGCATTTTTGTTTATAATTTTTCATTTATATTTTCTGTAATCTCTTTGCTTAATAATAGAAAATAAAAATAAAAAATAAAAATAATAATATAAAAATAATTGTTGGAAAATTTTGATAAATTATTATTAGTTTATTATTTTTCCTATCGACTTTCCATAAAGTTATTGCTAATTATAGAAAAAATGTTTATGAAATGATTTAAGGTATTAAATTATGAAATAATTTAGGAAATTTGTATTATTCATTTATTGTTCATTTTTATTAAGTACTAATTATTTTTCTCAGTGTACTTGAGTAGCTGCAGACATGCATATGCATTCATGCATATGTGCCTGTGTGTGTGTTGCAGGCTTGACTCCTTCCTTTTCAGCTATTCTTCCAATTTCAATATTCTAGTCAATGGCGGCAAAAAGTCAAAGACGCATCCACAACTAAAACAATGACAGACAGCGACAAGCAACAAAATGCAAATAGATGTGTACATTATGTATATACACATATGCTTACATATACAAACATACGTTTGAATTTGTGTGTGCGAATAGTTGCCAACAATGAGAATAGTAAGCTTGTCAATAATGTTGACAATAGCAGTACGTACTCTTGTCAACAGTGTTGCCAAGCGCACAACAATTAGCGTTGCTGACGTCACACACTGATTATCGATAATTAGGCAACTGAGCTTGTTTGTGTGTGTGAAAAGCTACCCCCTTCCCTTCCACTGCGTAATGCATCGTTATCCGCACAAGGCGATCCTTCGCACACACACAAACCAACATCAGCCCAAAATTATGATCGTGTCTTTGCCGTGTCTTCGTGTGAACATCGAACTCCCCCCTCCCCATATATTAATGTCACTGCGAGTATTTTTTTGCTTATGGTTATTCGACGTCTCGCGCAGCTCTTGGGCGATGAAAAGAGATGTAGATAGTTTTTTTGTCTTCGCTGCTTCCCTTTTCAGCTACTTTGTACAATTTTTTCTCTGTTTTGCTTGATTTTATTTGCGATTTAATTAATTAATAATTATTATTCGCAGATTCTGTATATACCGAATTTAATATTGATTTCAGTTTTTAAGTTAAGCAAAATATAATCCTAGTCAAATGCAATTGAAAGCAACTGGAAGCTGGCAACATTCATGGATATCATATAAACGCAAAACCAAACATACGCAGTCACTCAAATACACACACACACACACACACACATTCACACGCACACAGTCACACCTTGGCGCACGCATGCTCATTAAGCTAAACAGAACTGCTTCGGCCATTAAGAGGAAACGAGGAGAGAGGGGGTCGATAGAAGGAGTGGTGGGGAAACGGGAGGAGGATAAGGGGGATACAACGACAGGTTTTTATCCAGTTCTGAGGAGCTGGTAAAACTGGACAACTGCCAGCGGAAAGCAAATAAAACAACAAATAAAAGAATAATATCGTTTCTTTGTATACACACACACATTTATATACATATGTACTCGTATGTGCACATATCGAATTGGATGCTTTTCTGAATCCATTCAAAATATGTTTTAATTTTTAATGGTTACTAAAATCAGCCAAGCAAAAGTACAATCCAAAATGAAAATTAAAAAGTAAAATATAATAAGTAAAGCAAATTTAAAATTTAATAAAATTACTATGCTTTAATTTTTATATGTGCATTGGAAACTGTCGCAATGTGAATTAAATTTAATTTAAAATTAAAATAAAATCTGAAAATAATTTAGTTTTTGGTGATTTATTAGCATTCATTCAATATATGCATTCATTTTTTTATGTGCGTTAAGAACAGTTCTAATTTTATTATTAAATGTAAACCTAAAATTTAAAATACAAATTAAGCGTTAAAATATCAAAATTGAAAACAATCCTAATTAAAATTCAATTCAATCTGACAAGTAATTAAAGCTGAAAAATTAATATAAAAACTTCAAAAAATTAAAAAAAAAAATTAAATGTTAATGAATAAAATAATAAAAAATATATTAAATAATAATAAATAAAATGAACAAAATAAGCTAAACCTGAGCAATTAAATTTTTAATTAATAAAACTAAGATAGAGATTAAAGGTAAACTTTCGATGGAAGTTTTTGATTTGTTTCTATTCGCTGAAACCGATGCAAAATTGTCGTTGCATACTCACCCACTTAAATTGGGTAACTTTTTTAGTAAACTCTTTTAATCTACGGTAGTTAAAAACTAAAATTGTTATTACATTAAGACCGAACAATATAATAATAATAAAAATAAAACTTTAAATATTTATTTGTTTAAAGTAGACTAAAACAAGTGCTCAAATCTGAAGACAGGCTTAAAAAATACAAATTTAACAAAGTGGTTCCCATATTTGAAGAAAGAGTTGAAAAATACAAATAAATTTAATTTTTATTACTTGCTGCATTTTAAAATAGTTAAATATAATTGTAATTATAATTATAATAATAATATGAAGCACACAATAATTTTTTTTTTATTTGACATATGTGAGTATTGAAATGTGTAGCCGAGGGTATCTCCCAGTCGAGCTCTCTCTCTCCCTCTGGCTCTCTCCCACTGCCTACAAGCAGCACTTGTTACGCATAATGTACAAAAATCAAATATGTCTCTCAGTGTGTGTGTGTGTGTTTTATTTGGGCTCTAAAAAAATGTTGCGTGCAAAGCGTGTCTCGTCGTCTATTGAGAAAATGCAGCGAAAACGTGTTTTTTGTTTTGCTTTTCTTGTTTTTTTTGTTGTTTCTTACCATAAGATAGATAAAGCCGAATCTGAAACGCGGCGCCGGTGCCAACGTCGGCAGCGACGTCGACAGCGACTGCGCCTGAGATCGAAAAGCTTTGGAATGCGAATGTGCGCAAGATGCGAAAACATGGAAAACTAGTTGTTTTTGTTGTTGTTGTTGTCCGTTTGCCTGTCGCAAAAATAAACACACTCGAAAAAAAAAATAACAACAGGTGAATGCGAATGCGAAATGCGAATTGCAAACGCAAGAGCAAAATACAAGAAATCAAATTTCTCGTACAACATTGTTGTTTCCTGTTTCTTGGATGGCTACAGGTGCTGCAGTTGCTGGTTGGGTGTGTGTGTGGGGGGGGGGGGGTGTTTAAGGAGGGAGCTTTAGGTGCCTGCGTTGTCTGTTTATCATTTGTGCTAACTCGATCTGCCGCAGCCGCTGCCGCTTCTTCTTCACCTTTGCTTCGCCTGAGCTGCTGATGCTACTTCATCTTCTGTTTCGATCTAAGCATCTACGTCGCCAGCAAGCTCTCTCTCGTGTGCTCTCTCACCCACCCACTCTCTCTCCTGCGCTCGCTCTCCTCTGCGCTCGCTCTTCTCTGCGTTCGCTCTCTTGTGCGCTCTCTCCCCGTCTTGCTCTCTGCTAGTCCTGTGCTGAGCACGCACTTCATTCCCATCTCGATCATTGACCACCGGCCACCTTCCATTGGCACCCCCCTTCCCCTCCCACTCATCATGGTTGTTCGCCTCTCTTATCAGAGCCATGCAGATTAGTTAAGAGCGACCTGGCAGCATTGAGCCCTGGAAAAAGTCTAGGACAACGACCGTGCACACACATGCACACGCACACACTTAAGAGTCTATAAAGCGAAATTTATTCATTTAGTTCTTTTTTAAGCTTATCCAAAAGCCAATAAGAAAGTAGCTGAGCAAAGCTATTTGTTCGTTTCATTTGGTTTGTATTTGAAGTATTCATCGAGTTTTTGGATATCTTGAAGATTATTTTATATTTATATTATTGTGTATAAATATGAATATAAATGCAAATAGTAATGTGATAATATATGTATTATTCCTTAATTTCTATTTTACATAAACTTATTTAATCATAAAAATTTAAAAAATAATATTAATAACAAATTCAAAATTAAAATATATTTTAATTTGATTTTAATTCGTTTTCTTTTTCTTTGCTGCTGCGCTTGCGATTTAATTGTGGTTTTCTTTTTCTTTCTTTCTTTAATTTCATGTTTCATATTTTAAATAATATTTTTGTGTATTTTTATATTAGCAAGGAAAAATCAGCTTTATTTTGGAGGATGTCTTTTTTGTTTAGATCCAACTTTGTTTTATTATGCTGCACTGGCTCTTGTCACTAAGCGATTTTCTATTTGCCGCTTGCCCTACTTATTTTCATTTTGCATTCAAGTTGCAAGTAGAAGAAGAAGCAGGAGAAGAAGCGGAAGAAGAAGAAGATGAGGACGCAGCAGAAGAACAATAGCTTCATTGTTCAATTTAAGTAACACCAAGAATTCTCCGATTGCCGCCGTTTTTACAGACAAACTGTTTGTTGCCAAAGCAGAAAGAGGAAAAGAGAGATAGTGAGAGAGAGGGAGAGAGAGAGAGAGAGTGAGAGTGAGAGCTAGAGAGAGAGAGAGATGCCAGCATGAAAGATCAGCTTGTGTCAATTGTCAAATTGATAAGCGTCAATAGAATTCGCCCTTTTTTCGCTGTACGCCGGGAATTGGTTTCACTTGTACACCCTTTGGAACCCTCGTAACAATGGGTATCTCGGTTTGTAATCAATCAAGTAACAGGTAGCAGAAATATTTGATTATATATGTATATTCTTCTATGTGCTTATATATTATATATAATATATAATTTTCATGTGTAATCTTCACTTTGATTTCAAGTTTATTTTATTTTATCGTTAACTGCCACAATTTTGAGGAGCCTTCCATTTGATGTATTATATACCTTCGAATATCATTGACCAACTGTACAAATTTAAGATCGCTTTTGAAACAGAGAGTTATAGTAGAGCTCACTATATTTCTATATGATAATATGTTTAGTATAATAATAATAATAATTACTACAATTATAATAATAATACTAATTTACGCTATGTTTTCAAATGTGAAAAGTTTTTGTTGCTATTCAAATATATTTCTCGATCATATCTATTATAACGAAATAATTGAATATATAGCCCCGAAGACTAGAGGCATTTTATTAGTTTTGAGAAGAAGGCTTTTGGCTGTTTCATATATGTTTTCCATTATTAAATCTATCAGATCTGCAATAAATGGAAATTTATTTATTTCTTTACTTCTTCGTTGTACCTCCTTGCGCATTGGCAAAGAGTGCAGGGTATATACATATATATATATATATATGTGTGTTTATAGAGAGAGAGAGAGAGAGAGAGAGAGGAGAGAAACAAACAAACATCACATTGACAGAGCAGCCAACGACAACAACAACGACAACAACAACAACAACAACAAGAATAGTTGCAAATAAAACAAACGAAATAACTGCAAGTCAACGACTTGGATTCAGACTCGAACTCAGACTCGGACGCGGCTCAGTTTTCAGTTGCATCTGCTGCAAAGGCAAGCCTGCCACACAGGCAACATGATGCATTGCCATTGCCATTGCCACTGCCACAGCTACAAGGCGAAGCCAGCAAAACCACTTTGCGCAGCATGCCCCATGCCCAGTTCCCAGTTCCCAGTTCTCAGCTCCCATTCCCAATTCCCGGTCCTTGTTTCAATCTAGTTGTGATCGTTATAAGATGTTTTAGAGCTTGTTGTGTCTTCAACGCAGTGCCAAAGCTGCGTACACGCAGAGAAAAGATCGCCCAACAATTTAGCAACCACCCTGAAATAATTTACAAATAGCGGAAAACATTTTCCTAATTTCCAAATATAAGAAAACACTTGCCACAAATTCCCAACAATCCCAAGAATATGTGCAGAAATCACTCTGAAATTATGTTTTGAATATCCGTTAGGTTTTTCCAGGTTTAGGGTATTATGTTTTTTTCTGAGTGCATGGATGCCCCTTTGATGCATGCAAGCAGCAACCCAGCCACCTACCAAATGTACCTGTCTGCAACTGCAGCACAGCACAAGAACAGTACTGAGACAGAGATAGAGACAGATAAGTAGACAGAGACAGCGACAAAGATACGAAATCCTGATCTACATCCCAGTCAGGCGCAATGTTTCCTTGCCCCATCCCTCCTTGTGGCAGCTCTGTTTCTGTTATCTGCCGAGACTGCCCAGACGGCAACACTGAGTGTTGCACCGTTGCAAAAGGAGGCAAGAGTGAGTTTGTGCGGCCTGAATGTGTGTGAATTGTGTGTTCAAATGAGAAGCAGAGCAACAAAATTAATTTTGTTCCTGCTATTTCCTCTTTTATTGTTATTATTATTATTATTATTATTAATAATTTTTTGGGATTTCCATTATCCATATACGTTTAAGAAACTAATAAAAAAAACTCTTTTTATTTTACAAACTTCTTTTCGTGCTTTGAAGTTATTTTGAAATCAATCTGAAGCCAATTATTTTCGAAAATTAATAGTTAATAATTACAGTTCATTAAATGCTTTATTTATTTATTTATTTTATTGGTTTACTTGGCTTATACCAATCTGCAATCCACAATCAATAATTTAAAAAATACTTTAATTAATATCAGTCGACTCAGAAAAATAAAAAAAGTAGAAAATTAATTCAACTAAATTATAAATAAAATGCAATGAATATATATGTAATTAAATATATTAAAGAAGCAATTAAAAATAAAATTAAATATTAATTAGATATATTTTCAATTGCTTACTATTATTAATATTATTAATATTATTATTATTTTTATATTATTTATTTTTGTTATTTTACTATTTTCCATATGTTTATTTTGATAGTTGTACTATAGTAGGTGTATATTTATAATCTAGTGTCGCCATCAAATGGGGAATACGGAATAGGGAATAGGGAATAGGGACAGGAACTTGGTCTGGGCCAGCACCAACGGTTGTTGCCACACTTGTTGCAACGTTCGCGATTGCTGCTGCTGCTGCTGCTGGTGCTGGTGCTGCCTGCATGTGGTGGCCAGATGTGGTTCAGATGTGTTGTGTCATTATCTCATTGTCAAAGACGTTTCGTCGGATCTTTTGTCTTTTGTCTTTTGCCTCTTCGCCACTTCCTCCTTGAAGAGTTTATTTTCGAACACAATGCCGACAGTTGCAGCAACAACTCAGTTCCAGCTCGCCTCAGCTCGAAGGCATAATCATGATGCAAATAACACAGGCATAATTGTGTTGCCTCAAATGGAAACTGAGGCAACTTCTTCACAATCAACTACACTCACCGAAACTACGTCAACCTGAAAACACTAACCCTAGAACACTAGCGGATAGCACACTGAGAGAAAAACCCGATCAATATTTATTTATTTGTGCACACAGAATTATTAAAAAATTAAAAATTTGTCAAATTTATTTATCTAATGTCGACTTCTATTACATATTTTAATATTATTATTCCTGAAGTGAGGAAAGTATGTTTCTTTTAATATGACATTTTATACCTAGATCTTGGAAATGTTGTTGGTTTCCTTCCATTTTCTTCGAATAGAAACATTTTTAATGTCGACGCGGAAAAATGCAAATAAATAAATAATAATAAACATTTATGATTTGGAAAGCGGCAATCACTTCAAAGTTCTTAAAGATAGGTGTCCTCTGAAATAAACTACTAACTATTACTATTTGTGTTTTTTAAACAACATTTTTAACTAATAATGAAAAACAACTCCTAAAGACTTCAGAGAGAAGCCTCCGTAAATTTAAGAAACACATTTTTTAATTTTTATTTATTTAAATTTTATTTGTTGCTAACTGAGGTTTTGTGTGGTGATTGATTTGAGTTTATATTGGCTCTTCTTCCAGGTGTTGTTTTACCTCCTTTTGTTTTACAATGAGTTTGTTGTTTGTCAGTTTCATAAGTTAAATGTTTGACATATTAATTTGTCGAGCTGTTGCGCGTGTCTCCGTTTGCCGTGCGCGCTCGACGAGGTATGTCGGGGGAAATTTGCAGTGCAAGGCAGAGATGACAACCAGGGATGGGCAGCAATGGTGTTGCAAACTAAGTTGCATGTTTTAATCGATGTTATGATTAATGGGTTGTTGGCTGCTGCTGCCTCCGACATGCTCCCCCCGTTGAAAGCGCATGGGTTGCAACCGACTTGGTTTCAAGGGGCAGATCAGCGATCTTGCCAACGGCTCTTCTGACGGTGCCAGCTGCAGTTTTGATTATGGCGACTCGGGAGACGCCGTCCTTTCCAGTGATGGTGCTCTCGACCCGGCCAAGACGCCACTGCAGGGGTGGCACGTTGTCGTCCTTCAGGACCACGACTGAATTTGCCATCAGGTCAGGCGTCGATGAGCGCCATTTCGAGCGTTCCTCAAGTAATGACAAGTGGCTGGTGCTCCATTTGCCAGCGACTTATCCGATTGATGCGCTGTGTCGGGTTCTTCGATTGTGGCAGATGGAGCTCCAATCAAAAGATGCCCAGGAGTGAGAGCTTCTAGACCGCTTGAATTCTCTGAAGTGGGACAAAGAGGTCGTCGCATACAAGGGAACGAAGCTCATGAAATGTGAGGACAGATTGTCCAACGACGCGATAGAAGTGGTGAGGAGACCGGGGCGGAATGAAATTCCAGATGATTCCGATCGAAAGGCAATAGTTCGAAGGCTCATCTAGAAGAGAAGCCTCAACTCGTTCAGTCCGTTCCGGGTTCCAACAAAATTTGTTGCATTGTCGGACCAGATTGAATTGGGTTTGATAAGTCCTCGACCAATTCCAAATATACTGCCTTGGTGGCAGTTATATATCCAAATTATTTTCAGAATCCATATTATTTTGTAGGGAATTTTTTGGAATACAAGAATTATTATTGAAATACATCAGAAAATCGCCTCTTAAAAAATATTATTATAGTTTTCGTGTGTGAATTCAAACGAATGTCAAGCATAATTGAGCGGGATGGCAAGGGGTGGAGTGTGGTGTGTGGCACTTGTGGAGTGGAATGTGGCAACTGCACAGGAATGGGGTTCGATACTGACCTCAGTTGTGCGTTCTGCGCCAAAGGGCACAGCTGGACAATCAATAGCAATGGATTTATTCATGGTCATCTGCTCAGATAATGGCTGTTTGCAGCACCTAAAACCTGATACTCCAAAGACCAGTGTCCAGTGTCCAGTGTCCAGTGTCCAGTGTGCAGGAGAAGAAGAAGAAGAAGTGGAAAAGAAAAGTGATGCGACGCAGTGGGAGCATAATTTTTAGATTGGTGTTTGGGGTGGGGTGGGTGTGGGGGTGGGGGTTGGGGTTGGTTTTTTGTGTTTGATTTAGCTGGGGGTTCGACGGTGTCAGCATCCAGCATATTTACCGGATTCGAGACGCATTTAATATTCATTGACTGGTCGGTCAAGTGGTCACATTTCGAGTAATCCAAGACCCATAAAAGGAGAAGAAGAGGAAGAAAACGCCCTGCCCAAATGTGGCGCAAATGTGGTCAACGTGAATGTCCTCTACGAGCTAGAGTTCCTTGACTTATAAAATCAATTGAATAAGAAATATACAAATAAAAAATACACTTGTAAAGCGAGATTTGGTATCTTTGAAACTTAAAACTTGAATGAATAAATTTGAAATCATTTGAAGGTTTCCAACGTTTCAAATGACGTCTTACAATTAAAGTAAAAAATATTCAAAAATTGATATAAATATGTGTTATTATTAATGAGTTTAAATAATCTATCCCTCTATCCATCCCTCTATCTATCAAACTATCCCTCTATCCATCCATATTCATTATGTATCAGTCTGTGTATCTATATATTTATCCACCCATCCCCTTCGATATATTCACGCTCTCTCTCCCCATCTTTCTCTATCTATAAGGTCAGGTATCTATCTTTGCCTATCTATTTATCATTCTACTTATCAATGTTCGGAATCATCTGTTTATATGACTCTGTGTCTATCAATACATGGATCCCTTAAGCTCTATCTATATACTTGCTCATCTGTTTATCTGTCTTACATCTCTCCATCTATGTACATATTTATTCGTCCTTCTCCATATCTCTACAAGTTTACATTCTCAAGTCTGGACTGAAGTGTAGTCCTCAAATACTATAATGCTTGGGAGTGGGAATGGCCTCCATCTGCACTTCTCCCGGCCCACTCTTCAGAGGGGAAAACACTTTTGCTGGTGTGATTATTACACTTGTCGCGCCCCATTGTGTCCATTGTATTTGAGTTGACATTTTTGGGGAAATGGGCATTTTTATGACGTCGACTTATTGTTGAACGAAAGCTGCTTTTTGCGCATTGTCATCTCACAGTTCCCAGTTCCCAGTTCTCCGTTCTCAGTTCTCAGTCATCTTAGTCCCTGTTCCTCTTCCTGTCACTCTGAGGTGCATATTGATTTTTGTTTTAGCCAACGAGCGGGGAAGAAGTCGTGCAAAAGTCCTTTGGTTAAGCCTAATCCGCTTAAGGATACACAATGACCAAGTCATTTTCTTCCTCTCCTGCCTACCTGTCCAAAGCCACATCTCCCTGAGTGTTCGTCCCCGAACCCGAACCCGAACTCGACTCTGAACTCGACTCTGAAGCTCAGCTCGAGGTTTCTAAAAAGATGCAGCTTGATATATATCTATATATATTTGTGATTCTCTGTGCTACTTTCCGGAATTCGACAAGCCTTCGAGAGGTGTTACTCAACTTACAAGTAATATGCATGTATATATACGGATATATATTTATGTATATACTCATTGGAATGACTTCCCATTCCACTCCTAACATTGTGTTATTGTGGGTACATACATATATATATATATATTTTATATATACTTTATGCTACTTGCAAATCGCAGTTCAAAGGAGATTCTTGTATTGTTGTGGCTGTTGTTGTTGTTGTTGTTGTTGTTGCTGTTGTTGCTGTTGTTGTTGCTGTTGTTGCTGTTGTTGCTGTTGTTTTGTTGAGGTTGTTGATGTGCTTTGTCTCTTTGTTGGCGGCTGCACTTGTTTGGTCAAAAGGGCGCTCACAAAAGGTCGACTCAGCCACGCTCCGATGACATCGTCCAGCTGGGGGTCACTTCATCTGTCCCAGCGTCCACTTGTCCGCGCTCGTCCATTATTTATGCCTGTTGATGTTTGTCCATTTTTGCATCACACTCTGCCACACACACATTTCCAATGGGTTGCAATGCAACTCCACGAAAGATGCCCAGTTGCCCTTACAATGTTCAAAACACCAAACACATTTGACAGTACAAATATATATATATATATATATGAAGAGAGAGGAAGAGAGAGAGAGAGAAAGAGAGAGTGGGATAGAAGGGATATCTTCAGCATATATCGATGTTCTCCTCGGAGTTTACCAGAAAGTAGTTTTGGTTTTCATTTCAAAGAGTACAGATTTAAGGATTCAAAGAGAGACTTTATCTTCCCCAGAGATAAAAGAGAGATAAGAGAGAGAAGAGAGAGAAGACATCTTGAGTATTTTCAGATATTATTTAAATTTGTGGATTGTTTTCAGTTCAAATCGAAGAAATAAATCCAGATTTCAAAATTAAATGATGCCAGCGACTAACTAATTATAATGCCGTTCTTTATATACCGATAGATATATAGAGATATATATATATATATGTATTTGTCTTGTGTGAATATGTAGTGGGCATTCCCAGATGATTCTCAAAATTTCACATTTGCTCTTGGGCCATTTATCATTATCAGATGTCGAAGCAGAAGTGCCTGCAATTTGTCCGTAATAGTCCTAAAAGGCCAATGCCAAGAGAGCGGAGGGGTTTCCCTCGGAAAATGCCACGTGTTGGGGTTGGGGTTGGGTGTTGTACAACATAAAGAATCAAGAATGGAGTGCGGTTAAAAAGTGAACTCCCCCATAAATAAAAAGTAAGCAGGAAATACACACAAATAAGTAGCAAATACATGCTGTAAGTCGTTCCGTAAACACAAGTGCAGGATTAGATGGCCGAGGTAAATAAAATAAATATTATTCTACGCAAAACAACATTGGCAAACAAACAAGATGAACACATACAACACACACACACACACACACACACACACTCACACACACACACACACAAACAACACATAAAAAATAAGCATATTCAGGGAAAAAAATGCCCGGCGCAATAATGAATTTTCAATTGAAATGCTCGCTCGTCACGTCGTCGCAGGACGCAGGACAAAGGTCCTGGCTGAGGTCCTGCTGCCGATCCTGTGCCCAATTCCATCGGAGAGTTGCTTTGTTTACGAGATGCCGCCGGCAAAAGCCTTCATGTCTTTGCGCACGTGCTGGCATTAAAAATGAATTTGGTTAGCCAAAGCAACGCCGCCGGCAATGGAAATGATTCTAATCCTGCGAGTCCTGGGGGGGGGGGGGGAGTGGGGTGAGGACTTGTGGGTAATCTACTCTATTTGTGGAGAACAGCCCCCTATTACCACTTTGCAAATTACCAAGTCAAGAGACCGTGACGACGGACCGAACCGAGACCCTTACTTTCCTGTTGTTGCAAGTTCAATTGGGCAAAAAGTGCAATTTTACTCAATATTTGTTTATTCTGCTGCAAATATGTCAAAGATCAATGCAACACTCCGACAACACTGACAGGGATATCGAACATACATCCATTTCAAATCAGGGTCGGGAGGGTCTGGGGCGGCGGATCCCGATCTTTGAAGGACATTGCCAACAGCCTAGCAACCAAATTTGGGGACTATTGCCTGTAAATTTGGGAGACATGTGGCTTTATCGATTACATCGATTTCCTAGCCATCTAGTGGACGTAGCACTCCAAACTTAGCACTTTGTGTTTGTGTCAAAGTATCAAAAACAAAAATCGGTTTGCAAATTGGGTATTTTTCAGAGATGATACTATTTAGAGATGGAAAATTATTTTGGAACTGTGAATGCATTTTCACTTGACAATGAATTCATTTTATCCTTATTCTCGAGGTCTCATAGGTGGATCCAGCTGAGTTATGATATATGTAGTATATATGGGCTGACACTTTCCGCTGCTTACTTCCGGATAATATTTTATGGGATGCATTCACTTTCGTACTCATGTGGAAATCAAACCCAGAATCCATTGAAGTAAACTTGCGGAAGCTATTTGTAAATGTACAAGTCAATATTTGAATTGATGAGTGTGTGTGTGTGAGTGTGTGTGTGTGTGTGTGTGTGTGTGTGTGTGTGCTGGTGTTGTTCGAGTCGCCCGAGTAACGGAAGTCATCATTATAAATAAAATGTTCAGTTCAAAGCAAATCGGAAAAACAATCATTTGTTTTTTTTGTTTTTGCAGCGCAAATTGTCTCTGGCAACAAACAGAATGCGGCACGAAATGGGCTCTCTCACGCTGACGCATCCTGCCACACACACAGACAACCACCCTCCATCCCACCTCTCCACTCCTCCTTCCCCTCTGCCACACTGCAGACATAGATATATGTATATATCAAATAAGCCAACTTCCACTCTTCAAAACAATTGGATAACTGTATTTTTTGTAGTTTATATTTGAATTATCTACTCAAAAAATAAGTTCTCCTTTTACATATTGACTCAATCTCGGAAAATTAGGGATAATATTCGATATTTATGAATTTTAAATTAGTATTCAAAGTCGCACACAAATTGTTTGGTTCTAATTCAATTGCCTAAATTAATGTAAAAATAAATTAAAAATTAAATACAATATTTACGTACTTCAAATTAAAATTACAAATTCCACAAAAATAGTTTGTTGTTTTTGGTTATTTTATTCAGCTTTCTTCTGTCTTCAATCATTTTCATCTAATCATTTTTAGACATTTTGTCAGGTTATCAAATATTTTTGTGTTATTTCAAAGACAATTTTCAACGTTAATTTCAATGTTCAATAAATCTTTATATTCTAATATTGATAGTATTGTAATACTTACCATTTCAATCTAATATAAATTCATTATCGATATTTATCGACTTATGTGCCAAAAATCGCTAGAGAAAAATAGGAATTGTGCAACAAATTTGCGGATTTGGTCATATATATAACATATATATTATGTATTTGTAGAAACAATCGGTTGACTTGATATTAAATGTAGGGTATTACACAGTCGTTCTCTTTTGAAGTGAAACATTTGGCACACATCGCGTAAAATGCGTAGCCAGCTGAAGCAGAAATCGACTTTACCTCTTTTTTGAGGGAGTGTGGTGAGCTCAAGTAAGTGTGGTGTGTGTGTGTGGTGTGGTGTGGTGTGGAGTGGTGTGGTGTGTGTGGAGTATGTGCATAAATGCGAGGGCTCATGGTGCGTGCAGTTTCGCTGTTAATAATTTGTCATTTTACTTAATAGAGAAAATAAGAGAAAAAGTGTTTCGTTCTGCGAAGTCGAAGTGGAAGTCAGCCAAAATAGGCGAGCACAAAAAGAGTTTTCGCCAAGGGCTTCCAGAGTGCAAGGCCCAAGCGAACGGAAGTTGATCCAGCAGATTTTCGCTAAAAATAAAGTAAAAGATATAGGCATCATTATGGCATCATTATTATGATAATGCACTCAGAGAAACGAAGGGAACAAACAAGGAGGCAATATCCACTTCTGCCCTTTGCAGCAAGAAATCAACGTTTTGTGTTTTTTTTTTGGGCTTTTATTTAAATAAATTGGAGGAAATCAATTCAAGAAGAAATCAACTGCATTTTCGATTTATTCAATTCAAAAGCAATCATTCAAACATATTTTTGTAGATTTTCATTTTTGGTTATTTGGTTTAGATTTCAATTAATTTATTTATCGTACTACATTTGTAATATATTTAAAATAAAGCATTTCAAGAAATCAATTAATTTCGATATCTATCTATATAATATTATATAGTATAACAAGGGAGAATTGTGCAGTCGGGCGTAACCGACTGCGAAATACTTTGATACCATACGCAACAAGTACTGTCCGAGATAGCTTCTCAACTTGCGGTAGATATCAGCTAGTTATCTTCCTTCGAAGCTTGGGCACTGCAGCCCTTAAATTATGGGAGATGTAGACATTTTTTTGGGCGGGAGTGGGCGTGGCAGAACAAAAATGATGGATAAGGTTCCTAGTAATCTTCCTTCCACCTTCGGTAAGTATAGCTCATTCAATATGGGAGATATAGGCTTTTATCGGTTCTGGGGGCGGTGTGGGCGTGGTGCAAAATCGGCATAGGCTGAAGCGATCATTGCAATAAAAAATATTTCGAAAAATGTGTTTTTTATTTACAATATTGTTAATTTATTTTTCAGCATGTCGGCAAAACGAAAATCGCCACCCAACAAATTTGATGGCGACTCGAACAGCTCGGAAGGATTAGAGGTTGCCACCGCGAGACGCCAATTCCAATTCAATCTCAATGAAATCTCCGCTGCCAAGATGCAGCAGCAGTTTCTCACCAACAACAATAATTATAATGATGGCGATGTTGTGAGGAGTGGCAACGATTGCGCCTTTACTTGCAGTTCACAAGTCACAACAGTTGACAGCGAGGGAGAGGGGGACGCAGAGGCAGAGGCAGAGGGCGAAGGGGAGGTCGAGGGCGAGGGCGACGGGGAGGGAGAGGGAGAGGGAGAGGAGAGCTGTTTGCGAATGGATCTGGGACTGGGCCCGTCCATAGTCTCGGCCAGCGATGGAGAACACACCGATCTGGATATCGACACGAGGAGCATCAGTCCCAAATTAGCCAGTTCCAATGAGTCGGATGTGGACAATGCCGTAAGTACATAAATATATTTTAATATTTATTTTTTATTTGTTTAACAATAAAAAGTACAGAAACTAGAAAATTGATCAAATTTATTTAAAATAAGATTTCAAATTAAAAGTCATTCACAAAAATAAGATTCATTTATGAGATTTAAAGTTGGAGATTTTTGTGGCCGGTAGAGGACTTGGCTGGAAAAAATGATTGATGGTGTAACTAGCAATATACATCGGGTTGTGGAGGCGGAGGCGTAGCCATCCAATCGTTGATCGATCTCTTAGGGGAGTTACCAGTAACATACATTCCAAGTTTGGTGAATCTAGCTGTAATAGGGGGCCGCGAGTTGAAAATGGTCTCAAAATGTACTTGCCGATCTTTGAAGGAAGCTACCGACAAGGTACCTTTTGCGTTTGCTGACTCTACTGTTCAAATTGTGTTAGATATGCAGATTTACTGATTTACACTTTCCGAAAGAACGTCTTGACGATTATTGGCGCAGATTTGAGCGTGACTTCTATGCTCCCAGTGGATGTAGCACTAAAATACCAAACTATGCATGTTCCCAGTTTTAGAACTCTATCTCTAAGGGTGTTGAAACTGTCACCGATTTAGTTACAATCTTATACTCATAAGCATTGACTAGTGATATCGGTTTTATCAACTTTGGAAAATGCTATCCAAAATAATAATTATTATTCGCATGTTATAGAGTAATGAAAACGCAATCAAACTGTTTCAATACAATAAGTGTAATATTAAAAATATATTTATATTTAAATATTTTGAAATTTATTTGGTTTTTTTGAACTGTGTTTTGCAGTCAGACTGTCAGCTGTTCGCCACGAAAACTAAGCGTATTAAAAAGCCGTCCAAGTCTCGTCTAGTGAATGGCAACTCGAGAATGACGACGCATGGTCAAAACTCAGCGGATACTGTGGATGCTGTGTATCCCGTGATGAACTCAGAGGTCGACGCGGTCGAGGTCTCACTTCACTCGCTCAATAGCCAATACAGCAATACAGTGATAAAAGAAGAACAGATTGAAGGCCCAGAAACTCAATTCACAATGCTGAGCACTGTTGTCGCAGAGGATCAGCAGATGGAACCAGATGTCATCGCCACGGAGCACAGTGTTTTCCAGCAGCTACCTTGTCGAGATTCCGTTGTCAACAAGAATTTGCTGGACGGAGAACAGTTTTTACTCAGTCGCACTGAGTTGCCCACTTTAATTGCGCCCGAGAGCGATTTGGGAAAGCAAATAAGGTGAGAAACTTACTAATAGCCCAATCCCTGAAGAAGACCCTTCTGGGGTAGCTGCAAAGGTTGTAAATTTGGCTATGTACTTTACTTTACTTTGATACCGAAGTTATCATAGTATATTGGTCGATAAAGCACATAGCCCCAGATCCCCCGACCCTACAAATTTTAAATGGGTATATCTTCCAATGTTTTTGATCTCGGCCTGTCAAATTTATCCGTTATTCTGTTTTTTCGGAAAGTGCACATCGATAAACCCGTATATCCCAATATTGTAAGGATAGAGTCCCCAAACCTAGCAGGTAACTTGTAGTGTACCTTTTCCAAGAATCGGCATATGCAATTTTGGAGCACTCCCACACCATTCCCCAGAAACGATAAATGCCTATATCTCCCTCAATTTAGGAGCTAAAGTTACCAAAGTTTAAAGGTTTTCTTAGTTGGCAACACCCACTCCCACCTCCAAGATTCCCAGAAAATTCCTATACCTCAGGTGTTTTCATAGCTACCCTTACCAAACTTGGAAAGAAGTTAAATAGGAACCTTCTCCCGACTGCAACTCTCTCTGCCGGTAGTTGCAACAGAAACAGAATTATTTTTTTAACTAGTTCTTAATAGTGAAAAGCAATAATTTCTCCAGGTGGAAATATACTTAGGGACCAACAATTCGCCCTTCTCAAAACCAAATCCTTTACAAATCGAATGTGGCCTATTGAGGAGCAGGTTGGATTGAGTTCTGCCAATTTTCAAAGTTCAATATTTACGATGGGAGTGGGTTGGGAGTTGTTGGTTGGGGGCGTGGATGATGGCTCCAATCAGATTGGGTTCGTTTTGGAGTTTTGTGGTCGTAATTTGTTGCTCTCAAACTATAGTCGCAATTTCCGTTTGTAGCATTCAATTATTCAGCAACAGTCTAAAAGCATAAACTGAAATTTGAGCAGTCGGACGGAGGGACGCTCAGACGAAGAGAGGGGCGAAGTGGCTGGCAAGGCGGACGTGCCAATAGCGCACAGTGGTTCAAAATTATTTAAAAATCTAACATGTAAAACTTACAGTAATTTATTTATTTATTTTCTTTCAACAAAAAATAAAATTAAATTAATTAAAAAAAAGGTTTTATTTCAAAATATTAAAATTCAAACTACACAATTTTGAAAATGCCAAAAGGTTAAAAGGTTAAAAGGTTATCTCTAAGCTTGCTCGAGAATTTTCCAATTATTATTCAGTTTAATTTGAAATGAATATATTTGGGGGACTGTTGCACATTAACTGAGTAAATATTCATGTTTTGAACCAGTGTGCAACGAATTTAGCGCCGGCCAAGTTTCGGCACAAATTATTCGGTAGTTTTGGGTCGGCGTTCATTTTTAATGAAATTAGATTCTGCGATTTTCAAACAGGAAGCCAAGTGTAATCGCCATAATCGCCGAAGCGTTGATACACCTATTGGCTAACACAAATCAACAAGGAACAAGGGACAAAAAGAAGAAGAAGAGGAAGGCTCAGAGTGCTCAACTAGCACAAGTAGAATGGACTTGGACATGATTAAAGAGAGGCTGACTAAGTGGAGCCTGGTTAAGTAGAGACTCCCCAACAGTATTTTGTTCGAGATATTCGATTATTTGTATTCGCATGATTAATAAAATAAATTAATAATATTTCAATAGTGGAGAACCATCGATAGTTGGCGTCCTCAATGGCATATAGAGACACTGGTCAAGTATACACTCTCCAGCTCTTACTGCTTAATGTCTGTCACACATTACGACATCTCTTTTTGTAACATATTATATATATATATTTGTGATATTTTCGTTTGAATTAGAATTGAAGAGGTATCGATAGACAATGATATAGATATTGACATTTATAGCTAGTGACTGTCGCTGTATTTAGATAGTTATATATAGTTGACTGATTGACTTTTTCTTGATTACAGAGAGAACCTAAGGGCAACCGAGGGAGGAGCTGTACAATCCCAGCGAACTTTCGAAAAGGATCGAACTGTCTCCGAAATGATTCGACATCTGCAACTAATCCGAAGTCGACTGATCAGCCAGGTAAATAAGTATGCCTTAATCAATTGCCGTGAGTGAAATAATATTCAATTCAATCATTCCACATTGTGATTACAACTAAATGACATTCAAATCAGCAACTGCCAAAACGACCCTTAACAAACTTGAATAGCTCGGGGAAGAGGGCTGAAGGGCCAATGGGCACATTTATTATTTATGCCCCGAGACTGACGATTGTCAGCGCCTCTCATTCAGCATAATATGTAAATTGAATTGGGCTCTGCGAATGTATTTAATTTTAGCTTTACGGCCCAGACAATGTCCTCAGTTTTGAGTGCTCCTTGTTTCCCGAGCCGAATCGAATCCAGTCACGCCTTGGACTCCATTCCCAACGATGACAAACAGCCAAGTGAATATACATATGCCTCTAAGAGCTCACGTAAACAATGACAATTTGTTGCAGCTAATACAAATTGTTGTCATACACCCAATTTCATCAGGTACCTTGTTGTTGTCATCTGTCAGAGTGCCGAAAAATACCCAACAGAAAATAGTAAACACTTTTGACAAATACAACAGAAAATCCTTTCCAATATTTTTACTCTTTTCCTGTTTTATTTTGTTCTTATTAGAGATATTTGTATTAATAAAAGAAAACACTTCTAAGGATGAGAAGAAACGTTTTTCTTATCTTAGGAATTTGTTTCGAAAACACAGAATATTCGTTTGGGTTCTCGTCATTCATTCAATTCTGAAAATATCTTTAAGAATAAAATAAATAAAAGTAGAAATCTTCTAAAATGTTGCAGAAAAAATAGCATCAACTACTATTATTTAGTTCTTAATAAGACACTTTAGGAATTCCGATATTTGTAGTGAAGTAGTGTAGTGTAGTTGTGATGGAAGTATTAACACTCTGAAAAAACAGGATTAAACCAAAATAAACCGTTTCATCGTATTAAATACTTAAATTAAACAAAATAAAATTGTTAATCTAATGTAGTTCCATATTAAATTATATTAATTTAATATTGAACACTCAAAGTATATATTAATTCATTAAAAAATCTCTGCTTTTGCGGATTAACTCTGATTTAGCTACTATCGATTTTGACGGTTCTGTTGTCTAAACTGCTATCGAAAAAAGATACAAATTTGCTGCTGTCTAATTTGATATATCGATATATCGAAGTGCTATCGATTTGCTTTGGGATTCAGAGTAACTGAAGAAAAAATCGAATATTTCATTAGAGTCACAGAACGATCAAAGTTCTTGCAAGAGAAATGCAAATGCAATGCAAAAAAGCTAAAAAGGAGCTAAACAAAGCTATGTACACCGTTGGACAAACGGGAATATGGCTGAGTCCTTTGAGCAAATGATGTATGTGCTTGTGTGTGTGTGTGTGTGTGTGTGTGTGTGCTTATGAATGCCTTTTCTTCTGTTCTTTTATTACATATTTTATTTTGCTGTTTTCTATTCATTACATTCATTTTGCATTTGCCTGGCTTTGTGCCAGCCACACAACTTTCTATTATTTCTGCTTTTTTCATCTCCATTGTGTGTGTGTGTCTGTGTGTGTGTGTGTGTGTGTGAGTGTGGCCTCTATGTGCGTTCTATTCCATTCTGCTGCTCAGAATTCTCTTTCAGCTTTTTGTTTTTTTTGCCATGCTTAAATTTTCTTTTGAAACGCTTTTGTGCTACTCTTGGCATTCAGGCTCTGAACAATAAGCTTTTCTTTCCATTTTCACATTTTCACATTTTCCGTATTTTTCTTTTCTTTTTTCTGCTTTTCTTCTTTTTTTTGGCTCTGACCGTCGCCGTCGAACAGAGCTTTCCCATTTTCCTCTATTTTCTCCCTTTTTGCCTCAACTTGCACTTGGAATCCTTGATATAAATTTGAATATAGATATATTTTGGATGTGAATAATCTATTGAAGACTGCCCAGGAATTAGTTATTAGTTATTATTAAGTTTGTTTATTTTTTTCCATTCGATAAGCCATCGATTTGAAATGTCTAATTAAATGCTTAAATACTTCCAATAATACAACAAAAACATGTTTGGGATAGAATTGACCCGTTTTATTGATTACTACAGGTTGGGTGGCTATAGGAGGAGAAGGACCCCATCCTAGTTCCATCAACATCGATTGATTACTATATATAACCTCAGTGTCTGGAAATTATGACTCCTTTCACCTGATTTTCGGCCTTGTCTGAATATTGAAGATCTATAGAAATCTCTCACAAAAGGAAGACAGATCCCCAAATGCTGTATTCTTCTGGTGTTGAATAGTTTCTATTTATTTTTTTTATAATATTCACTTTATGTTCATATTATAGTAAAATGATTAATAATTCTGATGATTTTATATAATATTTATAACAAACAAATTAACGTTACAAATAATATCCTGTGCTATGCTTATGCAGAACAATAAACTTTAGTCAAGGAGTTTACAGTTGAAATCGATTAATCATCACCATCACGAAGATTCTTTTCAAGCTTTGTTAATATATATTCACATATTTCCAAAACTGTTTCCAGACACTATTTATACAAATGAACAATTTCTGCTCTCAATCGCCACCCTTTTTGCGTACTCGGCAAGAATGAAAGGTTGAAAACGAGCTAAATAAGCTTACTTTCCCAAAAAAGAAGAGAATCATTCCTCAGGCACAAAGTTCATTGTGTTCCTTGCCGAGTTATGCAACGCCTATCTGGGAAATGAGAACTGCTAACTGTTAACTGTCAACTGAGAATGAGGCTGAGAATGAGGCTGAGAATGAGGTAGCAGATTTAAGGATGTTGGTTGATGAGTGGGCAACTTATGCCGTGTACCCCTCTGGGCTAATCGGCTTGAAATCACGCTAATGTGATGTTTATCTTCCCGATACGCTGAGCACAGAGACTGGCAGACAGACAGACAGACAGGCGGACAGGCAGACTGATGGGTCAAAGGTTAGCTCGAACAAAATCTGCATTTACTTTAGGGGTTGTTCTTTGCCCGTGATTTAAAAAAAAGACAGCCGCAATTGATACCGTTCGTGTCAAAGAGATACGAATCGACGACCAAAGTAGTTCAAAGGTTCTCATTAAAAACACATTAACACATATGCATATACCTATGCATATACCTATACACATACATACGCACATATATATATATATACATTGTCATTTGCTTATTATAACAATTATACAATTTCTACAACATTTTCTGCACTGCAAAACGATTACAAAAACAACGGAAGAGTGATAAAAAACATTTCAAAAGCATGCAGAGGCAATTCCCAACTGACAACTACCCTTCAAGTAACCCCTTGGCACATATAGAGAATCGTGGGTTGTGGGTGCGAGGGGTCGTTAATCTTTTGCGCATTTGATCGGTAAATAAAGAACAAATATAAAATGAATTATAAATAATATTTCTTCGTCATTGGGCAAATGATTTCTTTTTTTAATGAATTAATTTAAAAATGTAAAATGAAATAGAAAATAAATAACTAAATAGAATATATTAAATAAATCCATATACACCCAAAAATAAAGTATTAACTACTAAAAGCAAAAGCAAAAGCAATTATTATTAATATTATAATTATTATTTGCTATTTATTTATTTATTTATTTGATTGCTCAAAGTTGTGTTTTATTGTGATCCGACTGGGCGATTGATGAGTTATCAATAAATGAGTTATCAATAAAAGTCGTGAATCGATTCCTCTTCCTCTTCATCAGGGCACCACTACTACAGTTAGCCGTGAAGAGTGTCAACTGTACTCGTCTGTCTCTCACTCAACTGTGAATAGTCTGCATTGTTGTGCTCCACCTCAGGCGTGATTGAGCTGGTACATATGTACCTTTCTATGTGCCTAAATGTACCTACATATATGTACCTATGCATAAGAGCATAGGAAACAAAAACTTTGAGATACCAATACATATATGTATAAGCATGTCTACACGTGTGTGTGTGTGTGTGTGTGTGTGTGTACTTAGCCACCTACTCTGCCATTAGCTAACAGATGTACATGAATCACATTGAATGTGTGTGTGTGTGTGTGTGTGTGCGTGTTTGGTTGTGTGTGAAAAGCGTTCTCATAGGTCTGCCAATAGAAAACATATACATTTGGCCATCTCACTCAAATGTGGCTTTTGTTTTTTGCACTTACACGAGTGATTTGTGTGAGAGTGAGTGTGAGAAATACTTGCAACTAAGGGAAAGATACGAGAGACAGTTATACTTATTTCACTTTCTAATTGTTCTTTTTATTAATTGTTTAATGTCTACTAAAAACCGTGCACAGATTTTAAAAATAACAATTAAAGCTACGGACAAATAAAGGAAAGATTTAAATAAAAATATTTGTATAATGTCATAAATAGGGCTTAATGCATTTAAAATGTAGAATGCACGAAATTAAGGATGTAATAAATGACATGTATATATGTATAAGTATATATAATATACATGCCTAACAGAATTCGATAATACGAAATTTATTATATGCTTTATATCTTTTTGGCTTATTTTAAATTTATATTTAAACTTTTATTAAATTATTTATTTTTAAATTCATAGCATTTAATTTGAATTTAAAAAATTAGTTTATCAACTATTGGTTTATATTAGCTTAAATCAGGTAAATTAATAAATAACTAAATGGAGACATAATTTAACAAGTAAAAAAATGAATAAACATTTAAATGATAATGAATAAAGAAAAAAAATAATTTTTTTAAGTACAATAAACACAAGCAGAAACTAAAAGGGAAAACTTAACAGCTAGTTTCTGAAATGCTTCGGAAGGTTTCAACTTGAAAGATATAAACCAATAAATAAACTCTTAAATTATGTTAAACTATCTGTGATTTTGCTTATTTATTTATTATTTGATCTCTCGATAAGGGTTATCTTTCACTCAGTTATCACTTTAGAATTAAACATTCCAGGCCCTGGAGAAATGGGGTTTTTTAAGGGATACTTTGATATGATTTTTGATTACGTATATACATTTTAATATTTTAGATTTAAGTTTATAATTCTGGCAGATTGTACAGGTAGTATTTATATTGCATTTAATTATTCTATTAATTTTTATTTATTTAAACAGTTTTATTTTGTATTGTATTAATTATTGTTGGCATCGTAATTAATTATTATTGTGATTATTATTAGTTTGTGTTAATCATAATCAATTATGATTATCATTGCATCATTGTTAATTATTATTATTATTAGTGGGTAACATAATCAATTATTATTATTAATTGTTACTATTATTATTATTCCATTATAGTATTTATTTACTATTGGTACATTCCACTCAACATTGAAAATGCATACGTAAATCTCCCTGTAAACACATACACAGGAAAACAGACAGCATACAAAATTTGTGAACGGTTGTCGACCCTGCGGCCCCAAAGTGCCCACTTACTCCATATCTAACCAACTCTGTAGAAAGATTTATATATATATATATATATATATATATATGCACATCATATATATGTATATATAGTACACACATACACAGAGTTGGAATCCAAGTCGCTGTCCATGTGCAAATGCAAAATCACACCGGAAATGCATTAAAAAATTTGCCTGCAAATATTCTAATATTAATCAAATTGTGCTAACCTTGCCTTGGTTTGCCTTTGCTGCTGCTGCCTCGAAATGACAACTACACTACTTGCGTATACGTGTGCATGTGTATGCATTTATGCATGTACTTACATTCGGGTATAAGAATTCTATTTATAAGCGCGAAATTTATGAATGAAACCAGAAATTGAAACGAAACGAAAACGGATGACGTTGCTGCTGCCTCTGCTGGTGTTGGGGTATGACGCTGACGACGCTGACAAAAACGAGGAACGAAGGCGAAGAACGAAGAGTATGTTAGGAGCGGGGCGGAGAGCGAGGCGAAGATGAAGAGGAAGAATAAGAGAGAGAGAGTAAGGCTAAGGCGATGTCGTTGCAGTTGTCGTTGCTGAGAAGTGCAGTCACAGTGACAGTAGCAGTCACAGTGACAGTAGCAGTGGGAGTCACTATTAAAGTTACATTGGCAGTCTGAGTAACGGTTACAGTTACAGTTACATTTACAGTTACAGTTACAGTAAGCATGGCCAAGAAGGCAACAGATTTGTTCAGAAATCATAATCGATATTGTGAGACGGCAGTGACAAGGCGTTGCTTCTGCCAATGGTGAGAAAAAATCAAAATTCATAACGCAACATGGGGAAGAGAAAGCAGGATCATATCATTGCAACATGTATATTATATATATATGTATATGACATATTATATTATAATGGTCGTAGAGTTGAGAAAATGAATTAGGGAGTTTTCTTTGGGGCTGTTACACTTTAAGACTTGTTATTTTCTCTATGAACTCTGTTGTTTTGTGTGATGTCATAAAGTGGCTATCGATTAATCAAATATATAATAATGTAATGGCTATAATGCTAGGGGTGTCTTACAGAAAGAGAGTTGATCTGCTCTAAACAAACAGACATATATCATAACCAAAATGCATAGTAAATATAAGCGGACAATCTAGAGTGAATATTTGATATACACAGATACAGATACAGCAGATATATACACACAGTTATAAGCACACATATCTTGTGTATATAGATCTATATGTGTGTATGGAAAATTTATGATCCGTCCAAATGCGATTCTCTGCGATCTTCTGGATGGATGTGGGCGATTCATAGTTTCTGGATGTGGATGTGTGCGTGTGAGTGTATGGGTGGATGTGGGTGGTGACTCCGAGAATTACTAACGTTGAACATCTCTCATCCAAATTGACCGACTGGTTCATATTTTATACGGACGACAAGCCGGCAAAATGTTCAACACATCCATAAATGTCATAAAATTCATAAATTCTCCTTCAAAATGTTCATTGTTCATTCTATTTCGGGTTTTTTCCTGAGGGGGAATGAAATGCGCCGATTTTCAGGGTAATAAAACACAGACATCGACGACCATCGTGGGTTGTGTGCTTCCATCGAGAGATATTTCACCGATTTCAAATAATGCTAATCGTGCTTATCACTCACAAATATATATATACATATACATATATATATATATATATATATGCGCGTTGCGAAAAGTGTGAGTTATGTTTCTGGTGGCAGCGATTATATATGTGTAAATATAGAGCAGTATATTATAAAATTAGAAACTGTCACAGATATTTTTTAAATTTGTATTAGGAGCTCATTAATATATTTATATATGTATTGGAAGAGCCTCCATAGTTGCATCTTTAATGTCGATTCATAAGATACACATTTGATTTTTTTATTTAGAGTTATAAAATGGTTTCAAAAGAAGTACATTTAAATGTAAACAAAAAAACTAAAACTAAATAATTCAATTTCAAAAGTAAAAAAATAATGGATATGGTAAAATTGTTAAACCTTATCAGCTCAGTAATAGAGAAAGTCAGAAGTTAATATGTGTGAAAAAGAACAAATTTTCCTCAGCTTTTCTTACTTTCCGTGTATTTGAATCGTCTATAATTTAATTCATAACTAATAAGGTTCTCAGTTATTTTATAAATTTTACTTATTTTACTTTAATTTTCCAATATTTACAGTTATACACTTATAATTTAAATTTCACAAGCCTGCAATTATAATTAGTAATTAATTTGACAAAGTATTCTAATACGAAAATATTGCAAATTATGCACAAGCTCATACAGAAAATAAATAAGGAATAAAGTAAATCAAGTTAAAAAATATAAAATATATAATTTGTTGTTTGTCAAATCAACCAAAATGTTCCGACGGGTTATGTGTAGATATTATTTATTTACTGTAATATAATGGATTGGCTTAAAGATATACCAATGTATATTGGTATGTTTGTGCTTATCGATAATACTTTATTGCGCCTCAGAACTCTACTGGCTGCCGATTAGATATCGATACTTCACTGATCGATACTTCACTGATCGATACTTTACTGATCTTTAGTGTCTCGATCTTTGACCGCTTCATGTGGGTATATCTCCCATACCAAATCCCACACATATTACTCATTTGCCAATCAATTTAATAAATTAGCAAAAGCGCAGCCTTTGCTAGATACTTAAGAATGATTCCAAAATGTAAATAGTAATTAGATATGTATACTATATAAAATCACATGTGTATATACATCTATAATATAGATGAGTAAATATATTGGTAAGATTGAAAAGTTGCGCTTCAGGTGTTGTAATATCTGGCGTGAAGTAGCGAGAGTTCCATTCAAAGTGCTAAAGGCATAATTCTTTCTGGCTGCGCTGGAACATCAACATTAACCTGTCGCACTGCATCATCATCAGCATCATTATCAGCGCCAGGACAGGGCAGAGTTACAGAACTAAACCCGAAACCCGAACATAAAACTAAGCCATTCGGAGAATGGGGTGCAGCGAGACGGGCCACTTTGATACTCCTCTACTTCCAAAACTGGAGAGCCATAAACAACAATGGCATTGTAGTGCACACAGCCATTTGATATTTATAAGGCTTCTTAATGAGGTGAGAAATGCTCTTGTGATACATGTATGTGTATGTGTGTGTGTATGTGTGTGAGTGTACTCATCCATTCAACCCGTTCGTCGCGTTCTGCGCCTTTCTGTCAATGCAAGAGAGACCGGGTTCGGGTCGGATCAGAGGAGAACTGAGGAGAACTTGGACCAACTATTATTAGAAACAGACCGAGACGAAATAAAACAAAACATCTTCAAAATCAAAGTGAGAAGAACTGGGAACGGAGAACTGAGAACGGAGAACTGAGTGTGGCACATTATTCATGAGTGCAACGACGCCGACGCCTGTCCCCCAACTAATAGAACCAATTTTGATTGTGATTCCGATTGAAGTCAAAACAAACAAAGTAGAATAATAATAATAGATCTTAAGTCTAATTATGAATCTTACTTCCTCTGCATATCTGCAACCTTCAGAAGCAATATTAAAAAGGCTTTTTATATTTTTATAATTCTCTTAAAATATTAATTAAATTAGCTGATGAAAAGTGGAAAAAAGTTTCTGGCTTTGGGAAATAATTTGCAAAAATACGAAACAAATTTATTAATTTTTTCTTAGTTTCGGCAATAGTTTCAAAAGTCTGCAAGAAGTAAGCCAAATCTTAGGGAAATAATAAATACAGTTATTTTATTTTGTTATTATATATTTAATTATTAGAAATATGCTTGCTGAATGAGTAAACAAAAATAAATGTAAGGGCTAAGCTATTTGCAGTGTAGATAGTTGGCTTTGGTTGTATAGATGACACTTGATTCCATGCAACGGTCAGGCGGCATGCAACGCGCCTGTTGATTACAATACAGGCATTCTCAACCCCTGATTTCCACCCTATCAAGAGGGGGTGATTTGTAACTACTCACATATGGGTTAACTGTAATCTTCACAAAGTACCAAGTACCAAGTACCGAGTACCGAGTACCGACACACGTTCCCTGCGAACGACCTACTTGCATTCAGTGCTTACTTCACTCATTACATTACATCACAGCACATTACATACATAATTGCAATCACGAGCGAATGGTTCCCAAAGCCCGGGATAATAACTAGATTGCCACAAAACTTGTAATACATTTATGTACTACACTCAGCGAATGGAAAGTATCTTTCCAATTTCAACTTTTCAAAACGGATTTCCCATTAATGGTGAATATTTCTGTGAACCAGAACAAAGCAGGACAATTTTATGTATTTTAATATATATATTATATATTAATATTTATTATTTTGATATTTATTATATTAATATTTATTTCATTTATTTATATTTTATTATTTGTTAATATTTATTTTTAAATCTATTTATTTATTCAATTCAGCTTTTTAGAAAATTAATTCTTATCAAGCAAAGTATTCCTGTAAATTGATTGAGTATATTTGGAAATGATTTCTAAGAACCAGCAATCTTATAGTAGTCACATAGTTTATTTCTCAGTGTATATATATTGACGTGTGTATTTATGAAGCAGCGCCCCACAGAATAATGCGACGCATGCAAAAAGTTTTGATTACTGAGCGGCAGCGCCACAAGGATTAAGGCTGCGATGCTTCAGATGCTGCAAGTGGCAAGTGGCAAGTAGCAAGTAGCAAGTAGCAAGTAGCAAGTGGCCTGTGGCAAGTGGCCAGTGTCAGTGTGGCAATAGCCGGTTAATTGCCATCCACCAAACCAACCCAATCCAACCCAATGCAACCCAATCCAACCCGTGGCAAAAGCCACTTCCGGCAACAGGCCGAAAGAGAAGCTCGTCTCCAGCCTCAGGCATTGCCTTAATTGGTCGTAATTTTCAAACGGCAATGTCAAAATTTGTATTAGTAGTTAAGGGATGCGAGGGGAGGAGGTGGAGGGGTTAGGCGATTGCGATTGCGAGTGCGTAGTTAATGACTCCTAAAATGGTAAATAAATCTGTGGCAAATCGAGTAGCTCGCCTGCACTTATCTATGTACATACGTGCAACACTGTGACACAGCCAGCATGGCATGTGGCACTTGCAACCGCAAATAGGCTACACATTTTGGCATCCCCCCATTAATTGGTACACGCCGAGCAGAGGAACGCAGAAGTAAATGTTAATCCGACAATTGACTGACAACTGACAATAAATAATATAAAATATAAATAATTAGGAGAAATAAAGGAGGCATGAGATAAATGCGACTGCAGCACGCATTCTGGCACGCATTCCCCCTTGAAAGCGAGTTTTGGCTTTGCTCGAAACTTATTCTTCCCAAAAATCGATAAGCATTTTTTTGTATTGAAAATAAATAATACAAAAACATAAATAAATAGATCAAAAACATTCTGGAACTAACTACTGAGCAACATATATATATAGTAAAGATCGAAATAAGACTAATAAATACAGATGATTGAGCTGCAGAATACATTCCGGAATACATTCCAGAAGTAAGGTCTTGGCTTAAACTCTTCTCAGGTCTCACTTGCCCATCTGCTTGGGGGAACCCCGCTCGTATTCACAATTGACTTTCTCTTTTTAATTTTATATATTTGAAAATTGAATCACAATTTTTGATTTATAAAACCATTTTTACAATTTGTGGTTGACAGTAAATATAGCGCGAATTTCGACTGGGATTTCATTCATTAGTTTAAGAATAAAAGTAAGCGAAGAGTGAATATGCATGAGAATTGTCCTGCTAAACTCACCACCTTATTTTGTTCAGTGTGTGTCATGTCAGTGTATAATTTGTGACGTTTGTTCTCCGTGTATATGAAAGATCAGATGGCGATGCTTTTATTGTTGTCGACGGTGTCTAGCGAGGAGGAGGAGCAGGAGGAGGGGCGGGGCAGGGCAGGGGATCGTTTTATTTTATTTTTGCTGGGGCTTTTCTTCAAGCATATCTGGCTTTGGGCGGTATTTGTCAAATATCTGTGAGTTTTTATAAATTATTTCTTTTGGGGAAATCATAAATGTTATATTTAGACATGAACAATATTTATAGTGGCATTATTCTGACAGACTCACGCGCATGGGAATCAAGCGCCCGAATCGAAGGGGAATCGTGGATATCTGGGGGGTGGGAAGGGGGGTGAGTGGGGGTGTGTGTAAATATTATAATGAATCTGTGTAAGGAAAATTGAACTTCAGTTTCCAGTCGTGTGCCGCAGCTGACAGATTACAATTTAAACACGTGGATTACATTTGGGGGCCAAGTCGTGGAGTAACAGTAAAAACAACAAAAAGAAGAAAAAAAAACCAAAACCATAAATAAAATAAAAACAATTCCCAAGCAATTAATGTTGACATGGAGGCTGGGAAGCTGCCAGTTGTGGCACCTGTTCAACAACATTCCAGAAAGGGGAGATTTCTGCCTCGGGTTGCAGCTCCCATTTCCCATTTCCCAATTTCCCCAATTTTCCACAGTTCAAAATTTTCGTTTTCTGGCAAAAATGTAGCTTCAGTGGCAAAAGTAAAAGTAACAATTGGAACCCAAACCTACCCAGCCACAATCCACCAATCCACCAATCCACCAATCCACCCATCCACCCATCCAAGCCCAACCACCGCTGTCCCATTCAAAAATGATTAGACATTTATTGTTGTGCCAGAGGTTATGGATGAAGATTGATGATGTCTATTGACGATCGCTATTATCCATATCACTGCCGGAACAGAGCAGAGCAGAACGAGGAGAGCCGAGCTGGACAATCACACGTGCTGAAACACACACCTACACTCCAGGGCACTGTTTACTCCACTTGTTCCATGTCGACGCAGGCAAATGAGAAAATCGACAAAAAATATAAATTAATATTTTGAAATTATTTATTTAATGTGGACAGTTTTTAACAGGTTGCAAATTAGACGAACTTAAAATTGAAGATGCGAATAAATGACATCAAATGAAGAGCGAGAAATTAAATGCAAAATTTCAAATGCTAAATTCTCAAATATGTATTTTTCAACAATTTTGTATTATTTTCTTAACATTTTTTACATATACATTATTTTATTTTTTATTTTTGGCAGTTAAACTTAAAATAGTAATAAATAAAGGCGAATAGAAGAGGAGCATAAATTGTAGAAATAAAATATTTATATGCCCTTGAGTGTATGTACACACTTGTAAGAGAGAGAGAGAGAGAGGGATAGTCAGAGAGGAAACAAGTGCAAGTCTATCTATGTATCTTCCTAGGGGAGAGTTGGGGATTGTTGCCATAATTTGTGTGTCCATTGTTTGATGTGGCACAAAGCTGCTGCTGCTGCTGCTGCTGCTGTTGCACAGAGTTGACATTGGGCGCTACTTTGGCAACAACATAATAGAACATTACACAAAACACAAGCGACAATGAACTTCTAATTTGAATGCTATTTTATGCTTTGTTGTGCCCAGATTTAATCATCTCCTACCAAGAACGCCTGGACTCGTTTCCCATCATTAGAGTTGCCATTGTTTTCGCATATGAATGGGGACAGGCTCAAGTTCGGTTCTCCTTCTCCTTCTCTTTCTCTTCGCTCCCAAGGGGGGTGGACAAATTTACAGGACGAAAACGAGAGCGAGAACGAGAAATGGATGTAGGATTTTGGGCATTTTCATACCCTGAACCCATTGAAAATGTGTAAGAAGGGTGTCTTGGTTTTGTGCAAGTGTATGTAACGGGCAGGAGGAAGCAGCTACGAGCGCACAAAGAATATATATTCTTGATCAAGGTCAACAGTCGAGTCGATGTAGCCATGTCCGTCTGTCCGTTTGTCTGTCCATCTGTCTGTATGACCACAGAGAATATAGATTTACGGATTCCATTTCTGGAATTTCCGATTCCAATTTCGATTCCGATTCGATTTCCGATAGCAACAAATGACACAATATTAAAGCAGAATCTTCTAGTTTCAATATCCAAAGGCATTTGATCAACTTTTCATTTGACTCTATCAAGATCGGATAAGCTAGAGTCGAAAGTTGATTCCCATATTGTAAGTATGTACGAGCGCATATGTGGGAAAGAGATGGCACTATAATCGACGCGACCTACATGTATATGCACGTGGTTGTAGCCAGCCTTAGTTTTTTTTAGTCTGTAGTCCCTCGAGGTGCCATGAGGAAGGAGTGCACTTGAAGACCTTCCCTCATTTGGGAAGGGAAGCTTGCCAATAGAACTAGAATATGTTTGGCAGCTGGATTCAGGGTATTTCGTAGTCGGGCTCACTCGACTTACTTGTTCTGTTTCAGCTTTGCTTCATTGCTTAGGCTTTTGTCTTTTTTGTCGCAAAAACCATCATCATAATTTGTACAAATCATGTTTTCAATTCAAATTTCAATTTCCCCAATTTGTGCGCGAATTTCCTAACCGGGAACAAAACTCCCTCCTCCTTACGAAATCTCCCAACTGACGATATGTGGCTGCCTCGTGCGTGTCCCGTCAACGTCAGCGTGAAACGTGAAATAACTTGTAATTGAATTGACGCCAGGACACACACAGGACACAGGACACAGGATGCACAATGCAGCAGCAAGTTCGAATTGAAGTCGGAGTCGGAGTCTGAGTCGGAGTTGGGAGTCGAGAAAAATCATGTAAGGAAAGAAAAACAATTACCTCGAACACACTGGGCGGTCCGGAACCATAACAATACCGGTACAGGTACTGGAAGGAAGGCCCTCTACACACCCTCTCAAGTCTAGCAATGGCAGTCCTACAGTAAAAAAAAATAAACGCCCTGAAACAAAGATCAGTTTATTATTCAGTATTTTACTATATGTATTTGTTTAGTTATTCCTAAATCATTATTATTATTTCTAGTTCTAAGTCCAACAACCAGCGGTTGTTCTTCTTCTTTTCTAAATTACACTTTGTTATTATTATAATATTTATTTACTCCAAATTTATTATTTGAATATTTTTCAATTCGAGTTTGTCTCTTTCCCAGTCAGCCAGTTTGTCTTGTATCCAGTTGGAATTATTCCAAAATTTTTCAAAAAATATGTCTAATTATCCAGCTTGTTGTTTTCGAAGTGAACATGGCGTTCTTAGCATAACTCTTTGTTTTCTGTTTTATCATTAAACATGAGCATTTTGGTAATTCGCATAGAGAAAACACTTTCCAATAAAATTATTATTATTAGTTGTCGAGAGTTAATTTGATTGCTTTTTGCAGTTTTCTTGATTTAAAAATTGGTTTTTTCCAATCACAAACAACTTTTCTAAAAAATTATTGAAAAATTCTTTCTAATTTAAATACATTTTTTAGGTATACATAGAAGTTATCAAAATGTATTCGAGTTATCAAGGCGATTTTCTAAATTTTGCTGAGTGTATTATTGTGCCTGCAACAGTTTGACGCAGCTTCACACAGATCAAATATCGCGACTTTTGCCGTCGACCTTTGCACTTGACATTGGCCGCTCGGCGGGTGGGCTCTGGCTCCGGCTCCGGCTCCGGCTACGGGTACGGGTACGGGTCCGTCGCCGGGTCCGGTTTGGAGTTTGGAGTGGGCATCATAATTAGAATAAAGCCAACGTCGAGTGGCACAATGGTGTGGCATCATCGTCGTCGACATTCTTGCTGCATGCCGTGCGTGCCACCCCCATTTGCAAAGAAAGTCTTTTCGCTTTTTCTGCCTACGTGCAGCATGCCCCGCAGCACGTGCTGCAAGCATGTCGGCCACTCAATTACACACTTGCAGCTCTCAATAGGTGCAAAATAAATATATATATATATATAGCAAAAAACAAAAAACAAAAAACAAAAAACATTTCAGAATTGATACGCGCATTATTTTTGAACACATTTTGTATTCAAGGCCTCAACAAAAATCAATATTTCACACACATATTGCAAATGTATTCGAGCTACACAATATAATAATATAATAATAGAAGTCGGATATTAACTGAGCTACATTTAGGCACACTTAGGCATACGTGTACTTACATTAATTAGTATTGGACTATTTAATATTTAATATTTAATTACCCCAAAGGTTTATTGGTTTCATTGTTTGAATTCGAACTCCTCATTGGAATAATTTCCAATGTAGTTTTGCATTATTCAACTTGTTTTTGATTCAAATCAATAGTCAAACACCATTTTTCGAACATGCTCAGATTAGACTTACGGATACTCATTTATCCGAACCTTTTCCACACTATCCGGTCTTAATGTCAGCCTTCCATTATTTATCTTACATTGGGACTCTCTCGACTTAATTGTACTGCTACTTTCAGTCATAAGACCAGCACTCAAATCAAAATAAAATAGCAAGAAAGGAAAATGGAAAATCCCACTGAATTGCACAAGTGTTGTTCACACACACACGCACACACACACACACGCACACACACACACACACACACAATAAACAATGAGTTTTTGCGTGCTTTCAAATTAGAGAATAACTGAATAAAGCACAAGCAAAAAAGGCTTTAAGCGGAGCAAAGATCTAGACTCGTGGATACCCTGTACTGTTGTTTGATTTGACTTTGCTTGTTTTTCTGTATGAATATTTGAATGATTCTTTTAAGCGATTGATGAATGTATTTAAACAAACAGAATAATTATTAGACTATTATTTATCCTTAATAATCATGCTGACAAAATACATTTCTATATACTTATATCTATGTGAACGCAGCCTCCTCTCTGCTTGAGCCTATAACACCCATTTCCCTTATTCTTCAATCGGCCAGGGTACCAAAGAGAACAACAACAACAACGAGCGAAAACTGAAAAGGCTAAAGCAAATTACAAAAAAAAACATCTGAAAAATGCACAAAAAGTACAGCAGCATTTATTATAATTGAGTTGGACTCATTTGAATTTCACGCCACTTTGAGCCTCAATGGAAATACAAATCTGAATAATCAGTTTTGCATTACATTTTATTATATTTCATTTGTACTACATATTTGATGTTCTCCGCTCAACTCAGCTGCAGGGATGGAGTTTTCACTCTCTCCCTTCTCTCCCTTCTCTCTCTTCTCTCTCTGTTCTCTTCCTTTGTATCGAAAGCATTTAAAATGAAATCTTTTCAATTGAGCCTTGATAATACAATCATAAGCATATGCTGTGGATTATATCTGATTACAGAGTATCTAGAGTGAGGAAGCCTTGTTGAGCAGACTCAAACAGGGCATGTTTTCACAGCTTTGACAAAGTTCAAGTAAATAGTTAAAATATGGTTAAATAAGCAGGAGAATTATATTCAAGTGTAAGTAATCGATAGTCAAAATAAGAAGTAAAAAAAGATCAAAAAATTAAAGTTAAATAGTAAATTAACAACTAAATAATCTAAACTAAAATGAAAGTTGTGATTGGGGGAAGTTTTCCTCACTTTGCCCAACTGCAAAGTAATATTTTCAGATATGGGAAGTATTGGGCATAGCCATAAAATGATTAACAAAACTAAATGAAAGTCTGTAAGTATTTGTTCATTTTATTTAATTACTAATTAAAGTTCATTCGAACAAATTATTTATCGTTCTTGGCTTGGCCTGGCTCCCACATAATAGTCTTCCAAAAAATATATATGATTTAACGGGTGTTTTAAGTACTTATTTAATATATTAAAAATGATTAGTCTAATTACTAAAATGATGACAAACAAAACTTAAGGCATAAAGTATTCAAGTATTTATTTATTTCATATTTATTATCTGTAAATTAAGTGAAAGTGAAAGTAAATGAAAACTATATAGGATATATATCGTATATATTCCGTAAAGCCTTTTTGGTTAGCATAACGATTTAAATACATCTGGCAAACTTGACATTATTATTGTGTGGAGGCGGGGAGTGGGGCGATGTTCTTTTGCCCCACTCAAGCATTCAACTTGTGGCATGAAAGCAAATGAGACTGCCAATGAATGATGACGAATTTGTTAAGCAACAAAGGCAAACTCATTAAAATTGAAACGGAAAGACACCCCTGTGTGGCTGCCACTGATGTTGTGGCAAGTAGCAAATGGCAAGGAGATGAGGAGGGTGGGAGGGTTGGCGGGTGGAGAGGCAGCACTTTGTATTTTGCTTCAGGGATTAATCGCATTATCTGCCTAAGCGATCTACGATATGTTCTGCATTTTTGTTTAACAGATTTTTGAATAAAATAAAAAATAAAAAGGATCACAATGAGGGGCGACAGGCAACGTTTTGTGGCAAGAGCTAAAGGCTCAAAGGCACAAGAGACACAAAATACCAATAATAATAACAGCAGGCAAATATCAAATAAAATAATTAAGAGTGCAGTAGTCAGGTGAGCCCAAATAGAAAATACCCTGTAATAAATATCATTGAAAATAATTGAAAATAAAATTAATACATAAAATAATATAAGGATATATGTAAATATGATAATATATATAAATACAATTCAAATCCTGAAAATATTTCTTAAATTGTTTTTGTTTATTGAATTTAATCAATTTTTGACTTTTTGTATGTGGATTTTCATCCATCGATTATCGACTATCGATTAGTTCACACTTAATAAATAAAGTAAAACAATTGAATTAATAATTGGAAGTATTTTTTATTTCTTAAAACCCCGTTAGGGTACAGTCAGCATCACAGCCACCGTGGCAGTCACAGTACAGCAATGGGGTACAGTCACCACAATAACAAACAAAAACAACAACAACAAACAAAAGGTAACAATGCCACAATTATTTCACAAAAATATTGATGAGGTATTTTTTGTGCCGTGGCAAAGAAAAACTTTTGACAGCTCAGCAACCACCCCGCTGGCTCGCCCACCCCCTGATACCCCACACAATGGTGGGGGGTGTGGGTGGTGTGGGTGGTGTTGCCACGAGTAAGTCAATGAAGCGATGACACAGCGTGTCATCGGTGTAATTTGCAGCCTTGTGGCAGCCACAAGCCACAGTGCCACCTTTCAACGGATTTGTGCCACATCCTTGGGGATTGTTTTTGGATTGTCGAATTGTCGAATTGTTGGATTGTTGTTGGTTTTTGTGGGCAACAGTTGTTGGCATTCTTCGCCGCTTTGGGCGACAGTCGCGTGACAGTGGCATTAGACATTGGAAGCGGCCAATTGGGAATCCTAAGCATCAACAACAACAACAACAACAACAACTAAAAACGCTGCTTCTTCTCAAGCCATCGATGCAGTCGCGCAAGCGAAGCCGGTTGCGGTAGTGTTGCCTAGTGCGTAGCCAGCTGTGCCTGTTGTACTACACTCAAACAAAAAATACAACAGTAAATTTACTATGTCCTGAAAAATAATACGAATAATGTCAGATTTATTTGGATTAAAATGTTCTCCATTCGATTTTGTTTTATATATTATTTATTTAGTTTAGCTTAGCTTTTATCTGCTATTCTGAAAATAGCTCTTACTAAGAAAAAACGATCCAAACTTTAGAGAGGTGTACTCAAATTTTGTTGGACTTACAAGTAATTTCCTTATATTTGATATTTAAGGAAGAAAGTCCTTAATTTGATTTTTCATAAATGTTTTCTGTTGCTAGAAAACATAACCCTCATTTAAAGTTTACAAATGTCCTTGGCCATTTTCTAACTTTAAGGGTGCCTTTTTTTCGGCTAGTGTAGCCCTTACTTGAGTGAGTGCGTGTCCTTCGGCTTATCTACTTATTTGCCTCCGTATCCCATGAATGGATATGCGGAGTGCCAATGAATCTTAATAGCATTCGCAGCAACATTTTCGGCGGTTGCCAATTTGACGATGCTGACAACTTGATAACGATCCGTCTTCGTCTTCGTCTTCGTCTTCCCCTCCCCTTATTTTGAACCGCCGCACCCTCTTCAAACAGCAAAATAAGTTATGGGCTTATAATAGGTAATAACACATATGTAGTTGCAGGACGTTGGGAAGTCCAAAATCTGTCATCTTTTTGACTATAATATATTAAAAGAGTACTACTTACAAGGTACTCACCAGGTACTGTTCTTATAGGTTGCTTCCCCTTCTCCTCTCTGCCAGAAAACCACAGCTTGTAAATGCAACAAATGGCTGCTGTTTTCCATAAGGAGACATTTCAAATTTGAATTCAAATCAATGTTTTATAAACATTTAACAGATTTTTAAATGTTTCCAATCAAAATTGTATTTGAAAAAAAATATACGTATGTAATTGAATTATTCTTTTTATTTTTGAAAACCTTTTTGAAAGTTGACGACTGTTTTCAGTTCAAGTTAAATAAATGAATAAATACAAATTAATTTTCGATATTCAATCAAGTCCTTTATATAATAAGAGCCTTTAAGAAACTACCTTTAGAGTAGGCTAGTGCTGTCGCTGGTGCAGGGTTGCCGCAGAGCCACAGAGTCAACCCTGGGCGTGCTGACCTTACTTAAGGGTAAGCCCAAATCATTTGTATAAATAATGCGCTTCGGTTTCTCGATTATTTATTTATGCGTGCGACGCTCCACGAAACGAAAGCACATCAATAAACGTAAAACAAAATAATAATAACAAGGATAATAACAATAAAAAGAAAGAAAGAAACGAAACGAAACGAAACAGACCGACACTTAGGTCCTAAAAAAGAACAGACCCAGGACCAGGACAATTTCCGGACAACTCTTTGGCAATTTTGCAACCCCCGGCAAAAAAGAGCCGTGTATGATTCATGACTTGAGGTCGTCAAAAGGACACGAATGTGTTCGTCTAAAGGACTTGGATGCTGCGGCAGGTGGGAGGAAAGGTGTAAGGGGACTTGGGAGGAGAGCTGCATTTAGTAGCAAGTATTTAAATGTGTGCTTGTGTGTGAAACCCTGAAGCGAAATCGAGCTGTAATAATATTATATGATATCAAAAACTTTTCCAATATTAAGATTGTTTTCCTTTTAATTTTTCCTCATTTCTTAATCATATTATTAATTTTTTAATTTTTCTATATTATATTTATATATATACATTTATATCTTCTTTATGCTGATATTACTCAACATTGAATAAATAAAAGTAAAATAAATAATTTATTATAATATATTAAAAGAATATAATAATTATATAATGAGAAAATAGAATAATACCATAAAATATTAATAAATTTAAACAATTTAAATGCAATGCATACTATAATAATATTAATAAAATAGAAGAATAGAATAATAATGATGTAGTAATATTAATAAATAAATAATAAGTCGGGAAATGCACACAATAATAATAAGTAATAGAATAATTGAATAAGAAGAAGTTAACGAAATAATAAAAATACTAAAAATTAAATGATAATTATGATGAGAGGATGTTGAATATTATATTTTCAAATCAAGTCAGAGTCCCAAATAAAAGTGGATGTAGGGTGTTTGTTAGTCCTGCAAACTCAACTCTAGAGCACTCTGCTGTGCGTGTGTGTGTGTGTGTGCGTGTGCGTGTGTGTGTGTGTGTGTGTGTTTGCATAACGACAATTTTACTTGTTTATCTAGATGAGACACACGTCAATATGCAGCTTTCAGCTTCCACGGTGCGAACAACATTGGGGAGCAATTTGCGCCTCGTCTTGCTGTGGCCCACACCCTCCACTCAGTTGTCAATGAATATGAAATGAGTGTGTCTCCAGCATCAACATCAACATCAACATCAACATCAACATCAGCATCAGCATCAGCATCTGTAAATTTACTGCGCTTCTCTATCATTTCAACTCAACTCGACTCGACTCGACTCGACTCAATTTATGTGGCAACAACAAACAAAGCAACGCCACAACAAAGGCGTTGAATGTTTCTGCAACACACACACACATTTATGTATATGTATGTGTATCTGAACTGCAGTGCTGTGTTTGAATGTCCACTTCAAATCTGGTTATTGTGTTGCATTTCGTTGCGCTAATGAGGTGCTTGCTGGTTCTTACTTTTTGCTTGGCTTGTGCTATTTCTCTGCGAATACCCTGTAATTTATGAAGTGCACTGCAAGGGTATGCTCCGTTTTGAGTCTGTAAGGTGGCACACAAATCAAACTTATTTTCATCTGTGTTGGTCATAAAAATGCTGTTAATATTCATGCTTCACCAGCTGACAAATATGAACAAAACTTGGAGATTATTTTCAATATTTTTAGTTCTTTCAATTCAATCATTATTCTGTATATTTACCATCCATTAAGTATGTTGGGAGTGTCGGATATTCGCTATGAGTAAGTATTAAGATCATGTAACTTAAATATTCATTTTACAAGCTACAATCTATGGGGTTATTTTAGATATTTTAATCAATTGTTTTCCTATTCAATTCAAGATATATAAAAATTAGACGATCAGCTGTTTGATCTGAATTAAATCCATCGCTTATTTTGCCATTTTCCAATGAAGTCGCTATATGCTAAGAATGTGAATGTGGCATGGAAACTGGATATTAAACATATTACTGTGGATGTCCATAAAATACTGATTTATCCATGCGTAAAAAGGAATAATCTAAAATAATTCTAGAGCGTTCTGATTTTTGATTAAGAATCCTTTAAATATATAAATTCAATTTCTTCATGCTGGAGAGGGTTTCAAAGATATGTTTAGAAAGTATAAGTAATAGTGAGAAACCCTTATAATTAGACATATTTATTGTGAATTTCAGCAAACTTCAAACTGGCATTAAGAAACGAAATCCGCTGGTTTTTATTTATTTATTTGATTGATGTCAGTTAAGGACAATCGGCAAGAACAGGCTTAGGATACTCGCCGGGCTATTGACAGGACATTGCAGACTAAGAAGTCACCTAACTAAATTAGCTGCTTATAGCAGCGAGGTATGCAGGTTTTGTGGAAGCGAGGAGGAATCCCCAATCCTCAACATCCTAGCAGAATGGGTCGCCTTTGCTAGGAAAAGATGCAGAATCCTAGGGATGCATGTTATGAAATCTCAGGACATAGAAGCACTCATCTCAACAAAGATTCTAGTATTTGTGCTGGAGCTGGGGTTGATAGAGGAGGCATAGGCTCAGAAGGGGCACAATAGACATTAGCAGTGACGGTCGCAGGGAGGGTTCCTCAATTTATAATCTAAGGACAATCAACACAAACAAATACAAAAAGTACACAAATAGATTAAATTTAATTAAAAATACAATTTAAATTTAATTTTAATTAAAACTAAAATTAAACGAGAAATATTTATAAGATATAGAAAGGCAACCCTGAACTTTAAAAATATACTTTCTGCAATAAATAATAATAATCTTTGTTAAAGGATGATTCAAATTTCAGTGCGAACAATTTTTGACGAGTTCAAAACTGTGTAAAACAAACCTCGGCACTAATAAACTGATAATAATAATGATTAAGATGATGATGAAGATGTTCTCGCCGGAATTGCGGACAATTGGTATTGAACTAACCTTACCCCCGCGCCCAAAGGCGAAAACAAACTGAGAGGGGAAAGAGGGGAGCAGGATCTTTGTCATTGTTGTGAGCAGCAGAGTTAATCAATTAAATAGCTTTGATGTTGCCTGGCAATGCTAACGTGATCTCTCTCCGGCTCTCTCTCTCGTTCTCACACCCTCTCTCGTTCTAACTCGTTAGTTGGCATAGGCAAATGAAGTCCGATTTAATAATGAAAACAAACAAGCAAAATTCGTGCATCTGCATATATGTGTGTGTGTGTGTGTGTGCGAGTGTATGATCTACTGGCGCCCGGCTAAGTAAACGAAATAGAAACAAATAACCAAAGACAACAAAAAGTAAAAAAAAAAACAAAACAAAACAGCAGCAGACGGCGAGGCACGCAAGACAAACACACAAAATGAAAATAACGGAATAAAACAATCAGCAAATTGTCCTTTGATCTTTTTCGCCCCCTCTCGCTTACTCCAGCTTGTTGTTTTTGCTTTTGCTTTTGATGCCATAACCGAAATTAACAAGTTAAACAAATAAAGCGAATTCAAATCACATATATTTAATTTGCTTTGGGTGCCCCCAAAATAAACACGCCTTTAATCAATACACTAAACAAAAGTCGGACACAAAAAATGTCCCACCCTTTAATTTCCCTGGGGGTGGGTGCGGTTTGTCGCTTGTTCTTAAATAACAGTTAGCACTGTTTTCACGGCAGTATTGCTTGTTTTATTTGCTGACTTTATGCGTGTGAGTAAAGTTCCAAGTACTTGTCGCTGCTGAATTAATTTGTTGTGTGGAATTTGAATGGTGCGCTAAAGCGATATGACAGCATTTACGATTGGGACCCATCGGGAATCAGCATCGCAAAACTAAGCGTTACATTTTGCTGAACTATAAACTATAATAAGATGCAATTGTTGTTTATTTGAATTAATTGCATGTATATTCAAATAAAATTCGATATCAAATTTATTTTAAACAGATTACATATTTTTATAAGATTTAATCGTAATATTTTTAGTGCCTAATTTAGTGTAGACTTGAGTGGCAGATTTTAAGGCCGCTTTCCTTTTGCATATAACATAACACAGAAACATAAATTAAATAAAATGTATAAAATTAAATTCTATTTTTATATTTATTATCACCCACACCTCAAACGCAAGTTGCTGTAAAACTCACTTATTATCTCTGACTCAGTTTCTGTTTCTGACTCTAGCCTGTAATTAAATCTGCTCATCCGTCAGGAAAATGAGGAAAATCAAGGCGAGAAGCAGGCCAAGATAAGAGACTCTCTTTCCCCCCTTTTCACTCTTTCCCTTTTTGTCAACTGTCCGTCGATGATTTGTCTGGGTTAAGTCATAATTGCTTCCAATGATTTGCCCGCATCCCAATAAGCACACATATTAATCTGGAAATAATTCTAATAATTTCCACGCATTTTTATTTAGTTTTCATTTTCCATTTTTTCATTTACACTTTAAAGTTTTTTCTGAAATCATCATATATCATTTAAGTTTTATGGTGTACAATTTTATTTGTAGGTTTAATTTTTATTTTGCTTATTAATTCATTTATTTTAATTTTTTTATTTTATTTTGCAACAATTTGCCTCTGTTTTTTTTATTTTATTGCTTTTATAATTGCTTTCATTTCCGTTTTTTACCGTTATTCATATTTAAATATGTATATAGATGTATGTATATATTTGTAGCTAACTGCATTAGAATGCAACACACACACTCAATCACATATACAAACATATACCGTTTGCTAAATGGCGACGGTATTGCCAACAACTTTAGAAAACTGTCCTACACACATATGAACACACTTACCCACACATACACACCGATATACAAATGTACCTCTTTTATTATAAAGTAAATACGTAGTAGGTACATATGTATGTACGTAAGCGTTTGTGGCTGCATGTGTGTGGTGTGTGTGTTTGTGTGTTGTGTGTGTGTGTTTGTGTGTTGTGTGTAGATTTCTAGTTAAGCGTCAACCAACCGAAACGCACAATGGCAAAAATAATTGACGAGACAATTGGCTGGAGACAAACCAGCGAAGTCGACGCTGGCGTCGCTGCTTTCTGCTAGCTAGGGTTGCCAGCTGTATATATACAAAGAAAAAAGTGGGAGGAGCTTACAGCGCTGCTTTTCTTTGCTACGTATTGTATTACACAATAAGCTTTGTGTGCGATGCTGATGTCGACGCCGACGCTGACGTTTCTATTGATTTTTGAAACAACGGCGAAGCTTTTGTTTTTTTTTCTGAAGCTGCCAGCCAACCACAAAAGAGAGAGTGCGAGTGAGACAGAGCGCTAGATTGCAACAATGTGTGCGCAATGTGAACAATTGAAAAATAAAAGAAGAAGAAAAATTGAAGAACGCCCCTCGTCGTGTACCATTGTGTGAGCGAGCGAAAGAGCAGCACACGCCTTTTCTTTGCGGCTCTCTCGCTCTCTCTGCAACCCTTACAATCGCTCTCTCTCTCTCTCTCTCTCTCCCTCTCTATGCGCATACATTTTATTTACATATGTTTATTTCTTACATTTGCATTTTACATGCTCTGTTAAATAACATTTGATAATGGATTAAATGCAGTTCGCATGTGCTGACGTCACAACGATTATTGCTTGCGCTCTTTTAATTCGCTCGCCTTCACTCTCTTTGCTTCTCCTCCATTCCTCCATTCATATACTCATGCTCGCTTTCGCTCTCTTTTTCCTTACACACCTTCGCACTCTCGCTTGCTTCGCTCTCTTTACCTCCCCCTCTCCAACCCACACATCTCCCACGCTCATCATTTACTCACTCACTCACTCACTCACTCGCTCTCTCCCTCTCGCTCTCTCTAACGCTTTTGACCTGCGCAGCTTGGAAAAAAAACAATAGCTGTATTATTTCCAACAGCAGCCAGCAGCCGGATTTTCACATGGCCGACCTCGTCGTCGGCATCAGTTCGTTGCGATGTGTCGGTGCTAACGGTAAAAACGAGCACGAACACGATTGCGAGTGCGAGGCGAAGGCAAAGGTAACAAATAACGAACAACAACATAGCGTCAACGTAATATTTTTGGCTTGCGCAGCAGTAGCGCTGCTACTGCTGTTTCTCCTTCTTTGCTAGCTTTTTTGTTGTGTGCGGAAAACAAAAGCAGCTTCAGCAATACCGTAACGGAACGATACGTAACGTAACTCAACTGTTTTCAGCCAATCAGGCGAAGTCGTCCGCAAGTCGTGCATACAATTGACGACTGTTTCACACACACACGTACATATGTGTGTATGTGTTTTGTCTCAGTCATTGCAGTTGTCTGCCAGAATGGAGTACGAACCGCGCATCGTTTACGTTACGCAGGAGTTTAACCGTTATTGAGATTTTACTATGCAAGTGCAAAGCAAAAAGTGACTCGAAAAAAGCCAAAGATAAAAATAATTAAAATCGTTTGTGCAACAAGTTATTGAAGTATATATATATATATATATATATATATATTTATGTATGTATATTTATAATTTACTACAATTTTTAAGAAGACTTCTTAAAAAAATACAAATTTTAAGTGCAAAATTAAATTTAAATTCAATTTTAAAATAGAATTCTAATTTAAGTTTAAAAAAATATATATCTATTTATGTGATTGTAAGTGTACGATAAACATATCTTTATTGGTATTTAAACCTTCAGAATTAATGATTAACTATTTAAATGATTTCTTACAATAAGTGAATTGAATTTGAATTGAACACAAGAGAGAACATTGCAGTCGGGCGTAACCGACTGCGAACTATTTTGATACCAAAAGTATTCCAGCGGATAACAAGTAGCAAAGAACAGGGTGGATGTAGCCAAGATATATTGCCCAAGTTTGCTTTTCCTTCCAATTTTGATAACTGTAGCTTTTAAACTGCGGGAGATATAGACTTCCGGGAATTTTGGAGGCGGGAGTGTGCGTGATCAAACAGTTTTTCATCTTAGTAATATCTACCTTCAAGTTGGGTAACTATAGCTCATAAGTTGAGGGAGATATAGGCCTTTATTGTCTTTGGGGGCGGGAGTGTGCATGGTCCATCACTTTTTTTCTTCGCATATTTCAAGATACCAGCGAAATACCTTTCAAATTTTGTTTGTTGCTTTTAAATTGTGTGAGATATATGGTCTTATCGATTTACACCAACATATGTAACGTTTTGGGCGGCCGGAGTGGGCGTGCCACCCAATTTCTGATTGAGCTCTTAGGGGAGTAACAGTAACATACTTTCAAAATTTGGTGCCTCTGGCTTACAAATATCGGCATTGGTGAATATGGGCGCAGGTGTGGGCGTGGCCATAAACATTTGTTATCGGTTGTTAAAGGCGGCCACTAGTAATATATCTACCAAACGGCTGTAACTTAAAAACTGTGAAAGATATTGCCAAAAAAAATTAAAAATTTTAGGGTCGGGGGCCTGTGGGTGTCGGAGGTGGGTGTGGCATGTCCCAATCTTTGAAGGACATCGCCAACAATCTACCAACCCAATTTTGTGAATGTAAAATTGTGGGAGATGTGTCGCCTTATCGATTTGCGAATATCGATTTTATCGATTTCCTAGCCACCAAATGGACGTAGCACTCAAATTTTAACACCTTGACGCGGGCTCAGTTTCAAGTTCCAAGTCTCTATCTCCAAGTGTGTAGAAAAGGTGTCGCTCATAGAGACGGACAGACAGGTAAACAGCATGACGGAGTCAAAGTATGAAAAGAAGAGTATAAAATATATGTGTATTATTTATCCATTTACTATATGTGCACTTAAAAGAGTATATAATTTTTAAAATGTTTTTCTTAGAAAAATTATAAAAACAAAATAAAGCATATAATAAATCTGTATGAATTCAAATTTAAAATGTTCCAACATTTATTGCGAGGATTGGGCATAAGTATTTGATAAACTATAAAATAATAATAAAAAGGTTCAAGGAAAATTGAAAAACAAATATTTAAAAATTGTTTAATTAAGTTGTGCAAGTTTGTAAACAAAAAAAAACAAAGGGAAGCAATTCCGAGCATAAACTTTTCTCCTGGAATACGGTTAATCCATTATGCATACAATTGTGCTTTTCGTCTAACCAAATCAGATTTCTTTATTGCAATCCACAAGAACCCAATAGTGTGTGCGTGCGAAAGAGACAAAAATAAGACGTAACCACTTAGCAGACAATGCAATTATTGTATGAACTCTTACGTTCGATATGATCATCAGCCTGGCTTGCAATACAATCTTTATTGCACATACACATACACATGCACATACGCATACACATACTCATACACAAGCAAGCAGAAATGTTCGATGGCCAGGCAAATTACATGCTAGGCAACGACTAACCGATCGAACTGTGTTGCAATGCAAGCCACTCTCAATTGTCTCAAAAAGTGTCTTCAACGAGTAGAAAATAGATTAAATTATAAATCAAATGTAATATTCAATTTTATTATTTTTAATTTTTTTATTTAGTTTAAATAATTTGATTTAAGTGAAATCAAAATAAAAAATAAATATTAATGAGATTTCTAAACACAAACCAATTTAAATATTATTGAGCTCCGATGGAACTTGGTTGCAGTGGGCTCCTCCACCACATGCAATATATGTGATTCGCCATTTATTTATTACAATACAAAGAGTAAAATTAGACCACTTTATTAATTAGGAAAAACGTAATATAAATGGATAAAATAAATAAGAAATATTTATAAGTAATAATGAATATTTAATGCGCATGTAAAATATTACTTTACTGACTTGCGATTGTCTTCTTCTGTGTTGTTCCTTCTTTCAGGCGCAATTCGAGAGCATGACCGATATCAAGACAAACCTACAACAACAGCAACAGCAGCAAGAACAGCAGCAACAACAGCAGCAGTTGCAAACTGTACAGCGAATGCATCAAGAGAGCTGTTTACAGGAGCTGCACCAGCAGCTGACTGCACAATTTAACAGCAGTCAGCGCTATGCAACGCAACATCATACACAACAGCAGCAGCATGTCCAACAGCAACATCATACACAACAGCATCCACAACAGCATCCACATGCGTTGGCTAGTTTGCCTAACAATTTGGTGCCGTTTTTACCATTCCTGCGTCCGCCTTTGCCGCCAGCGCATCACATTTTGGCCGGCGGCAGCCAATCGCATTATGGACACGGCCACACCCATGGACACGCCCACAAGTTGGCGCAGCAGCTGCAACCGATGTGGCCAACAACGGCATATATACAAGCAGCACTTGCAGCAGCTGCGGTGGCAGCCACAAATAATAATAACAATAGCAGTATAAATAACAATAATAATAGCTTAAATAACAACAACAATAATAATAGCATTAATAATAATAATACTGATAATAATAATATTAATATTAATCACGGCACGAAATTTGCCGCCGATGTGGCGCCATCTGGTGGCGCGAGCTGTTCCCCCTCGAATTCACCACACACGCACACACACACATACAGCCACAATACGCCGCCCGACTCTCCACAGCCGAGTCAGCGCTCTTCTTCGCCCGGCGCACAGAAATCTAGCGAAGACACAAACCCAACGCGGAATCAGAGTCGGTGCCAGAGTCGCAATAGAAATCGCAGTCGGAGTCGCAGCAACAGCATCGATGAAATGCTCTTTGATGCACCGTTAAATCTTTCCAAGCCGCGCGCTTCGCCGGATTCATCGCCCAGGGATCAGCGTGGAGAGCGACTGACTCCCCTGGCGCCAAGTTCACCTCTGAATTGGCATCAGCAAGTCGCTCAAACTGCTGGCAATGCGAATGTCAATGCCAATGCCAACGTACCCGCCCCTGCCCAGCCCCCGGCTCCCCCCACTGTTGTAGGTGCCGGCAGCATTCAGCATCAACATCAGCATCAGCATCAACATCAGCCCCAGCATCAGCATCAGCATCAAGCGTCGCCTTTGTTTGCAGATGTGGAAGCGACATATTTGCAGTCGAGGGTAAGTAAAAACTTCGAATGTTAATCAATATATTTAATAAATAATAATAATAATAGTAAATAAATCTAAAAATAACAAATAGTAATAAATAATAGAGACAGAGAGAGAGAGAGAGAGAGAGAGAGAGAGAGGGAAAGAGAGAAAAGAGACGTTAACAGTCGATTCACAGCCATCAAACAGCTGAATTAAAGTTAACTTTAGTAATCTGTGAAACATTAATATTAAATTAAATTATTAATTTAATTAAACTAAATAAATAATTAAGTTATACCAAGATAAATTACCTTTTGAACATTAGCTTAAATATTGATAGTTAAATGCGTAGGAGTAGGAGGACCTTCAGCTACTAAATGTATCACATATGGTAGTCGCATATAGTATAGTATATATATATATCAACTGATCATTTAATAATGAGTTATAGAAGCTCATTCCGATATTAAATACTGATGTCAAATGTTGAATAGCTAATTACCAAAAGTATTTACTCCTCTGATTGCAGAGCCGTTTGTGGAACCCGAGCAACTGCAGCAGCGCACCCGGCAGCGTTGCTGGTGTTGCCACCGATGGCAGTGCATCACTCTCCGCACGAGGCGGAGGGGCAGGCGTCGGGGGTGTCAGTGTTGCACGCGCTGGACGCACGAGTAGGGATTCGATTAATAGTTGCGGCAACAGCTCCGAGAGATCCGCCGCGCTGGATGCCGACAATTGCCATGTGCACAATCAGCTGAATTGTGCTCTGCCCTCTGGCTCCTCCCAGCCACAACGACACAGTCACGGTCACAGCCACGCTCACGGTCACGGTCACAGTCACAGTCACGGTCACAGCAAGCCCCACATCAAGCGACCAATGAACGCTTTCATGGTCTGGGCCAAGGACGAAAGGAGGAAGATATTGAAGGCCTGCCCCGATATGCACAATTCGAATATATCGAAGATATTGGGTGCACGCTGGAAGGCGATGTCGAATGCCGATAAGCAACCCTATTACGAGGAACAGTCGCGTCTATCAAAACTGCACATGGAACAGCATCCCGACTACCGTTATCGACCACGTCCCAAACGCACCTGCATCGTTGATGGCAAAAAGATGCGCATTTCCGAATATAAGGTTTTAATGCGAAATCGTCGTGCGGAAATGCGACAACTGTGGTGTCGAGGCGGGGGTGGAGGGGGTACCTCAACGGGCGCAACACCCGCCGACTGCTCGACCGGCCCTGGACAGGTGGCTGCCGTTGCCGCCGCCGCCGCAGCTGCCTATCATCTCCAGGAGCTCAGCCAGGCTCAGGCGGCTGGGGCGGGGGGGGACTGTGAGTCACCCCCGCCGCCATCTTTAATTGTTAATGGACCCGGCGGGGGTAGTGGCGGCTACTATTATCCGCCGGAGAGTCTGTCGCCGTCGGGCTTCTCCGAGGAGGACATGGAAATGGCAGCGCTGAGGGACGTGGACGATTAAATCTGTTCCCAGTTGCTATGATGCTGATGCTGAAGCTTAGAAAGCTACAGCAAAGGAAGCTGGGGAGGGTTGTGCAACTTTGGGGCTTAAAACATGGTGTCAACCAGCAAACCTAGCGTACCCGTAAATCTCATAACTTGGCGCCCTACATTTCCTCTTCCATTGTGAACTAATTGTAACCGTTTCGCTAACGGTTTTAATTCACAATTTGAAGCGGGGTTGGTTGCGGTACCGCAGGTTACAGTTTCGACTTTATTCAATATTCATTTCCGTTATGATCCAATAATAATCGTTCCAATAACTACTTCCTTAACGTTGAATATTCCGTTATCGGCTCTCAGCTTGACGCGATAAAGTTGCCGTTAAAACTAAGGATCAAGTTATACAAACGGTTTTATCTGGTTCATTTAGTACCAGACTAATAAAACTCGTTCCTGTAACGGATGCTTCTTCTTCTTCTTCTTGAATTTTCTGTATCCTTTCCCATTTCGCTTTTATTCGATATTCATTTACGGTTAAAGGAGCGTCATAGTCATGGAAAGGGGTTTCATTAGTTCACTTAACAGCAGACTAATAACTATAACTTCAATTTGGTACCAGACTAGTAATACCCGTTCTTATAGCTGGTTTCCGACACCTGTTCTCACTTTCAAGCTGTAAAATTGCCGAACCGATTTTATGTTCGGTTTTGTTCGTTATTCTTCTCCGTTATAGGAATGTTGTTGTAGAAACGGTTATTATATTGTATTTATAATTATTATAATTAGTTCTTCAAAAGAACTAATGAATTGATCGGCTCTTAATTTAATTAATTATTTTTAAGCTGTACAAAGGATCCGTATCGCTTTCGGTTTCAGGGTTGACACCCCGATTTAAATACAATTCAAAAGAAAGAAAGAGCAAAGTCTGTGTGCCGAAATTGCAACAAACCAGAAATTTAAATTAAGAAGCTCGCTCGGAAAGTTGCTGAAAAGAAAAGGAAAAAAAGAGAAAAGAAGGACAGAAAGAAAGCTTAACCCTCTAAAGCCCAAAGCTGTCTTTAAAAAGCCCAAGTTGATTTTCCTTCATTTTATTATTTATTATAATAATAAAAACTATAGAAAGGCTTGCCATAACCCTTTTTTTTAATAAAAGAAATAAATAATTTCTAAATATATTTTTTAAACTTATTTTCTTCTCTCCGTTTTTGTATGAGCTTTCAAAAACACAATAATTTGTATAGTTAGTTGCAGAAAATGATCAAATTTGTATATTGAGCAACGAATACTTTTTCTGCAATTTTGGTGCTTATGAGAGGGTTAAGCTTTATTTTTGATCGATTTCCGATTTTTCGATAGTTTGATTTTTGTAAATAAACAAGAGATATAAACATAAAGATAAACATAGTAAATAAAAATAGAAAGTAGGCTAAAAACTCTGTATGCATAGTTCGTAAGTTTCAGTTCAAGTGCCATTATACAAACACACACACACACACACAATACATATTCGATATATATAGACATAAATATCTAGATATATATTTAATTTGATAGAGTGTTTCGTAGTCGTCGAGAATTAATCGCTGCAATTTTTGTGCCATTCACGCACCAATGCCATATAGCAAAATATTCATTTAATCGTAGTTAGCTAGTAACTTGGATCATAAATATATATACATATACATATATATATATATATATATAATCAAATATATATGGCATATAGCTATAGTAGTCCGTCTCCGTAAACGTACATATTTGTATTCTTATATAGATGTGTGAGCACAATTCGATAACGATAACAATAGCATATCTATTATATTAAATTAAAGAAAAATATTTCTGCAAAAAACATCGATCATATATATATAATATTATCTAAAATAATACATATATATATATTTATTCACAAATAAAATAAATACGTCAAATAAATCGATAAATGTACGTAGTCCAGCTCGCTCGACAGAGCGAGAGCGAGGGAGAAAACAGCAGTGTCTAATCTCTCTGCAAAATCACTCAGCCTCGACAGTTGAGCAGCCTTCAATCGCGAACTGCGTTCACTTTGAGTTGGAGACGAGCTTTCGCCGTTGAGCGACCGGCCTTCAAGCGTCTGCTCAACATGTTGTTCGCTTTTTGTCAGCTCAAACGAGTTGCGAGTTGCTAGCTGCTTGCTTTCAAAAGGCATTTTATTCATGAGCTCCTGCACGTTTGAGGGCGTCATCTAGCTGTGGCTGTTGTTCGATCGGACTCAAACGTTCGCTTGGATTTCGAGTCGAACTGCACAGTTAGCTTCCAACTGCCTCGTTGAGTGAGCCGCTCGTTCGAACAATGGCTGGCGCTTGGATTCTTCTTTTTACCCAACTCATGCAAGTTTATATGCGGCGGCTGTTCGATCTAACTGCATATGTACATATTTATATTTATAGGTTAACAGCACATTTCATATTGTATGTGGGACACTGTAGCTGTGTTGTTTATACACACACACACACACACACACACAAAAGCATACAAATTTTAATATTTAACTTTGATTTAATTACAAAAAAAATATACATGCATAAATTCAACTAAAATATAAAAAAAAATAAATTGTGCTATTATATATATATAAAATTTTGCATGTAAATAAATAAATACATATGTGTAAATGTATATGTGCGTGTGCTATATTATTGCTGCAATGACTAAGCATAAATACAAAAAAAAAAAAAATTAAATCAGGTTGTGATTAATTAATTGACTCTTTTGGCGCCAACTTTCGGACAACGTAAACAAATAACACAGTGTCACACATACACACACACACACACGCTCACACATGTTTGATGGAACTGTCGCGCTCATTGTTGTTTGATGAAGTTTGTATGGACTTGTTCAAATGACAGAGGCTCCAATTGCGAATTCGTACACTTAAATAAATATATAAATACATACAATTTATACATCTAATAATACAATAATGTCCACAATCAATTCTACACTTTTTCCGGTGTGCTACAGTTTTTCAATTTCCAATTTTTATTTTAAAAAATGATGTGTATAATGTGTGTAAAATCTGGCAAAGACATTCATCGCTTTAGCAAAGATTGATTAAATAATTATTAGTCATAAACAAAGATTAGACAAAAAATAAAACAAATAAGCAAAAACAAATATTTATATACGTATAAAATTGAATGTGCATAGAATTAGTGTTCCACATGAAGTGCAATAAATTTTTAAAAATCTGTAATGTAATCTGCTGCGTATCTATTCATTTAAGTGTATATTGCAGATTAGTAGTTTTTTAGCTCTGATATTAAATTGAGATTAAGATTGTTGCCATATATAATAATTTAATTTTTTACAAATCTCCGCTACTTGAAGCTGTTTGCTACATCAGCATTACAACACATACAGTACATATAATCAGACAAATGTGCTACAAGAAGCTGATTGCTACAGCATCCGAGCATGCTACACTGTAACGAACGTTAGATGGCGCTAGCTTTGTTGTATTATCGCAACTTAACAGCTGGTGCTGTATCGGCCTGCGTATGAGTCAGCCGACAGATGGCGCTGCCTGTTTTACAATAAGGATGAATTGAAGTCATCTCGTTTGTGCTCCACAGTAAGCAATCCAACAAACAGTAGTCCGAGCAGTTAAAAATTGTATTTCTGCTATTTCTATCTTAGAATCCAAAATACACATTCAGGTAAATATTCCTGTTACAAATTCAAGATGTGCAATTATTATTATTGTTTAGTTTATGTTTTGTGGATTAACCTCTTGTTTTATTGTTGTTTATTGTAACGGCTCTTGTTTTTAAGGGAGGAGATTATACATGTGTGTATGTATGTGTGTGTGTACAACATTTCCAAATCTAATCATCGAAACTGGAGGCAAGCAAGAAATTTGCAGCCAATTCCTCATCTTTTTCGCAGGCAAAATAAGCCTGAAGAACAAGCGCCTCTGGGAACCCAAGTGCCTTCAACTGCAAATAGATATAGAAATAAAATAAATTATTAGGTAAACAATACATTATATACATTAATTATATAGAACCATAACTTATTGCATACAAATATAATAATTTATAAACTGATAACAAGCAGCTAATAGGCAAATGGAGGCACAATTCCAAAATATACAGCGATAGATACGGGAAATAATAAATAATAGTAATAATAATAGACATAAATAACAATAATAAATAATAACAATAAAAGCAAAAAATAAGTTGCAAAACAGTTAAATAAAATAAAAAAGATAAATTTGTCATTATTCTTTCTTTTTTGGTTTTGAGGGCTAAGCTGAAATGCCCACTGTTAACTCTCTGTTAACTCGCTGTTACTGTGTGCATTCTGTGGAACAGCTGTTCGGTGGTGTTAAAATCATACAATTGAAGTAAATAAAATTAAATTAATTTAATATTTCTAAAGACCGTAGAGGCGTCAAAATTAATGGCCGTTTTCGGCAGCCACAAATGAAATATAATATAAAATATATTTAATATATAATATTTACACAATACTATATGTATTTAGTTACATCGTAACCGATCCTATAAAATATATCCAACATCGCAAACGAAATTTAATAGAAAACATTATGTACAAATATATATATAAAATATATATATTGTATGTCACTTTTCTGGGTCGAACTGAAAACTGGACTTGGAACTTAAACAAAACTTGAACTTAAATCGATACTCAAACATAAATTTTAACTCTAATTCAGCCTACACATAAATTAATTAAAACTAGATTTAAATAAAATTTCGATTACCCGCTCGATGGCGTCCTGATCGTGTGGTGTCAGCCGTATGGTTGCCAGTTGGCTCTCCTGCTGCACACTCCGCTCCTGGTTCAAGCCAAAAACATCCTCTGGTGCAATTGTTATCGGCTGAGTTTCGCCGCCGGCTGCTGAGCGTTGAGCCTCAGCTGAGCTCTCAGTTTGTCTGCTTGGATTAGTTGCTGCTGCTGTTGTTGTTGTTGTTGTTGTGGTTACTGCTGCTCTTGTTGTTGTTGTGGAGGAGGCAGTGCGTCCGGCCAGTCGCTGAGAGTTATCACCGCCAACTTCCCCCTCCAGCGGCTGATTCAGCATGTTAAGAAACGCATCCTGATTCTCAGAAATCAACTGCAGCAAAGCCGGATTCGTTTGGCCAATCTACAAATGGCAATTGGTTATTATGATGTTTATATAAAATATATATTACACATATAGATATTTATAGTTCAATCTACCTGTTGCAGCACAGCGTGTAAGAGGTGCGGATTTTGGTAGATGAGCGAGCGCATCTGTAGGAATTGTGGCTGACTGCGCAAGAACTCGAAAGGGTCTGAAATAAAGATAATACAGATAATAATATAATATATAAATAAAAAAGTCATAAGCAATATATAATATATATATATATATATAAGAATATATAATAAAATATAAATATAAAAGACAGACATTATACATGAGAAGAAAATATAGAAATAAAATAAAGACATGCTTTTAATTATAAATATGTATATATATAATGATAAAATATATAAAATTAAAGCATATAAATTATAAAAATAAAATAAATAAAAATATATTGCATATTATATTTATATATATATTATATCATTATCCTATAAAATATTTCTAATTGAATCTAACCTTACCTTTAGTATTTTCACTTGACATTAAATAAAATTAAATATTTACCCGCTGCTGAATCCGCTGGCAAATCGCTGGCCGATCCTCCCTCTCCTCCACCACCGATCTGCTGCTGCAGCTGATTTCCTGGCCTGGAGACGCCCTCATCATCATGGCCGGCATTAAAGAGGCTCTCTTCCTGGGGAATGCCCGTGATAAGATATTCGACGGCACGCTCGGGATTGTTGAAGCTGGCTGCCATGGCGCGTTCGACTTGATCTCGGGCATAGCCCATTTCGACCATTGAGGCCACTGTGCGATTGTATTCCTCGCCCATCAGCAGATTCGATTCTGCACGCGTCTGCAGCGACGCGTTCGCCAGTTCCCCAACCAAATCAATGCTCGAAAAATCCGAGGCAGCGACGTCGACGTCAGCTGCACGTGCAGCTACAGCAACAGCAGCAGTGCTCGCTGGTTCCACAATCGGTTCATTTGTCGTTTTATTAGTCTTTGTTGTTCCCTCTGCCTCCGCATTCGATTTTGACGTTGGATTCGCTTCCGCTTGTCTTTCAGCGGCTGCTGCTACAGATGCTCCTTTCGGCTGCGCTGTCGTTTCCTGTTGCGTTTTACGTTGCGTCAATGCAGCTGCGTCTGTTGTATTTGTAATGCTGCTGTTGCTGACGCCGCTGCTGCCGGCACCGCTGCCAGTTCCGCTTATGTCGCGAGTCAGCATCACAACAATGAACTTTTTCTCGTCCACTTTGTATGAACTAATGGTTCGCTCATCGTTTAAAATGACGCCTTAATGAAAATAAAAAAAAAAATTATTTCAAATATTGCATTTAATAAATGTATTAACTTACCAGCGTAAATTAATTTTTGTTTTTCCACTAAATATTCCGCCCCGCGTTCATTGAAAATTGTTTTTTTCAGTTCCAAGACCTGCAAAATGAGTTAATACACACATGCACATACATTTACTTATATACTACACACACACACACACATACCGTTTTCTCCGCATCAAAGTCAATTGAAAAGGTTTGCTGCTGTAGGTTCTTAACGGTGATAATCATTGTTTAAACTATTATTTTTTCTTTTATTTTTGTTTGTTAATTAATTGTTATTTTGTATATTTATATTAATTTGCTACTTTGCTCGAACGTTTTGCCTTTTTCTCACAAAAATGTTTGTCATCGACTCTAGGGATGGCCAGAAAATATTTGCACATCGATAGGCAAATGTGCCGATAGGTAGAACGGTAGAGCATCGGCGTTCGCTGGCAATATTTTGAATTCAGTTCCCGGAAGCATGTTATCTATTGCGATAGTTGTCCGTAGAAATAATTTAACATATTATCAAATTTAATATTATATATGTTAATAATAGTTAGGCATCATATGTAAATAAATTTTGTAATTAATGCACTTAGTCAAAAATAAATGGTAAGCCGAGTCAAAATATGTTTTTTCAAATAAAAAAGTCGTGAATTCCAAAAAATTCGAATCAATGATTATTAGTAACTATTTTATTCTAATTTAAAATTTGATAATAAATAATAATATGAACCGTTTATTTATTTTTTAATCACAAATGCTTCCTATTTTATTTATATTTATTTACAACGATTATTTATTTGCTTACTTTATTTATTTAATCGGCAACAAAAAATGATATTAAAATATTAAATGTTATATTAAATTTAAATTACTATTTCAAAGATTTCATTCAATCTCAAACTAGCTGGCACCTCTACAAAGTAACTGTGTTGCAATTGTTACTCGCGAAATGAGCAGCGTAAAATTAATTTTGGTTTTACCAATCAGTTTTTACAGTCCAAAACGTGCAAAATAAAAAAAAACACACCTATACATGTTTATACTTATTTACTACACAAGCACACGTACGCATACCGTGTTATCAGCATCAAAGTCAATTGTGAAGGTTAGCTGTGGTAGATTCTTAAGGGTGATAAACATTGCTTATCCAATTAATTTTTATCTTCCTTTTTTCATAATAATTTGTAAATTTATATTATTTTGTTTCTTTGCTCGTCGTTTATTCTTCTACTTTTTATTTTTCTATCAAATATGCTTGTAATCGACTCTACCAAGGGATGCCCCAGAAAATATTTATACTTCATTGGCGATAGTTGGCAATTTCTTCGATTCAATGCCCGCAAGCATGGATTGTAATCGATAGGTAGGTACGGCGTTTTCTGTTTCAATAGTTGTGCTTAGAAATAATTTAATATATTAACAAATTCAATTTTGTACATGTCAATTATACTATTTACTTAGCTATTATATGTAGGTAAAATTTAAAAAATAAAATGTTAAATGTAAATTACAATATCGAATATCGAAAATAACTTTTAAACAATCTGGCAGCTCTAAAAAGTAACTGACTTGCAATTGTAACTCTCGAAATGCGTTTTTTACTGCGCATGCTTCTTCTTCCCACTCAGACACATTAAGAATTATACAATACAAAATTATTTTTTTCCAATCGTTCCGCAGCGTTGAAATCTCAAAAGTTTTGCAAAATGTATAAAAAATGAGTCGAATTACAAAGCGGAACAAGCGAAAATTCAATGAAAAATAAACAAAACGTGACATTTTAAATGATTTTGTGCATGAAACGGTAACGGGTAATGCGTAACGGTTAACGTTCAACTGCTGCAATCGCCAATTTCTTAATATAGAGCAGTAAGTTCGACAAAAAAAGATAACAAAAAAAATGTGTGTCAAAAATAGAAGTGTAAAAAAACAAATCTGTTAAAGAGAGAAAAAAACATGTATAAAAGTTAATCGTGTGAAATATGTGTATATAAGCAGATATATGTAGATATACATGTAGACATATGTATATATATATATATATATATTTTATGTGCGTATATATTATTTAATTAGCTGTAACATTTTTACTGCTATATTTTTGTATCGATAAATAAAACATGTTAGCGAAATTAAATACACAAATATTGGGCCAAGGCCTTTCGTATTTTTGGTGTCTCTTTTCGTTTAACCAATCAAACATGCACATGCACACATAGGCGCCTGCGTTTGCTTGTGTGTTGTAACGAAAATCAAATACGTTGTTTTGTTTGTGTGCGTGTATGTATGTGTGTGCAAAAAGCGTCATTGCTTGTTGAAGAAGAAGAATAAGGAGATTTACAGTTGCTGTGTCGCTGATCGAATATGCAGGATGTTAAACTAGTTTTACATACACACACACATATATAATCCTCCCAAACACAATACGAATAATTCAAGGGCAAGAGTTTCCCGTTTAATAGCTGGTTTTTCAAATTAAATTAAATTCAAAATAAATTTTATACTAATGATTAATAAGTAATGATAATAAATTTAAGAAATTAAATAAATTGACACATATGTGGGTTTTAAATTAAAATTAAAAATTATTGTTTGCTGTTTATTAAAAATTAAATAATACATTTGAGCGACAGTTTTTAAACACCGTATTATTTTCAAATTAACGAAAATTTCAAATAAAATGCCTTGTCTATTAAACTTAAATTAAAATTAAAAAAAGAAACAAAATATAAAAAAAATGTTGCTAGTACTAGTTTTTTGCTGAAAATCATAATCGATGTAGAATTAAAAACAAAATGCAAGATTTACGCATTTTTACAATAAAATTGAAAAGGTCATTAAATATATAGATATTTTAAAGAAACGCTTTGAGAATGATTTGAAATTAACAGTGAAGTATTAAAACATATTGTAGACATTGCAGAATGTTGGATATGTCGATCGGTGGAATCCGGCTGTTACCGAATTTTTTAAGTAACATTCTGCTACATTATTCCAAAGTTAAAATATTTATGATTTTTAAATAAAAATTTAAGAAATAATAAAATTTAATATTTTTGCATTTTAAATCAAAATTTAAAAACTAAAAATTACGGGAGACATTACAGAATGTTAGAAATGTTGAGCGTGATTCCAGGGTTTCAAATAAAGGAGCAGTTTTATTCAAAATTAAAATTAAAATCAGTCTATTTAATATATATAACATTTGAATATTATTTAATTCACAGAAAGTCTTCTGATGTCGATCAGGTGATAAGATGCCATCAACTCTCCCCGATTTCAGTGCGCAACATTGTCTAAAAGCGAAATCGAGAAAACTGCATGATTTCAATGCACGAAATTCCTCGCCGACAAAAACAAGAACAATAACAACAAAAAATATCTGGTCTTCAATCCGAGCGCGAGGAGTATTTACTAAAGCATGACGGTAAATTTGAGATCAAAAGTATAAAAATGATCTATAACTAATTAATAATTATAATAAATATTAATTACAGCATTATGCAACGGAGAAGTGCTATCAGAATAATCGTAACGATGCCTTAACCACGGACAGTCGACCATTGTCGCCGTATACGGAGAATACGGAATGCGATACTGTTGCGAGAAACTACGATGATGATTATGAGTTGTTCGGCGAGGAATGGGGACAGGGCGATTGCGATGGTAATCGCACATTTAATACAGCCTACGATTACGGCACGGATGAGCAGCACTATTGGCCGGAGACTACTGATTATGGCTCCTATACGGCGGGTTATACGGCGAAAATGCTGCCAGCCGTGCCCGGTATGCCAAATGGCTGTAGCTCCCACAATACGGAGAATACGGAAAATTCATACGTCCGTCGTGGCAGTCGTTACGGATGCCGTTTGCCCGCCGCACCCATGGATAATACGGAGTATCGCATGCTGCCACAAAACGGTGGAAGTGCAACGGACGAAAGAATTGGCAGCTTTATCAGTTTGCCGGCAACAACGCGGATATTGCCGGAACCACAGCTGAGAGCTCGTTCCTCAATACAAACGCAGCAACAGCAATCGGAACTGGAGCCGGAAAGTTATCGGCCGTATACATCAATGTTGCCTTTAGACTACGGCATGGATTACGGCGGCGATTACGCCTCAAATTATCCGGATAATTTATCGGCTTACAGCGATACGCCGCCAATGAGCAATGCACAGCACAGGTTGCAACAGCAGCGTAAAATATCGCTAATGATGGCTATGACTACGGCGTCGGTGATAGCCTCCGGCGAGACAAGAATACCCGTACAAGTACCCGAAAATGCAGCTGGACAGCAGGAGTCGACAAATTGGAGCTCAACTTCTAATTCTTATCGTTACACAAATATAAATAATTTCAACTCTGGCTCAAACAACGGCTCCAACTCCGTTTCCGCCTCCGTCACGCCCTCCACTTTAGCTTTTAGCTGGTGCAAATCGGAGGCCAGCTCAGCTAGAAAATTGCCAAAACGTTTGCCATCACCGCCCGCATACAGCACAGCCAGCCATATTCAATCAATGCCGAGCGCAGCTGAAACATACACAAACTCAATCTCAATCGCTCATCAATCAAGCAATCAACAGCAGCAACAACAACAACCACGCAGCCACAAACAGTTGCCAAAGTTACCCATACCCAAAGGGAAAACCGCTGCATTCCATACACAATTAGTTCCTAGTCAATCAATCATTCAATCAACGGCGTTTGACGGCGCTTTGCTGACGGATGCCACAACTCTGGCAACTGTTGAGCATGAATCTAATAAATTGGCCTATAGTGAATTCGAAATGCCATCAATCAATCATCAATCAAATGCACATCAATCAGATCAAGCGTCAACTGAGCCAAATAAAATCAAGAAATTTGAAACATGCGAGAAAATAATGTCAGAAATTCCTCAAATTGCTGATTTGGCCACCACTTCAACCATATCAAGCGCCTATCAATCAATCAATCCAACAACAGCAGCTGTTACAACAACTACATCTTCCCCATTCGACATTTCCGAGTATTTAAAACCCTTCAAATACGATCAACTCAAATTTAACGTTGAAAAAGAAAAAAACAGTGTTGATAAATTTGGTAAATTGGATAAATTTCAATTGGTGGAAATGAAAATGCCCAATTCCATAACAAGCTGGAGCCATGAAAAAACAACAACAACACCAATTTCGTCCAGTGTTGACAATGCACGTTGTGCAACAAGCACATTTGATTATTTAACAACACTGGAGAGCGAAAGTATTGCTCACGATGCAATCACAACACTGGGCCAATTAAACAACAACGTGTTCACAACAACAACAACAACAACTACAGCAACAACAATAACAGCAACAACTTCTACAACATTATACAACACTTCAGCAGAAGTTAGCGCTATCAACACTGCTTTAATTAGTTCACCAACACTTTCCTATGTGGACTATATGAAACAATTTCAAATGCCCGATTTGCCGCCCATTCTTGATATTTGTAGCAATGTTGATGGCGATGTTATTCGATTGACTGCATCAGCGATCAACGATAACGCTAACGATAACAATAGATCAACTGATGAATTGGGGCGGAAATCGGAATTTCAACTGAATAGTTATAGGCCTAAAGAATTGAATGCATGGAATTTAGATTTGACCAAGGAAAAGGCAGAGTTGTCACCTTATGATCGAAAAGAAATAGCAGCTGACTTGTATAAAAAAACAGAGTTGCCTGCTGATGACTATAAGCAAACAGTGTTGCCACCCAGCTGCTATGATCGACCAGAGTTTCCACATAGCTCTTATAACCAGGCAGAGTTGTCGGCTGATGACTATAAAGGAATAGAGTTGCCACCTTATGATCAGTCAGAATTGCCAGCTGACGTCTATAAGCAAACAGAGTTGCCTGGTGATGTTTATAAAAGGCCAGAGCTGCCAGCTCAGGTCTATAAACAAGCAGCTTTGTCACCTACCTCTTATGATCAAGGAACAGAGTTGCCAGCTGACCTTTATAAGCAAACAGAGATGCCACCTACCTCTTACGATCAAAGAACAGAGTTGCCACTTGACCTCCATAAACCAACAGAGCTGTCATCTATCTCTTATAATCAGTCAGTACTGCCAGCTGACATCTATAAGCAAACAGAGTTGCCACCTATCTCTTATAACCAGGAGGAGTTGTCAACCTATGCCTTTGATCAGCAAGAGTTGCCAGCCTTATCAATTGAAACCTCAACGAGTTTAACAACAACTTCAACGGCCGCTTTCGACGACAGCTTCTACGATAGTTTCAATGTCGATTTATCAGCACTAACAGCAACAATCGCACATATCGAAAGCGAGACGAGTTTAACGACTGCCACAAAGCCAGCGAATAATGTGTTATCGATTGATAATAATCAAGTGATTGAACTATCGGGTGGCTATTACAAGCCACCCAATAAAACAGAGTCACAGTTACCGTTACAATCACAGTCGCAGTTGCAGTCACCGTTACAATCCCAAACACAGCCACCGAAAGCAAAAGTAGTTGCTAGCAGTGTGCTGGGCGGGCTCTCCAAAGGTCTCAAAGGTGGTTTGGATGGTGTTTTGAGTGGAGTCAGTTCCACAATGGAGGCGGGTAAAAATCAGAGCACAACGAGTAATAATAATAATAAAAAAGGTTTCGGTTTTGGTTTGGCATCGAAATTGGTGCCAAATGTGGGCGGATTGCTGTCGGGTGTTACCAACAAGGAGGCGCAGCCGGTACAGTCGGTACAGCAACCGATTCAGTCGGTACAGCAATCGGTACAGTCGGTACAGCAATCGGTCCAGTCGGTACAGCAGTCGGTATATACAACATACGCCTTCGATGATTATGACTATAACTGTGAACCCAATGCTGTGGTTGCTGCTGACTACCTAGCCAGTACGTCTGCCATACAAGCTAATGACTACCTCGATAGCATCGATGAGGAGCTGATGAGCGCAGATAACTCGCACATAGAACAGCTGAACTTTGACGATGAGTACGGCTACAGTGAGTACCCACAAAGCTATCCAAACGAGGCATACAACTACACAGACCCCTACAAGGTGACGACGTGCCAGCAGAGCGAACCCATTGGGACAATGGCACCATCTTTTTATGTCTCAAAGAGTGAGACAGAGACGAAAACGCAACCGTTAATTGCGAAGCTGAGTACAAAGGGTAGCGGTGGTAGTGGCATGTTGGGTTCGATATTTGGGAAGGCCGCTGCAGCAGTACAGTCGGCAACGCAGAGTGCCTCATCGGTGGCATCAGCGGTAGTGCAAAAAACGGTGCCCGCCACAAGCAATCAGGTCAAGGTTAAAGAGGTACCGATGGGGGGAGTATCGATGACAACAGCACCTCTAACAGCAGCAGCTATGGGCGTACCGATAACAGCAGTACCTTTAACAACTGGCTACCCTTCATTGATGGACAGTGATTATAACGAACTAATGACGACGACGTTGACAACGATGACGACAACAACTGGCGCTGATTACGCTAATAGCAATACACATATGCCAAACAATTACAATGAGTTATCGAGTATCGATAACACGGCATATACGTCCTACTATTCGGGGGCTAATCAAGGCCAGCAACTGCCAACGGTGCCGTTAACAATATCCGGCGGCAAAAAACTGCCCACCATAAATGCTAAATCGGGTCTGCTCATTAAACAACAGCCCACAGAGATCTACGAAGATGATGAAGACGTATCTGATTTGGAACTGGATGAAGATGATGATATCATTATAGTTGATGAGGAGGAGCTGGAGCTGGAGGAGGACCTTGTGGAGGCAGAACCGATTTATGGCATGAATAGTGAGCAGCATGATTACTATATGGATCAGCGCAGACAAACGACACCGTCGAGCAGTCGTCTAACAAACGATTATTATGAACACAGTGTTGTTAATGCCGGTAGTGCTGCTGCTGGTAGTGCTGTTGCCGCAGCAGCGGGTCCTGTTTATGATTATCGTGAGGATTACTTTAACGAGGAGGATGAATACAAATATCTTGAGCAACAGCAGCAGAATCAACAGCATCCAGATAATCATCAAGAGCACCCTCAACATTCCCAACATTCGCAACATTATCAATCGGTGGCCGGTCAAAAGCAAAGTTCGCTCGATTATCAAGGCGATTATCTGGATGAACCGTATAACAGTGATGACGACTGTGGCAATTATCTAGATGAAAGCTCAAGTGGGAGTGTTGGACTCGGTATTGCAAAGACCCACAAAATTCAGGAGGGTATCAATCAAGGTGAACCAGTTACGCATTCCATTGGCGTACATCATCCGATACAGAAACAGGATAGCATTATTATCGAAGAGGCTGAGGCAGCCCTAAACGAAGCAGCGATAAAGGAACAGGAAGAAGATGAGGAGGAGGATCATGATGTGGATGTGGATGATGAGGATCAGCTGGCGGATCTGTTGCCCATTCGCAGCAAGTCGCAGAAAGCGAAGAAGGTCCTGCTGCGTGGGGAGACGGAGGAGGTTGTCAGTGGTCACATGCAAATTATGCGGAAGACGGAGATTACGGCCAAACAGCGCTGGCATTGGGCCTACAATAAAATCATCATGCAACTCAATGTAAGTACATTTCTTTACATTTACATTTACTTCAAAAATATATTAAGCTAAAATAAGTTAAAATTAGATGATTGTTCAGTCTCACAACTACAAATTTAATAGAATTTTTCTTAAAAGCTTAAAAGAGGGTAAAATTACTTTTCAATATATTTTAGAATTTTAAAAATAAGAAAAGTTAAGATTAGAAAGAATTATTTAATTCACAATTACTAATTACCATTAATAATTAATAATTTTACCCTTTTAGATTTAACTAAGACACAAAAGTACTTTATACAAATAATTATTCAATTATAATTTTAAAAATTAAAAATAAGATAAGGTAAGATTAGATAAAATATAAATATTAATTTAAGATTTAGCTGAGACAAAAAATAATTTCATATTTCAATTATTCATTTTCAACCCAATCTCATTTTTAAAAAAAAATTGAGTTTATATATTAACAAGTAATATCGACAAAAAAAAGACGATCTGTTTATAGGGCGTTTTTCTAAAAAAAAGTGCGATTTTACTATGATAATTGTTGGTAAATTCTTGCAATATAAATATATACAAATTGGATAATTTCGGCAAGATCGCATAAGCAACATCCAAACTATAATCGAAAATGTGTTCTCAAATTGAATTGAAATAAAAGTAGAAAAGGGTATTTGTTAGTAGAGCTTACTCGACTTGAAAATTACTTACCTAACATAGAGATAATAGTTGTAGTCGTCGCATTTGGGAGAGGGAATAATGCGATTAATTTATTGGCTTTGGGGTCGGTTGGAGTGCGGCTGATAACAAAACAATTTACATAGTCTTTAATTATGTGTATGTGGAATTTGCTGTGTAGTGTTTATGTATCTATGTCAAATTATACATACACTCAGCGAAAAGAATTCATCTACTCTGGTTTTAGAAATAGTTTCGAAATAAATAATTAAATAACCAAGATTCTTTTTTCTATTTTTTTTGCTAAATTTAAAAATTAACAACTCCGGAAATCAGAAATAATCTTTAAATGTAAAAAAGGAGTTCACAAAAATATAAAAAAAATTTCTGATCAGAACTAAGATTTCTAAAAGTTAAAACAAAGTAAACAATTTTTAATCTTTGCAATTCAATAATGTGAATTCCATAAACTAATTTAAATGTTTGTGTGAAAACATCAATTTCCAATAATTGAATCCTATCATAACAATAATAATAATAATAAAAAAAATAAGAATGTTAATAATAATATACCTTACAATACAAATAATAATCAAATAAAAATATCAATGAAAATAATAATAATAACAGTAACAAAAATAATCATTTTATTAAAAACACTAATGATAAAATAATAATAATAGTATTAATTATAATAAAAATTATAATAAGAATCAAAGTACCAGAAAATGTAATACCCTAGATATTAGACATAATATTCCAAACTCGCAGGAAAAATTCACTGGAATATTCTTGGTTTGTAAAAGTACCTGGGAAGCAGGAAGCATAATTAGAATTATGTTCTGAGAATACCAATTTTTTGTCCGAGTGTATGCTGATATGGTGATGATATGAATGCAAATTCTCGCAATAAGCGTGAAATTGGCAACAGTTGAATAAGTTGCTTATTGGTTGTTTATTGGCTGATTGCATAGCAAATTGTTGCTCGAGTCGGACGGATCGTGAAATATAATCGAAAGATGAATTTAATATTGGGTTTGATCGGTGATCGCAGCTGGCCGCGTTTAATGCCGCTAAATGGCAATTGTGAAACAATTGCAACAATTCCCAAGCAGAATACAACAACAACAGTCGCTGAAAGAACTCGCAAATTTAGCTGCCTTTTGAAGCATCAGCGGGAAAGTGTTGTCTCCTATGTAAGTCTGCAAATAAAGTATTAAAAATAAAATAAATATATTAATACTAGAAGAAAAATAAGAAAGTGGAAAAAATAATAAATATAAAGAGATAGGTAGAAAGTTAAGAAATGAATAAATAAATAAATAATAAATAATACATAAATTAAAACTAAATAATATATAAAATGAAAATAAATAAATAAACAAGAGTAAATTAAACAGCTGCTCAACTGGGACACGCTGTATTTGGGCAAAAGGAGTCGGCACTTCTGCATGCGTGTGTGTATATATTTTATAAAGAGCCTGTCCCGTTCTCTCTAGCTTATACGCACCTATTATGTATGCATGTGTATGTGTTCGCATATTTATATTAAGTGGCTCTCTCTCTTGCTGTCTCTGGCTTGCAAAGACTGCACAGCTTTTATTGCTTGCAACTCCCGCACAACAATTGCAAGCTTTTGCTGTGCTCAGCTATGCAAGACATGCGCACTGCTCATTGCTCATTGGTCAATTTGGGCGCGCTCTCGATTTGTTACGTTCTCTCTATTTTAATGCGCTCTTTGTATGCGCTACCCAGAAGTAAAAATGAGCAATTACCAATTCGATTCATAATCTATCCTTTGAAGACGGCGTGGCTTTGATTCCATATGTAGTAGATGTTTTCGAAACGTTCTTAAAACCAACACAGAAATAATAATTAATAAAACATAAAATTAAAAGTCCTTAATTAATAATTAAAATTTTAAATACAAACAAAATTAATTTTGAAATATTTTGCGTAAAATAAATTAAAACAAAACCTTAAACACAACTCTGCAGGCAGGCGTTTGCGTTCGCTGCTGGGACTCTCAATTTGCTGCGTTCTCTCACGCTTGCTCGCTCTCTAACGCTATCCCCTGCTAGTCTGTTTAGAGCTTTGGCGCTCAGCTTGAGTTTTACACAGCCCCAGTCGGCGTCGGCGTCGGCGTCGTCGTCGCCGTTGCTGTGCTTGTGTGTGCTACTTTAATAAAAGTTCTGAAGGAAGCGCACCAACACAAAGAGAGAGAGAGAGAGAGAGAGAGAGAGAGCGCAACAGAGAAAGCGGGCGTGTGTGTGTGGGTTCGCCACGACGAGCAGCAGAGTTGACCAAATTGTAGTATACTTTTCAGCGTTTTTCAATTCACACCAAAAATTTCCTCCGCGGCTGCAACAAAAAGACTTAAATACAATTAAAAAAAGTATCGCCATACACAACTCGAAAACTAACTGCATATATTGCTAAATATATTTACGTAGTTAAAGTAAAAAGAATAAATAGAGTATATGTGAAATTACAAAGAAATATATATTTACAGAACTAGAGGCAAAAACTAAAAACCAAAAACCGAATATGTATACACAATTTTATAGCTGCATGTCTCTATGTCAGTGTGTGTGTGTGTGTGTATAAAATGTAGAATTGTGTCACATGGTGGACTCCGTCAACAGACGAAGGGCCAAACTTAATACACACACACACACATTTATATATATGCATATACATATATAAAATTATATATACATATACACACACTCACACACATATTTTACACACATTTACGCTTATTCTGCTCATATAAGATCATGTCTGAGACCAGGCTGAATGTCTAAGCACAATTTCTTTAAGCAGATAAATCCGATCCGATCCGATAAAATATGTACATATATAAGAAAAATAAATAAAAAATGGAAATAAAACTAGGGTTTTTCTTTTAACATGCTCAATTTTTTTTTTCAATTTCTGGCAACAACTTTTCTTATTTACAGGCTTTTTTATCACAAAAATTACTTATTTTTATTTTCTATTTTATTTTATATTATTAGTATTTTCAGATTGTACATGTTCAAAGATTTTACATATGCAGTTTAATATTAAATTTATTTTTAATATTCTCAAAAATAAAATGTTAAAGGGCCGTGACTAATTTCGAAAATTATTTTTCATGTACTTAAAAATTATTTATATACTTATGTACTACTTTTTTTTTCTCTAAATCAGAGCCATTTATAAATGTTTCTAATATTTCAAATTACAATTTCAAATTAAATTTTATTTTAATTTAATTAAACCAATTTCTTACTCTGTGTATTCTGTTGTGTCGACTGACTTTATCGGAAACACATACATAAATAGTTTAGGGCACTAGGAGAGGTGAGTTTGTCACATTCTTAACTGGAAATGGAAATGCAGAGATATTTATCAATCGATTTGTCTGTCGTCTAGATGTCAACTTAATTATTAATTCCTTGATTTAGTTGATATCTATTAATAATTGGTTAATTAACAATTGCCTACAAAGGTTGACAACTAGTTAGGACCAGGTGTCAATTATGAATGATTGACAGTCGGACAGTAACAGGGTGCAACAAGTTGAAATGTTGCATTAGGGGTGCGAAATCATCCTCATTGTGTTTTCTTTTCTTTACAATAGATTATACACATTTTGATTTGTTTTATATCTCTTCTTTTTACATTGATTTGTATTTTTATATTGATATGTATACATATATTTGTATATATATAGTGTTTTTCCTATATCCAATATTATCTTTTATATTTATATAGATATTTATGTGCTATTTATTTTTACAATATATTCGGTTGAACAACAATTTGGCTAGTGGTTCTGTAAATGTATATGTATGTCGATTACACTGAACAAAAATGAAATTTTGTAAAATTAAAAATTAAAAATTAAAAATCAAAAAGGTGAAATGTCGCTGAGTGAAATGTCCTCGATGAAAGCAAAAACAAGTGAAACAAGCAGCTACAAGCAACCGATGCTTGCTGCCACTACGGATGAGGCAAGCAACGAAATGTTGCACGAATATGTGGCAGCCGCAAATCAGCAAAAAACGGCACCAAGCAAAACCAAAATGGAGTTGCAACAACAGTTGCAAGAACAACAATCCTACATTGTTGCCGCAAATGCGGCGCTGCATAGTCAATTTAAAATAAAGCAACAACTGAAGCAGCAACAACACTTGCAACAGCAACAACAACACTTGCATCAGCAACATCAACACTTGCAACAGCAGCAACCACAAGCGATAAATTTGCCACAGGATTTTGGCAAAAATATCAATCAAAACAAATCCCAACTCAGTTTGGCCAGCGATAACTTATCGTTATCAAAGTCGATGAACAATGGCAGCCTGGCATCGATACGCAGCGAACAGCAACTGTGTCAGCTATATAATGCCCAGCAGCACTCCGATTACATTATCTCCGATTATATGGATAAGATCGCAACAAGAATCAGTTTGCTCGAAACAGAGTTGAAATTTGCGTGGCGCGCTTTGGATTTGTTATCGACGGAGTACGGCAAGATTTGGACGAGATTGGAGAAGCTGGAGAATATATCGTTGGAACAGCAATCGGTGGTGGGCAATCTAATGGGGCTAATAGCGGTGGCCAAGGAGGAGGAGGAACAGGAGCGCGAGTTGGGGATGGAGAGGGATCTGGATCGGGAGTTGGGGTTGGGTTTAGAGCGGGAGCTGGAGAGAAGGGAGGAGCTGGGGCTGGAGCGGAAAAAGGAGCTGGAGCGATTGCTGGGGCGGGGGCAGTTGGAGCGGGAGCTAGAGCGGGAGCTGGGCTTGGAGAGGATGCAGGAGCAGGAGCTGCAGCTGGAGCGGAGAGAGGAGCTGGAGCGGCAGCTGGAGTGTGAGCGGATGCAGGAGAGCTTGGAGCAGCAGCAGTTGGAGCTGCCTTTTGGCCTGGAGCAACTTGAATCCAAGGCAGATTTTCAACGTGTGCTGCTGGAACTGAAACGTTGCCGGCAAACTGTGCCAGATTTGCAGGGCGAACTGTTTCTCAGCCAGAATGAGCTGGAGGAAACCCAACTAAATCTAGCCCAATTAGATGGCAACTGGTTGCTGAATACTTGTCCTGGTCAAGGCAAACTCTACTCGGAGGCGGAGCTTTTGATGTACGAACAACAACAGCTGATGGCAAATAATGCCAGGGCGGAGCTAATCCAGGAGTTCCTCAATGGACAGCGAGTGCTGGAGGAGGTGGCAGCGGGAGGAGGAGTTGGAGGAATAGCTGGAGTAGGAGGAGTAACTGGAGCAGAAGGAGGAAAAGGAGGATTAGGAGCAGGATTAGCTGGAGGTGGAACTCGAGGAGTAGCTGGAGCTGGAGGATTTGGAGGAACAGACGAAGGATTAGCTGCAGGAGTGGGAACATTTGGAGGAGAAGCAGTAGGATTAGGAGTAACTAGATCAACTGTGGCCAGTTCTTCCATGGAAAGTGCCAGCTGCAATCAATCTATGGATCAACTCCTGGATCAAGTTCAGTTTTTTCGGTTGGCCGCCCTTAAAGCCGGCCAAGGTGGCAACCAAGTGGTACCCATCCAGGACACGGGCGGCACGGAGATCAATGAGAACTTCTACAGGCATTTAAATGAAGCGTATCGCGAACAGGAACTAAGCACAGAGATTAACAGCGTGGAGCAATTGCTACAGGAGTCAAGCACAAAGTTGCCACAAATTAAGGAAGAGGAGAGGATTAAAGAGGGTGCCCTGAAGGGGGAGGAGGGATCCCTGACGAGGGGGGAGGGATCCTTCCGCTTAAAAGACGCCCGCAAACATCGCAAAAAAAAGCATCACAAAAATGAAATGGACATGATAAACAATCTCAAAAGTCTGCTGGCGCAGGCAGATAAAGATAAAGCTAAGGATAAAGGCATAGATAGAGATACAGATAAAGCTAGAGATAAAGCCAAAGCTGCAGATATAGATTGCAATAGTTTAAGTAAGAATCAGAAATTAAAAGCGGACAATCAATCAGTTCTCCTCGCGCAGGATAATCATTACCAGCAGCAAGTAATTATTCTCGATGCGATGACGGACTTAATTACCCGTGAAATAAATAAAATAACCGACTTGCAATCCTTAAACCCGAATCAAATCCAAAAACTACGCCAAACAATTCGCGAAGAGCAAAGTTTTTTCGAAAAACTAAATCAGGTGGATAAAAATTTGACACTTTTGCTATTAAATCCCGTAACAATGGCGGAGGAACTGCGTCGTCTTGGCGTCCAGGATGCTCAGTCGAAATTCGAGCTGGTTATGCGTAAATTTGAGAAAAATATTGATACACTGAAAAAATTGGTGGGCAACTCTTTCGAGGAGTACAAATTTAAGGAGAAAAAGAAAGCAACTAATGAAAAAGAAAGAGAAAAGGAACGAGAAATGGGCGGAGAAAAAGAGCTAGAAAATGAGAGGGAAAAGGAAATAGAAAGTAGAAAAGATAAGGAAATTCTAAAAGTCACCCCAATCGATTACAGTGCACATCTATTGCGCAACAATTCCGATCTCGATGAACAACTCAAATTGCTGGAAACCCAAGAAATCGAAATCAATCGCAAAAAAAATATAGAAGTAATCACAAACAGACTCGGTTTGAAAACGGAGCAGTTTTTCGAGCAGGCCACGCCCACCGCAAACGAGACAGCCTCCCTAAACATATACAATGAAGATGCGTACATAAGATCCTTGAAGAAGAGCCTGGAACGACATAATAGCATGTTATTTTTGTTGCACCTGCAGAATCCGGAAAAACATAAAATCTCAACGGATGTGGATAATATTTTGCTGGGCACAAACGGAACGAGCCCACCGCCTCCAGCGCCTAACGATAGTCTCTACGATGAACTGAACCCGTTTCAGGTGAAGTCTGATTCAGGGCTGAGTTCGATGAGTGGCTGGTCACCAAATTCGCCGCTGCCGCCAGGAGAGGATTACAATAATTATAAGGATATGATAGAGTTGATGTTGCAGCTGAGAGGAGGAGGAGGAGCAGAAGGGGGCAGAGCAGCAACTGGAGGAGTAGCAGGAGGAGGAAGAGCAGACTTCCCCAATCTACAACCAGAAATCGCACACTTCTCAAATCTCTACCAGCAACCGATAAACTCCACGCCCTACATTCTATCCGAGGAGAATCTCAACTATATCCACGAACTGTCTAAAAATATGCCCATTTGTTCGGCCTATGAAAATAAATCGATATTTAAGGCGTCATCGAATGAGAAAGTTTGCACAATCGATGAAATGTTGGCATGGGATCATCGTCAGCAATATCAAAAAATCGAATTGAAAAAAATTCCGGACTTAATACAAAAGAGTCCCACAAATCAAAAGCAGTTGAAGACAGCCATGAAACCGTGCTCGACGTATCAATTAAGCGATAGTGATCAGTTAAACGTTATCGATAATTTGTCGGCACGCAAACCGCATTTGACAGATCGTTTGGTTTATTATCCCAGTTCGAACAGCATTGTGGATTATAATAGCAGCAATAATCTCGATTATGTGGGCTATAAGAGTGAGCAAATGGAGCAGCCAACGCTATTGATATCACAACCGATAACACAAACGATAACAAGTGCTGCTGCTGCACACAAAACGCCCAAAGTGTGGAATAAATTGAACAATTTATTGCCCGATAATCTAAAAGTAAAGCGTTCAATGCGCTATCAACGCTCCCAATCTTTACCCGGCCATGATGCGGACGCGGATGTGGATGAGAATGTGGTGCGTCCAGTGAGCAAACAGCTGCAAATTCGTGGCCAGGCCAATTCTTGTCCGTTGGTCACCAGCAAAACAATAACAACACCGATAACATCATCGATAACTCCACAACCTCCGCGTCACTTAGAGTTGTCGAAACGTTTGCAAAAATTACCACAGCGTCTCATGCAACGTGCTGTATCGGAACGTTCCGTTGAACCAGTTGCGAGTCGTAAGAAACGTTCATTTTCGCACAAAATGAACAGTTTGATGCAAAAGGCAAAAACTTATCGACGGCACAGTTTTGGTTTGCGTCACGAATCGAGCAGCTCGGAGCCCGATAACGATAATGAGCGGGAGCGTGAGCAGGAGCAGCACGATGTGCGTAGATCCGATAATGATGAGGATTATGTGGATGATTATATATTAAATACAATTGAGGATTATGTGGATAAGGATAGTAATCAGGGCAGTTATCGGTGCAGTGATCCGGAGAATAATCAGAATTTATTTGCTGTCGTTGGCGATTTGAGGCGACCACAAAATGGCGGCGAGGTGCAGCAATTTGAGAACTTTGACAAACTTGAGAACTTTGAGGACCTTCAGCAATTTGAGGAGTTTAATAAATTTGAGCAAGTGCCGGAAATATTTGTGGGGAGCAATGAAATAGCTGAGTCATTACAATTGAGAACTGCTGAGAACGATTTGCTTGATGGAATTTTAACAACTTCTGCTTCCGCATTGGGCGAAGTCTGTGCAGCAACTGCTGCAAGCTCAGGAATCTCAAACCTATCTCCACTACCCTCTTGCTCTGCCTCAGCCCAAGCCGACCTATCTACTCTACCAGCCCAAGCAACCCCAGCAAACTTATCTACTCTGTGCTCTTTATCAGCCGTAGCCCCTTGCTCAGCCTCTACCCTAGCAAACCAAGCTAGCCTATCGACACTACCAGTTGTATCAGCTCTACCCTCTTCTTCTTCTTCAGCTTTACCCCATTTATCTACACTAGCACCTTCTTCTCCTCTACCAACGCAGGCAAACCTATCAGCTCTGTCCTCCCTATCAACTCTGCCCTCTGCAGTACTACCAGACCAAGCTACCCTATCAACCTTACCCTCTTTCTCTCCCTCAACTGTACCCACTCCATCAGCTCTAAGCTCTGCCTCTGCTCTACCCATTGTAATGACGCAACCGTCTCCAGCAGCCTCACCCATACCAGCAACTCTCTCAACGCTACCACCCTCACTCTCAGCACTACCCCCTTTCGAAATCAGCGCGCACTCGCATTTAAATGGTTTATCGCAATATCGTGCTGGTATTTGGGCCAACCAACAACAACAACAACAATCCTTGGACATACCAGGAACACTTTTTAGTCGAGAGGACGACGACAATCGCAGTCAGCATTCGGCGAGGACCTTCTCATCATCGCGGCGTCAAAGCACGGAGGATAGCATCGATACGGATGATGAATATTTTTGCTACGAGCTGAGACAACTAGAAGAACTGGAGCAGCAAAGCAGAGAGCAACGGGAGCAAAGCGAGGAGCAATTGGAGCAGGAGCAAAATGAAGTGCTTTTCTCCCAAATAGATGGACTCAATTCCTGGCCCAGCACCGATTATTTGCCCGATGAGGCAGTTAAGCTGAGAATGTCGCAGGTGCTCAAGGAATTGCTGCACTGTGTAGTCAAAGTGGAAGCGGAAACGGGTGATTGCTACTCATCCAGCTCCGCCATCTTTAAGCCTAATCCTCTCGAGCACGGATTAAATACCCCTAGCAGGCAGCAAAAATCACAGAAATTGCTGAGGGTTGCTGATATGCACAGCGCTTGGCAGGATGTCAACAATGAATATCAGCAAGCGAGCAGCGAAAATGAATATTCACTGGATGAGGAGCATGAGCGGGAGCAAAGGGTTAGCAGAAAGAAAAAGGTGGCCCGATCCAGCAAAAGTTATCAGAGCAAAAATGAACTAAACAAAGATTTGCCAATGGGCTCATCCAGCTCAGCATACACCTCGGAAGAGGAGCACGAGGAGCAGCCTTATAAAAAAAAGAGAGAGCAAAAATTTGATAATCTTTCCATAGAATCGGATAATGAGCAGAAATTCTCATCAAGTGGAGCTACTTCGGGTCCAGATACACCAGCAGCGCTTAGCGATGAGCTAGAATTAGATGAAGAGGAACAAGAGGAGCAGAAGCAGAAGGTGCAAAGAAAGCAGCAAAAGCAAAAGCAGCAAAATGAGCGAGAACAGCTGGAACAAGAGCAAGAGCGAGAGCAAGAGCAAGAGCTAAAGGAACAGGAACAGGCAGCATCCGCAATCAACACCTCTGAAATGCCCAAAATGCCACCATGCACTCAAAATGCACCCCTTCCCGAGGAAGTGTTTCCAACTCAAGCAACGACATCTCTACCAGCTGAGGAAGAGAAAACAACGGAGCCAAATTCAAATACAAATCGCCCTTTTAAATTAATAAGTCAAGATTCAAGTGTGGATGTTTCGCAATCGGGGGGAGTGGCGGTGGCCGGTGTAAATGGGGGCGTGGCTGGCAATTTGGGCAGCAGCAAGTGGAAATTGCTGAAAACACTCAAAGAGCGCAAAATTGAGGAGAAAAACAATCTGGATAAAATGAAGGAGGAGGAATTGGCCAAAGACAAGGAAAAGGTAAACAGTTTGGAGTTGAAAATGAGTAACGTATCAGGGTCAAAAAAAAGAGTAACTCGCAAAGAAAACGAGTAACGAGTACGAGTAACAATATTAATATTACAATTCCATTATTTTACCTCATAACATCTGTATACATACAGTGAGAGACAGATCAAGTCGACCAGTGTCAAAGAAAACAAATAATACATTCAATTTGGTGATCAATCCAGCATCCGTTTTGGAATTTTTGAAAAATAATGAATTATTGGCTTATGGCAGGCAATTACGTTTTTTCTTTGACACTGGTCGACTTGCGCTGTCTCTCTCTGTATATAATTGTAATAAGTTTAATTAATTCAATTAAATTAAATTAAATGGTATATTTTTTATGTGCTATAAATGAATAATAACAATATTTAAATTTGGTTTTTGCAGAATGGCACGGCAACTGGCGACGTGGGTCTGCGCTCTAATGGGCATCCGGGCGACAACCCCTTCTATAGCAATATCGACAGCATGCCGGACATTCGTCCCAGGCGTAAATCCATTCCCCTTGTCTCCGAGCTGGTAAGTTAGACCCTCTACTTAAGCCTCGAGTGCCCGAGACGACTTCAGACGAACGTCTTTGTTTTCGCTGAGACAAACTATCCATTTTCCAGAATATGTTATTTGCAAATCGGGGAATTGATTTCAAATTATTAGAAAAAATATTGAAATTGCTCTCTCTTAAAATATATTTAATTTGAGTTGAAAATAAATAAATAATTAAAATTAAAAATCTAACTTAATAGTTAAATTTCAATTAAAAAAAATAAATTTGTTTTGAAATATCTTGAAAATAGAAATTACCTTTTCGAACGGCATGACAAATAAGCAATTATGCTAATATTAAAAATTAAAAATAAATATAAATACAATAAAAAGTTTAAATTAAACGTAAAACTAAAATTAGTTAATTTCACTGAAAAATGAATAATAAATAAACAAATTTAAATTAAACATAAAATTTAAAATACTAAAAATTTAAATTTAAAAATTCTTTAAATTAAAAAGCACATTTTTGTCGGTCTCAAAAAAATTATTAGGCGCGAAAATAAACTTAAGCGTCTAACGGTCTCGGGCACTAACGTGTGGTGAATACACATTAAACTTAAACCCCATTCCAAATCCAAACTCATACACGAGCACATCCATACATGCATATGTAACCAATCAGAGATGAGCACAAAGAGAGACCACTTCATAAAAGTGCGCATTGGTTTGGTGACAGAGATCAGTTCGCTCTCTCAGCTACTCTCTGATTGCATTTGTATATGTGTGTGTATGTGAGCAAGACAAAACAAGATTGAATACAACTTATTTGTGTGTATTTTTTGCGTGTTTTTTCTTTTGTACAACAATGAAAAATGATTTAAATGTGGAGGACAGGTGCTGAAGGTATTATCGAACGCTTATCGATTTCAATTTCGATTTTTTCAATTTCACCTTAGTCTCATAATTCCATGTAAAATGTGTAATAAATTTATATATGCATAATAATACCTTTAATCAGTATTTTGTAATGTGCAACATTTTGTTTATTTTTTACAAGAGATTTTGTAGTATGCACAACACCACAAAACTTTACTGTACTGTTGGCAAAACTACAAGTGTTTTTTTAAATTCGGAATTTTTTTAAACTTTAGCAGGATATACAAAAAAGCGATTATATTTATTGTGTCATTTGCTAACTGCTATGACAACTGTGCAAATTCATATTTTAATTAGGGCATAGCATTGTGTCATTTGCTATTGCTATGACAATTCTGTTAAATCATATTCATTTACTAATTGCTTTTAGAATTCATATTTTAATTGAGGCAAATTAAATAAATAAATTAATTGTAGTTTTGTTTTTTGTTGTCGATTTATTTAGAATTTTATAATCATTTAAAGTTGATCGGAATTTAATTATAAATGTAATCAGGTTCGTTAAGAGTCCATTTTAAGGTTTATTTTTAACTCACACTTGGCTTTATTTTTATTTAACGGCTAGCATTGTTAAATACTATGTATAAGTGTTGATAACAATTTGTGTTTGCTTCTATTTAAATACATATGTTGCCTTCATGGTTATTCTCTCTCTTTCGATGATGATAATTTGTTACTGCGTTGCTTTTACACACTGTTTAAATTATTGTTCCATTTTTTTTTGTAATTCCGCTTTATTTTGCTAATGGTTTAAGGCTTTAGCTATCGTAAGTTATCGATAACAATAAAAGCTATGTAACAGACAAAAGCTAAATTTTGTATTTAAGATACGAAACATGTTTATTTTATATAACAGAAGTCGCTCACTGACAAAAGCTCAAAGACTCAATAAATAAATAAAAAAAAATATGAATTAATATGTAAGTGTAGAATATACAAAAAGAAATTTTTTTAAATAAATAAATAATATATGCAGAATTACTTGTTGAAAATAAAAATATATATTGTTGTAAATATATTAATTCTTAAATAAAATTCTGCTCTTGTCTGTTGCACATATTTTTTCTAAATTTGTTGAGCACACGTCTATCGAAAAGTTGTTATCGCATTTCGATTAATCGATTAATAGTAAGTTGCATTAAAACATAAATAATTATAAATATAACTAGTTTAATAATTGCACACATTTCCAATTGATTGGTTAGATTTCTATCAAATAGTGAATTTTGATTGCATTTCTCTAATTAAATATTCATATTTTGCTTGCTTTTCGTATTAATGACGTAATTAAATGCAAGCTCAATTTACGTTTTGAGTTTACGTTTGACTTGCTACGTAGTTTACACGTGCAGCGACATTTGCTACGTATGCGTTTCACTATTGCTATCTCCTTTTCGCTCTTTGTTAATGTTTCCCTTGCGCTTTTTATAGACAATGGCGGCTACAAAGCGCAACGCCGGATTAACGTCAGCAGTGCCGCGAGCGACGCTCAACGACGAGGAATTGGTGAGCGAAAGAGAAACAGAAAATAAAAGCTTTCAATGACTAAAAACATTTCTATGCGTGTGTGTTTGTGTAGAAAATGCATGTGTATAAGAAAGCCCTGCAGGCACTGATATACCCAATATCGTCAACAACGCCGCACAACTTTGTGCTTTGGACGGCGACGTCGCCAACATATTGCTACGAATGCGAAGGGCTGCTGTGGGGCATAGCGCGGCAGGGGGTGCGCTGCACCGAGTGCGGCGTCAAATGTCACGAGAAGTGCAAAGACCTGCTAAACGCCGACTGCCTGCAACGTAAGTGCAATAACGGAACGTAAGTCAGACATGTCCGGTATCAAAAATGTTCGTTTGTTCGCAGGCGCTGCGGAGAAGAGTTCGAAACATGGTGCCGAGGACAAAGCGAATTCGATAATCACAGCGATGAAGGAGCGCATGAAGCAGCGAGAGCGCGAAAAGCCCGAAATTTTCGAATTGATCAGGTAATGAGTGTGTGTGAGTTCGAAACGAACATGTGTGCAGCTGGCTGGTGCGAAGAGAGTGTGATTTGTGTGTGTGTGAGAGAGCTTTGCCTTTAACTTTGTGTATCGTATCGTAGAGCCGTATTCAGCATTGAGGAGAAAAGCCATACGGGCCACATGAAGGCCGTTAAGCAAAGCGTTCTGGACGGCACCAGTAAATGGTCGGCGAAAATTGCGATAACAGGTTTGCAACTGCATACGATAAACGATATATGTGCACATACGATATACGATATGTGTGTGATTTATATTTAAACTAATCAACATTTAACATGTATTATTATTATTATCATTATTATCATTATTATTATTATTATGAATGTATTTTCGATTTTCAATGTTTTCGTCATCAAATCAATGTCTAATTATATATATATGTATCTAATTATATATATATATATGTATTCGCATATATATATGGATGTGTTTATGTGTGTGAATGGTTTGTATGTGCGCATGTGTGAATGCTTGTCTCTCAACTCTTATATATATATATGTATATATATATATATATGTTTGTACACACATATACAGAAAATAACCTACCAATGCACACTTAACAGCCAGTTTACAGTTACAAAATGCAATCTTAACATTAACAACATAATTCGTTTGGTTTGCTGTACATACAAACCAAAATATTGCGCTTATGAATAGTCAGCATACACCCCGTGTCACTTGAATATAGCAAGCGTCTTAGTTGTTTTTACTAATCCATACTTAAAATAAATTAAATTAAATTACAATGCATACTTAAATTAAATTAACTGCAATTTGAACTGAAGCAATTAATAAATATTAAGAAAAATAGTGATTAACCAGTACCCAAAAAAATGAGGCGTTATGTAAAAAATAGGAGATTTTTAAGGAAAATGAAGAATAATTTTTTATTAAACAGTTCTTTTGTAAAATCGAAAATTATTTAAACTGAATATAATATAATATTTTACTAATGCAATACATGAGTAATTATAGCTGTTTGAGCTATTTTTGTATTTATTTAGTTAATTCAATCTGAATTAAAAGCAGTACCCAGTTTTTACCCAGTAAAGGAAAAAATAGCTAAAAGATATAACAAAGCTGGAAGTCTTCAAGTAAGTAAATATGCAAAAGCTTTTAGAGTTCCCTTCAAGAGGCGAGCAGTGTACAAAACAAAATATACTCTAAAACCTAGAATCTAGACTCTAGTAAATACAATGGTTATATTTAGATAGGTAATATAATTTAGAGTGGAAGTGAAATACGCAATTTACTTAGAGATAAATACTAATCGATATTTATCGATACGTTAATAATGGAAATTGAAATGAGCAATTATTTTAGAACTGCTCTTTCTGTTTGAAAGAGAAAGAGAGAGAGACAAAGAAATTTGAATCGATATTAATCGATAACCAATGGATGATTGTTAGCGCACCAGCCCCAATAGAAAATACAACTTTAGCTATAAGTTATGGAATTGGCTGCAGTATCCACAATAACAACCCAAATCGAACACAAAAACATTACGCGTTATACATATTTAGCTGTTATATATCATATATATATATCCATATGTCTGCAAATATCTGCAATTCAATTCAAGGATGACATTCGGTGTGGATCCAGATACACACATAGATTCATTAGAACAGGCTGAGCACGCAACTGTTGAGGGAACATCTAAATGGTCATGCAAACTAACAATTACAGGTACACGGGCCAAAGCCAGCTCTTTTTGTGCTAAACGCTACTATTATAATTATTATTATTACTATTATTATTATTATTATTATTATTGGTATTTTTATTATTACTATTGTTTTGATAATCACTTATATACCCTGTACCTCTTGACAGATGTCAGAAAAGGTCCCTAAAATATTTCCGAGCTCTAATTGTCCGTCTTGAATTATAAATATATTTATTCCCCGATTCTTCTAAGTATTTATTATATTTTTATTTAAATTTAAATATTACATTATATTTTCAAATTCTCTCCTTTGTGTTTCTTTCATTAAATAATTAATACGAAATATAAATTAAATGTATTAAAAATACAACTAAATCTAACTTAAATTTATATTTTACATTTTATTTTTATATATAATTGCCAAAATAATATAACCTTGCTTATATTTCTTGTTTTATTTTTAATTTAATTTTCATTTTTAATTCAATTTCATTTTTCTACTTTTTGAGTCGACATTAAATACTTAAATAGTTAACATTGCCAAAACTTTTCCTTAAAAACACTTATTTTAGTATTTTTGATTTATAATTTATTGTAATTTAAGCCCAGAAATAGTGCTAATATTTAATTTTTTTATTTAAATTTTAATATTAAATTTTATTTTGAATTAAATTTATTTGATGTTCTACTTTTTGAAGACGATATCAAATAAATAAATATATAATATATGTAGACAATAAATAAATGAATAACACATTTCATTACAGAAATATTGTAATTACATCTCATTTGTTAGTTTAAATTTAATATTTTCTTTTTAATTTAATCTAAACTGTTTTTTATTTTTTCCATAATTTTACATTAAAACACTGTAACTAGCAACTGACCTGGGTACAGGGTATCTGCTAGTCGATCGCCTGCGACTAGTTTGGTTTCGTTTTTGTTTTGTGTTTTTAGCGAGTTTCATTGCCTCGATCTACCACCTTAACTACACGATTAGTAGTTTATATTCACATAAATTCCGAACCGATTGCCCCAAAGCATGAGTTCTAAACATACATGTATCGATACATATCGATGAGCATACAAAAAATGCCGATTAATATTTCGATTTTGAACCAATCCAGTTGAAAAACAAGCACTTTTCAAATTAAATCTGAATCTGAATAACTTAAGCATGTTTTCTTACCCCCCTGGAGAATATTTCTCTGCTCAAAACTAAACCTATCTATTCATTCAGAGTGTAGAATCTACCCCATAAAACACTCACTTGAGTGTTGGCTCTGTCTAGCTTTCCGATTAACTTTGCTATTGTAAATATTTCTCTTCACAAGTACACCAACAATAAAACTATTTTATAGCAAATAATTTATGTGAATAATACAAACTTGATTTCCTTTCTTATATTTCGCATTAAAAAAACAAAGCAATACACATAAACACACACACATGCGCACCTTTCGACAACATAAAAAACAAGGCAACACAATACTCTGTATAAGACTGAAACAGCTTAAAAAACACACCAAATCATTATTGACACACAAAATGGTTTAAGTGCCTCCCTTTCAGATGTTTCTTACATAGTTACGCATAGAAATTCTTATCTTTAGACAGATAACAAGTGCGATCGTTGCCGATAAGCAAATCTATCGATATCTGTATATCGGTAGAGGTATTAAAATATTTATTAAATATATCGATATATATCAATAATAATTGCTAAAAGAACAATATAATATTATTAGTATTAAATATAATTCTTAATAAATATCCAAAACAATAAACTTTAAAACGATGTCGGCAATAGTCGATTATGGCGACTATAGCGTTCCTACTTGTTAAATCTAATAAATATGAATACTTGATAACAGTTTGTATATACCATGAGTAAATCTTTAAACTTAACTTTCCATACATAATGGAGAGTTGGCCAACTTACTTACGTGTATGCATGATGCCGGTCGGTCGAAATATAACTTATGTGTGTCGCTCTGTGGATCGTGTATAAAAGTAGTATAACACTCCTGTATAACCGTAGAACACATGTCCATAAAACCATAAACCATAAAGATCACACTAAAAATGCACTTCTGTTCTCGGTTATTGTTATAACTGTAATAAAACCCGAAACGGAAATTTGAGCTCATATTAATACTTATACTAAGATACTACTCTTATACTCGTTTGAATACTAACCTTACACTTGTACCTTTGACTAACCTTGTACATATATTATTGCTCTTCATTGCCTCGCCTTCTTCTTCTGCTTCTGTCTCCACTAAGTGTTGTATATTTTCTCTTTCTCTCGTTAAATTTAGGATTATTGTGAGGTTTCTTTTTCTTCTTCTCCTCTTCCTTTCCTATTTTGCCTTTGCGCTCTTCTAAGATTCTCTCCAATCCTTTACTGGAGTTGTGTTTCTCTGCCTCTCTAATTGTTCTCTAATTAAGGATTTCAACCTTTGGATTTTTTTAAAATAAAATATTGATAAAAAATTAAATACATGTACGTATTTAATATTTTAAAAATCCAGCGAAAGGCGCTACGACCTATGTTGAGAATTAAATGAAAACCAATTTTACTTTATATGTATATATTTTCTTTTATCAATATATTCATTTTCCGACGCTTTTTGTAATTGAAATGAGAATTGAACATATTTCACGTTACTTATTTTTTACGTTTAAATTAAACTGAGAATTAAAAAAAACCTTTCTTTCTTTATATAAATATGTATTTTTAAAATAAATTATTTATCCAATCGGCTTTGTAAACGAGATGAGATTTAAGTAGAAACTATCTATATTTGAAACTAAATTAAAGATGAGAATTAAATAAAAATTAAATAAAAAAGCTAGTGTAAATTGTGAACTAAAGAGAAACGTGTTCCAGTAGTAAATTGCAGACGATAATTAAAAAAACCTGTTTTTCTTTATGTATATATATTTTAAAATGTTATTAATTGGATAACACATAAGGATTAATTGTTTTTAGATAAATATGAAAAATAAATATAATTATATGTATATATTATGGACATATAAAATATATATTTGTAATACTATAAAGCAGATCTGTTTGTGTAGCATTCAGCTTAAGCCTATAGCCAAACCAAACACTCTGAGCTCAAGCAACTGAGCTTCCCATAGCCTTTTATTCACACTACTCTTTACTTACTCTACTTATTCGTTATAAAAAAATTTGTATATATCACAAACAAAATAGCCCCTGTCAAACCAAAACTGTTAATGGGCTGCAAGCTTCAAACACAACCTTCAAACGCACAGTGCAGAGAGCTGCATTAATCGAACATGTTGTTGCTGGCTGTTGAACAGAGCTAGCCTGGACACATATAGCAAAGAGCTTTTTGTTAGGCGACGAACGCTCGTTGCGCTCACCAAGCACATTGCTATGTTCGGTTCGAATCTTTCAGCTTTTCAACAACAATACAACAACATCCAACGTTAACTTGCACGTTTCGAATTCGACATTCGAGTTCGTCGAAACTTTTGGTTGGTTTTTAAGCTGGATTTATGATTGTTATTATTATTATTATTATTATAATTTTAATGAGTGTGTTTCGTGTGTGTGTGGTTAAAAATGCTATTTAATTTGTTAATTGTCCACTTTTTATACTGTGAATGCATAAATGTGTTTTTTCTGTATATATATATATAAATAATTAATTATTAACCAACTAATTTTCGCACGATATTTGTGCCGTTGCAATTTAAATTTAGCTTACACACCACGTAGTAAATGTGTCAATCAGTCAATCAATCAATCTGACTGATCTGAACTGATTCCCAACTTTTATTGCGAGCCGAGTTTCTTTAATTAAAAACCAAAAAACTTCCGTTTTTTCTCTTCTTCTTTCTCCCTTGATAAACAAAACTGAACAACAACAAAACGAAAAAATCGAATAAAAAAAACCAATTGGAATTGTATAACAATAACAAAAAAAAAATCTCTCTCATAACATTTATGTTCGTTTCAAACCTCAACGCAAAAACCCACAAAACCAAAAATACGCACACCCAAAAAAAATATTCTACACAAAACCAAAAAAAACTACATATAAACAAAAATACACATGCACACATACCATAAAAAAATAAAACGTACACACAAATATAATTAAAATACATTCAAAACAAAAAAATACATTTACTCCCCAACAAAATAAAAATGCACAAATACACAAAAAAAAAACCTGCACAAAATTAACATACCCGTAACTAAAAACTGCATACACACACAAACCAAAAAATAATACCAACCACAAACATGACTCACACTTTCTCTTTGGGGGTTCTGGTATTGAAACGAATAAAAAAACAAAACAAAAATCGAAAAAAAAACGCAAAACTCAACCAATTCGAATTCGAAATTCGATGTGTGCAGTGATTTGTGCTCAAGGCCTGATAGCGAAGGATAAAAGCGGTACGAGTGATCCATATGTGACGGTGCAGGTTAGCAAGGTGAAAAAGAGAACGCGCACAATGCCCCAGGAGCTAAACCCTGTGTGGAACGAGAAGTTTCACTTGTGAGTATTTTCCCCACTACTTCTACTACTACCACCACCACCAACACTATTACTACTACTATTCCTATTCCTTACAACTCTACTACTATTTCAACTACTACTTTCGCTTTGTGTTTGTGTTGTGTTGTGTCCCCCACCAACCAACCGATCACAGATTTTCTAACTATTTTGTACACAACTAAAGTTCAACTACTTTTTATACGCACTTTCGCTATTTACAACTACTTTTGTCTATTTGTACATAATTAGCTTCATTTATGTGTCTATCCATTTCGGTTGCTTGGTTTTGTATGAGAGCCAACGACTTGTTTTGTTTGCCTTGGTGTCGCCTTTGCCGTTATTCGCGCTCTCTCTAGCTCTCTTCTTTGTATACTGCGCACAAAACTGCACAAAACCTTCTTAGAACGCATCGATCGATTGCACTCAGCGAGAGAGCTTTGGGCGAGCGGAGCTCCCAGTTGCAAAAGCTTCTTGTTAAGTTTCTTCTTTGCTCACTGTTACAAAACCTCAATTTCAAACTGCTCGTTTTGATAGTCGTCATTCAATATCTGTGTATGTATCAGCGTTCAATTCAGCTGTAAAAGCTGCTTTACTTTGTACACTTAAAAAAAAAATCAAATGCCCTGGAAACTAGACAAATTTTCGGGACTTTCGCAATAATTTTTGAATATGTAAAAAATTACTAACCAATATTAATAATAATAATAAATATAATACTTAAAAAGAAGTCCCAAGAGTTAGCACAGCTGCTTTCCTATATTATTATTATCTATTGTTGAGAAAATTATTGTAAAACGCATAATTAAAAATTCTTAAGTAAGAAACCCGTACCTACAATGAAAAATTAATCAACTTAGCTGCAAAGTTCGCAAAATTAGAAGGAATTCATTGCTATTTTATAGAAATGTTTTAAGAACTAACATTTTCGAAAAAGTAGAAATAATAAAAATAATTCTTATTCAAAGATTACTCTTTACACTCCACAGCTTTGCTAGAGTTTTCAGAAAATTAAGACAAAAACTGAAACCGAATATCAACAAATTAAAGTGTCCGTTCTTAGGTACAATTGTGCCAGAACTGCAAGAACTGAGAGTATTATTAATTTATTATTATTATTAGTATTATTATTATTATGAATGAAAATAGATTTGATCTGTGATTAATTAATTTATTTTTTGTAAATGAGCGTAATTATTTTTTATTTTATTTTTTATGTGTGCGTGAAACAAATTTTATACTCAGCTAGGCAATTTAATGTTTAATATGTATATATAAATTATTATTAATAATATTATTGGGGAACTTAGCTAGATTTATTGAATAGGGCATCCTTCTGAGTCCCCAGCCCAATTCTTGCATGTAAACTTGGTTGAGTTTAGAGAAATAATTCCCTGGGATTATCACACAACGCTTACCGGCCAAGTAAATATTGATATTGCGAGGTACTTTTAAATACATATTTATTTGCATTCTTTTCAAAAAAAAAAAATATATATATATATATATATATATACCAAAAATGCACAAATCTCTTAATTAATTAATTCTTGAGCCTAATTTCATCAGTAATGTCCATGCATGTAAAGCCTTCCGACACACAATATATCTAAGGATTTCTAGGGTTGCCAACATACCACATAATTGAATACTAAATATCTTTATATATATATATGTACAAATATATACTAAAACAATCACAGTGAGTGCCACAATTCTTCGGATCGCATCAAAGTTCGTGTTTGGGATGAGGATAATGATTTAAAATCCAAATTGCGCCAGAAATTGACACGCGAATCGGATGATTTTTTGGGTCAAACAATTATTGAAGTCCGTACGCTGTCTGGTGAGATGGATGTGTGGTATAATCTGGAGAAACGTACGGATAAATCAGCCGTATCCGGCGCAATCCGATTGCACATCTCCGTGGAGATCAAAGGCGAGGAGAAGGTAGCACCCTATCATGTGCAGTACACCTGCCTCCACGAAAACCTCTTTCACTACCTCTGTGAGGAGAACTGCGGCATGGTAAGACTGTCCCTACAGTTGCGGTCAAAACTATAGCAACACTCTGCGACATTATTTCTTATGAATGGGGAGAACAGAGCATTTGGTTTGAAATTTCTGTAAATCAAAATTTCTAATATATATTGTTCAGAATTCCCAATATAAAATTAGCAAATCTCTTAAATATTATATTATTATTTATATATTCTTATATTTTGATACAGTTTTGTATCGGTTACACCCACAAGATCCATAAAGTAGCGAATAAATAGAAATCGATAATTTCCTTCTAATTTGCATAGTTATTATTAGTACTATTATTATTTATTATTATACATTTAACTTTATTATTATTACTATGCATAATTGTAATTTTTAATTATTTAACATTGTTTTTATTATTATTTGTAGTATTTATATTTGTTTTAATATTATTAATATTTATTATTATTATTTCTTAAGTGCACATTTCAAAAGGCTGAATTCATTTTTTGCGTTAATTTTCTGCATTTTTCATAAAATTAAAGTTGTTCAATTTAACTTTAATTAAATTTTTATACGTTGAAAAACTAGTGTAAAATGTTGGATTTGATTTTTCTCTCTTTTTAAGAGTATATATTTTAAGAGTGTTTTTCATATATTTAAAATGAGTTTACAAAATGCATATTGCTTAAAGTACAAACTTATACAAGTTGCCCAGAGAGAGAGAGAAAGTTGCTTTTATTTTTGCCGCAATTGTATATTAGCTGAGTTGAAGCTGGGTCTGAATTTCTGGAACTATTCCATAGGTCAAGTTGCCCACGCAGAAAGGGGACGATGCATGGAAGTTGTACTTTGACGAGATTCCCGAGGAGATTGTCGACGAGTTCTCCATGCGATATGGCATCGAGAATATTTATCAGGCCATGACCCATTTCCATTGTCTGTCAGCGAAATATCTCTGTCCCGGCGTACCGGCTGTGATGAGCACCCTGTTGGCCAACATAAATGCATATTATGCCCATACAACTGCCTCCTCAGCTGTATCGGCCAGCGATCGATTTGCGGCCAGCAATTTTGGAGTACGTATTACCCATATACTTATCTAATATTATTTCTCTTTTGTCTTGCAAGCTTTGAAATGGTCATCGCAATCTCTTTGAAAGGGTCTTCGCTGGCTATTTATATTGCCTATAAGTGATAAAAAGCGATGTGCCATGACATAACATAAAATCACTTGTCATTTACTTATTACCTATTTTTGTAGTTTTCCCGAAGTAAACCAGTAAAAACATTAAATTTGAAATATCAAAGCCTATCGATAAAAATCGATCGGTTGTTAAATCAGTAGCAGCTTAATGCTAACTGCATATCTTTCCTTGTTTTTCTACTATGAACACAGAATTTTGCAGTCGATCAGTCAATATTTAAATACAACCTTTATTTTTTTCTTTTTTCTGATTTGGTTTTTGTTTCCATCGGGTTTGTTTTTTGTAACATTTGCAGAAGGAAAAGTTTGTCAAATTGCTGGATCAGTTGCATAACTCACTGCGGATTGATCTATCGATGTATCGGAATAATTTTCCCGCATCTAGCCAAGAGAAACTTATGGATCTTAAGTCAACTGTTGACCTATTGACCTCCATAACATTCTTCCGCATGAAGGTGAGTAAAGGCATGGATAGAAATACGATAACAAGTCAAACAATCGATTCATTGAATAGGTTCAAGAGCTATCGAGTCCACCGAGAGCGAGTACGGTTGTCAAGGATTGCGTCAAAGCTTGTCTTAGATCCACTTATCAATTCCTATTCGAAAACTGCTACGAACTCTACAACAGAGAATTTCAGGTACGTAATTACGTATGACTTATTATTACGACTATGAATTACTTGGAATCACATCGCAGGTGGATCCAAACGAGGCGAAACGTGATACGGACGACCATGGACCAAAGCTGGACACCGTCGACTTCTGGCACAAGCTGATTGCTCTGATCGTATCTGTTATTGATGAGGACAAAAACAGCTATGGCACCGTCCTCAATCAATTCCCACAAGAACTGAATATCGGACAGGTATATATATAACTATATTATATTATATTATAGTATATTGTATCATATTCTATAACGTTATGTCATACTATATTATATTATTTTATAGTTAGAAATATTTATAACTTGCTTAGCAAATCAACGCACGTAAATACAGCTGGGGCAATTATAATAGCACCACATGAACGCAGATTTTTTCGACACCCTTAGAAAAATATCCTGGTCTGTCTCCGCTTCAAACAACGTGTACAAATTGGATAAATACGTCCTCTAAGGCGTTGGGAAATCGATTTCTTTTCAGAAAGTGTAAATCGATAAGCTTGCATGGCTTTTGGCAGTGGAACAAGTGAACTAAAAAAAAAAACAATTTTATTCGACATTTTCAACTTATTTAAATTTAATTTTATAAAAAAGAAAACAAATGAACGCAAAAAAATAATACCAGCATTTTTGCAAAAGCAAATTAAAAATTGGAAAAATAAACATAAATAAACTACATAAGTAAAAAGATAATGCGATAAAGAGTTCATTTAAAGTGCTTTATGTTCCGTGCGCATTCATATTTAAAAGATTTGGCGAAAAAATGCTTTGTTTTTCTCATTCATATGCAATAATGTCGTAAAGTGGTGCTATTATTTTGCCTCAACATATTCATGCAGTTTGCTGCAACTTTTTGCTCTAAGCGAACATTTCCGCATATCACACAAACATATACATACACAAATAGCGGCGCTCAGCTTACTTCGAACTTCGAATCAGGGACACGAACCCGAACCCAAACTTAAGCCCGATTTCAACCTAATAGCGAATTAGCTGTCGACCGCTTTAGCGAATTCGTAAAGCATGCTCAATGTTGCCGCTGCATGCATCCAAACACAAGATTGCCTGCTGCTGCTGTTTAAGCTCAGCGAACATTTGCTCATTTTCGATTGTCTGCTTCTGCTGCATACAAGCAGGCAGTAGACAGCGGCGCTCAGCTTGCTTTAAACGTCGAATTGGGCGCAAGCCAACAACGAACACGAACGGGAACACGAAGCCGATGCCGAGAGCTTTAATACGCTTCGGCAAGCAACGACTGTAACAATTTTCGTTTTTAGTTATCGGCTGCGACGATGTGGGGCCTGTTCGCAGTGGACATGAAGTACGCACTCGAGGAGCATGAGCAGCATCGCTTGTGCAAGTCATCGGCTTACATGAATCTGCACTTTCGCGTCAAATGGCTGTACAGTAACTACGTCAAAGAGGTGCCGCCTTACAAGGGGGCTGTACCTGAATATCCCGCCTGGTTCGAACCCTTCGTCATGCAGTGGCTCAATGAGAACGACGATGTGTCCCTGGAATATCTGCACGGTGCCTTTAATCGTGACAAAAAGGATGGGGTAAGCTTCAAATAAAACACAGATTATTTATATTTTTATATATTTATGTATTTGCATTTAATTTATAAATTTATTTTCTTAATATCTATATATTTATTTATATAAATATTTATTTATTTATATAAATATTTATTTATTTCTATATTCATCTATATATGTGTATTTATCTTCTTTAAAATTCTCGGACTATGCAAATGCTCCCCCTCTCTCTGCCTCTGTCTATGTGTCTGTCTCTCTCTCTCTCTGTCTCTCTATCTCTCTCTCAAACTCTGATGACTATTGCCATTTTCATTGTATATTTGTATATTCGATCCAATTAGTTCCAAAAGAGCAGTGAACATGCTTTGTTCTCCAATTCGGTTGTCGATGTTTTCACACAATTGACGCAGTGCTTCGATGTCGTTAGCAAGCTCGAGTGTCCAGATCCAGAAATTTGGAAACGTTACATGAGGCGTTTTGCTAAGACTATCGTAAAAGTACTCATTGCCTATGCTGATATTGTGAAAATGGAGTTCCCAGAGCATATGAGGGACGAACGAATTGTAAGTACAACGGAGCAACTTCCCCATCCAGGCGCTTTCACAAATACAACAACATAAATATGAAATATGTGTAAATGTAAAATATAATCATATTTAATTGAAACATCACGTACACTTTTAGATATCTGATCAATTGTATAAATAATAAACGCTAACTAGAAGATCGCCTGCCTGGCGCATGTGACAAAATTGCATGACCACAAAAATATGTAAACGACAGATTAGAATAATAAATGCTTGTCGTTCTGAAGGAACTGCGTACTAACAAATATATATATAAATAATTTTAAAAAAATACAAAAAGTTAAATAAAAACATAAAAAAATGTTTACTAAAAAATCGCATTGATAATCTAATAAATCGATTTATAATAAATGCCAACTGTAAAATGGTCCGTGCCTTACACATTTAAAAAAATAATCAAAATTAAAAAAAAAGAAACGAAAAACGATTGAAAATCAAATGTGGATTTTTTTTATTTTAAAAACTACACATAATTACAATTATATTTATATTTGATGAATAATAATCATGAAAAATGAATACAAGATGGTCTGCCTGCAGCTCTTACATATTAAAAAATAAATAATAATAAAAATAAATGAATTGTCTTGCTCTGCCAGGCCTGCATTCTGATGAACAACATACAGCAGCTGAGGGTGCAGCTGGAGAAGATGTTCGAGTCGATGGGCGGCGATAAGCTGGAGGAGGATGCTGCCAACATTCTCAAGGAGCTGCAGCAGAACCTCAACTCCGCCCTGGATGATCTAGCCACGCAGTTTGCTATAAGGCAAGACCGATAACCTTACAATCGAATTGTTTACAAACATATATTTGCCATAAAATTGTGAATTATTTATTATGTAAAAGCATTTTACTTCTGCATTAATTTCATTTATTGTTGTCTTATATCTGATTTCTTATTTTCCACAATTTAATTGAATTCTTTCAACTTATTCAAAAAAATAATATGATTTTCAGTTCATTAAATATTTTGAAGTTTTAAAAACGAAAATTATGAATTCTTGAAGAAATGAAGGCACTTGCACACCGGCTTACATTTGGGTGTGCAAAACGTTTTCAAAGTGCTTTCAACAATGAAACTGAATAATACATATATAATACTATATATATACATATATAATACTATATATATATCTATAGCTGAGCATAGTTTACATCGTTGTCGATGCTTATTTATTTTCAATTGTTTTTACATAGTTTGGAGCCGCGCATTACACAATCGGTGCGGGAATTGGGCGACATGCTACTCTCCATCAAGGGCGGAAGTGGGCCTTTGACAGCGGGAAATCAGGCTGTGCAACGAAATGCAGTTGCCGTTGAGGCAGATGATGTGTTGAGGCCTCTGATGGATCTGCTCGACGGATCGTTGACCCTATACGCCCAGTCCTGTGAGAAGACGGTGCTGAAGCGACTGCTCAAGGAGCTGTGGAAGATTGTTATGCGAATTCTGGAGAAGACCATAGTGCTGCCCCCAATGACTGACAAGACGGTAAGTTAAGCAATTAAATAATAAATAGCTATTTAAATATAAATTGAATATGAATGTATATATTGAAATTAAATAGTAATTAAATTATGAATACAATTAAATATAAATATAAAAATAAACATTATAAATCAATTGAAATTACTATTTAATTGATATTAATATATCAATAGACTTATAATAAATATAAATTAAATACCAATTAAAGTAAATTACAAATCAATTGAATTATGAAGATTAATCGAAATATAAATACAGGTAGAAATTGAATAATTAATAATCAATAATTAATAATTATGTTTAGATGATGTTCAAGCACCTAACTGATAACGCAAAGAATTTGGCATCAAATGCAAAGATCGAAGACATGGGCCGTTTGTTCAAATCGCATATGGCCGGCAAGCAGGATGTGAAGAGTGCCCTTAGCGGTGTTATGGACATATCAAAGGAGGTGGAGAAGAATCTATCACCCAAACAGTGTGCCGTACTCGATGTTGCCTTAGATACAATCAAACAATACTTCCATGCGGGCGGCAATGGACTGAAGAAGACCTTCCTCGAGAAATCATCCGAGCTGCAAAGTCTCCGCTACGCACTCAGCCTATACACCCAAATGACGGACACACTCATCAAGACATTCATTTCAAGCCAAGTGCACGAAGGTCTGTAGTCCAACAATCAGTTCCCAATCACCATCAATCTTTACAATCTACAATCTTTATTCTCCAGTTGATGCTGAGAATGCCGAGGAAAGTGTGGGCGAGATTTCAGTGCAAATCGATCTATTCTCGCATCCGGGCACGGGAGAGCACAAAGTTAATGTTAAAGGTAAAAAATATAATCGATTTCCTAGCCTCATAGTGGTCGTAGCACTCCAATTTTTACGCTTGTCTGACGATTGCACAGAGGAGTATTTGTTCCTAGTTCGAAGACAGACGGACGGACGGGCGGACAGACAGCATGACGAAAAGTGCACAAAACCAAATCAGGCATTTTTTTCTTTTCTTAATTTCAATGCACAATTTTCTAAAAGTTAGCAAAATTAAATTTGTTCATAATAGAAAATGTTTCTAAAATATAAAAAAAAAATCATATTTTTGGCGTTAGCGATTTGTGATTTTAGAAATGTGTTTCTTATATTTAGAAACTATTTCTAAAAGCAAGATAAAAGTTTCTAGTTTAGGGAGCCCATTTCTAAAAGCTTTAATTTAAGTTTTCTTATACCTTTCGCAAATCATTTATTTATATATTTATTGTTACCGATCGATACCCAATAAAAGAAAAATGTTTAAGGAACAAGCTAACAATTCAAATGTGCCTCGAGATATATTGTTAATAAACTTTCACAAAGATGGAATATGCCCTAATTACAGTCTCCTCCTAACTGGTTTTTGTTTGGCTTTTGCTCACTTTCAGTTGTGGCTGCCAACGATCTGAAGTGGCAAATACCTTCGGGTATGTTCCGGCCATTTGTGGAAATAAATCTGATCGGACCGCATCTGCAGGACAAGAAGCGGAAGTATGCAACAAAATCAAAGTCGAACAACTGGTCTCCCAAATACAATGAATCCTTCAGCTTGTGAGTACTTTTAAAGGATTATTTTAAATATATTTTTAGCATATGTTCTTATTCAAATTAAATAACATTAGATGTAAGTTTGTGTACTAAATTGTATTCATTTTGTCAATTTTTGTTCTGTTTCGAATAATATAATTATTTAATTGAATTTATATTATATATGTTTGTAAATTTACTTTTACAGCGCCATTGGCAATGAAGAGCAGTTGGATTTCTTCGAGCTGCATATTTGCGTCAAGGATTATTGCTTCGCCCGTGACGATCGACTCGTGGGCGTGGCAGTGATACCCCTCAAGGATATTTCGGAAAAGGTATAATATATATACATATATATATATGTATGTCTGTATTAAACATATCTTATAAATATTTCTTATTTTTTAATTGAAATTTAACAATAATTTTTTTTTTAATTTAATTGAATACAATTTTTACTATGAATAAATAAATATATACATATCCATATTACTCTATATTGAATAGGGCTCGGTGGCATGTTGGCTGCCCCTGCAGCGCCGCATCGAAATGGATGAAACAGGCTGGACCATTTTAAGGATATTATCGCAAAGGAATAACGATGAGGTTGCCAAGGAATTTGTTAAGCTTAAGTCAGAGATACGTCAGGAACCGACCATGGGCACTTAACTCTCTCACACACACACACACACACCCAACCCCACACCCACACCCACACCCACACACACACACACACACACAGTTTAAGGCATTGACGTTGACTTTGAATCGCGCATGCAGTTGTCGCAGTGGTCCGGGGATGCTGTGCCCGCAGGAGATTCTCACCTACAAGGCGTGCCCAAGAAGACAAACACAAAAAAATCACACATATGCTCAATCTAAACACAGAACATGCTTATTCATAGGAGAATTTATACATTAAAGTAGCATTACGAAGAACTATCCCAAACAAATACATATTTAACAAAGAAACATATACACTCCAAAACAAAAAGGATACACAAAAAAACGTATTACTCTAAGCTAATATGATATTATTTTGGCGCAATCAACTTACATCATATATATCATATAAATAAACACAATCTGTACAGATGTACAAAAAAAAAGAAAAAACCAAAAAATATATACAAAATTTGCTTCCCCAAAAGAACCAAAGGATTACATTCCATAATCACCTATCTACATACATATATATACATGAATTATATATACATTCATAATTACATCGGGAATGTAAAATTGTCATTAAGCGCACATTCCTAGATTTTTTGTAAATAATAAGTACCTGTGTATAAATTGCATTGTTTTTATTTTCGTTTTTTTACACTTAATTTGTTAAATATTATTTTTGTGCATAAAATAGTTACATAATAATTAATAATAATTTTCTATTGTAACAATAGAATTAGCCTATTATCGAATAATTGTCAAAATATATACATATATAGATATATATATATATATATACATATATGTATAAATAAATATGAAGAAAAACCACTTTTTGCAATTATTTTTATCGATAGTTCGATATTTGCCGGTTCCGGCAGAGGTTCAAAATCGGTAGCCTAGTTCTTTCAGATATGATTTCAGCGTTCGCTTTCATCTTATCGATTCCGATTACTGTTGCTACTTACACGGCATACCCACCTCACAAACACTCATAAGAACAAGAGAGAACGTTGCAGTCGGGCGTAACCGACAGCGAAATACCTTCGTACTATACATAATGCCAGCTGAAAATAGGTAGCAAAGAAATGACCTCCAAGTTGAGGTAGGTATAAGCCTATGTTACCTTACTTCGTAGTTTGGTAGCTGTAGCTCTTAAATGGCGGGAGATATAGGCTTCTGAAAATGTTTGAGGCGGGTGTGGGCGTGGTGACTTTGGCAGATATGCGCATTTCAAATTTCTAGGGCCGATGCTGGGTGTGGTCTAGAAAATGTCACTTTAAATGAAAAAGAAGAAACATTTATAATCCGAGAAAAGGTCTTTTTTGTTTTATTTTTAATATAAATAATTCCAAAAAAATGTTGAATCGTTTCCGATCTGAGCTGATTTAATACCAAGCTAAAAATCTGACTGCATAGATTCAAAATGACGTATTTAATTGAGAATAATAGATTTACATTTATTTAATTGACAGCTTTTCAGCCAACAAGCCACAAGCAGTTGCTTGTGCATATATTTATTCAATAAACTTGTGTACATTAATATTTAATATTTATTCTTATATGTATAATGTATATGGGAAATCAATTTAAATTATATATATAGTATAGTATAGTACTGTATTTAATGCTTGGATCTATCTATGCCTAGCTGCTCATCCCATTCGCTTGCGATGTATCGATTTATCGATAGACGATTTAACCCCACTTCTGAAAGAGTCCCATGCGCTGGCATCGACAATTGCTGCCCCACAAATTGCAACGACAGGAGCTGCTGAAGCAACAATCGCCTGGCCGATTGTCACAGGCTCCATTCCGACGAATGCAACCCTTCCGATAAGCATGAGCCCTGTACGAGGACCGACGTCTGTGGAGTAAGGATTTAAGACAGGATCATTGATCAGATTGGAAATCTATTATTAGCTGAATGAACGAACATCTGGCGACGCAGAAATTGACAATAAAATAAATAAATCAAATGTACTTATTGTAAGTCGCCTTCAAGCAAATATATTATTACTTAATGTCGACCACACATGTGTCACTTGAAACTAAAAAACAATAAACATCTATAATGCATTTTAATCGACAGAACAATACAACTTTTAAAAGCACACAAACAAAATAAATATGCACTTACTTATCAGTTCTTGATGTTGGAAATGTGTTGGGATCATCGAATGTACTTGTAGCGATTCCAGAATACTTGTTGTGGCTCAAGGTGCCTAAACAACAATTCGCAATTAGTGTTTAATTGAGATTAATTAATATAATATTATTTAATTGATCTTATTTATTTATTTAATGTGGACATTGCAATCTACCAACTGAGATCAGCCCACAATTTTATTATTTATTGCTTATTATCTTTCTTTTTATAACTTATTTTTTGCAAGTCGAGTGTTTTTGTAAATAATTTTTATTTACTCCAATATATTTATGTTAACTAAAAACAGTCCACAGTTTTTGAAAAGGTTTTCATAATTAGAAACATTGGAGTAAGGTTACTAATTAAACTACATCAAATTAAATGGAAGAAATTAAATTAAAAATTCAAAAGGAAAGTAGAAAGTAAATAAAATTAATTATTATAAATTAATCTGCGAGTTTTCAATTATTAAACGGTACAATATTTGGTTTAAGGATCGCAAAACCAGCAAAAAAATATGTGAAATTAAATAAATACAATTTTTAGGGTTATTTAACAAATGACAAGTTTTTTTATATTTATCTCAACCGCATAGTATCAATCAAGAAATATACAAAAAATAAATGTAATTAAATATAGTTGAAATCAAAAAAGTTGAAAAAAGAAGTTGAATAAAGTGGGACACTTTTTACGTTGGTAAATGATTGTACATTTACAGATATATATTTATAATAATTATATATATACTATTTTTATGGTTATCTCCTTAAACGTGTGTAAATACATTGTATGTATATCTCCTGAATACGTAATATTTTTCGTGTATTGCATTTGACGAACCGAAAAAGGCGTTCAACGCATTCTCCACATTCATGTCCTGCATTTCGCGTACGGCTGCCATATGTTCACGGTCCGGGAGTTCACTGTGCACCCGAATGCCAACTACTTGTTGCAACAAAACAACCAATAAAATTGTCAAAATACCAATTGTTTTGAATATGAAACGCTTTCGAGGCGGAATTAAATACATATTGAAAATAGACAAATTAAAATCGAACAACTATTGGAAATCTATTTCGAATTGCGAATTGCGCTTTAGAAAAATAACTCCGGCAAAATTGTTGCTGCCACAGCTCAATACTCACTCAATACTGGGCACTGACCGAGCAATTTTTCTTCTTTCACTCTTTTCTCTTATTTGTTTTTTTTTGTTCCATTCAACTCGTTTTTCAAATGCGTCTGCGCCGCAAAAAAAAATACCACATCCCTTGCGGGTGGTTGGATGGGTGACTGGGTCAATCTCCCATTAAAAATTGGTTTATGTTAAATGAGTATATTAATTTACTGATAATTTAAGCAAGTCATAAGGAAACATCTCCAAAAATTAAAACAAAAAAATTCAATGTTTCAAACCGAAACAGATAATTTTGTAATTAAATAATTAAACTTTCGGAAGTTGCCGACTATATATATAGAGAAATTTGATATATGAATTCTCCTAAAGTTTAAGTTTATTTTATTGATCAATATATATCGATGTACGATAACAATAAAAGTCACAAATTTAAAGGCACACACATCCCACAGATATATAATATTTAATTTTATATATTATGAAACCATAAATAACATCAAAATCTCATACGAAATACCCAAGCGATAAGTGAAAAACTATTCACATATTTTTTAAACTAATATCTATTATGTAAGAGCTGATTGAAGGGTATCTCGTTGTCGATCAGACTCGTAGAACGATCCTGCTGTTTCATTTATCAGCAATGTAGTTCCATTTTCTTTAATATTGCAAGCAAATGTAAGCAAATAAGAAAATGAGGGAAAAATACTTTATTATTATTTACAATTATATATATAGATGTACTACCGGTGCTATCATTTTTCACTCGTTACTTTTTAGCACTTTTCCCATCTATTGAAAAAAGACTATATTTGAAAAATTACATATATATAATATTTTAAAAAATTATATATCTATATTTCAAAAAAATTGCAATATGAATGGTTTTTATTTCAAGCGTTACGCTACTCGTCACGTTAAAGAGCTACATTTAAAACGTCACTCGCTGCTTCACACACTCGTTAATGTTAGTTAGTTGTCCACACAAAACAGCCATCTGTGGTTGCTCAACTTGTTGCTCATAAGAGACTTTAAATTTCGATAGCCGATCAGTGCTGTCATTTTAGCTTTCTAACGCACAAAACAGCCAATAAAAGCTAACAAAACAAAATAAATGAATAAAGCTTAATTGCCATTCGCATTTAGCCCCAACTATTTCTTCTACCTTTAATATTTCTTTCTCCCCTTCTTAGCAAACTTGGCAACACTAATAAAGGCAGTTTACATCAATTAATTTGAGCTGAAGTATAAAAATAAATGAATTACCAAATGTAAAGGCTGCATTTTATATTTTAATGTTTAACAATACTAAGCTATTAGTGAATAATTAGTTGTATAATTTAGGATTATGCCTTAAATAACGTTTTTCCCAAATTTAAATGTTTTATATGTACACCGATCGAGTTGTTTTTGATTGATACATAATTTAATTACATGTTCTATTTTATTTCGTTAAGTCAATGGAAAAATGCAATTGAATAACTAAAAACGAACAAATAAAAATTACTACGTAATGTTTCTTACACTGTTTACAACAATGTCAAATAGTATATATATATATATATATATATATATACATATATATATATGTGTGTGTGTAATGTGTATAATAAACCCCCCAAAAAATGTGTGTCCTGATCTCAGCTGAATTGCTTTGTTTATGCTTTTTTCCTTTTCATTTTCAATTGCTTTCTGAAGGGCGAGTTTTGTGTTCTTTTCTTTTTCGTTTCCTTTTTGAGTACTTTGCTTATGCGTTCGCTTGCGAGCGAGTCAACTGCTCACGCATTCGTTTGCTTGCTCAAGCGTTCACTCTGCTCCCTCGCTGCTCATGCGATCACTCTGCTCCCTCGCTGCTCATGCGTTTGCTGTCCTTCTCTGTATCTCTCATCCGTTTGTGTTGTGACGTATTTAAAACTGACGCTCGCCAATTGTTTTTGAATAATATTCATAATAATAATAAAAGCTCACGCGCGCAAACGTAATGCAAATCATACTTTATATACGCTATGTGGTCTCATAGCTAGTGAGTAGAGCCGCATCCACCGGTTCCAAGCAACTGGGGCAGGTTAAACTGCGCATTAGCCAATCGTCAATGCAATTCACATGATAAATGTGCATGCAGGGCAAATAGCGAACGGCTTCATCGTGGCAAAATTCCACCATGCAAATGACGCATTCGCGTGCCGCTTTCTTCGAGCTGCTGTCATACGTGCCGATCGGTAAATGTTGAACTAATCCAATGCGTTTTGCTATTTTTATTTGATCCTCTTCGGACATGTGAGTGGTGGTGGCTGCAGCGTTGCCAGATATATTGCCACTGACCGTTTGATAGAACAGCTGTGGCAGCGGCTCCTGCTATAAAATACACATATATAACTCGATAAATACCCAAGCTCATACGCAGGTGCTGCTTACCTGATAAATTGGCATTGGTCCGTTTTCCTGCACACTAATAATGCTATCGCTGCCGCGCAAAAGTGAAATGTCATCTGGACTGCTCATTTTCAAACAATTGCCCATTTTACATGCGTTGACTAGGGGCGAAGATAGTAAAATTTTATTATTTATTGTAAATTCAAAAATACATATCGGCAATTTATCCCAATAAAGAATTCAGTAGCAAATAATGCGGAGTACTCGATAAGTACTTGTAGTAATTACACTCACACACTGCATATGTGTATAAATTTGCGCTTTATTACATTTTAACTATACATATATTTATTCACACAAGCTCACATAAGCATATACAATAGCAGCCAACTTTAACTGTTTCAATGTAACTTCCTTTGTTTAGCAGTTTCAACAATAAAGCAAAACGTAAATAACACATATATATTTACATACGTATATATATATACATATATATATATGTATAGATATAGTTTATATGTACATAGAATTAGATTAAAAGTTTTTCATTGGCATTATGCTTTAATTAGCACATAAACATTGTATTTATTTAACATACCAGTTGGTTTTTGTGGCTTTAATTAACTATTATCCTCTTTGCTTAGTTTTTTTTGTTAATGCCAATAAAAATTGTAAAACATCGATAGCAACAGCGATACAAACTGTGTATATCTAATTCACTGATAACTATCGTTGAGGGACAATAGTTTGGTAATTTGATTGTTCACATTAGAGATGGCACTTTATGAGTTGGTGAATAGTCGGCGAATTGCTTGAATTATAAATTATTTTTCATATAAATGTATTGTTTTTAATTAATAAAAATGACTGCCTTTGCATATTAAAAACCATATACAAATATTTATATACAATTACTGTGTAAGTGAACGACTGACGACTGACACAAACAAATGAACGACTGAACCAGTATGTCTAGCTAAAGTGTGACCTTTTGCTCTACGCATTAAAATGACAAACGCTAAAAGTACCAAATTTACACAAAATAATACACGAAAACAAGTAGTTGAGCTGGCAAACAAAAGCTAACAAAAAATTTAAAGAGAAACAATCATGGCCGAGGAGACTATAATACTAATACTGCTGGTAATTGTAATGCTAGTTGGCTCATATTTAGCTGGCAGCATACCGCTGGTCATGAAACTGAGCGAGGTATGCAGAAAAAAGGAAATACAAAATACATATAAATATTTATGGGTAAAATCTATGTTTGCAGGAGAAACTAAAATGTGTGACCGTATTGGGTGCAGGTCTGCTGGTGGGCACAGCATTGACTGTAATAATACCCGAGGGCATAAGATCCCTGTATATGGATAGCAGGCGACAGCAAATGCCACAAGCAGCGGATGCAAGCACAACGGGCATTTTGGTGGCGCAACCGCAAATGGATTATTCGCGTACAATTGGCTTGTCGCTGGTGTTGGGATTTGTTTTCATGATGCTTGTTGATCAGGTGTCGCAGCGCCAGACGACGGGCAGCGAAAACGATAAAAACATTACGGCCACACTAGGTCTGGTCGTGCACGCGGCAGGTGGGCACACTGAATTTTTTCTTCTCGTTTCTCTGCTTTCATTTTGATATTCTTTGTTGCAATTTCCAGCCGATGGAGTCGCTTTGGGCGCTGCTGCCACCACCAGTCACCAGGATGTAGAAATTATTGTTTTCCTTGCTATAATGTTGCACAAAGCGCCGGCCGCATTTGGTTTGGTCAGTTTTCTGCTGCACGAGAAAGTGGAGAGACAACAGATACGCAGACATTTGGGCATATTTTCGCTGTCGGCGCCGCTGCTGACTCTGCTCACGTATTTTGGGATTGGACAGGAGCAAAAGGAAACGTTGAATTCTGTGAATGCCACTGGAATTGCCATGCTTTTTTCGGCGGGCACTTTTTTGTATGTGGCAACGGTACATGTGTTGCCAGAGTTGACGCAGGGCCATCAACACAGTGGAACGCATCGCAAGAGTGGCACTGGTTCCGGTTCCAGTTCATATGAGTATCATGCGCTGGAGGAATCACGCAGCGAAGCGGGCATTGACTCTGCTGGGGGTGTTCAGGTTCACAGCAGCAGCAAACCAGGGCTGCGCTATGGTGAACTCATCATTATGATCTGTGGCGCCTTGCTGCCCCTGGTCATCACTTTTGGGCATCAGCATTAAGCAAATGAAACCTCAAAAAAAAATTGATACATTCATAGCTAGCATTTAATTCGTAATTTGTATATATTTATAAGTTGTAATGTAGGGCTTGCGCGCAATATACACTTGTTAGTCATTCAATTGCATAATTAATGCAAGCAGTTTTGAATTGTGATAAACGATACCGATTAGCCGCAAATCGATTCGCCTTGGCTTCAATTAAATATCTTTGCTTACCATTCCAGCCAACCCTGAAAAGCAATGCATCAGCATGGCGCACAATACAGTTCCTATTTAATCAAACCTTAAACTCAACATTCTGGCGAACGGCTGCGATTGTTCAAATTTGAGTCGGCTGCTGGTTACTTAAGCTGTATGGAAATGTTTGTTTTGCACTGTTTTGCTTGGATAACCCTGACTAACTAATGACCTAATTAAAAATTTAAAAGCAGTTTTATACTTGTGCTTTACGTTCGGATATTTATTCGTAAAGATATTACATTAGTGATTATATACATTCAAGGTGTGCGTTCATTTTTGTGCAATCATACAAGTTTGAACGTGTATGGTAATTTTTGCAGATTTAAAACCGTTACACATTTTTGTTTTATTTCCCACTACCAATTGGGCAACTACCAATAATAAAACAACGAGTCAAAATTCATTTTAGATCTTTTATTTTTGTTATGTATGTATTATGTATGTAATAATAATATTAATGACTTGAGTATAGGCGACTTGGCTTTAACGCAGTTGGTTTTTTTTTTTCATTGTCGTATGTGTGTGTGTTTGTATGTATGAATTTTTATAATTTTAATTTGCAGATTTTTTTTAGGCCACTCGAATTAAGTTTTCTCCCTTAACACATGTGTTTGTGTGTGTAATATCTTAATATCAATAATTAATGTCCTTGTGGCAGATTTGAAGCGTTCTTCTTCTGACAGCAACACACATGCACACGTACCTAAGCACACACACACTCACATACACACAGACAAATGCTTATACGTATGTATGTAATCTGCAAATGTGCCATCACAACGTCAACATCATCAACTAAGAGAGCTGCTTTAAGATAGAGCGAGATAGCATGCCTAACTCAATTTAAGCTGCGCTTTGGCGCGCCCTCTTGCCCGCTTATGAGCACGTGTGTGTGTATGCGCTTAAGTTCCCAGTAGATATATTCGTAAGTGTAGATGAGTGCGAGGGTTGTTTGAATGGTTTTGTGGTTTGTTAAATTTGGTTTTATTTTTTGGTTTTGTTTTTTAGTTTTGTTTTTGCGGTTTTCGGTTTTGGATTGGTTGGCTTGGTTTTCAAACGGCCGTTTCGGTGTGACTGTGCGATGAGAGACGCTCAACATCGATTTCGGGTATGTGCAGCTCATCGGGTATGTTATCGGCATAATCGATCGATGACGTCTCCGATAAACGTTTGCTCAGCGATGTCTGCTTGCGCAGCACCTCCGCCAGCGATGTGTTCGTGTGCTCACCGTAACGGGCATCGAGGCCTTGTCGAAACGCATTCACCACTCGTATCTATTACGACATACGTTACGTTACGTTCCGCGTTTGTAGTAGAGAAATGAAAAAAAAGAAAAGAACAACACCGAGAACAGTGACAAGATAAAGACAGAGACAACAATATAAATGTATTTATGGTGTTACAGTTATATATTCTTAACAGACAGCGAGAGAGTCAGAGACAGAGAGAGACAGCCAGAGAGAGTCACAACACATACAAATGCACACAGGAGGGAAATCATAATAATAAATAAAAAACAGAAACATCCAAAATGAGTGCAAGGTGTTATATATATGTGTGAGTGTGTGTTTCTAGAAAGCATGCGAAAAATGGCGGACGGACAAGGGGAGAATTGCCAGTATATATATTTACATAATAATAAAAAATATATATAAATATATACATATATGTATGTATTTTCGTATGTATGTATTGTATTTATTTACATGTATAAAAAAATGCTTATGCAAAAATTCGAACTAAAATGCAAAACTAGCAGCGCAAAGCGAATTGCGAAAATAAGGCTATAAAGGAAATAAAGAAACAAGAAGAAAATAACCACAAGCAAGAGCGTCATCAAATTAGGCACGCTTCGATTTTCCATAGATTGGAAGACTGCAAGTATAACACTCAAGTTGGACAGTCAAGTATGACACTCAGCGGCGTTTTGATGATCGGCTCCATCAAAATATAATTTTGCAGATACACGTGTGCGAAATAAATTATTATTAAGTCAGCAAAGATGAACAACGGCATGCGCTTTACGTTTCTTCATGTCAGCCGTACTCTTATATATATATATATAATTGTATTTATTTGCTTAATGTAAATCTAAATAGCAGTAAATTATTGGCTTTCGTTTGCAATAATGTTTCTGGGACCATCAATAATCGAAAACAACACAAACGATAAGCAACTATAGCAATAGATATTTTGCATTTTAATTTTGAGAAGCGGACTTGGTTCAACTTTGGTTTGGAAATGTGAAAATTTAAAAATACGTTAACGAAAAATAATAATAAAAATGGGACAAAAACCTTTTTATTCGACGACATTAAATAAGTAAAAAGGCTTTTCTTCTATTCTTTGAAATCTTTTATCTTTCGACTCAGAAAAATGTTGTTACAGAAATAAAATAAAATGATTTTTTTTAAGTTTCTGATTTGTAATTTAAATATTTGCTCCAACAGGAACTCAAAAGTTTTAAGTGAATTAATAATTTAATATTCTAATTTATTGTGTTGCATATTCCGATTTAAAAATTCAGCATTATATTAAAATATTTCATTTTCAAAGATTACTTATTGCTTAAATTTAAATTAATGAATTAAAACTCTAAACTGTATTGTATAAATATACAATACATAAAAAAGGAAACCCTAGAAAAAAAAACTAAATATATAATATAAATAAAAATATTAAAAAACGAATACCCTGATAAAAAATCTAAAATCAATGAATTAGAAATCAAACTTAATATAAAACCTAAAAAATCTAATTATTATTATTAAGTATTATAGTTGAATTAATATAAATAAAAAATATACAATTTAATAAGTAATTTATAATTAATTAAAACAATTAAACTACAGAAAAATTCAGGAACTACTTAAAAAAAATCAAAATATTATTTTGCATATTCTAATTAGAACCTAATCAAAAATCCCAAATACACCCATATTGTGGAAACTATATAAACCGTAAACTTTATGTCCCACATCGTTAATAGAACAGAGTATGGTCATAGTCGATAGTTTCCGACTGCAGAGCGTTCTTACTTTGTTAGACATTGTATACATAAAAATGAATTATTTAATTGTGTAGCAGGTTGTTAATATAGCAGGTAGGTAAAATGGGTTAAATAGATCAAAAAGGTCAAAAAGGCAGATAAGGTAAAAATAAGGAAAGAAGTCTTACAGCTTGATCAGTGTTGCTCTTGCTATATGGAACCGGAATCAGGCGTTCTTGCAACTCTCCGCCTATTACCTTTAAAAATCGAAAAGAGAGTGAGAGAGAGAGAGAGAAAGCAAAAGAAAAATGGAATATATATATAGAAAAGAAAGAAAAAATAAGTGGGGGAAGAAGAGAAATACAGGTTGAGAGTTAAATTTAATTTTAAGTGTTGATTTTATGTTGTGATTAAAGATTAAAGAATTCTTCTACTACTAGTTGAAAGAATTATCGATATATCGATATACTTACTTGCATACGTACATACGAATATATGCATTTGCTGTATGCATGTGAGTATTTTTCAAGTACTTTAAATACTCATGTATGTATGTATGTAAATATTTACGTACATGTAAAACATAACTGTAAATAGATAGGTGTCTTTTAGGAAGTAGGGGGGGGGATGGACAGAGGTGGATAGTATGTGTATGAGTGTGTGGGGTAAAATCAAGAAAAAAGTGAAATAAAACCAAAATAAGAAATCGCCATTTTGAAAATATGTACATATATTAATGTAAATATATATGTAAATGTTGATTTGTTGATGTATGAACTTTTCAATAATATATATATATTCTATATATACATAGATAATATAATTTTTTTCAATATTCACAAGTCGCATTTTAAACACATACATAACTAAATAATATATGTGTGTATGTGTGTACATTGAAAGTCAGCTGATGAGCGAATACTTTAAAATACTTGTCTGTAAATGTGTATATATGTGCGTTTTCGAAGTTGGTTGGCGATAGTTTTGCATGATGGTTAGCGCGCTTCTTAAATGTTGGACAAGATCGTTGAACGTTACGACAAACAGTAGCAGCGTAGGAAAAAAGCTGTTTGGCAAACTTTTCGTTTTTGCAATTTTATTTCAAGCCTTAAAGCTACCTTATTTAAAACTAAAGAGTGTGTTGTGTTAATCAGGTCTTAAGTTAAGTAAAACGTTAGTGTTGGAAAGCTTAAAGCTCACTGGTATGTGAGCAAACGCAAAATGTCTACAAATCAAATATGAAAATATCTTGGTTAAGGCCCTCTTTATTTTGCGCCAAATATGAATAAAAATTGTACTTAAAAACAAGTCTAATATATAATACATATACATTTGCACAAAATCTATGCACACTAATACACATTGAGGTGGACCTATTATTATTAAATGTTGGGTAATGAAATTGTAATGCAACTTGCGCCAATTTTTGTTTTCACTAATTTTATTTTTTTTTATTATGCTTTTTTTTGTACTTGCCATCGCTGCTCGAATGATCCACAGCCACCCTAGATAACTGCAAAACTGTAACTGTTCTCTTCCATTAGCTCATTCACAGCACGCACGCACACAAGCACACGCACGCATGGACCCGCACGCCAGGCAAATAAAGATGCAAAAATTGTTTTGTTGTTTTTTTGTTGTTGTTGGTATTTTGTTCATTAAGTTAGTAATACGAGTACCACAATAATATAATAGTAATATTATTAATGAAATTTATACAAAAACAAAAATCATAAACATTAAAAGTATTAAAAAATCATGCGTTTAAATATATATATAACAAAAATTGTTGCTAAGCGTTAGATTAATTATCTTAATTAAATTATGTACTTTATCGGGCAACGGCAGAAATAAAAAAAACAAAGCAACACACGCTGACTAAGCGGCAAATATATATGTATGTGTGTATATGTATATGAATGTGTGTCCGTGTTGTGTGTAACTCATGGCGATAGATTTGTGTATGTGTGTGAGTTACGTTTCTACACACACACAAACATGTCAATTTTTTTTTTTATGTTGTTTTCTTTAAATTCGTGTTTCGTTCTGTCCATTTTTGTGCTGTTCGCTCAGCTGCTGCAAATCGCGGACAACGTCAGAGAAGCCGCCACCGCTGCCGCCAGCAGCAGCCGGCGAATATGAATGTGAAGCGGATAAGTTTGTGTTTGTTTGTGTTGAGGTAGTTGGGCAGCCATTTTGTAAATTGCGGTGTTGCTGCGACTGCGACTGCTGCTGCGGATCTTCGTCAATGTATGATATGTCCGCAGGCAGCGGAGATTGGTTTGCGTTTGATACATGCTGCTGCTGTTGCTGCTGCTGCGACGTTGGCTTCTGCGTTAACTGCGACTGCGGGTGCTGCTGTTTGCTGGCGCTGCTGTTGTAATTGGGGCTCAACAGATTTAAATTGTAGAGCGGATGACCGACAGCAGCATTACTGGCTGCCGTCCGCGGCGTACGCAAGCTGTGCAAACTGTGCATCGAGCGGCGTTCGCTTAGATCTTCCAGGTTCGAGCGGAAGGCACGAATCACCCGCAACTGAAATCCAAACGAAATTAGACAACAAACGAACAGAACGGTGGGAGGGGGGGATGATAAACATAATAAACAAACATGTAGCAGTAATAACAATCATAATCATAATTAAATAGCACAATATATTGATAACAATAAACGCTTTTTACAAAACATGTTCAAACATGCATAGCGCAATTGTATGTTGTGTGCACATGTGTGAGCACTTTCGCCAGTACTGAGTACCGAGTATTTTTTGCTAGGCTTACCAATCTGAGTAATGAGTACTTGTGCAGACTGAGTAAATACACACATGCTCACACACTCACACACAGCGTATGCAAGTTTGTACATGTCGTAATTTAAAATAAATAATTGGTTTTTTTTAGATCAAGCCACTAATAATAGTAATCACATAATAAACAATACAAATACATAACGAGGGAGCGGATCGGGAAAGGGGGTGGATCATCAAGTGTTTTTTGTCCGTTTCCCTATTTGAAAAAAGCACTTTTTATTTATTTTTTTTTCAATTTCCATGCAATTTTTAGCAAGGGGGCCGGGGAGCGCTTTTTTCTTTCGTAAACTTTGCAACACTATTTATTTTATTAATTGCTGCTGAAACTGTTGTTGATATTACACAAATTAAACAATAGGAAATCAGTGGAAATTTGTTAACAGTCCTTGAAAAAAGGCAGAGAAAAGCAGAAGAAGCAGCAGATAAAGTATTGCCAGAATTAAATATATATGTAAGTAACGCGCATACATAAATACACTGGTTGTATTAGTGAGATGTGAGGGAGAGGTCCAAAATGCAACTCTAATTGCTGTATACAAACAGACATGCATGATGTACAACCATATATATACAACAAAAATATGCCCAACAGGTGGCGTTGCACAAAAAATCCAATTAACAGGAAATGTTTCTATCTAAGCCACTGTATATATATACATATGTAAATTGTAGCATAAATACATAGTGTCAAGCAGCGGGTGTTGCAGTTGTAGTTGCTGGTGTAGTTGTCTGTGTGTGAGTGGCACATACACGTGTCGACACATAAAGTACACTACAATATATATATATGTAAATCGACCAGAAACGCAAGCAAAAATATATTTAGATGTAAATAATAAAATAAAACACTTAAATACATACAGACATAAGTGTCTTACCAACAAAAAAAAAACCAATTTTGAATTACATTTTAAATAAGCTCACACACACAATCACACACACACTCGCTAATTACTTATTAATCAACGTATTCACTTAATAGATGGCGGCTGTAAAGATGTCCGTTGTACCCCTTCTCACACCAACCCTGCTTATACCGGGCGGCGCCATTTTCAATTTGGGGCAGAGTCAAGCTGATTGGTCGATCGAATTAGCTCATTGCTTGTGTCGCTTAATTCAAAAATCTAGCATTAGACAAGATGCTTAACCAAGCAGAAGTATGTAAAACTAAATGCTGATGGAAAATGTTAAGAGAGCTTTGCTTTACATACAATACATACACACACGATGCAAGGGTAGAAAAATGGCACTAACTAATGGTAAGTTAACAGCTGCTAATAACAGTTACCGAGCAGCTGATGAATTATTTATTTATTTAATGCCAAAGTAACTATGGCTTATAGTGGAATAATCTCGTCGTTTATTAATAGAGAAAGTCAGATCGTTTTGGAAGTGAATTTAGATACATACATACTAAAATGTAATAATATACGCATTAGTATGTAGAGCTCTTAAAATGTCGAGTTTCGCGAACGCTGCGCTATTTTTGCAGCTGCGAGCTTTGTCGTTGATCGTCCCATCTCTTTCATACTCAGCAGGATCATGCGAAGGCTGAAATTTTCGGGTGTCGGTCCATCTCTAATGTACACATACACACACATACATACATAAGTTGGAAAGTGTGTAAAAACCTTATTTTAATATTTACTTTGACGTGCTTTTTTTTTTATCTACCTTGAAAGGGTGGTTGTTGTTTTTTTTTAAGGAATTCATAATTTTTCATATTACATACGTTTTTCAATGCTCGTTAGCAGTTTTGTTGATAGTAGTAGAATAGTAGTAGTAGTAGTAGTGGTAGTAGTAGAGTAGTAGAGTAGTAGTAAAGTAGTAGTTGACAGAGCAGATAGTAGTGGTAGAAAGAAGACCTTGTACTGTTGTTGTTGATGCTGTTGTTGTTGTAGTTGTTATCGATTGTTAAAGTTGTTGTTTTGATTTGATGCTGTTGTTTTTTTGCCGTTGTCGAATTGTTGTTAGCAGTTACAATTATCGAAATTTTTGTATCTCCGTCGCATCAGGTTACTAACATTAGCATGTTTGTTGTGTCTATGGTAGTTGTTCTTTTTGTTTGCTATGCTAAACATGCCAATTTGCGTTTTGCTTTGCTGCCGTCCGCCGTTTTGCATAGTTGCCATTTGCAATGTTTTGTTTGTGTGTAAGTGTGAAGAACTTGTATGTATGTGTGTGTATATATGTATATGTGATAACTCTTACTAAAAATCCACGCAAAACTAAAACTCAATTTTTTCCTACACACACACACACACACATGGACTTCTTTTTGTGAACAATTTAAGTTCTTAGTTTACTTGGTTTATTATTAGCTGTGTTTGAGTATTTTTTTCTTGTACATATTAAATAATTCTTTGGTTTACTTGTTAAACTCGCCGCCACAAATTTGACATATATACATACATATATATATATATATATATATATATATATATATATATACATACATACATACACATTTTTTAGAGCGGTTTAAATCCTAACTACAAAAAACTTTTATATGATTCTAATTACTACATAAATATTCGAAAATTATACTAATACTAAATACATACATAATTATATATGCACATATGTGTACACACATGCATACATACATACATACATTCATATACACATACATATGTCGTTTTCTTTTTATTTCACCTACAATTTGATTTTTTTTCGCTGCGCACACACACACATCCATACGCATGTGTTGCTTGCCTGCGTCTTTTGTATGTATGTATTTTTTTGTTTAATATCTGCTATTTTAACCATTCTTATTTCGGTTTGTGTATTGGATGAGTGACTGACTGTGTGTGTGTGTCTGTGTGAGTTGTACGAGTGTATTAATATTGAACATCATTACATGAAATATATATGCACATAAATATGTGCTTCTGTGTTGCATATTATTGCAAGTATGTCAAATTACACTTCAGTCTCTCGTATTGGTTCCGCCGGCTTAAAAATTACAAAAATTAACAAATTTCTGATAATTACTTTCGCAATAATTAAATCAAATTTGAAAGCTAATTTATGAATTATATACTTATTTATTTAAAATGTCACCAAAAAATAAAAAATTAAATAATCAAATAATTAAAAATCAGACACAACTAAACATTAATCGTACTCAAATCGAAAAAAAAGTATATGTATATAGAAAAAAAGGTATGCGCATGTGTACATGTATTTAGATATATATATACTAACTATTTATGTTTGTTGAAAAAAGAAATCAAGAATTTGCTTCAAGGATGATTTCTTGACACGCGACGTCACGACGACAATTAAAATAAATCATTAGACCCGATAAAAGAAAGATTTTTGAATATCGATACTATCCTGGGAAGCTAACAAATGGCGCCAAAATGAGTTCATTTGTATGTGGAATTGTGGAATGCATGATAGATATACACACATACACACAAGTCGTCTCTCTCTCACTCACATATATATTTGTATGCACATAAATAAAACACAAGCAAAAGAAATGAAATGAAACAAAAAAAACTTGACTTGAAAATTGCAACAACAACAAACATTTTGAAGATAGAAGAGGAATTTTACAAACGAAACGAAATCGAAACTTGAAAAAGGAGAGCAAAAATATATCCAATCATATACAGTAGTCACTCAATAAATTGGAAAAGAGCTCCCTTAAAAATGCACATAGAAAATTTGCTTAGAAGACATGCCAATAACAAAAAAACCAAGACTGGATCAGGTCGTAGTGAAATTGTAGCCGTGGTGGATTTCTTGTCAGGCCCAAAATGTGTAATTGGTATTTAATTTTTCTAGATAACATTTTTAAGTGAATATAGTAAAAATTAACTCTTTTCACTGTCAACAATCAATTGGTATCCAATTGTTATAAATGAGAAAACTAATTAAATATTAAAAAAAAACTAAGTAAATTGAATATTTTAAACAAGCTTTGTGTTTTTGGATATGTAAAAGAGTTAAAAATAAGCTCAGTTGAAAAAGGAAAGTTTGTAGTTATAAAATCGATAAGAAATCGATTTTTTACTTTATTTCATGTGCTTGACCGTAACTGAACCCAAAAACTCAATATGTTGCCCACAGCTGCACAGACACAAGCTACAAAAGTGTTGCTCAATTCTCCGATTTTGTTGCTCAACTCCATCCCAATAAGAGAGCCAAATTTAATAAAAATAACTGCTGCTCACACACACACATATGCACTATTATTTTTACGAAAATTTGAATATTTAATATTGCCACATTTATTTGATATATATCTATACAAACTCTGCGAAATTCTATTACATTTTATTTTGTTCCACAAAAGTTTGTTTTAAGTTTTAAATACACGTCAAATAAAAAAGGATTTTTTTGTAACATTAAGATAAGATTTTATATACATTTTTTTGATTTTGAATTAAGGTGCGAAATTCGGTTAAAGGCACTGCTAAAATGAATAAAATGAATAAAATGGAAATAGCAAATTAAAAATGTGTCCAGAATCCAGACTTGTTAATAACTTCAAAAATTAGATTTGCCATCGATTCAACAACTTTTTGGAAGTGAGGTAGTGGCATTTGGGGCCATTCCTCAACGATAGCATTTGCTCAACTGTCTTAAACATAAACTCGACGGCACAGGTGGCCCCACATGTTTTCTATGAGATTCAGGTCAGGTTATCTTGCTGGCCACTCGAACAGTTGAAAATCCTTACCCTGAAGACGCTCACGACAGGCCCGCGACACATGTATTGGAACAAGGCATTTGGGTTCATGCTCCATAGAGTTTATCAAAACTGTATCCAACAGGTTTCTATAACCCTCCGAGTTCATACGGCCTGATATTTTACATATCGGGGTCCTGTTGTGATGACCGAATGCAGCCCAGATTATGATTGAGCCACCACCACAGTTTCGAGTAGGGAAAAATCTCTCACGCTTTTTTAAATCGTGCCAGTGATAATTTAAACCGTCTGGACCCATCAAGATTCAATTTTTTTTCATAAAAAAATCACATTTGGCCATTTCTGACACCAGGACACATGATTTTTTTGAAAAATTTAAACTGGCTGCTTGGTTTGCCTTTGTTAATGCTGGCTTCGACTTCATTTTCCGCCAAACCAATCGATTAATACCTGATAAAATTTGTTGAACAGGCGTTACGATAATTGTAGCCGTAGATCATTCAACATTTTAGATGCCGTAGCATTTTTATGGAGCACGGCACGCAGTTTTTTGCTTGTTAGATAATTTGTTGATGTTGGTTTTTGAGCGATTTTTGCTGTATTTTTCTTATAATTTGAACACATTATCAATAGCTGATGCCGATCTTCGTAATTTAATTGGTATTTGCCTGTTGCTCAACCCAGTGTCTTTGTAAGCCAGTATCATAGCTCTGCCACAGGTGAGTGTTTTTCAACAACTAATCGGTTTCTTTATGTAAAATATTAAATGAATATGTATACTTTATTATCCCATTCAAAGGAAATCCGTAGCCAACGCTTCAAGATGACTGCCTGCCTTTGTTCGAATTTCGCACCCAAACTAGCCGTAAAAAGGAAAAAGACCAAAAATCTTAGAATAAACTAACGGAACATTTATTCCAATGCACCATAAAAGTGTAGGAAGAAGTAACACTGTTATAACAAGATCCCGTTAGGCTTGGTACAGTTTTTCGCAGCACAAATATGAGTGCCCATAATCGAATTTCGCAGAGGGTATATGTGTGTAAAACATAAAGAACAGTTACAAATACGGGCAAAGCAACTACAGAGAACATACATACTTACAAGAATAAGAATAAGAATAAGAATAAGAAAGAAAGAGGCGAATTAGATATAATTAAATATATATTTTCATAAACACACGCACACACACACACACAGTTATCGTATATACTTACTTCCATGTATATATATATATTTAAGTATATATATAAATATATATACACAGATGCGACAAGTGATATTTAAATTTGTAATTTGTAATTTTTAAATGCCTTATTTTATTCACAATTTTGTTTGAACGCGTTAACGATATATTATCGACAAATATATAAACAATAACAAGCGTAAAGAACACAAAAAAAGAAATGCAAAAAAAATTACAATTGTCTTTTTTAACAGATGGTGGCATAGTGGTGGGTTTGAGAGGGGGTGGGGTGGCTTGGGGTGTTGGGTTTCTTGGGAAAATTTGATTTGTGAAGTGGGAGACATAACAGAACACCGTCTATAATTTTTGTTGTTTGCCAATAAATTTAAATGAATATACACTTTTCTTACCGGTACTGAAATCTGTAGGTGAGTTGAGATTTTACGCGAATTACATATTTAATTATATATATATTGTTTTTTTTTTGTTTTTGGCATTTTTAGTTTTTGAATTTGGTAATTTTATTTATGTATATGTTATTTTTTGCGGTTTTTACGTCAAAATTCAGTCAGTCATTCAATCAATCGTTTTGGGATTGGATTTTTTTTTTTTTTAGCATTTTTTTAAAAAGGAGGGCGAAAAATATGAAATGAGTATTATAAACTTTGTAATATATTCTTCTTTAAGTTGTAGTTGTTGTTGTTGGAGCAAGTGTGAAATGGGTCTGTAACTGGTTCAACGTTCGACTTTTTTTCGCTATGCGAACATTCTCTTTAAATAATTTAATTCATTCTTTCAATACGCCTTAAAAGATTTCAAGCATTTGCTCAACTGTTGAGTGAACTGAACCCTAAACTCAGCATGTTGGTGCTAGCCTAACTAGCTAATTACCCATTTAAATAAATTAAACAGCTGTCTTACGATCGGATATTTATTCTGGAAGAATGCTTATTTATGCAAGCTCAGCTTTGAGCTCGACCTCAAATGCAACATGTTTACGAACGGCTGTTAAAAAGTTTGAGTCAGCTGCTCGATCAGTTGGGAAAACAATCGATTGACGCTGAGAACCTCAGTCGTATGAAAATATCTATGATACAATTTCCTTTTTTTCTAATGCACAAGCTCAGAGCTCAGAGCGACAACAACAAAAGTTAGTTTTAAGTGCTGTAAAATCAACAGCAAACATGTGTGTGCAGCTGTGCTCGGCTATATGTTGTTCGATCGCTGATAGCTCCCTATCAAACAAGATATTCAAAATGACGATAGATTTGTTAAAGAGTATGTCTAGCTTCGATAAACCGAAGCGCAATTGATTAAATCAAACTAATTACGATAAAGGCGAGGCCTTTTTATAGTATGTATTTTTTAATGAATTATATCGAGGAGGGAGTGTTGTATAAATAGCAAACTACATTTCGTTAGAAAATAGGTATAAAAATATATTTGTGGATTACGATTCACATGCAATTTTGTCACAAAAAAAAAAAACAAATTTCAATTAGAATTCAAAACAAACAAAAAAAAAATTCAGAAAAAATAATGTGAACAGTATTCTATGGAGCCAAAAAAAATGAGAAAAATCGATAAATGTAACTGCTGCTTCAACTGGACAGATTTTGAAGGTAGGGAGGAAAATGGAAGAGCCGGAAGATCATCAATGTCTAGTGTAAAAGGGAGGATACAGAGAGAGTGAGCGAGACAAATAGAGAGAGAGTGAGAGAGAGCTGTGACCTTGAGAGAAGGTGACGACGAAAACCTGTTAAATCGACTCTACAGAAGAAATACGAAAATCCGTTCAAAAATAATTCATAGACAGTCAAAATGGTTGTGTGCAATTGGTTTTGGTAGTACTGTAGCAGAAGTACCGATATTTTCGATTTAGTATATGAATTCAACAGTTGAAGAAATTTGCATTTATCGATAGCTTATCGAGAACCCATCAACGTACCGATACGTCAGTAACATATCGAATATAATCATAAATTGTTTTTGGATTTAATTAGGGTCTCTTGAGAGTGTTTGAGAGAGAGAGAGAGAGAGAATAGAGAGAGAGTAAAGATATCACACAGTTAGTTAAAAGATCAAAAGTTAAGCCTGATGCAAGAAATGCAACGACGAACACCGAAAGAATAAAAATAAAACTCTAGTTTTAATTATTATTTTAAGTAAAGCAAAGCATTCAGTACATGATTTTTTTAATTTTTCTAGACACGAAAAAAATTTGTACGTTCGATAAACTAGAAGCGGAAAAATGAATAGAGACAAAATCCAGAAGTGGACTGAAGAGAGAGAGAGAGAGAGAGAGAGGAGTGAGAGAGAGAGGGAGAGTGTAAGAGCGAGAGGAGAGAATAGGGAAGAAAATGTGTTTTCTATACTACCACAAGTAAACCTTTATTTTTTCAAAACTGCTTTAACTACAAAGCAATTAATATTTGCAAAAAACTACGAGAAATTTTTTTTCTTATTTTATTTTGCTCGTTTCCAAATTTTGCAGTCAAAAAACAAAATTTTTTAGTTTTACAGTGTATATCTGCCATAAACTCGTTACTAGAATATTTTTTGTGCTCACAACACACACTTGCGGTCAAAATAATAGCACTCTATATATATATATATATATATATATGTATATATATATGTATTTTTTTTATTTGCAGGGAACAGACCCAAAATGTAGTAAAAAAAATAATAGAAATAAAATTTTAATAATTATTAATTATATTATTACAATTTTCGATTTTTCTTATTATTTATTATATTTTATTCATACTATTTTATATATTATATTATTTTTTATTTATTATTTGATTGTTATTTAAGTTCATATTTGCAAAATTCTGAATTTATTTATTTTTTTCGTTAATTTTCTCCTTTTCAAAAAATATATTTTTTTAAATTTCAATTTAAATTAAAAAAAATCCAAAAACACTGAATAGATTAAATTTTTGTTTTCTTTCTCAATTTTTTATTTTAAGCTACTTCTTCCACGTCTTAAAATGTATTCATAAGTTCATTAAACATTTTTTCTTTGTGAAAATGGTGCTATTATTTTGTTGGCAACTGTGAAATAGAAACGAAATTGCCTATTTTGAATTAGCTACTAAGGGGAAGAGGGCCCAGCGGAACTGATAAAAAAATATATGTTTGTCACAGCTTTGAGCCATTTGTTTTAATGACGAGTATCTATCGAAGTATCGGCTATATATCGATAACGACATTACATGGAACACGGCATGTGTACAAAAAAACTTAAAGCAAACGAATACAAATCTATAATAAAAATACACCAGAAAAAATACAATTAAAATAAAGAAAACAATTACAATTTATGTAAATGTACCCAAAAAAAAATCTAAGAATGAATAATTTGCTGATCAAAAACCCCAAAAACCAGCTATAATTGGTTAAGTGTATATTTCAAACCAAATAATATTTTTAATGTAGCATTTTTTTGGTGCATGCGAACGGGGCAGAAAAACCTCATGGTTAAGAGCACTTAACTCTTAACACTTAACCCCCTAATTACTCAATACGGGACTTTTAGACCTCCCTTAAAGCTAAGATTATTTCTGCTTGTCAGTCCTACAAATATTATTTATTATTTATGTTCATATTTATTTCCACTCCACACGATTTCAATATATTTTATATGTTTTAATAATATCACTTTTTTTTGACGACTTTCAGCTATTTTAAAGTTTATTTTCAATATTTGTTTAATTTATTAGAATTGAATTCTCTCGGAATTATCTTATAAAATATATTAAATATATATTTGAAAAATATTGAAATGCAATTGAAAGTGTTAATGCAATAAACTATCTGTAATTTATTCAGACTTAGCCATACAAGAAATTAAGCGAATAAGAGAGACATAAGACGGCACTATAGGGTTAATACTCGCTAATAATCGCTAATACTCGTTAATATTCGTTCATACTCGTTGCATATATAAGAACGAGTACACAAAAATAAATAATTAATTTAATAGAATTATTTTTTTAAGTTCGGCATTAACTAAGGCCGTTTCAGGGCTCTAAAGGGTTAATACTCGTTACATTCGTAATAGCGAGTAACCAATTGAAGTATTCCATTTAAATTATTTTTGGTTAATATTCGTTAAGCTCCACATAAACTTAGACCCTTCATTGGGCACTAGAAGGTTAATACTCGTTACTTATGTCCGAACGAGTAAACAATAGAGGTATTCCCTGGCTGCGTTCGCATGCCACCAAATCGACTTGAAATTCGACGGATGTATATAAACACAATTTTTTTTTCTTTAATATTTTTTATAATAGTAAAAATGTTGTTCGGTAAAAATACTTTGAGTTCATGGATTGACATGAATCGATATTAGATAATATTGATAAAAATATCTGAATATGCACGTTTTGTTGTAGATATAAATACAATTTTCAATCAGAAAAAAATACAATTAAAAAAAAAAATAATTCGAGAAAAAAAGGAAGTCAACTATTTGTTCTATATAGATATAGATATAGATATATATATATTTTTTTCTGTTGTTTTTGTACTGTATTTCGTAATTAAAAAGAAAAGAATGGCACTCGTTTTGGGCTAAACAGTTTGCTTAAAAAAATGAAAGAAAGGGTATCAAAAAACTTACTTGGGTTTGCAGACGAGTCAAGCCACGAATCCATAGAATTTGTCCCGCTCTCGGCTTTTTGTCCGAATCAATCGAATCGAATCGTTCCTCACCCAAATTCATCGCATCTGTATATTCCTCGGGATGTCCGCGACCCCAACTGAAATCATTATAATAAAATTAAAATTAGTATGCAAAAAAATCTTTATAATTATAATTATATTTAAGGCGAATTTGAATAAAGTGTGAATGAACGAATCAAATAAAATAGAAGTGCTTACGCAGAAAAATGATTTATAATTTGATCACTCGCATATTTATATCTATAGTATATTATGATATTTTATTTTTTACATTACACTATTTAATATTTTCTAATGCTCAGTGCAGTCTTAAAAATCGATGCATGAGATCATGTTCGCTGTGCTAGAAATAAAAATGAATCATACAGCCTTCAGAATGTATGGAAATCAGAAAATGAACCGTTATCAACGGTAAAGTTCCTCCAATAGTGTTTCGAGAGAGAGAACCGGGCCGGTCGGGTGCGAGCCGCACAGAAACATGTTGCAAGAGAGAATTGCAAGAATATGTGTTGGAGTGAGACAGACGAATAAACCAATCAGAAGCCGAGTTCAGAGACGAGCCAATTCCGTTTGTGTGTGTGAACTATGTCCACAGTCTGTGAGGCATTGTGCTGAATCTTAAAATATAGCCATATTTTTGCTGCAGACACTTTTCAAATATATATTGTAAAATTTAGTTGGCAGGTCAAATTTGCATGCCTAAATAGACTTACTTTTAATTATATAACTGAATTTAGCAAATGAAAAAATGAATAATCAAATAAAACATATGGGATTTTAGGACTAGCTGCAGACTGAAAAAAATAAATAAAAATCAATTTAAAGCATATTATAAAGTTATTAGTCACAAGCAAATTAAATTAAACTATATAAAAAGTTTAATCAAATTCAAACTAATTTGTAAAAATAGTAAAATTAATTAAAAACCATCTTATAAATAATAATAATAAGCAAATTCATTTAGAGCACATTATAAAAATATTAGTGATATGTAAATTAATTTAAGCCATATAAAAGAATTTATAAAAAAGGATTTATCTGTAATTTCTTTTTAATGAAAATATTAAAGTAACCATAAGCAAATTATATTAAACTATATCATAAAAATATTAGTCATCTGCAAATTAATTTATAAAAATATTTAACTTAAGCTGAATTCTTCTTACTTACTTTACTTTTCATTACAACCAATCTATATTTTCTCTATTTAGCAATACGTTATTTTTATTTTAAATTACGCTTCATAATATAAATATTTTCATAGTATTTTATTTGTAATTACAAGTCAAACACAAATTGTATTGATTGTCCACCCTCCAAAAAGAAAAATGCGAACGGCAACTAAGCTCGAGTTAGCTTTTTGATTGGTCGCTTCGTGTTTTGTGTGATCGAACCAAAAAAGGCAAAACGTACAAAGCGGCGGCAGTAGTTGAAGGTGAATGAACCAATGTTAATCGATAGCTGCCGGCAACAACAGCGAACATGGCTCTAGCGCAAACATGTTCTAGTGTGAGTTCGAGCTGTCAGCGATAAACTTGTTAACAGCATGCAACAGATATCTTTTATTTATTTGGTATGATTTGTGCATAACATTAATATTAATTGCTAGACAATTTTTGCGTACGATTTAATAAAGGTCCAACTGTTAGAAATATATAAACAATATAAAGAAAACATACCTACATTTTTTGATAATACTTAATTTTTAAAATGTAATTTGTTAAATTAAATTTGCAGCCAAAGCAGAAAATATTTAATTGTAGGAATAGGTAGTCAAAATACATACTTAAATGTAGTAAATGTAAATAATAACACACTTAAAATGTAGTAATAAAAGCAAATAGTAAACAGCAAGCAACAATTTACTAAATTTAACTAGGAATATTTGTTATTATTTATAATTATCCGTAATTTTTTTGTGCGTGTGTCTGTGGTGTGAAAGTTGTTTGTGTGTTTAAATGCAAGCCAGGATAATTTCAAGCGTTGTACTCGTCACCGCTATAGGAGGGAGTAGGGAGGAACGGGCATTGGGGGAAATGAATTTTCACTTTTATCACATTTATCGCCAAGCAACAATTACAGTTATGAGGGGACTGGACTTAATGTGTTAATGTGTTTGAGTTGATTTTGAGTGTTAACAGCCCTGTTTACAGATCGATCAAAAGTTATCAAAAACACCGATTAGAATTTCTTATTTAAATAAAATCAATTTTTTAATTAATTTTGAACAGTAAATTGTGAGAAAAATTAAAAGCAAATAAATTAATAAATTTATATGGTACTCAGCATATATATAATAAATAACGTTAAATATATAATAAATATTTATTTCGTAAGCCAATTGCTTTATTCTCAAACTAAAGACAGTGCTTTGGGCGATGCGATGTTATTATTATTAGACGATATTATTATAATAGAAACATTCACATAGAAATACTCACGATAAGATTTTGGGCAGCTTTCTTGTGGGCACCGAGGTGATCAACTGACCCCAGACAAGAGTACCAATGCCAAAGAAGACGCACCAAAGCCACTGGTCCAGTGAAAGAGCCTTGGTTGAGAAAGCCATTTTGCCATACTGAATGATAAGAACCTGAAAAATATGGAAAAACAAAAGGTTAATTAAATAGAAATTAATTAGACTTAAACTTAAAGAGACCTGTGAAATCATTGTGAATATCCAGATGGTGTAGAAAATGGGATTGGTGAAGAGACCCTCTACAACATTGCGCTGTCCATGAATTTTTCTCGCATTGATCTCATTAAAAAGAGTCATCATAACAAACGTATTGAAGATGATCGTGAAATGTTGTGTGGGTCCAGCATTCAAATCCTGTCCACGACCGGACTCAATATCGAGTATTAAATCACCTAAAAGAGCAGGGAATTGTTAATATATATATATATATATATATATATTGAAAACTATATGTATATATTTAAGTAAAACCCACCCACAAAGAGCAACGAGAAGATGATCACCAACTGGTAGAGGGCCTGTCCCAATATGTTCTTCATCATTGTGCGCGATATTAACGGTTTTGTGCGTCCATATGGCTTACGGAGCAATAGATCCGGTGTAGGCACCTCCGTTGCCAGGGCGAGGGAGGCCAGTGTGTCCATAATAAGGTTCACCCACAACATTTGCACGGCCTGCAATCGATTAAAACGAATCAGTAAATTAATATTAACTAATTAATTATTAATATCATATTAATTATATATATCATTATTTATTATATTTTATTGTAAACCAGAACGGGAAATATTTCAATTTTTTGGCTTTGTTTTTTAGCATCTAAACTACCACACTGTTAACCCACTGTTAAGTCAATCCAATAAAACGATTCAATAATACGCTATTTTAAACAGTGAAAAAACAATATAATTACTATAACTACTTCAATGTTTAATCATAAATAAAATGTATAAAAAAAAAATTAAAATAAATAAAATAAAATATACATATAAAAAAATATCAGATAAATCCACTCAAAATAAATAATAAATTAAATCTTGTGGAACACTGGGCAAGAAAAATATTATTAAGTGATCAAGTACCATTGAAAAAATAGGTATACCACAAATAACAATATGTCTATATATAATATGTTAATGTAAAAATATGTATTTAAATGGAAAATGTACAAAGCATGTAGCAATAATATCCTCAACATATCTACATACTAATAACAAAACAATAAGAATATAAAATAAAATCAAAATGAATAAGCATCCTTAAGCAGAGAAAAAACTATTTAATTAAATTATAATTAACATTTCATATTTACACATTACTAAACGAAAATTATTTCTTATGTAATATATAATATATTTATAATTATAAATATGATATGGGACCTACCTTGAGGGGGGAATCCTGAACGGCACAGGCGCCAATAAATGCAACAATGACGGCAACGACGTTCACCGTTAGCTGAAACTGCAGAAACTTCGCAATCGAATCGTAGACATTTCGTCCCCACATCACCGCCTTGACAATGCTGCTGAAGTTGTCGTCGGTGAGTATGATGTCGGACGCCTCCTTGGCCACATCAGTTCCAGCAATACCCATTGCGAAGCCAACATCGGCCTTCTTGAGAGCGGGCCCATCGTTGGTGCCATCCCCCGTCACAGCGACCACCTCCCGATTATCCGTCACTGTGCTATCGATCATGCCTAAAATGTAAAAGAAATAATATTAATATATAATTAATAAATAGATTTCATTCAAGTTAAAGGCTAACCTTTGACTAGTGTGTACTTGTCGGTGGGTGAGGAGCGAGCAAGTACTCGCAATTTGGGCCAGACCTTGTCAAGCAGATGCTGCTGGACCTTTAATATATAGAAAAAAGATAATATATGATATTAATTATATATAAATATAAGCAATTTAGATTAAGTTGTAAAGGATGTATATAATATAAATATAACATAAAATAAAATATAAATAAATGTAGAACAAGTTGGGAAAAGTTTAACTGGATTATAAATATAATGTCAAATATAAAAAAAAATTAAGAATAATAATGCAATTTAATATAATTCTAAAATATAGAAAAGCAAGTTAGAAGTTTATAATGGACTTATATAATATAAATTTTATTTATAATATATTTTATTTATATAATAATAATATACATTTACACACCCATATACGTACACATTAATCGATAACTTACATCACCATTGCTGTCGCGAATGCGTTGATTGAATTCTTTGCCCTCCAAAATGAGGAAATCATCGTTTGGCCGCAGAATGCCGCATTTCCCAGCAATTGAACGGGCCGTATTAACATTATCACCGGTGACCATGCGAACTGTGATGCCCGCCCTTTGACACTTGCGAATGGCATCGGGTACCTCCGGTCGGACCGGATCTTCAATGCCCACAACACACAAGCAGGTCAAATTTGTCATAATATTCTCTTCGTCATCCCAATTGGGTTCGCCATCGATGTGAACCTCGTTGATGGCCGCCTTGCCGGGCACAAAATCGCGATAGGCAACGGAAATGGTGCGCAGACCGTCACAGGCCATCGGTTCGATCACCTCGCGGATGAGACGCTCCTGCATATCCCGGGTGAATTTTTCCAGCGTACCTTCGTGACCATAGATAAACGAACACCTGAAATAATAATGTCATTAGTCAAAATTTATTTTATTTTCTATATATTATATATTCACTTCTTCATTATAATCTCTGAGGCTCCTTTTGTGTACAGACGATATCCTCCATTTGGTCGGGGGATAACAGTTCCCATGCTCTTGCGCACCGAGTTGAAGGTGTAAACGCGAGTGAAACGATCCTCGGGTATTTCATCACGTATGGATTGATATTTAACGCCCAAGGCCTGCACAAAACCGAGCAATGCGCACTCAGTTTTATTGCCCAACTGAATAGGCAAGTCTCCCGGATTTTGACCAGGCTGTAAAGGTTTACAAAATGAACACAATTAATAATATAACATTTTGAACAGTGAAACGAAAATATAAAATATAATATATATAAATAATAAAGTTAATCTTGAAGAGCATTAGGCAATTATATATATATATACATATTTAGATATGTAAAATGAATGTGTAGAAAAAATATTATATTATATATACAGAATAAATAATAAACTTTAAATTGTAGCAAACACTATCGCCAATACTAAATATGCAAAAAAAAATTAATTTATATTAATTAAACGAAAATTTAAACAGTGGAAAAAACTATCTATATATATTATATAGTATATTATTAATAAACTAAATTAAAAAATCGATATACAACTATCAATATTTGATGTCTACAAATCAAATAAGATAACCCAAGTATGTAAAAAAAAAGTAAAATAGTTAATTCACATATTATAAATAGTATACTTAATGTTACATCAATAAGCTAATCCAGATGGAGTAGTGTTCAAAAATCTATAAACTACAACTAATAATATTTGATATCTACATATTGAGGATAAAATCCACACAGCGTAAATAATCAACTTAAGCATACAGCAATAACAAATAAAAGTCGTTGTAAAATATCCTACCATTATATTGGAAGTGTATGCAGAATTCACCGATATGCCCATTGTGACCAAGTTGCCAACATGCTGTGGAATATCGTTCAACGTTGGCAACACCTTGCACAATTTCTCACAGATATAGGATTGGACGACTGTCATTCGATTAGTAGTCAGTGTGCCTGTTTTATCAGAGCAAATAGCAGTAGCATTTCCCATCGTTTCGCACGCATCCAAATGACGCACCAAATTATTATCCTTCATCATTTTCTGCAACAAAATATATACAAATAAAAATAAAAATACATATCGATAATTATCGATTAACGCACCTTCACAGAGTAGGCCAGAGAGAGGGTAACAGCGAGTGGTAACCCCTCCGGCACAGCAACAACTAATACTGTAACACCAATAATTAAATGCTTGACCAGATTATTAGCATAGGTATTCTTCCAGGGTTTCTCATCGATAACAAAAGTCTTCACACAGAACTGTATTATCAATATGATGACTGTGAGCACGGCTATCGTTGAGCCCGCATACCCAATTTGTATCGCCAATTTGGTTAACTTTGCTTGCAGCACAGATTTCTCCTTTTTGTGGCCAGTTTCGGCGGCACTTGTCGACGATTGCTGCACATGATTCCCATCAGATTCTGATTTGATGGCATCGCCTCCGCTTCGAGGAGCTGCTGGTGCATTGGCTGCTGCTGCTTTCACTGGTGTACGTCCATCAGTGTCACCTATATATATATACATATATATATATATATATATATATATACATATAAATATATACATATCGTTTTCAATTTGTTAATAATAATTAATAATTTATGTTTTTAATTATTTTTATACCCCTGCAGACGATATTTCGGTATCTATATATTTTAATTTTTCTTTATAGAACTATATAAATTTCTTATATATTTGTCTTTTCTTATTTTTAAAATTTTATTTTTTAGTTTAAATTTTTATAGGGTCAGTAAATTGCTGTGTGTATAGCGTTTGTAGCTTTAAGGGTATTTTTTTAAATTTATTTTCCATTCGCTTCTAAGTCGGGTGTAACCGACTTCAAAATACTTTGATACGAGACGTAATGCCATCTGATAAGAGGTAGCAATGAAGAGGGTGGGTGTAGCCAAGAAATACTGACCAAGACTGCCTTTCAAATTGCGGTAGCTATAAGCTAGTAACCTTCCTTCGAACTTTAGTGGGCTCGCCAAAAAAAATTAATTTTGGAGTACGTCTCGGTAATCTACCTTGGTCTACAAATTTATATGCCGATCCTTGGAGAAGGATACCATCAAGTTACGTTCTAGGTTTGGTGAGTTTATCTTTAAAATTGTATCGATTTGCACTTTCCGAAATATAGGCATTGGCGATTATGGGCTCATGTGTGGACGTGGCCATAAAAATGTGTTATCGGTTCTTAAAGGCGGGTATCGATTTTCGAATATCGATTTCCTAGTCCAATTTTTACATTTTGTCTAACGCGGGCACTGACCAATATATGTTCCAAGATTCAAGTATCTATCTGTAAGGGTGTCGAAAAAAGTTGCGTTCATCCAGACGGACAGACAGCATGACGGACATTGCCCAAAACCAAATATACTACTACCTTCGGTATCAAAGTATAAAAACTGGCTTACGCTTATAAATATTAATCATATTCCATCCTTCAACTATTTTAGACATCTTTATCTAATACTATTTAATACTCTACTTTATATTTTGTAAGGCAAATGATTAAAAAAATACAACAATCTATATGGTATTCATTTTCTTTGAGCAGAGCTGCAGAAACATCGATCATTGACAGCTCTCGATTATTATTGATAGCAACAACACTGATGATCTACTTCAACTAGAGAAACGATAAGAATTTCATTGCAACTACTGTGGCATTAATGAAATGAAAATGATTGAAATAATTGAATATTGAAATCGAAAATCGATAAGTAATTGGAACCAATTTAAACCGAATTTTTTTATTTTTTGTACGGAATAATCACTCAAGGAATATATATATATATTATTATTATATATACATATACATATATATATATATATTGTCTAGTTTGTACCCATAAAAAACCTGTTTAAAACTCCGGTCTGCAAGGGTATTTTTATGTTTCTTTTGGATTGGTTTTTAGATTTGTTTCATTTGGTTTCTTTTCAGTGTGATTATTGTAAAAAACTAACTGTAAATCTGTAATAGTAGTAGTATTTAAACTGTATTTTAAGTGAATTCACCTGTAAGGCTCTTGCTCTTTTGCTTGCTCGCCTTTTTAGCTTCTGAATTTTCGATAATTTTTGTAATCGGTGTTTCAATCAAGGTTCGATCCATTTACGTCATTTTTTTTTTTTTTAGTTTTTTTTTTCAATTGAATTAATTTTTTTTTTTTTTTTGTGTTTTTTTGGTAGTGGTGGTGATTTGGTTGGTTGATTTGTTGGTTGGTTGGTTGGTTGATTGATTGGTTGATTGTTTTTTTATTGGTAGGTAGATGGAGGAGTTTTCAAAGATGGGTCAATCAATTCACGTCATGCAATATTGGAATATGAAAAAATTAAAAATAAAAAATAAACGATATATTTATATATAGAATTCAAGAATATCGATAAATTTAAGCTCTTATTCTTACTGTTGGTTTTTTTTTTGCGTGTGAGTAAGTTTTTTATGATAACCAAGTCAATAAGTTACTTCAACTAATTCAAAAAGATAATTTTCTAGCCATTTTATATATACAACATTTAACTGTTTTCATTATCAGTGTAAGTAAGTAAGTTGGATTATTGCTCAGTGTATTTGGGGTATATAAATTAAAAAAAAATAATTTTTAATACGCACCCTTCTTCATCTTTTTGATTTCAGCCTCCTGTTCGTCGACGGCGGCGCCGAGCAGCGTGAAAATAATTCCGGCCTGTGAATTGACGCCGACGGCGGTCACAACCATCTTGCCACTGCCCTCCATTACGTGGGTCCCAGACAGAACCATCGGATCCGAATCGGCGCCCTTCTTCACATGATCCGATTCACCGGTCAACGATGATTCGTCCACCTAAAGAATTACACAACACACAATGCAAATTATTTAAATAAAGATAAGTAATTTAATAAATATAGACAATTTAAAATAATAATAATATAAATGATATTTGGCCTATTTTATGAAATATTATGTTTAATTAATTACGGTTTATTTTATTTAGGTCTCCTTAAGAGCTATGATTCTTTTCCAAAATAATCTCCGGTATTTGTTGCCTTATTTGATACCTAGTGATTTTGATACAGGTTGCAATTGATTAATTTCGATAAACGATTTCAATTGCTGGAAATGAGATTTGATTGGTTTTTTCTGCGTTTTCTCTAATCCATTTTGCATTTAAATAGGCTCTGAAATTTTATACACATATCTTATTTTTTAATTTAAACATATATATTTAATGTTATTTTTAATTTAATTTAATCAATTTTTTACTTTTGTTATATGGCTTTATTGCCTGACTTTAGTTAACATTAAATATGTAAATAATCAGGTAAATAAATAAATAGTTAAGTAAATATATATATATTATTAAATAAATAAGTAATTAGACAAATAAATAGATAAATACCTTCAAGTCATTGCTTTGGATAAGGCATCCGTCTGCGGGCAAAAGATCGCCGTACTTGATTTGAGCAATATCGCCGACGAGAATATCGCCAACCGATATCTGGCAGACTTCGCCGCCCCGAATCACTGAGAACTTGTGCTCGCCTTCTATGCGATTCTGCAGACCCCGAAACTGTCGCTCCTTCGAGTAATCATTGAAAGCGGTCACAATCACGACCACAATCACCGAAATGAGAATGGCGAGACCCTCGATCCAACCATGATGTTCATCCTCCTCCTGCAGTAGAGCTAAAAGTCACAGAATATATATATTATAAACAGAGGATACAAAATTAAAAGTAATAAATATATTATAAATATAAAATAAATATATTATATATATAAAAAATAAATATATACAAGATATACAAAATAATTTAAATATGAAAAACAAGAAATGAAAATGAAATGAAAGGCGTCTTTTTTAATTGCAGCGCTTTCCACCTATTTTAATTGAAATAACGCCAAACAAAATATTGTTTTGTTTGAAAAAGGAAGAAAATAAACGAAAAAAATGATAGTAGCTGTATTTTTGCAATATGTGAACTTTGAAATGAGAATAATAATATTAATTAATAATATGTATAATAATATACATAAAATTCTAAGCAATTTATATTATTTATAAATATGTTTTATTTTAATATATATATATATATATATATATATATATACACATGTTTTACATATAAATACGTATATATATATATATATATATATTTCTCAACTGTACATAAACAATGACAATAGTAATAAATTAAATGTAAAATATATATATAAAAATAAAGATTACAATCATACTATAATAATATATTATATATAATAGTAGAATATAGACTTACGCGCATCCTCGTCGGCGGGCTTATAGAATGATAGACCGAGTGAAACTAGCGCAGCTACCTCTAAGATAATAAGTGTGACATCCTGAAGCGCCTCCCACACAAGAGTCAGAAACGTTTTCGGGGGTTTCGGTGGTATTACATTCGAGCCAAAAGTTTCACGTCTATGCTCCTCATCCGCTTTCGACCCGCTCAGGCCTAGATCGAGAAATATTTAGAATTCATTTAAATTTACAATTTTATAATATTATTTTTCTACCTTCATTTGGAGATGTGTAGAGTTTTTTGCATAGCTCATGAATGCCACCGTATTCATTGATTTTCGCTATGCCCTCGCGGCCCCGGTGCTCCATGATATCGCGTAATTGCTTAAGTGATACCCCATATTGCGCCGGTCTTCCATCGATTGTGGCCATTGGTTATAATATCTGTTCAAAATAAAAATATATATGCATATTTTAGTATTCATCAATAATAATAAAAAATCAATATTAGACAATAATAGAATACATACATATTTGTTAAATAAACCGATAAACCGATACGCAATATGTATAAACGGTATACAATTTTGAATACAAAGAAATAACCATTTCCAGTTTAATTTAGCTTAAACTTATTTAAATATTTTGTAAATCGTATAAATATGTTATTTTTAAATTATTTTGATATAATTTTTTTTTTATCGACTGAATTTATATGACATTAAATAAAGAAATACATATATAAATAAATGGCCCAATGACCCCGATTAATTCACACAGTTAATAAATTTTCACATATGTATCTCTTTGCAGACGATCATCGAATGCTGAATAAAAAGTTGCCAACAATTTGTTCGCGGGGTGTTCGAAGAGAGCAGCGAGCGCAGCAGCGAACATCGTACATCGAACATGTTCGATTGCAAAACGTTAAGCGTACGAACATTGCAGCTGTGCCCGCTAGACCCCCCCGCAAAAACGTTAATCGCTGCAGCTGTGCGCAATACGTAAATTAACAACCCCATCCCCCTTCACTTCCGACCCACCAACGACTCAAGCCCAACAACGTGTAGAAACAGGCAGACAAAAGCACGCGACTCAAGCATTCACACATATGTGCGTACATACATTTATAGGTATTTACTCATACATACACACAGACACACATGTGCGTGTAATAAAATTGTCGGCGGTCAACGGCTCTGTTAGGCTCATACAAATTGACACACACACACATGCAGCTATATTTCGAAAATAAAACATTACCTGGGCAAAAAACAAAAAGTTCAATGCGCAAGTTTCGAATATAGAAAAAAAATCGCACATTCAATATCGAAAAAAATACAATGACTCAAAAAAATACCAAAAGAAAAGAATGCGACTAGAAAAAGATAAGTGGTTAGCAGTAAAAAAAATGTCTATATATATGTATATATATCTATTTATCTATTTGTTATCCAACACTTATGTGAAAATGCCTTAACATGTCTAGATTAAAGCATGAGCGATGATGACGTGTTGTGACGCAAAATGCGGTAGAGCGCAAAAATAAAATCGGATTAAACCGGCTTCTTTTAGAGACGTTTGGCGTCACTGATAAGCATAGATGTGTACACATAAAATACCCGCAGCTTTATTAAAACCCAGCGCTGCATTCAAATGGAACTCGGTAAACAACAGGCAAGCTGAATCACTCAATTTCAATCTTGCTTGGCCCGCCCAAGTCCAAGAAAATAATTATCAAGTATTTTATAAGTACTTGGCCATGCATGCTTTGCAGATCAAACAGCTATTGCTTATCGCATGTGAAAAAAGCAGGGAAGAGCGAAAGCAAAGAAGAGGAAGCAGCTGGAGTTCGAGCCAAAATATCGATAATTTGCTTATCGCAAAATAGAATAATCTTTGTATTGAATGAAACTGCAAAAATCTATTAAGCAATATCAAATTGTTAATGTAGGTCAGGAATACATTTTTTATGTGTTAGAAATTCCTTTATTAATGAAAGAAAACATTGTAAGCAAATAGAAAAGAATTGAATTTTTTCGCTTGTAAAAATAATATTTAATTATATGTTCGTCACATCTATTTATTTTATATATATATATATATCTTTCTTTGGCGCCCAGTTATTTAATACACAAGCACACATATAGGTTTTTTTCAACTGGACGCTATGCAAGGCCAACTACACACAACACATGCATAAATGTTGGCAAGGGCATGGGAAAACTAATACAATTAGCTTTATGCAGCGCACGCACATATGTATATGCAAGCAGGTGTGCATAACATTTTCGCTTGTCCTTTTTAAGCCACATTTTCTATGCTAATCAATGTGTGAGCGAGAGAGCGCGAGGAGAGCAAGCTAAAGCCTGATCGCTCTCTCTCACACACGCACAAACGAGCAAATCTAAGCAAGTATTGTTTAAAAAAATACCTCAACACACATTTTTCACTCGACACACGCAATTACGTCATACAGCACAGATTTTTAATGTGCAAAGATTTTTGTGCATGTGTGTGTGTATATATCTTGGCATTGGCATTCTAAAATTCTTTTGGCTGTAGGCTATGGTTTTTTTTTATTTTATGCAAAGCAAATCAAAATGGAATTGTAATACACACACACACATATGCATATATGCATTTATACACATTCTTAAATAGCTACACACACATATAGTTATTAAATTATTGATTTCTAACGGGGCTGGCGTAAAGATGACAAATAACGGGATGATATCACTTTTATACATACATATCTTTATGTCTATATGTATGCATGTATGTATATTTGTATGCATGCCTACACATGCCAATAGTCTGGCAACGACATGTGTGTGTGTGCATGGATGTGTATTTGTTGTGTACATGTGTGCGTGTATGTATACCATATGCAATATTTGATACACAGGAATGCTTATGCGAAAATCTCTGCACTTATACACCCAACTTGACATATATATAGACATTTGTTTTCACTTTAACTAAGTTAATTATTTACCCAACTTTGAGTTTTCGATATCCAAATTATATTTATGGGTGTTGCCACGCGATTTAAATAAAACTGCAGCAGGCGAAAAAAAAAAACGAAAAAGGAAATACGAAAAACGCAGCGCATAAACAAGTGCAAACACAGCGCGTAAATAAATGAAAATTATATATTAAAAAGTATAAAAAGTAAACATTTTGTTTATTGCCGTTGTCCTTTGGCAACAATTATTATTACCAGAAATGCTAGTATTTTTATTTGTATTATCTTTTTTTGCCAGCACAACGGATAGACTCGCAAGGTATACACAAATACAGAACAGTGTGGCCAGTTCGACTTAAGCACATAAGGCAAAATCAATTTTCAAAACGATATATTGCTGTTGGCGGTAGTTTTTGTTGTTGCTCAACACTTGACGATTGTCGACTGGTGTTGCCAGATCATTAGCTAGCAATTATTTTTATTTAAGGGTTTTTTTTAAATATATTTTCATTTTATCTACATAAAGGTAATAAAAGTTAAAAACGTCTTAATTTGTCACACTTTTATATATTTACTAATATTAATAATAAGTGGCACTCATTTTAATGTCACTGACTTAAGCCACTTTTCTTATGTTGGTAGTCATCACTCACACTTTTTGTAACTTTTTATTGAGTAGAAGAAGAAGACGGCAGCAGCAGCAACAGCTGGGACTTGCATTAACTAAAGAGAAGACTGCGCTCCGCTTTGCAAGACAGTCTTCTATTTATAGCCTAATTGTGGTACATTTATACTAGTGTGTACATTTGTACCTAATGTATACACATTTATCCCAGAGTGACAGTTATTTGTCCTGCTTATCGCTGTGTAGCTGCATGTTTTTTTTGTTTTTTTTTTTCGTCAGTCTTTTGTTTGTTCTGATTACGTTAATAATGCGACGTTCTTCTTCTTTGCCTCGATTTGCGTGATAAGCGCATAAAAATCACAATCCGTCTAGCTTATCGGGTCTTAGCTGTATGCCGATGAATGAAACAGAAAAAAATAAAGATATATAATAATATTAACTAATTAATAATTATTGAAAAATAGGGATTATAAATGTTTGTCATATTTATTATTTTTACGCCACTTTAAAATTGATGCAGCTACTGGATGCTGGCTTTGTGAACAGCATATTTCACAGCTGCGCATAATACCCGCTACTGTCGCTTTAGTTTTATTCTGCACCAAAACAATAACAATGACGATTTTTTACTTAACATATATACTTGGTACATTGTTATATTCTTATTGTCTAATTTACATTTTTTTAAAAGCTGCAATCGCTTCCGTAATTCGATAAGCAGCATTACGTAAACGTAATGTGAACAGTTAAATACTTGCTTGTGTAAGTATTTGTAGATCAATTTCTCACCTACCAAAAAGCCCAGAGAATTTAAATTGTATAAGCGACCAACACACAAGACACAACTCTTAAACAAATTCCACGTATTTTTTATTAACACATCGCGTCATTAAAAAAATAGATACATGGTTAAATTAATTTCGTTTTTAATTATGGGCGCACTTTAAATCAATGGCATACTTTCAGGCATAGGAAAAAAATCGATTGCAACTAGCAATTTTTATGCGTGGTAATTATTTCTCGAAACTATAAGCAAACGATATATCGGTTATTTTTTTAAAGAAAATTGGGCGAGCATTTTTGCGGTGCTATGTAGCTGACGATTAAAACAGCTGGTCACATTAAATGGACAAATTATATCGATTGGGTCGTGAGTTAGACTGTTTCTGAGTAAATGGCTCGATGTTTGAAAAGAGTGTCAATCAATTACTTTTTAATCGATATGCGTCCTTATAAATTTTACCTAAAGTGAATAAAAATAATTCATAAGAAATCGAAGTTTAGTTTTAATGTGCATACTTTTCATTCAAAATATATTTTTATTTTAATATATTTAAGAAATTGTATATAAACAAAAAATATTGTCCCCTGCAGCCAAATTGAGTTGCGCTTATCGATATGCTGGGTAGCAACCGCAGTCAACAGAGCAACCCTCCCAGTGCCGATGCAAACCGATGATCCAGTTCGGCTCCCTGCCTGAGACCTTTTTGAGTTGCCTCTGTGTGCGTCGTTGTCGTTTTCTTCGGCTTTTTTTTGCACATTGTGTGTGTGCACAAATGTTGGACTGTCGCATTTTCATTTATTATTGACTTAAATTTCAATTTCAACACAAAGTGCAATTGTTAATTTGGTAAGCGAAAAGAAAAAACAACAATAATTCGCATTTCACCGAATTTGTGTGATAAAATAGCACCAAAATTTTGATACCGATTTTTGTTGAGCGTCGTCGTCCATTTGACGGCATTGCCAGGTCAACATAAATTTGTTAGCACCAATGCAGCAAACACAGTGCGCAACAAAAGTTTATCTCTTATTCATTTAAATGTTGAATTTTAACATAATTACAATTAATATTACAGTTTTGACAAGCGTAAAGATGAATTCAAATTGTAAACAAATCCATTGAAGAAGAATAATCTGTGTAATTGCTAAAAAACAAAAACTAAAAGAAAACCCCGATTAACGATAAACGATAATTATGGAAAGCGCATCAAATAATTCTGCCGATGAGCTGAACGCGGAACAAATTGTTCGAACTGACTCAAATTGCTTGGCACGCATCGATATGGAAATGGATGCCACCTATCAAACCGATAATCCTAATAATAATAATAATTCGTTGTCCAATAATCAGTATGGTTTTCGCTGGAAACGCGTTTTAAATCCAACGGGGCCGCAGCCGCGTCCCCGCCACGGACATCGTGCCATAAATATCAAGGAATTAATGGTCGTTTTTGGTGGCGGCAACGAGGGAATTGTCGACGAATTGCATGTTTATAATACAGGTATTTTTTTGTGATTTTAAATGAGATTTATGTTTAGTTTGAGTGCGTCGTTTGTATGTCATGCAGAGCAGGAGGCATGGCATGGTGTGCCACTAACGATAATTAAGAACATTGTCTTTCGTGCTATGTGTACAGATGCACTATTGTACGATGCATTGGTTAGCGACTTACCATTGTGAGTCGGTATTTATGCAGCTGCACTATTTGACAACACTGCATATTCAGTCTGGAATTGCAGTCATGTGTCGTGCTATTTATGCAGCTGAGATTTAAGAACACTGCATATCTAGTCACGACTGCCAATCTTAGTCGACAACCTACAATTGATAATTTCAGTTGCTAATTGTCAATTTTGAATTTATAGTCACCAATCAATGGTATGTGCCCGTGCTGAAGGGCGACGTGCCAAATGGTTGTGCTGCTTATGGATTTGTTGTGGAAGGCACGCGCATGTTTGTCTTTGGCGGCATGATTGAATATGGCAAATATTCAAATGAACTTTACGAGTTGCAAGCAACCAAATGGGAATGGCGCAAAATGTACCCGGAGACGCCGGATAATGGTGTCGCTCCGTGCCCCCGTTTGGGGCACAGCTTCACAATGGTCGGCGAGAAAATATTCCTCTTTGGCGGACTGGCCAATGAATCGGATGATCCGAAAAATAATATTCCCAAGTAGGTGGCACTTACTAATTAATATTAGTAGTTGTAAATAAGTTTAATATTTTTCTACTTTTGTTTCTTCGCAATAATAATTATATTTATTAGTATGTAGCAAATAATGTTAATATTAGTAGTTTTTTGCTTAATACCAAAAAACAATATTAAATAGATGTTAAAAAATAGTTATTAATAGTTGTTTTTTTTTTCCTTTATTTATTTAATGTCGACTAAAATATAAAACTTATTAAATAAAATTACACCTCAATATTTAATATTTAAAAAAAAATTGTTTCACTCATTTGTACCTCTAATTTTCGACTCTCCCTCAATCGAAACAAAAAAATCCCAAATATATAAAAAAAAATTAATTTCTTAATTATAAATAAATAAAATAATTTTGACTAATTTTACAGTTATTTCTGATGGTAATCTATAATTTTCGACATGCTTGCTTTCAGTCGACAGCAAAATCCCAGTATAAAATATATATAAATTAAAAATAAAATTTAATATTTTAAAATTTAAGCTACAAAATCTTATAAAATTTCTGGAGGCATAAATGAAAGAAATTTTTAATACCTCTCGAAAACTAGAATTAATACCAAAAATAAATGTAAGATAAGAGTAAGCAATTCTCATTTAAATATTTTATAAATGTAGTGTGTATTTTTTAAAATATATTTTTTCTAATTTGTTGTTACTTTCAGATATCTGAATGACTTGTATATATTGGATACGCGAGGCGTGCACAGTCACAATGGGAAATGGATAATACCAAAGACATTTGGCGATAGTCCGCCTCCCAGGGAATCGCACACGGGTATTTCGTTTACGAGCAAAGATACGGGCAAATTGAGCCTACTCGTCTACGGCGGAATGAGCGGTTGTCGCCTGGGCGATTTGTGGTTGCTTGACACGGGTATTTCTCTAGGAAAACTGAATCTATTAGTTATTATAATTGTTTTTAATTTTTTTTACAGATTCTATGACGTGGGAAAAGCCAAGGACTCGAGGACAAGCTCCACTTCCGCGATCCTTGCACAGTTCGACAATGATCGCAAATAAAATGTATGTTTTTGGAGGCTGGGTGCCACTGGTGATAAATGACTCGAAAGCGACCACAGAACGTGAATGGAAATGCACAAATACACTTGCCGTACTCGATTTGGGTATATATTATATAGTATAAAATGTATTCTATATTATAATAAGCTATATATGTAGATACGATGACGTGGGAGAATGTCACCCTGGACACCATCGAGGAGAATGTGCCCAGAGCACGAGCCGGGCACTGTGCCGTTGGCATTCAGAGTCGCCTCTATGTTTGGTCGGGGCGAGACGGTTATCGCAAAGCTTGGAACAACCAGGTTAGGGTGAGATGATCTACACTTATCACTGAATTTAATACTCGTATATATATACAGTGAGAGACAGCTCAAGCCGGCCAGTGTCAAAGAAAAAAAATATTTGCCTGCAACTTATTTGGACCAGGTACATTGTGGACAATTGGGTGCAGGTGGGGAAACCTCAGTTTATTAAGGTCATACATTCATATTGGTGGTTAATATATTTACCTACCATCGGTTTTTGGAATTTTTGAAAAATAATGAATAATAATTGCCTGCCATAAGGGCAGTTACGTTTTTTCTTTGACACTGGTGGACTTGAGCTTTCTCTCACTGTATATAAGTATATTTTATTTATATACCTATAAGACAAAAGTGTACAGAGTAAAGAGAGGTAGGCTCAAATTTTAACATATAAGCACTAAAAATGGCAACATTTATTTAATTTGTATATATTTGTTTTATTTATTTAGTACAGAAAGGACTAAAAACGAATTTAAAAAAAATTCGAATTACTTATTAAATGGTTTAAAAAATAAAACTGAAATATTGGCCAATGTAAAAAGAAAAACGCAATCTGATTAAAAATTCTTCAACTTTAGTAGTAGTAGTGATGAGAATGAGGAAAGTAAAACGTTGGGAAGATATACAAATTAAGATTACAGTAGAGCAAAGCAAATCACTGAACTTGTGAGGTAGGATAAATTGGACCAAAAATTATAGAGATATAAATAAAGGGAAAATATAATTGTACACATACTATTTTAAATAGTATTTGTTCCTAGTAAAATTACCCTTTGAATTGTTTTATGTTTAAATTGTATTGGCATCAAAGCGTTTATTTGAAAGCAATCCAAAATGCAACTACCTGCAATTAATAGCAGATTGGGAAACACATACAAACTTAAAAATATGAAAAATAAAAAGCTAAAGTTAAAAGTTCTGAGTTTCTGAGAAATGCATGGAATTAGAGTCTTATATTAAGTGATATCAAGAAAGGAAAACCATGAACAAATAAAATAAACGTTAGTAGCTTTGTGATAATATTGTAAATGTAATTAAATGAAACTAGTTGCACAACTGATTATTTATTATTGTGTTAAGCTATGCATTGGTTTTATATGCACACATCCCAATAATTACTCATATCTTTCGAGTGCTTAAGCAAATCTAAATATAAATATAACATAAATATACAAAATAGTAAATTAAATATATGCAATAATAACCATAGTGCAAAAAATAATAACTAATATACAAATTGTAAATAGAAAACTTTGCGTTGGCCGAGGTAAAAACATTGGTTTTTAAATACCAACAAAATAATAACAACAATTATTTAATATATTTTCAATTTGTATATTTATAATGTTTTAGGTCTGACAATACTTTGGATGTCAAGTGAATTATTGATTATTCTATAATTAAATTATCATTATTATTATTATGTCTTGCAGGTGTGCTGCAAGGATCTGTGGTGTCTGGAGGTGACGAAGCCGCTATATGCTGTCAAAGTGGCTCTTGTGCGTGCCTCAACCCACGCGCTGGAACTCTCTTGGACCGCGACAACATTTGCCGCAGCTTACGTGTTGCAAATACAAAAAATCGAACAGGGTCCAGCAACTGCCACAAAGCAGCCGCCAACTCAGAGTGTGGCGAATGCAAGCGCCACTAATGGAGGCGCCACAGATGCCGTTGCAGCAACAGCGCCAACTGCAACTGCAGCATTAAAATTCGAAAAGAGCCCCATTTCCGTATTGCATCTAAATGAAGCAAAAACGCCCGCCGCAGTATATGTGGCACAAACTCCATCGTCGCAACTAAAGCCGATATTGGCTGCCACAACTGTGGCAACTGTGCAACAACAACCACAGTTATCCATCATTAGCAGCACAGCTGCAACAACAAGCAGCAGCAGTGGCGTGGCAAGTGGCGTTGGAACCGCTGGTGGCATCTTGCACAAATTTCGGCCCAAGGATGTTGCAAGTGCCACGCCCAGTAATGTACTGCAACTCAGCTCGACGCCGAGTTCAACTGGTGGCGCCTCTTTGCGTATTATACCCAGTGTTGCAACATCAGCTGGCCAAACTTTGCGGCTTGCCACAAGCAGCAGCAGTGGCAGCTTCAGCAGCAGTGGCGCCACAACAACTATACTAAAAGCAACAACTGCTGCCACAATGCAACAACAACAGCAACTGCAACACACAACGGCTACAACTACCACAACAACGGCAACTGCAACAACTTCCATTGGTGGCAAGCAGTATTTCATACAGAAACCCTTAACACTCGCCTCCAATGTGCAGTTGCAGTTTGTGAAGACAAGCAGTGGGGGCATGGCGGTGCAAACGTTGCCAAAGGTCAACTTTAATATTGCCAAGGGTGCTGCAACAACGGGGCAGGGGCAGGCACATGCTGCAATCTCCATTTGCAATCAACAACTTTCCTCGGCGGGTGGTGGATCGACACAAATTCAGGTCACTTCAATTAATTACTATTGTTTGATAATTAAGTAAAGTATATAATAATTGTAGTGCTACGGTTAAAATTTAAAATGTAGAAATATTTAAAAATTACTTGAAAATCCTTAGTAATTTTGCAAAACTAATTAGGTAATTCAGGCGATCCTCAACACCTAGTATTTAAAGTAAAACCAAAATGGAAGCGATTGAAATTTCGTATTGCAATTATTATCACAAACTAAATGCAACATTTTTTTTTAATCAACATGTTTTAAATGATTTTTTTATGTTTAGATTTAAAAAGCACAAAAAACGTAATTTTGCAGACTATAGGTCTATTGAGGTAATACATCCAGACGAAGATCAAATCGTAGGCACTCCATTTGAACGATTCCAGAACTTCTTTGCTGAATCGGAGAATATTGTGGAGCAAGAGTTCCAACCCAGAATTGAACATAGAATATCTTTAATTGTAGAAGGCTCGTCGAAATTCTCAACACAGAGTTTAGAACGAGATATAAAATATTAACTGATGCTCAAGAAGTAAATTTAAATCATTTTGCCATTTAATTCATAATTTGACTTGCTGGGACACCAAGATTTCTGCTTTTCGTACTTTGATACCGAAGGAACATAACTAAAATCGTACTCGAACTCGTGCAACAAAATTATATTACCTATTCACAAAAGAATAATTTAAATTGGTAGTAAATAGTAAAGTTTATCCAAGCTTGTTAATCTAAGCTGTTGTTATTATACATTATTTATATAAATATGCTGTTATATTTATCTGATCCTTAATCTCTTATAATTATAAAATTGTAATGCTTAGCCCCATTACTACTTTTTTTCAATATTATTATTTATAGTGCAATTGTTTGTATTTGTTATTATATGCCTGCATCAACTGATAGGCTAACAAGTATTCAATTATTATTTAATAGCAGCACTATTTATTTATTTGTTACTATTATTACTTTTGCTATTACTTTTTATATACCTGCTCCAATTGAGAGATTAATTATTATTTTATTTTTTTTGTATTACTACTTTTATTTTCCATATACTTTATGCAATTGAGATATTAATAACTACTCAACTATTTCAACCCCAAACAGATTGCGGCTGGTGGGAGCTTGCAGCCGAAAACAGTGATGGCCTCTGGCACAATAACAACAGCAACTGCTGCTGGCAATCAGCTGACGCAGCTGCAACAACAACAACATCAACAACAACAGCTGCAGCAGCAACATCAAACACAAAAGTCACTAGTATCGGGCAATGTGCTAAAATTGGTGTCGCCACACAGCGTTGCCGGTGGCAAGTTGATAATGAAAAACTCGAACATATTGCAAATGGGAAAAGTGACGCCCAATGTGATGGGTGGCAAGCCGGCATTTGTCATTACCAGCAACAAACAAGGCGCTCAATTGGGCAATCAACAAATAATCATTGTTACCACGGGCACAACCGGTTTGAGGACTGTGTCCTCCACTGGTGCCGGTACGGGTGTCATGAGTAGCGCCGGCAGCAATGCCACAAATATTGTCAGCATTGTTGGCTCTACAGGGACAACAGCAACTCCCTTGGCTGTTGGTGGTGGCGCCACAACACGTACCGTTATCTCTGCCACGCCGACCAATGTGAAAATGGTACGAAATTTAACGGGTACCGCTGGTATTGCTGGAAGGCCCATTACTCTAACGCTGCCCACCTCAACAACAACAACAAATCATCTGATAACTGCTGGCAATCATGCGCAGAAGTTGCAACAAAAGACTGCTGTTTATATTGGTGGCAAACCGGTCACAGTGATGAGTGCCACAAATGCGGCAGCCAGCTCTACCGGTCCCAATAAGCTGGTCATGTTGCAAGGGGCAACGGCTGCGAGAAAGGGTTTTGTCAACATTTTCAATGCGGGCGGTGTGGCAACGACTGCGGGTCAACGCACTTTGACCCTGTCAGCGAGGGGTGCTCCCCTTAAGACCACACCTATTATATCCCTCAAGGAGAAGGAGAAAATTGTGGAGGCAACAACAACTCAGCAGCAGCAGCAATCGATAAACATTGCCAAATTGGATGTTTTGGATGCGGATCCCATGGATGATATTATCGAGCAACTGGATGGCGTCGATGATTCACTCAAACAGCCGACGGGAACTCATCAGTTAAATGATGATGAGCAGATTGATGATGAGGTGGGGAGGGTTGAGCAGGAGAATGCCACATCCACATCCACTTCAACATCGGCGGCAACAGTTTCGGGGATCGCCTCGTTGGAGACTGCGCAGGATTTGGACAAACCAGCTGTAAATGATGATGTTTCTGGTGTCAGCAGCACGACGGACATGCATCCGGCAGGAGGATGTCCAAAAGAAAATATGGATACAAATGTAAAGATATATATATGTGATTATTAATGTTATATATATTATCTTATAATATTATTATTGCGGTTAATGTTTGCAAATAGTTTTATATATAAAATTATAATATATATTTTTGTTGATATATCATATTTTATCATTGATTATATATTATTATTATTATTTTGGTTGATATATTATTATTTATTATTATCAATATTATGTATATTATTATATATTATATTCTACCTTAAAAACTGTGGCTCTTGTCGATATCGGGAAGAGTCACATCGACATTGTAATTATTATTATTATTGTTGATATATTTTTATTCCTATTATTGTTGATATACTAATTTTATTATTGTTGAAATATTTATTATTATTATTATTAATTAATTTTATTAATATTTCTATATTATTTTTAATTATTATTAATATTTCTATTGAATTTTATATTATTAATATTTTTGATATATTATTGTAAACTGTAATTTTGCTTATATATTATCTTGATTATTGTTGATATAGCAATATATATTATTGTTATTAAGTTTTGTATGTTATTATTATTGTTTTAAAATTATATATTATAATTGTAATTATTAATATTTTATATATATTTGTAATATGGTTGTTTATATTACCATTGTTTATTTGTAACCTTTGCTTCGTTTTATAGGCCAGCCTCCCAGCGCCTGCTGTAACAACAACTGCAGCTGATTGTAATCAGCCGACCGCATCGGAGACGGAGGCTGCCAATATATTGACTACGATCAAATCGGGTGAGGCTTTGATGCTGCTGAAGGACACAACCATATCAACAACCAGCGAATCGGATGCAGATCAAAATCAATTACAGTTAAACGTGCAGCGTCAGCAACAGCATCATCATCAAAACGGTGAGTTGCGTTGTAAAATATGTAGAATTGAATATGTTTGTGTGGAGATTCACGGGAAGTATTCAGCACATGAACTGACTACTAAAAGGCGTCGCAACTAGCACTTGTAACTAGTTGGACTACGGAGAGTGAGATCCTTCGATGAGCACGATGATAGAAATCAAACTTGCGGAGTTGACGATCAGATTCGAACTGCCTGCTCCTGATGAGCAGGGCCTTTATTTATACCAAATGCTTAAGACTAAATGCTTATGTATGTATTGTGTAGTATATAGAACATGTATATAGCATGCAGCTGCGTGTGGGGCGAATGCTTGGCGTGGCCTAACACCAGCTACCTAACGGTACTGTGACGATGAGTCATGGGTCATCTTAGTACATATGTATGTATATATAGGTTGTTCATTTTTGGACAGTTATTGAGCGCAGCGTTCGCGATATTATTTTACTTATATGCTGTGGGTCTGCGCAATTTGCAGCGCACATATTATTTGATTATATGACCTACACAGAATATATATTTAATTAACATTTATCTCCTCCCCTCTTGCAGTAGACGGCTGCCAACTGGATGCGTTGGCCTCGGCAGCTGTGATGCAGGCGGCGACTGCTTCGGCGGATTCCAGTCAAACTGCGGCTGCAGCCAGCAGAAGTCTACTCGAAGACAGCTCCTCCGCCGCCTCCGCGTCAGTCTCATCAGTCAGCCATCTCAGCTATAACAAATCGAATGAACAAAATAAAAGCTGTAACAACAACGACAACAATGTAAGTTGGAACAAGTAAAGAATTCGCGAGTGAAAAGATAGATCGATGAGCAGATACGCTGCAGCCCATCTCTTATATTTATTATTTTACTTGTTTATTATTTTATGTATTTGTTTATTTGACTTATTTATTGTTAATCGATCGTCAGCAGTAATAAGTCAAATTCCAAGATATAACAGCAAGCAAAATTTTCATTTAATTTAGGTTTATTTTGAGAGGGCAAAAATGAAATCCACCCTGCTAACTCGCCGTATAGCTGAGTGGATTCAAAATAAAAAATGGTAGATGTAAAGGAAGGAGTAAGAACATAGTCAGAGCTAGATTAATTCGGCTTTTGCTCTTGATATATATATGCATTATGAAAATATATGTTAGTGACAGACTTTTTATAAATATTGATTGCAACAAATAACTGCAAAAATTACACAAAATGGGGAATATTCCCAACCCAACGTTTGGTGTATATTCCAATTATTTTAAATATATTGTTGTTTTATAGAATGTGTCCCCTAATAATAATAATGTCATTGATGACAACGACAAATGGCATACAGTGGGCATTTTCAAGGAGCTCTCTCACACGGTGACAAGTTACATCGACTACAAAAACTTCAACGAGGCGACACAGCGCGTTAATTTGGACTCTGATCATTTGCCCGACTTGGCGCAATATCCACGCATCAGTTTGGATCCGGGCACCGCGTATCGCTTTCGCCTCGCAGCTCTCAATTCCTGTGGGCGTGGCGAGTGGGGAGAGGTAAGTTTTATAATATTTATATTAATATGTATAATTAATATTAAATATTTCCTTTCCCCTACTTTAGATTTCCAGCTTTAAAACTTGTCTGCCTGGTTATCCTGGCGCCCCGTCCGCCATTAAGATTTCGAAAGATATTAAGGAGGGCGCCCATTTGACGTGGGAACCGCCGCCGGCACAAAAGACCAAGGAAATTGTCGAATACTCCGTTTATTTGGCTGTCAAACCCACCACAAAGGATAAGGTGAGCGCGCCCCAATTGGCCTTTGTTCGCGTCTATGTTGGTGCCGCCAATCAGTGCACGGTGCCCAATGCATCCTTATCGAATGCCCATGTGGATTGCTCCAATAAACCAGCGATTATCTTTCGCATCGCTGCTCGTAATCAAAAGGGCTACGGGCCAGCGACCCAAGTCCGATGGCTTCAAGGTAAAGTTGATGTAGTATTTGTTAGTTTATTCCTATATATATCATTTATTATATTCTTAAATAAATTATATTATATTTATTGTCTCGTGCTTCTATAAACGAACCTTGTCGGATTTCTAGACACATTTTATGTTATTATATACTTCCGTTATGCGTTTGATTCTGTTAATCACTGCCTACTGCTTCATAAACGAATTTCTTGACTTTTTAACTGGATTTCTTAGTGTCTGAAAAATAAACTCACGTCATTTTCTAGACCCATCATAGTTAACCCTGGCGTAGCCGAGGGCAGTCACCTATTTATATTAATGACCTCCGTTTAGTCGTTCAATATCTGCATATATATTTATTGGATTGGATTTTTTGAATACACCTCAATTAACCCACTAAATCTGATAAATATATATTTTTATAATATATTTTTGGTTTTGGGATTTTATTTTGTGTCCACTGATATTAAGTAAAACAAATTGTTTCAAACAAAAATTAATTATATAAGTAAATAATAATAAGTAAATAATAAAAAAATAAATAATAATTCAGTTAATTAACAAATTAATACAAGTCTGAATTTCACTGATCCGACCACAATCAAGTTAAATAAATAAATAATTAAATCTATAAATAAATATTTTAGTAAATATATAAATAAAAATAATAAATAATGAAATACATCAATAATTTTGTAAATAAATAGATAAATAATAACAATAATTAATATAGAACATTTATACTCGGTATTTCCCCAGATCCAACCACAACCAAGTTGCAAGGCGCTGTAAATGCGACCAGTTTGAAGCGCTCGCAGGAGAAGACTGGCAGCGGCGCCTCTACGGCAGGCAGCGCCTACAGCTCACCGCAGAAGCGGGCGAGGAGCTCCGGTTTGCAGAGCACCGAATGATTATCTTTATCTTTTTCGGCGTGGCAAATCTAACTGGAAGTAGTTTATTATATATTGTACAGTGCATGATCATCATTAACATTATCCATCAATTGGAAGGAATTTCTTTTATTTTTTTGCAAATCATTGTCGAAAACTTCAAGAGAAGGCCTGGATTTGGTCGTTTTAGTTTTAACTTAGTATTTATAATTATATATATAAACTTTTTAGCTTTAAGTCCAAGGTCGGAATACACACACCAACACACATACATTTTACAAGTTAATAATTAACATATGCAATTTTTCATCAAATTTTATGATTGAAATGCACAAGGAACAAAAACAAGAAAAAGAACAGAAAAAAAGATTTCGTGCGTATGTTATGTATATGTATATGTACATCAATTTACTTATAATACAAATACGTAATAAATAAAGTTGGTAAGAAATTATACACACATTTTATGCACATTTTAAATAAATATAAAACGGAAAGTCGAGTATAAACAGGTAAATGGGGGTTGCATTTAAATTGTCATTTTCTGTAACAGTTTATTCTTAATTTGAAATGGTGCAAAATTTTTGGATTGCTATTCGTGCAATATGTTGCCTTAGACAGGCTTACGGGTGCTGCCAACTATCGGTTAGTGAAACATACCAAATTGAGCAGCTAAGCAATTATCGATGTAAAGTATCGAATCCTTTAGCTCTGCTCTCAAAACATTAAAATTGTGATTAGTAAACCTGCAAAAGCAATAAATAATTTGTAAAAATAACACCCAAAATGCGATATTTGGCAAAGTAAGAAGACGAATGATCTTTTATCGATTTAATTACGTTATATACTTATAGGTATATACATATTCCTTTTTTAAACTTATTGCACTAAATTCTTTATACAATTTCAAAATGTATGTACTGAATGTTGCTAGTTTTGTTGTGTACAATGAATTCTATTGCACATGGTGTGTGTATGTTGTGTGTGAACTGAAATACACAGTTAAAGGATGAAATCCCAACTAGAGTAGGAGATTGTTGAGATCCAATGTATTATATGTACATACATACAATTCTACATATGTATAGCTATGTATATATATGTATGCATGTATTTATGTACATTTGTATTTACAACAGATTCTATCTATAAATGAGAAACAAAACATATTTTAAAATAAAAATATAATTATCCATCGATTTCACAGATTTAGGCTGAGACAAATAGATTTAGATAACATACATATTTTTTAAAACAGTATAGATAATAATATTACATAACTAAGCAATAATGGTTGTGTTATCGGAATTGTACAAATTTAAAATGAATGAATGACAGACAAAAAGGAGTATCGAATATGGATCATCCCTTTTTAAAATATAATAGTTCGTTCTCTTGATTTTTGTATGTTTTTATAATTTTTTATTTCACTTAAAATACGCAGCATGCATTCAATAATATATTGTGCATGGTTTTTTTTTATTATTATTTTTCGTTGGTATTTAGATTAAATGTATGTCGACTTTTATACACATGTCTATTAGCCTATTGAGGATTAGTATTTTTATGTGTGTAAGTAAATAGCTGGATTCCACACATTTCCCACATTCACATTCGAAACATTGGCAAAATTACAACTAATCGACTTATTTATTTTATTATTATAAATCAATTAATTCAAATAAAGGCGAAACTTAATTTCTATTTTGTTTGAAGCATTAAGCTATAAAATAAATTATGCAAAATAAATTAAATTAATTGGAAATAGGCCCTGATACTTTTTATAAAATCAAATTTCCAATATTCGCAACATACTTAACGAATGTTGAATGTACAGAAATGCTGCTAGTGGAACTCTGGCTATAATTATCGATGATGAATTTGCATTAACGATGTCGTTATGGGTATTCCTCCACCTACCCATGAACACTTTAAAATCACAGCATTGACACAAGATTCCAGATTATTCAGTTCAGTTAGTTGTTGTACTGTGTACTGGGTGCTGTTGCCTGATTTTAAATTAAAGCTAATCCTAATTGTTACCATACCCCTTTGAAGCACTGTGCTCAGTTCGAGATAAATAAATATTTCGATAGGCAAAGAGAGCGCCAAACAAAAATGCCGTAAAAAAAAATGAAAGTGTTGCCTGTGTTATTTTTCTGTTTAAAATGACCGAACATATTTAAATGTACAAAATGTTTTATGTTAAAATTGCCAAAATATCGCTATTATTCATTTTTGAAAGTATGCAAATTAAGCTCACGTTGTCAGCGAAATTTAACAAAATTTCTGTTCATTAATGATAATTTTAGTTGTGTAAAATGTCGCCTTTGGTATTACACACTTTAGTACGTTTACACTTTAGCTACAACATTTATTAGAAACGCGCTATCATTACAAATAATTTCCTGTTGGTTATAAATAATTTTGCTTTTCCATAATGTAGCATATTTTTCATGTACTCAAATTAAGCTCACACTTTAGCAACAACATTTAAAAAAGAGAGATTTGCTGTTCGTTATCGATATTTGGTATTTTTCAAAGTATGGAAATACATCCACACTGTGCTACAACATTTATAATTGGCGCGCTCTCTCACAACGAACGTTTTGAGCAGTGTTTGCTTGGCGATAACTACTCAATTTTTTTTATGGAGCTGAGCATCTGAGCAGTGGTGGCTGGACGATAACTTTACTTTCTTTTATTGAGCTGAGGCTTTGGCGATGTTTTTTTTGCTGGCAAATATTTAAGTCAATTCGCTGCGGCTTCTTCATGAATTGTGTGGATTTTGCTGCAGTTGCTGTTCCGATTGCGATGGCGGGTGCTGTGCTTGTGTCGTGCTCGATGGAAAACGATGTGGTGATAAATGAAGATCGCTGCCATTTAATTGACGTTGCTGCTGCTGTTGTATTGTCGATTCGATTTTGATGGCGTTGCCACCGCTGCTGCTCGTGTTGTTTGGCGTTGCCGTTGATGTGTTGGCGTTGCCACCATTTGTCGCCGCCACCGAGGCTGCCAGACGAAATGCAGCCTCCGTGTGAGAACGCAAAATGGCCTCCGCCTGTTGATGCATGCGTAGCGCTGTTTCCGGATGATGATGCTGTGTGGAATTGGAACTGGAACTAGGTGTCACAGCATGCTGCGAATAATTCGAGGCCTGATGATGCGCCTGCTGATGTGAATGAGGATGTTGATGATGCGAATGCGGATTTTGATGTTGCTGCTGCTGCTGTTGCTGGTGGTGGTGATGATGCAGTGACTCCATTTGATGCATTGCACCCAGATTGGTTTCGAGGGTGCCGCGCATCATGCTCATCATCACCGATGAGGTGTCCGTCTGCATTTGCAGGCTAGGAACATTGATCGTTGGCGACCGACGCGTGTTGCCAGTGCCGGGCAGTGTCTGCTGCGGCGACAGCAGCGGCAAATGGGGCAACTGCCCGGGATGATGTTGTCCCGCCTGCTGTGGATGCGGATGCTGATTTTGTGGGTGCAGCGGGTGATCGCTGGCCTAGAAGTTAGTAGAAGAGAGAGAGAAGGAGAAGATAAGGCAAGGTAGGTGTGAGATTTTATAATTTAGCGCCTCGTAAAAGAGCATACTTAATATTATCGATAAGTATCGAGAAGTTGGAATAATGCTGTTACTTGAAACTTATCGATAAGTTGCTAGTTCGATTACTGCGTATTTGATTTAAGCTTGATTATTTTTCAGATAATATACAAGTACTCAAATGAATACTACGAGATGGATGAACGTGACCTTTAGCGCAGGAGTAGGATTAAATGAATGGGAATAAGTCTTTTGCGGTAGCTAATGCCTTGGGTGCAGAAGACTTTCTTGGTTCTCCCTTGCTTGTGGACTCATCCGATATCTCTCTCCGATATCCAGTCTAGGTAACTAACTATGTTCATTCAATTCCATCTGAAGTGGACCACAGGGGATTTTTCGTTACCCAACCCAACCCATGCACAGTTGTTCACCTCACGGCTTACCTGCTGTTGCTGATGTGAGTTGGCGGGATTGTTCATGCGCATTGCTGCAGCGAGGTTAACAACGGCCGCTTGAACCACGGCGCTGCCCGGTCCAGCAGACACAGCGGCGTCGATGGCGCCATCCTGCGATCTGGAGCCGGCGGAGGCGGCGACAGCAGCCGCCGCAGCAGATGCGGCAGCCATGAGAGACATGCGATTCGCATGCAGCTCGGCGTCCATGCTGTATTGACTCAAATTGATTTTACTCGAACTGCAAATGTTGTTGTTATTATTGTTGTTGCTGCTGTTGTTGTCGTTGTTATTGTTGTTGTTATTGTTAATATTATTATTGTTGTTGTTCAAGTGCTGACTGCTGCTGTTCTCGTTCTCACTGAGGCCGTGCTCCTGATCCGAGGTGGATGACGAGGACAGGCGACCATTCGAGGAGCACTCGGAGTTCGCCGATGGCGATGGACACAGCGAATTGGAATCGCCGGCGTTGACACCCCCCAGTGGCAACATGCCTGCATTCTCGCGCACCACTCCCCCACCAGCTGTTGTGGCAGCCAGTGTGACAGCCAACAGGGATTCACGTTCACGCTGCTCCGCCGCAGCCCGAGACTGTAATGGGAATGTCAAGTATATTATCATTATAAGGAAGGAACTTTTTTATATAACATTTAAACATTCTCTTAATGGTAAGTCAGTTGATCGCATTGAATGTTTGCTTGGGTATCTCTTTAGACCACAGAGCTTAACTTTGACAATGTTATTTCTTCTGCTGATCTGAGTTCCAGTTAAGCGCCTTTTGACGATCTCTATATTATAGTCTTCAAATTAAAAGGTTTTTCAGGATCATTTCAAAGTTCTTTCAAGTTAACTATGTAAAATGTTTAACTAAAATACTACTCCTTAATAATAATCGTCTAAAAATATATATAAATGGAAATAAGAAATTTTAGAAATATTCACGCAGAAATTATATGCAGTGTATACAATATATGCAATTTTCTAGCCGTTTCATTTGAAAGTTGTAATACAAACTATGAAATGGATGATCACATTGGGAACTTATGCTCAAAGTTCATTATCATTTTTCAAACTTGGAATTCAAGTTAGTGCCACATACCAGAACATATTGTGCCGCAAACTGATGCTTGGGATCCATGCGCATGTGATCCATGTGGGTGAGCAGACCTAAAACCAAAAAACAATAAATTATAGAAAAGAAAAGTTCGACTAGAAATTAGGCTGGATCTGAACTGACCATTTTCGTGGGTGAAGACCGCCTGACAGACGGAACAGGGCCACATGCGAAGACTGCTCGTCAGCTGGGAGGTTTCCGCGTGACTGGCGAGATGCTTGCGCAGGGAACCCTCGTTGACGTAGTGCTTGCCACAAACGGGGCAAGGATGATTCGCGGTGCGTCGCTTACCGAGGTAGCTATCGTTCAGGCTGGATCCGCTCGTCGTCGTCGAGGGCTGGGCGCAGCTCAATTCGGCGGCGCATTGGGCAGCAAGGGAGCAGGGACCAGCTCCTCCAACTCCTCCCCCACCTCCACTATGAATACCATCACTGAATTGAGCAGCTGAAATGAGAGAATGGAGAAAGTTCACACATTTTTCTTGACCATCAATCAAATTTTGTTATTTCATTTTAAATTCATTGTGAAAGGAATTTCTCGAAAGGAGTTTCTTTCTTCTACGACGAAAAGACTCTCTTCACATTTATTGATAATGCTTAATCTTGGTTGAGGGTTCTTGTGTGTGATCTCCTCAATGTATTCCCCCTTTCTGTTGCCTCCATCCCCACATTCTGCTTCTTCCCACTTTTGCCTCACAGTTGTTTCACCAATTAACCCAACAAATATTACACAAATTTATCAATTACATAACCCCAAAAGTCTTATAAATATTTCTTATTTCTTAAAATTGAGTTTCGAACAAACTATTTATGTTGGTCTGATTGGTTATTTGTTCTTGATGTTTTTTAAACTTGAGTTTAACATTTTATTTGAAATGTAATTCTAATTCTAATTCATACTAATTTTTAGTTGGATTGAGATTTATTTCTAGGTCGTATAAATATTTTGTATTTACTAACTTAAATTTGTATATAAAACTTGATTTTCAATTAAATTGAATTTCGATTCTTGTATCAACTTACGTGGTTCATTTGGCGGTGGCGTTTTCTCTTTGTGGACATGCTTCATGTGGTCCATTAGAGCCTCGGTACCGAGGAAGAGTTTGTGGCATACTGGGCATGAGGTCGCATTGGGTCCGCCGATAAGTGCCGCATGCTGCTGCAAGACACCAAGATGCAGCTGTAGCTCCTGAGAGTTGCAGATGAGATCGTTGTTTTTGTTGTTGTCGTTGTGAGATGCCATTTATGAGATGCCATTTGAAATTGGTGCGTGCAGAAAAAGTACAGATGATCATGATGGTAGTGCATATTATTTAAGGGGAGAAGGTAGCACAGAAAACATAATACAAATAATGGAACGGTTGACATAAAGCTCGAAGTTGCCTTAAAGCTCGGAGTTGTGTCATGGAAGTAACCGAAACGAGCATGGATATTTCGGTGAACTTGTGTGCTAATTGATGCCCCTACCGCAGGTACCGCAGGGTACCACCTACGATTAGGGTACTAAAACTCACCTTGGATGTGTGCGTGCGTAGACTGGACTCGGTGGCAAATCCCTTGCCACAAATATTGCAATGAAATGGCCGATTCTTGGCCCTCTCCACCTGGGCATCGTGATTGCGCAGATGCTGCTGCAGATTCGAGAGCTGGATGAAGGCTCGACCGCAGTCCGGTAAATGGCATTTATATGGTCGTTCACCTGCAAAAAGAATCACATCAATCACATCAAGTTTATTTGAATTAACCGATAACTGCGTCCATTTCGCGTATATATTTGATCAACTTATTGAATTAGATATTAACATCAGAGAGGAAACATTTTTCGAAACATAGTATTCCAAAAATGTTATTCATCGGAGCTATTTGACATGTGAGGCAGGGTTGCAACTAAATCTACAGCTACAACTTCATTGCACTTTCAGAATATTTCTCGGTCCGTTCTTTTGTATTTTTTAAATATTTTGATATGAGATTCGAAACTTTCATATATGTTTGCCCTCTGAGACACTCTGTGCCTCTGCACTCTGCTTGCAACGTCTTGGGGCGTGCAACTGGAGTCTGTAATTGACTGATTGACTTCATTTTAACGAGATTAAAAAGTAAGCGCTCGGAAATAATGTTGCAGACAGCTGAGGGAGGCAGGAGGCGGTGGCAGCCAGGCCAGTGTGGCAAGAGGAATACTTACGGGTTGCTGTAAAAGTTGCAGCTATGCAGCAATTACGTGTTTCAGATTTGCAGCAAAATTAATTTCATTTGAACGCGCAATTAAATGAAAATGTGGAAAGCGGAGGTCAGTGACGCGAGACGCCTTCGCAAAAGGTACGCAAAAGGACGCAGAAGGATCCCATAAAAAGGACTAAGTCGTTTAAGCTACTTAGAGTCACTTGCCGGCGATGGCGACAACGACACCTAACCTTAATAGTAAATGCAAATAAATAGCGACAGCGTGCGGTCGCCAAAAACTCACAATTCCGCCGAGTCCCTTTGGAAGAACCCGTCATCCCCCATCCCCCATCCTCCACCCAGCATTCTCCTCCACCACACCCAGCAGTTCCCAGAAACAATCAGCAACTCGACAGGGCTAGTAGAGAGTCGCCAGTAGTCGCCTCATCAGTTGTTGCAGCAACACTTCACACCTCGAGCTGCACAAAGTCGCGCCTCTTATTTGCAGGGGGCACTTGAACTACACTCAGAGAAATTTCAAGACATTTTCTAAAAATTACAAAACTTACACATTACAAATACACTGAAAAAGTGCATATTAAAATATTAATTTGTTTAAACAAAATGCCTTCAAACGAACAAACGATTTCTTCAAATTACAGCGAAAAAAATATATATGTTTGTCCAGCGTAAAATTGATTATTTATATATATATATATATATATATGAGAAAAGTCAATCAAAGTTACTAAGGTACTGCAAAAAACACATATCTGACACTAAGAAAGGGAAACAACTTTGCAACAACTTTTCCTTTTCCCACATTTTGGAAACATATTTTTCTTAATAATGTAAAATATTTATAGTTTCAAGTATTCATTTTGAAATATTTTTCTAAAAGTCAGAACACTTTTTAAATTTGGCTGCTGTCAGCTGTCAATATTCAGACCATTCAATGCAGAATGCAGTGGGATTTGTGTAGCAGTGTACGTGCGCCGTGCACTTTGAGCAAGCCTGCAGGAGTACGGCGGGCGAGGTGAGTCACGTTCGCTCGTACTTGCCACGGAATTTCGTGACTGGTGTCGCCTCCAACGCTTGTACGCTGCGGCTTTTGCTTAAGCGGTTTGCAGTTGGTGATGGGGGCTGAAGGGTTGGACGCGGCTGCTTAATAGCCTCTCCATTATCTGAGTTGTTGATGCTGATGCCATTGCTGATGCCATTGCTGATGCCAGTTTAGCAGCTTGAATCGTTGCTTTAACATTGCATTGTCTAATTATCAAGACCAGACCAGGCCAGGCCAGGCCGTGGAATTGCCAGAAAATCTAGAAAGACCAGTAAGACCTGAAAAATGATGCTGAAGGTCATCGAGTTCTTAGCTGGGCACAAACTGGTTTTCAATTAAAGCGTTTCTGATGCCAGCTTCTCAGCCCGGGCAAATGAAAGAAGAGGAAACGAGAAACGAGAAACTAGGCACAAAAGCAGCCCAAAAATAAGAAGAGGAAAAAATTATGAATTGTAATGTTTCAATCAGGTGTGAATATAACAAGCTACCAAAAAAATAGATGGAAAAAAACGGAGTGAAAAAATGTTTTCAATGCAACTAATGACGTTGAATAATTTGAGAAGCAACCCTCTCTCCTCTCTCCTCAACCCTCTCCCTCCCCTCTCCCTCCACAACTCCAGCACTTCCCGAATTATATATTTGCTATTACTTTATTCCCATAGGTATTTTTAGTCGCAGCTGGCGCCGACCGGAAAAGTCGCGACGAAAAGCACTCAAAGTTTATTTAATTATCATTGTCATTTTGGCAGTTGGGCAGTTGGGCATTTTGTCATTGGCACCGCCCAAAACTGCCAGTTAAATATGACGAGTCCTGCTAACTGTATTCATATTAAAATATATTTTTCTTGTTTTTCGCCGATGTGAAGTGAAGATGGCACAGTAGAAAAATTACATGATTTATGGAATCTAAATTATTTAATTTTATTATGCTATTGCTATTTGTAACAAGCATTTCTGAAGAGCTAGGGACAAGAGTTATGCAACTAACAATTTCAAATATAATTAATATATATATATATGTATATATATATAATTAATTGTCCATTTGTACACTCAGTAAGCAATTGTCCTGAGATTCATTAGTCAGAAAAACTTTTTTTTTTCAATTTTTTAGTTCAGACCAGTTTAAACTAAATGTTTTTAAAAGGATGTTTCATTTCCACAGTGGGTTTTTAAAGGAGGGGTTTTAAAATGACACTTTTATTGGTACTTTAGTTAATTAATAAAACTTTGTTAAAGGTTTCACTTGATTTAAGATGTGAAATCGCAGAATGATTTAAAATTAAATAAATTAAATATTATTTTTTTATTAATTGTTTATTGTTTGACGAGCCTTTTTTGTAATTGAAATATGTTGTTTGCTGGCCTCAGGTTTAGTGTGATTTTGAAACACTCAAAGCAGAACATTTTTCAAATAATAAATTTTAATTATATTTTCAATTTTCTTTCTAACAGAAAGTAGAAAGTGAGTCTATAAAATATTGAATAGATTAACTTCACTGTTAAATATATACATTTAGTATTGAAATTGCATCAATCCAATTTCAGTTCTGGCACATGAACATTATTTTTTCTGCAACATTTCTGTGGCACTTGTTCCACGTTGCAGTTGCAGTTGTTGGCCGGGCTTGGCTGGTTGGGCTGGTTTGGGCCGTTTTAATTTGTGAGAAGTAGTAAGCGTTTCATCAGCTTTGCAATTATGGGGACAAGACAACGAGCAAAATATTAGGAGGAATAATAATAAGAAATCAAGCTGCAACCGGGAATGGGGATGCTACAAACTCTAATTGCAAAGAGTGCAAATTGAAAAGACGCGAATCGCGAATCGCGTGGCGAGGGACCACCCTTAATGTAAGTAAGTAGCTTCGTTAAGTGTAGGTCTGGACAAGATTTTTTTAGGCAGGAATTAATAAATATCTGACTGGGAAAGCGGCTAAGATGATATTTGTAATGATTACTTTTGTCTTATGACTATATCATTTATTAAAGAAATCTTTCCAAAAAATATTTGAACTATATATGTGTGAATTTTGAACAATTTGAAACTCGAAACTAACTCGAAACAAGTAAAATATTCTCCATCTAATTGTGTTAAGCAAAAACCAATATATAAAAAAATGCGAATAAATTGGTGTAAAATGTAACTTATCGGACATAGGCTAATATTAAATATGCAATTGAAATACTTTTGAATTCTCAACAAATTAAATATGTTATTTCAACCAATTCTGAAAAAAGACTCGGCTGATTCTGAGATCAACTCTCGACGTGATTCGGAACATATTTAAATATTTATTTATTAGAGTTGACAAAAATCAGACGTAATTAGTGAAATTTGAATGAAATGCAAAATTTAAATTGAATTATTAATGATGGAAAGAACTCGGATTTGATTTCATTATCCATTATCCATTATCCATTACATTGCAATCCTTGAAGAGGGATAATGAAACAATGTTTAAGAGAAAGTGGCCAGGAGTAAGGGAGTTTTCAAGAAAATACTTCACCTTGAAAAAATACGCTGTCTGTCCGTCCGCCCGTCCACCCGTCCGCCCGTCCGCCCCTCTGTTTATCTGTGCGAACGCAGTTTTTCCGACAGCCTTAGAGATAAAGACTTGAAATTTGGAACATTTATTGGTCTGTGCCCGCGTCAAGGTTTCAAAGTTAGAGTACTACTATTGGGATGCCAGAAGATCGATAGGATAATCGCAAATCGGTGAAACCACATGTCTCTCACAATCCTAAGGTTACAGTCACAAGATCAAAGATCGGCATATGCCACTCCCACGCAAAACGACCCCGCCCCCGCCCCCATACATTTTTGAGTTAGAGTTGAGTTAGCCGCCAAATCTGGTTGGTATTTTACTTACTTTAAGAACGAATAACATATTTGTATGGCCACGCCCACACATGCGCCCGAAATCGACAATTCCGTTCTTTCGGAAAGTGTATATCGATAAAAGCGCACATCTCCCACGACATTACACATAGAGGAACCAAACGTGGGAGACAACTGGCTGGTGAACTCCTTCAAAGATCGGCGTATGCATTTTTAGACCACGCCTTCACGCCTTCACGCCTTCACTCTTTCACTGTAAAGGCATATTGCTAGTAAGCCCGTTAAGAAATCCAGAAAAAAATGTTGCACCACGGCCGATTCTGCCCCCAAAAACGATAAAAATGATGATTTAAGAGCTAAGATCGTCCTCCAACTCCTCCATTTGTTCAGCTACGCCCGCTAAGGGGCGTAAGAGCTACAATTACCAATCTAGAATCTTGGAAACCATTTCAACATTTGATCGCATGTATCCCTATATACCCTGTTGTTTGCTACATCAGCAGGCACCAGCTGGTATTGCTAGTGGTATCGCTAGTCGGTTGCACACTCGTCTCAACTTCGACGTTCTCTTGTTGAAATTGAAATTTCATATGATGAATTATATTCGACCGACTTTTACTTGGTATTAAATAATATAAAAATTAAGCAAATAAATTATTATCTTTATATGTGGTATCTATTTGGATCTTTTCCCCAATTCCCAATTCCCAATTTTATTGACAATGTGAAGGTCTTTGTCATGGCGGACCACTCAATTTCCTTCGAACTCGGCCTATATTTCACTATGGTGCTACCTATTTTGACACGTACCCGACTAAGATTCGAGTATTTTATGTATATATAAATTGGTTTAGTTGAATTTGGTTCTGTTTATTGGTGGGTACGCTTTGGGAATGTTACTTACCGGTGTGCAGGCGTGTGTGCTGCTGGACGTGGGATAGCTGCTTAAATCTACGATCACAGTAGGAGCATTTGTAGGGCTTCTCGCCGGTATGGACGCGAATGTGCTGCACAAGCTGATGGTTGCTGGAGAAGCTCTTCATGCACTGCTGGCACTGATGCGGCTTCGTCTCCGCCCCCGGCGTCGTTCCACCACCGCCCATGCTAGCCGTGTTGGATACGCCGTGGGCGCCGAGACCGACCCGTGGTATCTGCTGTTGGATCTGCTGCATGGCGCTCTTGTGCATGAACAGCTGCAATTAGAGTGCACTTCGATTACAAACTCTATCGATAAATGGTCAGCAATCGTTAAATATTGAATGAGACAAAATATACTCTCTGTGTGAATACAAATTCAAATACTTATGACCTAGTTTCAATTTAGATTCGGACTATGTCTTGCATAAGGATGTGTTAAGAGTGGCATGTTTCAATCTTCGATTACAAGCAATCGATAAGTGTACACTAATCGATTGAAATATTTACTAAGACCCATGACCTATTTTTATACGAGTTTGCATGTAGCAGCGGTCAACATAAAAACATATAAGATAATAAATAAATAAAATTAGTTACAAAAATAATTCTAGAACCATGAAAAATTAGTTTTCAACACAAGCAATTGATAGAATAATAGATGAATAAAAATCGGGATGGCCGTAAAATGGTTGACAAAAATATGTATCTAAGTAAATAAATAATAACAAGAAAATTGAGGGACATATTTTACAAACGAATAAATATATTTATAAATAAATAAATTGAAATTTGAGTGAGCCTTTTGTAGCTAAATAACAATTAATATTTATATGAGCTATATATGTAGACATTTATTTATTATCATTACTATATTATTATATTAATTAGCATTTTCATTTTAAATTTAAGTTTATCAACTCACTTTCAATTGCATATTAAATAAACATTTAATTAATGTGAGTTGTTTTTGGAGCTCATTAATAAATAAATAAAAGAATCTCTGGATATTTTTCCCATTTTATTATTTCCTTTAATATCCACTATTTTGTATCTTTAATTTACTATTTTTCACTTTAAATTTTAATTTATATAAATATAATTTGGAATTTTACTTTTTAATTGAAATGTAACTTGACCATTTGTAATAAATGCCACATTAAGTAAATAATTAAGAACTAATGTTGGATCACATTTCTTAAATTAAGTTTAATTTTTATATTTTAGTCCTTTTCCAAATTAAATAAATAAATTAAGAACCGCAATCAGAAAAGGATCTGGGTCTATATACACATTGAGAATTACAAGAACTACTATAATTAATTTATTATTAGTTTATTGACATTGGACATCGGACATCGGACATTGGACTTTGGACACTCACTGCATTTGCCGTTAATATTTTGTGTTTTTATTATGTATTCGCGACCGCTTCGTAGACTCGCTCTCGATTTGGTTTATTGGTGTTTTGAGTAGCGCTCTCTCCCGTGTCAAGGTTAAGCCCTTGTCAGAACTCATAAATATATATATGGAGAAGTTGGGGAATGTGCCGACTTTCTGTTGGTATCTCAACGCACGAACTGCTGCCGCGTCTGTCTTGCTAGGCTTACTTATAGATGTGGCTCAATTTGTTCAAATATACTTTATATAATACCGTATATTATATATATCTATCTCACTTTTTTTAAGTTTTTTTTGTTTTGTTTTTATTAAATTTTATTATAAAAATATGTATAGTTGCATGTCGTACAAGTCAGAAACAAGTCAGCAAAACCAACAAATTTTTTTTTGCTTTTTTTTAACACATTTTTTTAGCCACATTTATATACAGAAATATATATATATATATACAAATGGGCATTTTGGTTCAAGCCAACCCAAAGAGAATTCAGTAAAAAATGGGCTCGCATTTTTTGCTGATTTTAACAAAATTTTTATCAAGCAGCAAAAAAATGTAAATAAAAAACAACATTAAAAAACACTCAGCATTTAATAAACGGAAGAAATTCGTTTCCCTTCCCTCAGCTGTTCAAGTTCGTCGTCGGAATTTTTCTAAAATTATTATTATTAACTGCAAAGCAACAGAAACCAACAACAAAAACCGCAAAAAGTATTCTTGGATTACGCATAAATCGGGTCAATGGAGTCAATGCTGGTTTGGAACTGACTGAAGGAGACCCACAGACCCATATTCTTCGCACTTCTGACCCACATACAAACGCCAAGAAAGGGCCAAGAAAGTATTTTGACAAAGTTCTAATTTCAGCTGTTGGCCATTTCTTTTGCAAAGAGATTTCTTATTATTAGATATATTTTTGTGTGTTTTCCATCTGTATACTGAGCAGAATCGTCTTGCAAATGGATGTTATTTAATCATATATCATTTAATTATAATTATTATTGTTTTATTGTAACTGTTAATCTTGTTCTACTGTTCAAGTATGAACTTGCGTCGCTCTAAGATGCTGATATGAGATCCTGGCTCATGCAGCGGTCTCAAACAGTTGAGGCACTGAGTCTGGCTTGCATGGGGTCACACTATTCTTCTCCCCCTACAAGTGGGTGCACTGGATAAGATCTGTGTATTTGGGTTTAAGAATCTTAAGTAAGATATAGCCCTGCTATACAGCGCAGGCAGTTAGATTCTAAGCGTCTTCTCATCGTGTTGACCACGTTAACTTGGTGTGTCCCCCCCCCCCCCCCCATCCTGTTTAATGTTTACAGATCATTATACAATATTTGATCATATTATTATAACTTCAGCAAAGAGTCAAGAACTGCAACTGATTATAAAATATGTCAAAGGAAATATTGAATGCCTTCATTTTTCATATATATGTTTTTTTTTTGCTATTTGAACACATCAAAACACTGTAATTTTCAAAATATTAAAATTGATAAAGTTGGAGAAACTTGTTAGATTGTGGAACAACAAGAAAACAATGAAATGGAATCTTTTCCTTTGCCAAAACACTTGACATTAATTATTTATGGCAATCTCATGACTCTGAGTGCGTGAGACCACTGATAATATAGCTTTGACCTTGCATTATCCGGTATGATTACAATTTGTACAATCGGACAATTGAGAAGAGTGTGGCTCCCAGAAGAAGAAGAAAAAGTATTATTAATAGTAAACTATCCAAAGCCAAGAACAAACTACTCGAATGAAAAACCCTTTTCAAATCCATTTTTCAACATTTTTAAGCCTACAAAATTGAAGAATTTATATATATCCCCATATACATAATCCATGAACGATAAGAAATTAATCTATTTAATTATAATTCTAAACATAAATTAAATGTTTAAAGTAGGCCCGAAATGCTTAACAGAGATTTATTTGGGAAAAACATGTTGTTTAAATATAGTAATACTTATAATAATAATATTTATTATAAAAAATAATAATGACAATATAATAAAACTAATAAATTACAAAGAGTTGCGCAGTTCTACAACTGACTTGCCTTAACCTGATCATTATTGCATTTATTATTTAGAAAATACGCCAGAGAAAAATTGCATGAATTTACTCAAGGTAAGATTTTTATACATATATATTTGTGCGGAGTTATATGCGGGGATAAACAGCTAGCTGCGTATAATCCATAAGAAATACAGTTGTAGTTGTGTTTGTAGTAGGAGCCGAGAACGAGAGACGATGGCAAAAAGCAGAAAAATAGACACACAGAGACAGACACGCAGCAGTCGGCAGCAGAGCCGTGTGCGGTGTTCTCTGGTTGGTTGGTCACCAAACGGTTTGTTTGCACTTCCACCGATTCCCACCGATTCGCCGTTGCCTGCTCGTCATTTGGCCGAGGCTACTGCACTTTTCTACGTTTGGCGAGCGCAGGTCCCCCTCCCCCTCTACCCTACACCGCTATCCACCTACGCTCGCCTCTGCGTTGCTTTCGCCCCTTTTGCCCGCTTCGCCCGTTTCGTTCTATTGCTTTGCAAACGCATAAAAATGGCGAACTTTGGTCGACAGGCGGCGCTGTCCAGCCAACGGCAATTCTGCGAATCGCCGGCAAATGAAATGCGATAATAGCATGCTTGTATATATGTGTGTGTGTGTGTGCTTAGCAGGGAAAAAGAGGAGAAGATAAATGGACGGGGGTCAGTGAACGGTTCCTTTTCTTTTTCTTCTTGCTGCTGTTGTGTACAGGGGAAATGCACAGAGTCCTAAAAACTGCGCGCACAACCACACACACGAGCTCACTTTTATGTACATAACAGGGTGTGTGTGTGTTTATATGCATTATGCAAGCAACCACTAAATATACTGTTATTTCGTTTCTTAATATTATTTTACTATTTATGAAATTATTCATTTATTGAATGTCATGTAAAGTAAAAAATACAAAAAGAGTTGAAATTAAAATAAAATTTAATTGATGAATTTAATTTTGTAAGGTTTTTGGGAGTATTTAAATGCAAAATGCATTATTACTATTATTTTATTAAGAATATTATACTATTATTATTATTCTTAATGTTCTTTAGACGAATTTTTTTTTTTTAGTTATTCATTATTTTAATAGAATATAGCTATTTCGTCTGGATAAATTTGCATTGTTTTTTTTTATTACGGTGAAATATATTTTATGTAAAAAGCTGATTTTGTTCTGCCATTAGTTAACATTGTAATAACATTAACTTTAATTGCAAAACAGACTTCATAACATAAGGCTTGCAAGAGAGAAGGCAACTATGAATTGGGGTGGTGAGAGGAGGTGGGGGCTTATTTGCTGCTGCTTAATAACTGCATTAAATCCCACTATATGTGTGTTTTTCTTCTTTTTTTTTAAATTTAATTTGCAATAGCACGTCTTAAATTTTTGTAATTTTGTAAATAAATAAAATGTGCAGAACGCGGAAAATGTGTATACGAATTGTAGCGCACTATGTTTGCGAGTAATGTGTAAACATGTGAATATGTACAAGTCTATGTGTATAGTCTTATATACATGTGCAACATTTTTCCCTCACTTTCTTGTGCACATTTTTCTCTTGCGCTCGGCTTGCTTATTTTTCTAAACACGCACCAGGGATGGGTTGGCAAGGGGCAAGGGTTTTGTTCGCCAATGAATTTCTACTGCGGCCCTCTTCTGTGTGCTGCCTGCCTGCCTGGCTGCCTGTGCCTGTGTGTGTGTGTGTGTTGTGTAGGGAGGAGCTGCAAAAAAGAAGCAGAAGCAGAGGGAAAAAAACCGGTACTGGTCGAAGGCGAGCAATATGAAAATGGTCACAAAAAAAAGAGAAAAAAGGGGGCTGAACAAAACAAAATGTGTGTGCTGCAGCTCTTGTTCTTTTTCATCTTTTTGTTTTTTTTCTGTGTGCCGAGGGTGGAACAAACCCAGACATACAACACACACACACTCACACAGACAGGTAATTTGTTTCTTCGGCTCTTGTCAAAAAAAAACACTTGTACGTCTGTTTGTTTGTGTGTGTGACTGCTTATTCACACAGACACACACATTTGCACATGCATGCATATGGACCTTGTTTTGGTTAAATTGTCTTGGGATATTTCTGTCTTCGATATTCTATGCCCGTGTGTGTCTGTGTCTATATATAAATCTTCTGATACAAATATACATATATTGCATTTGTGTGAGTAAATTTGATTGTTTTGTTGTTGCTCCGTATGCCCTTTTTTTATTTTTCTTTAAAGCCTTTTTTTTATCTTTTTATCCATTTCTTATTTATTCTTTTTCAGACAGAAAAATAGGCAATGTTTGCATGTGTGCGTGCATGTAATTCTTACTTTTGCTTGTTTTATGCTTGCTCTTATAAACTTAACGAATATTGTCTTATAATACTGACTTGCGTATAAGAGTGAGATCTACCAGTTTATAAGAGCTTCTTATAAACGCCTGCTGCTGAGTTACAGTTTCTAAGACTGATTTACAAGAGAAAGTAAATTAACGCGATTGTAAGAGAAGTTATTAATTAGTTGCGGCAAATTGTGCAACGATCGAGTGGGAAATGTGTGCATGGGGTGCAACAGGGTGCTTCGCTAGAACTATTACATTAAAAAAAACTTACCATAAAAAAATAAACTATAAATAAACAATAAAAACTGAAAAAAAAACAAAACAATTGCAATACATTTAATAAATTTACATTTATTGTTCATAAAAAATGAATCTAATAAATTATTAGATCTTTAAATGAATTTATTAAAATTTATTCAAAGTTGTCTCTAGACTAAATTTAATAATAAATTAAAATTACAAAAGTGCGTATATTAAACTTAATAATTACAACTTAGAATAAGTATGTAAAACACATTCACATACAAAATAAATAAATATATATCACACATGTGTATAAAATAACATAAATATATTATTATTATACATTTAAAGAAAGGCTAACTCTTTTTATAAAAAAACTTCGTTTTAAACTTAGCAACTAAAACTGTGTTTTCTTAAATAAATCACATTTTTAATTCTTTACAGGGTATTTCAAATGCGGCGCTCATTTCAATCTCACATCTACTTTCTCTCTCTCTCACTCTCTCCTGCATGGCTAGCCTATTAACTAAGAAACTGACTTCGCTTGGCGTCTTCACTTTTTCACCGTTATCCGCGACTGCTGTTTGTTGTGTGTGTCGTATGTGTTGGCAAGTAAGTATGCAGCTGCATGTGTGTATGCTTATGCTTGTGTGTTGATGTAGGCAAACTGTAGCAATTTGTAGCGGAGCTAACACAAAATACATATAAAATACATATATATATATACATATTTTCGTATGTGTATATATTTTGATTATTTTTTAAGCTAAAAATAACCAACAACTCTGCAGTAGATACAAAATAATATATACCACATTCTGCACTCAACCTAAAAATAATCAAAAATGTGCAGCATTCAAAAAACAAATTATATAAAATAAGAAATAAAGAAAATTACAAACTGGTTTGTGTATTTGCTAAGTATCTACCTCTCTCTCTATCTTCGCTATCTCTCATGATTGCAGCTGATCAACAGCGCACATGTTTGAGCCCGACTTAACGATCACTTGACGCAGGACGAACATAAGAGAGCAAAATAAGAGAAAATAGCCTGCTCGTGTGTGTGTGTTTTGTATTTGCATGTCTCTGCATGTGACAGCTACAATAGGTTTTATGCATGTGTATATGTGTGTGTGTACATTTGCATTTTGTGTTCGTGTCTTCAACGTGGAAGAGTACTATACACAACGGAAGAGATGCCAACTCACTCGTTGCAGGGTCGACCAACATTCTTCAAGTGTTCGTTCGCTGATCGCTGCGGCGCTGCTCGACCGCGACAGCTGAAGCTGCAAAACGGGAAGAAGAAGAATTATCAGAAATCAAAATCACAAGAACAAATTTTTATCAAAAACATATTATATCTAGTTTTGACAGCCATACAAATAAAAAAAAAACGTTGATAGTAATGCTACGTAAATATATATATTTGCACACAAACACACACATACATATACATATATTTGTATTTAAATTAAATTGTGTTTATAACTTATTGGTGTTGCTACTAATTAAAATCATTTGAAATTCAATTTGAAATAAATAAAAAAATCATTGACGAAAAAATACTTTTTATTTAAAATTTCAATTCAATTATTCTATTTTCATTTGCAATCAAATATGAAATAAATAAACATCAAATAAAAATATATCAATAATGTTTATTTCCATTTATATTTTTCATATTAAATTTCGACGTAAATTTAATTATTTACTTTTAATTTGCAATAATTTAAAATTCAATTTGCTGTAAGTTTTGTTTATCTATATTAAATAAAAAATATATAATGATGTAGTATACAATAATATATTTTAGCAAAATATTGTATTTTAAATTTATATTGAATTATTCACTTTCAATCTTAAAAAAATGTCGCATTTTGAAGAACTGTTAGACAACAACAACAAATGAACAAATGAACAATTCGCATGTATGTGTCTTTGTTTGTGTGTTTTATCATTAAATGTTCCACAGGGAACACCACAAATCTCTATAGGGATGACCATCACTTCTGTTCGAAAGTCCATAGAGATTTCTGGAATTTCTCTGCTCGGTTAGAAACTATTAGAAAAGTAAGAAGTAAACACAATAATAATTTTCTTGTTTGTTGTTGTAAGTGTGTTGTTAACTGTTCTTTGCTTTTGTAACTAATTTAATAAAATGATCATTACGTGCTTTTGTACATTTGCCAGTTGACAAATAATCGGTTAGTCGTTTGTTATTACAAAAATTAGCTATTTAATTAGTAGTTTCGTTTGTTTTTTGCTCACACAAAATATAAAATTGGAAATTGAAATCAAACTAAATTTGTTAATCAACTTGTTTTCTCATCATTCTTTGTGAAAAATTAATCATTGCATTTTGTAGAAAGCTGGAGATTCTGAATTTAAGTTTAATTATTTGTGTTTCCAGAGCTCAAGCTTAATTTATTTATTAAAGCAAATAAAATTTAACATATCATTTGAACCAAGAAAATTAGAAACATTTAGAAGAAATAACAAATAAATATATACACATATAAATACATACAATATTTCAATCGTATTTATACAACTTTCAAACTCAAACTCAAAACCAAGTATTTAAATGAAATACATTTTTAGCCTGTCAAAGCCCTCATTATTTAGTTAGGAAATATATTATATTTGATTAAAAATAAATAAGTAATATAAACTGAAATAGTTTAAATAGTTTTTGGCATTTCAACAGAAATATAGGATTCTTCATTTTTTGTTGTTAATTTTTTTGGATTAAACTTAAAAGGCATTCAAATATTCAATAAACAAATAAATTATTGGATTGGACTTTTCTCGAACAAACACAAATTAAATTGAATTTATTTGCGTTTCATTTGAAATTTCCTGACATTAAGTAATTTGGAATGTTCTCACCCGAACTTAAATCAATATTAAGGAGTAATTTATTTTCAGACTTTTGAATTTATTTGATTTTCAAATTTATTTTTCGCCTTGCCATATATTAACAAAAATAAGTAAAAGAAAAAACAAAACTTAATTTCCTTAAATTTTGAACATACACGTGACTACCTACTAAAATTGAGAAACTCCTATCAAAAGTCGTAAGATAAACCAGAATAAAATAATGGAAAACAAAATGTGAGAGCTTTTTCCACAAACAAACCGAAATCAAAGGCAAAAATAAAGGAAAACAAAACGCGAAGGGTTAATTTGAATTTTGAGAGATTTTTGTTCAGATTGCAAAACCAAAATTACATCGTGCTCCTTTTCACAGTCAAGTGTCATTTTCTTTTGCTAAAAAAAAACGAGATCGTTTTGACTCAAAACTCAAAACAAAACGTAACGAATAATTTTGCTTTTTTTATTTATTTTTATTTGTTTTCGTTTCGCGCGCGAATTTTATTTAATTTATTTTGTGTAAAATCCCAGCGGTCTTCATTGGGTTAAGTGTTTGTTGTTGTGAGTTGCATTTCGTTGCAGAAGAAAAGGCAGAGGGAAGCGGAATCCATCAATGAGCATACCAGCAGCAACAAGAGCTTTTTTTCTTGTGAGCATATGCGTGTGTTGTATGCGTGTGCTTATGCGTATGTCAATGCGTATGCATGTCTGTATGTGTCTATATGTGTTGCAAGTGTTCTTGCTGCCTCAACCGGCTCAAAGCTAGTTAAAGCAAAAGTTAGCGATTAACGCATGTGTACGTCGTTTCTGCTTGTGACACTGCGCGAACACAATTAAATATTGCTATGGTTAGTGTATTTTTATATTACGATATATGCGTTTTTTCATTTGGTTATGTTTTTTTTTTTGGGAATTTTTTCACTGCGGAGTCACACACAACCTGACGGCCCGATGTCCTTTGAACTTCTGCCGGCGCCTTATCCATAAACGGGATAGCAAAGCAAAACGTCTTATGCTGAGGCGTCGACGTCGACGTCAGCGTCGCTGCTTGCGCTATTACTAGCGTCGCAAGTTGTGCTTCTCTCTCTAATTCACACATAGCGGATGACTGTATGTATGTATGTGCGTGTGTATGTTATTATTCTTTTCTTCAAGAAATTATGCGCGAGTGAAAAAAAAAAACCAAACAAAGAACGAGAAGAACACAAAACTCGTTCGCACTCTGTCTCACTCAAGCCCTCACTGTCTCTCTCTCCCGCTTCCTCAGCAGCAGCAGCAGCGGCGGCAGCGTGCAGAGCAGCGTCTATGTGTGTGTGCATGCTTTAGTTGTGTAGTTGTATAAAACTAACTTGCACTCACCATTCTCTCTCTCCCGCTCTCCCTCTCTCTATCTCTCTCTGTCACACACACACACCCAACCCAACCGTTTCAATTCCACCCCAGCCACAAACTGCACACAAACACACAATGAAAAAAATAGGAGGAGAAATAGCAAAAAGGGAGAGGTGGGGTAGGGGGAAACGTTTATGAATTGGGGTTACTTGAGACAAAAAAAAAATAAGCTAAGAATTTCTATCTCTCTTGCGCTTCTCCCTCTAACTTACACACACACATAATTGAATTTTTGCTTAGTGCGGGGAAATTATTTGCGGCTGCTTCTTGGTATGAAGAGAAAAAATCACCACCGCGAATAAAAAATTCAAGAACAAATTCATCTCAAGCAAAATGTCTGCAAAGCAAGGAAAGCTTTGAGCTTCTCCAAGAAGTGCGCTGAGCTTTTCGGCAGGGGTACAACTAGGAACAAATTTATGATTTGGGAAATTTCTAAGCGTTACTCTCTTTCTAATTTTGCTAGCTCTTGGCGATAATGGTCAACGCTAAGAGCATTTATGCTCTTAATTAAATTGGTCTCTCTCTCTTCGAGGCGAGTTTAAATATTTGGTTGAAAATATCTGTGGTATTTTTCTTTGTGGTTATAAAATGTTTTTTTAATACTCAGTCCTATATCCAATTTAAAAATTCCCTTTAGAAAATTAGGAAAGAAATTGCAATGAATTTTAAAAAATATGCTCTCCGTTTTATTCAATTATAAAATAATATTACAATAACCTTGTTTTTTCTTTTCTTAATCTCAAGCTCAACAAAATAAATAAAATTAAAAAAACTGTCTAATTTGCATTTTGCATTTTGTGTACAGAGGAATTTTATATGATAAATATTTTTTAACTAAAAATGTAAATATATATAATATACCATTTTTAAAATTAAATTAATATGAAATATATATATTTTTATCGATAAATTTAATTACAAATAAATTTATAGAATTCAATTTAATTTGAAGAAAAACTAACATCAAAGCGCTTTTCTTACATTTAGAAATAAATTTCAGAGAACTTGGTTAGATTTTCTTGCAGATCCTTTTATTTAATTTAATTAATGTGTACTCAACACAGCGGATAAATTTTTCAAAAATTTGTTTAAAAAATATAAATTTAAAATTAACTTTAGCATATTAATAATTTTGAATTAAAGTGTTAAGTTAAAGTTGGCATTTAAATATGATTAATTGAAACGTCTTAAATTAAAGTTAGCATTTAAATAATATACAAATAAAAGTCTACATTAAAGTTAAATAAATTTAAAATGATATTTTTAAAAATGTAAAATTATTTAAATTAATTAATAAATAGTTTAAGTTATAAATACTATTAAGTTAAATATTCAAAATAAATCATATTTTGATTGGCAATAACAATTCATATTTAATTTTAAATTTAATCGTCAACTTTTTAAATTGGCGCCAAATTCAATATTCATTTAATATTCATTATTGTTAACAGAATATTAAATAATGTGAAAAAAATAAAGCTTTTATTGCGAATCATTACATAAATAAATAGAAAAAACTAAGCAAGCAAAAAAATAAAATATAAATATAAATATAAATATAAATATAAATATAAATATAAATATAAATATAAATATAAATATAAATATAAATATAAATATAAATATAAATATAAATATAAATATAAATATAAATATAAATATAAATATAAATATAAATATAAATATAAATATAAATATAAATATAAATATAAATATAAATATAAATATAAATATAAATATAAATATAAATATAAATATAAATATAAATATAAATATAAATATAAATATAAATATAAATATAAATATAAATATAAATTTAAATATATATGTATATGTATATATGTATATAATAAATCAATTTAAATAAATCAATTCATTTTAGGAACAAATCCAGTTTTGCTCACCTGAATTTCAGTGGCCAATTTCTCGTTGTTGTATTTCATGTCCGGTGTCGAACTGCCGCCAGACGGCGTTAGCGAGTGCTGCGGCGATTGCAGGCCCTGCGTTATCGTTATCGGCTTGCTGATCAGCGTCAGCGTCGTGGGACTGTGTGATGGATGAGGGGGGTGCGCCGAATGCTGCTGCTGTTGTTGTTGCTGCTGTTGTTGTTGTTGCTGATGCAAATGTTGCTCGGCGTTGAAAAAGTTATCGCTGTATTGTTGCTCCGATTGTTGCTGCTCAGCTTGTTGCTGCTGCTGCTGCTGCTCCTGTTTTGGCTTCACTGCGACCACATTTTCTGACTGATCAGTTGCCGCCGCTGTGACGCCGGCGCCGCTGCTGCTATTTTGCAGCGCTGTCGATTTGAGGTGCGCTGCTGCTGCTGCTGCCGCCGCCGCATTAAATAATAAATGATGGCTGCTTAAATGCGTTGCTGCTGCGGCTGCTGCCGAAGCCGCCGCCGCCGCTGCTGACGTTTGCTGATGGGCAGCAAATGTTTCGCTGCTATAGCACTGTTCAACATGTTGCTGTAACAATTGACTTTCAATGTTGTGCTGCGAATGTTGCTGGGCGTGTTGCTGGGCGTGCTGTTGTTGTTGTTGCTGGGCATGTTGCTGGGCGTGTTGTTGTTGTTGTTGTTGTTGCTGAACATGTTGCTGCTGCAATTGATTTTCTGCCAATTTTGTATTTAAGGGCAGGCGATTTAAATTGTTGCCGGCATTCGTCAGGTGCTCCTGCTGGTTGGACAAGGGATGCGGGTGCGCATGGGAATGGGGATGTTGTTGTTGTTGCAGCGACTGTTGTTGCTGTTGTTGATGTTGCAGTGAGAATGGGGCTCTTGCCTGCTGCCAAAAATCGGTGGCATCCATTTTGAACATGGGCGTTTGGTGGCTCCTGAACTGCGACAGCAGCCACTTGTCCACCTTCGATTGTGATCGCCGTAATAGCTCCGCGGGACCCAGGGCGACAAAGCTCTCAAGCTCCTTTCGCTGCAGTTTCTTCTACTTCTGCTCCTGCTTCGTGCTGCTGCTTCTCGAGCGATGCGAAAACTATGAAAAAACCGGAGAACTAGAAAACCAAAATGCAGCAGCAACTCCAAAATGGTCTACAAACAAACAAAGCAAAATTGAGGTGGTAGACAATAGAAATAACGGACATATTTTATTGTATTTATTTAATAAATAAATTATCTATTTACTTATTCATTGACTAACTTATATATGTGTATATGTTTATTTATTATTTGTGCGTTTGTTTATGTATTTGTCTATTTTTTATTCATTGAATTATTATTATTTTTATTTAGTTAATATTTGTTTTTTATTGTTTATCTGTGTATTGATTTACTTATTTATTTTTGCATCTATTTATTTATTTGTTTGCTTGCTTATTTATTTGACATGCACTAATATCATTCGACGCACAAAATTTCAATAGGTCAAAAATAAATTAAGGAAAATTGAAAGTAAATTTTTGTATTTAAATTTATATTATAATTACACAAAAATAATTACAAGATTCATTTATATATCTAAACAGGCATAGATATACCTGTCAAGTATTTTTTCTCTAACTTAACTCGAAGCTCATTTAAAAATATCCATTTCAACAATTTAAACTAAAAAATAATAATTAGAAATTTCACTTTGGCATTTCACACTTCTCCGATTTCCAAAATGTGTTCTCCTTTTGCCTGGAGGAGTCTTCCCAACTTTAAGACATGCATTTCACCAAGTGATCAGCACTTCCAAGCCATTCAAAAAACAATGCCGTATTTGAGGACTCTTTGAATGCAATCATGTGCTTCCTTATCCCTGCCGACAGCATGTCCCAGATAGGCTCAATAAAACTCACATCTGCTGACGGGGTTTATTACCCATTCAAATCGTTCATTCCAATATTATGGCAACAGGTTTATCGTCAGTTTCTATTGATATATTTGTAAGTTTTCACATCGGCAAACCCCTTCTATAAGCAGATTGCCACAGCAGACACGAATCGTGTTCATATGGGAATCAAGGAATTATACCCAATATATATATAGAATTATACACAATATTTATTCAAAACACTGTTTATCTCCGATTCTAATGAAGTCACTTCCGAAGTATCCACAAGCAAGTCCCCTTATTCATAAGCGTTTTATTTTGGATATCATTTGACTTTTGATTTTGATTATAATATTTATGATAATTCTTCTGGTTTCTCTCCGTTGTGTTTTTAATCTCCTGCTAATTGGTTTTGTTATTCTTATTCTCATTTTATCATCCATATTATTTAACTACTCAAAGGAGATTTTTTACTTTCGGGGCATTATTGTTGATGGACCCAAATCCGAGTAATTCCAATGTTTCTGTTGCACACTTTTGAAGCTGTCCTGATGATGAAACTGGGAATTTATGCCAGTTCTTGTATTAGCCACAAATAATCACGAGGTATCCAAATCAGACTATTAACATTTGGAGAAATTAACATCGGCCTATGTCATACAGACCAGCTAGTATATAGATACTAGTTAGTAGATACTAGTAGTTGGACTTGAATATTTCGAGTTTTTCAAATAAATAAAGAATTTAATAATAGAAGGGGCAAAAATAAATTTAGAAATAATATTGTCACGATGATATTATTCTAAATACATATTTTTTAATATTTTAAATACTTCATTATTTATATATAGTGTTTTATGAATTTTTGTTGTATCGTATTATATTTGAAAACTAATAGAAACAAAATTTGAATTTTTTTTAAGATGGTATTATTCCAAATCAATATTTATGATTGTCTCAAACATGAACTTTTTATGTAAACATTTTTGGTGCTAAATCTTAAAAATGAAAAAATAAAAATAAAATTAAATTAAATTATTTTTTTATTATTATTTTCCTTTCATTGCAACATTTGAAAGGAAAAAAAGAAAGTTAAAATTATATTATTGTCATTTGAGATTATTTTAACATTTTTAGTTTTTATATACTTGGTGTTTTAAAAATGTTACTTATATAACTTATGGAAAAGTTAAAGATGTGTTATTGTTGTAATTATTATTATGATTATTTTAAATAAGTAATCCTATTTTTTTAGGTATAGAATCCATTGCAGAATTTATTTTTTAGAGTTCTTTAAACAGTTGTAAAACGTGCTATTATTCACGTCAATATTCATCTAAGTGGCTCTCGTTGAACTTTGCCGTAGTTAATATTTTTTTTGGGTGTTGTTTAACTTGATTCCATACCGCATGTAAAGGTCGAAGGTCGAACGTTTGAATTCCCTTATTGATGCTTGACCATTGCATTGAGAGGGTGAGAGAGAGCGAGAGAAAGAGAGTCTGCTTGCTTGACACACTGATTGATTGACTGATTGATTGATTGACCTGAGTATTTATTGAACTGTAGAGGAAATAACGCTAAAGTTCAAATACTGAAAAAATCGCGCACTTTTTGCAAACACACCGAAAACGTCGCTGTTGCCGTCGAAGTCGCCGTTGCCGTTGCCGTCGTCGTCGTCGTCGCTAGTGTCGTCCCTAGTTGAGGCTAAGGATAACCTGGCGGCACGCGAGTCATTGAAAAACTAATTTTGTCGCTGCCTCGTAACAAGTATAAATATGAATCGACGTCGTCTCCGTTGCCGTCGTCGCCAACGCCGTCACTGAGAAGGGTTCCGTTCACATCTCGCGTGCTTAGAAATAGAACTTTTGCTTAACAAAAAGCAAACAACAACAACGAAGACGACGATGGCAACTGCGAAATGTTAGCAGTCGCTGCCAAAGCGCCTCGCAGCGCGGCAGAGGAATGTAAGTCAAACGTCTTCGCTTGCACACTTCGTTCTTCTTCGGCGCGCTAAGCGAAGCATCTTCGTGCCAGCAACGCCAGCGTCAGCGCCAACGTCCGGCGCCTTACTTTAGTCGTCATCTCTCTTAAGTTTGCTCTTGCAAGTTCTTCTCTTCTTCTTCTTGTTGGAGCCCGCACTTAGCAATAACTGTAATTGCAGCTGGCCACTTACCATCGCAATAGCTTCATCTGTGTATGTATGTGTGCTCTTGTCTCTCTTGCGGCAATGATCAGATGGCGCTTAAAAAGTTCCCTTTGTTTGCTATCAATGCTGAATAATTACCCATGCATACATATGCATGAGTATGTGTACGAGCATCTTCCGAGGCCTTACTTATAAAAAAAAATATTAGGTGACAAAATAGTAAATACCCTTGCAAAAATATACACATGAACAAATCTATAAAAAAAATAACTTACTGCAGATGACAAATTTATTAAATAATAATATTAATTTTAATATTATATTTATATTTATATTTATATTTATATTTATATTTAAATTTAAATTTAAATTTATATTTATATTTATATTTATATTTATATTTATATTTATATTTATATTTATATTTATATTTATATTTATATTTATATTTATATTTATATTTATATTTATATTTATATTTATATTTATATTTATATTTATATTTATATTTATATTTATATTTATATTTATATTTATATTTATATTTATATTTATATTTATATTTATATTTATATTTATATTTATATTTATATTTATATTTATATTTATATTTATATTTATATTTATATTTATATTTATATTTATATTTATATTTATATTTATATTTATATTTATATTTATATTTATATTTATATTTATATTTATATTTATATTTATATTTATATTTATATTTATATTTATATTTATATTTATATTTATATTTATATTTATATTTATATTTATATTTATATTTATATTTATATTTATATTTATATTTATATTTATATTTATATTTATATTTATATTTATATTTATATTTATATTTATATTTATATTTATATTTATATTTATATTTATATTTATATTTATATTTATATTTATATTTATATTTATATTTATATTTATATTTATATTTATATTTATATTTATATTTATATTTATATTTATATTTATATTTATATTTATATTTATATTTATATTTATATTTATATTTATATTTATATTTATATTTATATTTATATTTATATTTATATTTATATTTATATTTATATTTATATTTATATTTATATTTATATTTATATTTATATTTATATTTATATTTATATTTATATTTATATTTATATTTATATTTATATTTATATTTATATTTATATTTATATTTATATTTATATTTATATTTATATTTATATTTATATTTATATTTATATTTATATTTATATTTATATTTATATTTATATTTATATTTATATTTATATTTATATTTATATTTATATTTATATTTATATTTATATTTATATTTATATTTATATTTATATTTATATTTATATTTATATTCAGTATTTCTTGGGTACACCCACCCTCTTCATTGCTACCTCTTATCAGATGGCATTACGTATAGTATCAAAGTATTTTGCAGTCGGTTACGGCCGACTTGTTATTTTTATTTCCTGTATATATGTATATCGATAGGCAGCAAAGAAAAGCTAAGATAGTAAATTATTTTTTGTATTTTTCTGTGTCGACAGATATTAGGCAAAACTAAATTAATAAAAAATATATAATAAAATTACTTACCTACAAAATTTAGAGTTAAATAAATAAATAAATTACTAAATTCCAAAATCAAATAAATAAATAAATAAATGACTAGTAATTGAAAATATAGTAGATTTGAGAGAAACGCTGCAGTCGGTAGCCGATATAACATAATATAAGAGAAACACAGGGTAGGTGTTTCCCAGTAACCTTCAAGTTTGGGAATTTTTGCTCTTAATTTGAGGAAGATAGGCCTTAGGGAATTTTGGTCCCGGTAGTGGGCGTGGATGAAAAAAGTGTTGGATGACGATCGTAGCTCTTAAATTGCAAGAGATATAGGCTTTTATCGTTTTTCTGGATTTTTTGAAGGGTTTTACAAGCAATCTTTCAAATTTGGTGACTCTAGCTTTCCAATTGTGTGCGGCATATGGACTTATCAATTTACACTAGCAGGTGTATCAATTTCCTATCGATCTCATGCGGAGTTACCAGTCACATAAGTTCCAAATTTGGTGACTCTAGCTTACAAATTGTGAAAGTGTTCTAGGGCCGAAGTTCCTAGGGGCGGGGAAGGGGGCGTGGCCTGAAAATGTGTACACCGATCTTTGAGTTCGCCAGCAAGCTACCTTCCACGTTTGGTGACTCTATCTTTAAGATTGTGGGAGATATGATGCTTAATAGATTTACACTTTCTCAAATATCGGAATTGGCGATTGTGGGCGCAGTTGTGGGCAGCTCTAGGGCCGGGGGCCTCGGGGCGTCCTGCGTGGGCGTGGCATATGACGATATTTGAAAGACATCGCCAACAACCTGAAAACCATGGCTTTATCGACCATATCGATTTCCTAGCCTCCTAGCGGATGGAGTACTCCAATTTGTACACTCTGTCTGACGCGGGCACAGACCAAGTGTCTGTCTCTGAAAGTCTTCATACAGACGGACCGACGAACGGACTGACAGACGAACGGACATTGTAGTATACTATGATACCAATAAACAATGATATATCAAACTTTAAGAATAGATGAATATATATTTACCTACCGCTCAATACTCATTGGCATTCCGGCACTTTGGCGAGACAGATGGACGCTTCGACGGACTGGCGACTGCTGACGGAGCTGGGCAGATGTATGTGTGTCTGACGATGAGGTGATTGATATGCTGATTGTAATATATATATATATATATAGCAGCTTGATAGGGGTTTTTTATTTTTTATTTTGGCTCGTTGTTTTGTCGTAGTTCTATTTAAATATTAGTGTTATCCATTATTGAAACTAGTTTGAACTTAAGGCCGGAATAAGGCACACGTTACGGTTTCGCGATCTCGTAAATTGAATCATAATCATTTTGTTCTTGCTTCTTCTTCTTCTTTTTATGTTTTTTATATAATTTTTAATTCAATGTTTTTGTTTTTTTTGCTTCTTTTAGTTACGTTAATTTTTTTACATAATGTTTGTTGGTTTGTTAACCATTTAGTTAAGAGTTAATTTTTTAATATTTTATTCGTCCAATTTACATATTTTTTGTTTGTTTTAATTTTTTTGCTAGTTCAACTTGTAATTTTTTGTTTGTTTAAGTTTTAAGTTTATCATCACAATTTGTTAATTCGTTCTTTTGGTTTTTAGGTTATAGGCCAAAAATATCACCCAAATATTGATTTATTTATTTACTCTTTTCGTCTGTCTTCCCTCACTGGTTCCCCACTCGAATGAGTTGTCGTCGGAGGATTTTTAATGGATTATTCGGTATTATTTATAGTTGAATTCAAAAATAAAACGAAATGCTTATTTCTGTATTTTTATGGTATTTGTGTTTATTTTGTTGTGTTTTAGATTTACTTCTATATGGTGTAATCGTAATCGTTATCGTTATCGAATTATGATCTGCTATTGTATATGGTACACATTTGGTTGGTTACATCGACTAGCTGTAAATTCTTAGTATGCTTACTACTATTTCTTTATATATGTTATTTGCTTACAACTATTTCTGAGTGTGTCTGTGTGGGTGTGTGTGTGTGTGTGGGTGTGGGTGTGTGAATGCTAGCTATATGGTAAGTGGTATTCCAAACTGTCTGTTCCGGTGTCAGTGTGTTTCCGATAAGCATACAATGAACGTATTTTGATGCCGATCGGTGGTCTTCGAGCAATGATTATGTTGGCTAAGCTTTAAGGAAAAACCTTAAATTTGTGAAAAGTGAATGCTTAAATTAAATTCAAAGTGTATTGAATATATATTTACTCTTTTTATTGTCGAACCTTTTGAGGAAATTTGAATTTTCCAAAAGATTAAATAGTCAGCTGGCTTATTAATGAATGCTGAGAATGTTGTGTTTGTTGTGTTTGTTGTGTTTGTTGTGTTTGTTGTGTAGTTTGTGTTTGAAAAATAAATGCCTAAATTAAATGAAAAATGTTATGTTTCTTTATTGCTCAGAACTTGATTAATTCTTTAGTAATTTTTCTGAATGCTGAGAGTGTTGTGAAGTTTGTTAGTTCTTAAAAGAATAAATGAAAAATGTAATAGTAATTTTTATTTTTTTACTTGTTATATACTTGATCGTTGATTAATTTTGTTTCTTTTAGATGCTTTTTCCTTGGTATTTTCACTTTTTGAGTTTTTTTGTTGGCATTTTAGAGTTTAGTTTTTTTGAGTGTTTATATATAATTATTAATGTATCAAAATTTTTGAGTTCGTTCCGTTTCATTAAATATACTTAAGCTTTGTACTTTTGATTCCAATATGTTTGCAATACTCTCTCTAATAAACAGTTATTTTTGTCGCTTTTATTTTGATAAATCTCAAATAGTTCTCCTTTGGCTTGGTTTGATTTTGTTGAGTTTGCAGTTGATTTTTTGCTTCGTGTTGTTGCTTTTTGGGTTTTTTGTTGCTGAATTTCTTGCTGAATTTTGTGTTTAGATTGCTCAGGTCGAGATTTGATTGGTTTATATATATATATATGCACATATAAGTAATATGTGTAAGTAAGTAAATTAAGTATATATGTTGGTAGGAGTAAAATAAATAGTTTAACTGTTATCCGTTCTATTGCGTGACAAACTGAATTATGGTTAGTTGGCATGGAGTTCTATTGTTATTTGCTTCATTACGGCAAACATGTGTGGCTTGAAAACGTTTTTGGTCTATTGTTTTTTTGGTTAAATTATGATGATCTGAAATCGAGAGTGAAGCAGTGAAAGAGAACGATCAGTATCAGTATTTTGGAGTATTGGGGGAGTTGGGAGTTTCCCTAAGAAAGCGTATTGGAGAGCGTATTGTTAATAAAGAAAGAAAATAGAGAAGAAACAAAGTAAAAGAAGACTTAATCAAATAGAATAAGAGAGAATTACTAACAAAGGGAGAGAGCCGAAGGAAGAAATAGAATTTTGAGAAAGTACTCAATACAAATTTTAATTTCAAATTTAAATGAAATGGTTTTTTTCAATGTGAAGAAAAGAAAGAAAGAAATTATAAGGAAAAGTTGGGAATCCTAAAGAAAAAGAAAAATCAAATTTAAAATAAAATTGTAACGTAGTGTTTTTTAGAGAGGTTTATTAAAAAAAGAAACTAAAGAAATAAAAGAAGAAGAGTTTGGATTCTTAACAAATTTAAAATATTCTGCTTTTTGCTAGAATACAAAAAGACATCGAAGATAGAACAAAAAGTGCTATTTTTTCGAATCGCAAAGGATTATTGGAGGGGGTCTTTGAAAATATATAGGATTGGTTTTGGGTTGGGTTAAAGAACTATTAGAAATTTAAAAATAATTTCATGTAGTATTTTTCTTGGTAGAGGATCAAAAATATTGTGATTTGGTCAAAGAAATGTTGGGAGTCTTAACAAAATTTAAAATAAGTGTATTTATAATTCATTTAATTTAATGTTTAATTTAATAATTAATTTCAAATGTACAGTGGATTATTGGATGGATAAAAAAATAAATTATACGTTTGCTGGGTTGTGTAAAGAAACAAAAATTTTAATACAATTTCAAAGGTAGGGGGAAATATTGAAGGGGTTTTTTTTTTTAAATATTTTGGATTAAAGAAAATTTGGGATTCTTCACAAAATTTTAAATTTAAAAATTTAAAATTCACAAAAATTGAGGCTTATCATCAAAACTAAGGAGAATAGTTTTTTTCTGGCTAGGTTTTTAGATTTTCTATTTTTTTGCATTTTAATGCTTATTTTTGTTGCTGTATATTTTTTGCTGTTTTTATTGTTGTTATTTGTTGCACAGGGTATTTCACAGAGGTATTCACATTTAGGAAATAAAAATGCTCCGCGTGGTCTAAACGATCCGCAGTCGGCTGTTCTACTCCATAGACTATTGCGTCTCTCAATGCCGACACTCCGAAATAATGGCGAAACAAAAAATTGCTTGCTCTTACGGTAAAATCATCGAAGTGTGAGTACGTGTGTGTGGGTGGGTATGCCTACGTGTGTGTGTGTGCGTGAACAGGTCTAGGAGCACAGCGTTCGGTAGGCTTATTATGAGATAAAAATGCTGGACGATAAACAAAAACGACAGCAGCAGCAGCAACAGCAGCAGCAGCAGCGACGTCAACAACGACGCTAGCAAAAGCAGCAGCAGCGACGGCAACAGGAGAAACAACAGCAAGCGCAAGAGCAGCAGTGGTCAGTGACAGCAGCGACGTCAGCGACGCTGCTGCTGCTGCAGCGCCAACGTTATCTGCTGCGCTTTTGGATTTAGTCGTTGTTGACGTGCATGCCAAGCGAGCTTATCGAATATCGGTTATCGATTAACCCCGCAAATGTTAGGCTGCTTACTGAAGTAAAATTATTATTTTAATTGTAACTTCCCTACAGAGAAGTTCTTCTATGTTAACGAAATATTCTATTTTATTTATTTATTCAATCTTCATTACATCAGTTTAATTAAAAGAATATACTTAAAGATTAGATAAATGTTAGAAAAACATTTGCTCTTTATTTTATTTTGTTATTTTATTTATTATATTTATTTATTATTATTTATTTATTATATTTTTTAATTACATCGCCAGATATAAGTCGAATTAAAGTTTTTATAAATTTTGCTACTGGATAGATAAATATAAAAAAATAAATAAATAAATCAAGTGTTGCTCTGAATTCTATTTTCTTTATTTATTTAAAATTTCGATTTATACCTATCGAATAAAAAATATATATTGCTACATATGCATATTAGAACTATTATTTTAAAAAATTAAAAATTTTGTATACATTTTGTTTCAAATTAGTTAAATTTTTGTTCCTTATTTGATTTTATTTATGTATTTATTGTATTTTAATTTATTTATTTATTTATTTATTTATTGTCAACTAAAAATCAGTCGACACAAAAAAAAGTACAAAAGCTTTAAGAATTTAATTTAATTTACATTAAAATAATATCTAATATCAATCGAACTAACAAGATGCATTATTGCATATATAAAAAGAATAATACTGAAAACCCAAATAAATATCTACAAAAAATGTATACGTTATACAAAAAATTTATTGTAAAATGTAAAGTTGTAAGAAAATCTTAGGATGCAACAAAAATGATAATATAAATAGGTCTCTATTTTCAGAACTTTCTGTATTTTTTTTGGAATGCTTTTAAATAAGCAAAATACTGTATTATTTTACAAAGGAACATTTTAATGCAATCGCTCTGTTTTAAACAAAAGGAACAAAAGCAAGTATAACTTCAAATTAAATTTTTTTGAATAAAATTAAAATAGTGTTTACTTTTTTTAGTAGACATTAAATAAATAAATAAACAAATTCAACCATCCAAAATAAATAAACTTAATTCAGTAAATTTTGTTTTATATATTTTTTTGCAGTCTGATATAAGGCGATAATAATAAAATTAATAAAGAAATTCACATGTAAAATTACCGATGATATCAATTGAATTTACTTTATTTAATATATTTCTTGAATTTTTCAAAGAAAAAAAGCAAGTAAAGCCATTAAAATATTTATTAAATTTAATTTATGTTGTATGTAAATAAGTAAAATTATCGATATTATAAATTTGAACAATCGACGCTTTAAGCTTTTTAGCCCACAGTCGATTTCCCAAAATTTCCCAAGCCTAACGTCAGCGTCAATGCCAACGACAACGCCAACGTCGACGCCGCCGCCAACATCAGCTACAGTTGCATTTGCCGTTGAATATTTGGCAGGCGATTTCCAGCCAAACGTTTGTTGTTGTCGTTTGTCGCTGCATTTACGGAAGGGAGCCACAAAATGCGTCTGGGCCCATTCTGCACTCATACACATACATAGACAGTGTCAAGTGCAGTTTTCGTTGCTGCTGCTGCTGCACTTTCTACAGTAACAACCCTTATTTTTGCACCCTCAACCCAGTTAATTGCAAACTGCAACTGCAACTGCAACAGCAGCCACCCCATTGCAAAATGGCACCGCCCCCCGCACCCTGACCCCCTTTGCTGCTTCAACTCTGCATGCACAATTTTGTGCACGTTTTAATGTCGACCTCCTTCTATTGCTATCCCCCTCGCACGCATGACTTTATCATCTGCTCTCTCGCGCGCACACACACTCCACTCTCTCCACGCTCTCTCTCAAACTCTAACATTCGCTCACTCTCGCTCACTCTCGCTCTCTCGCTCTCTCTCGCTGGCTCCCTCACTTGCTCACTCACTTGCTCTTCTTCTTCTTCTGGCGCTCTCTCACACTCTCATTCGTCTGCTCAGTTGCTCTTCTTCTTTCTGGCTGTTTATGTTTATGCTAATGTCCTATACATGTGTGTGTCTGTGTGTGCCTGGATGCATTTCCGCTGCACTTATGTGTATGCACAGCTATGCACACACACACACACATATGTATACATATATATTTATGTATATACTTTATTTAATGCACTTATATGCATGTGTGGAATTTTACATAAAATACATGGCTGCAGACATACATAGATACAAACAAGTATGTACCCATACATATATGTAATATATGTGTGCACTTTTTACTGCTTGTCATCGTCATCGAAGTCGTTGTCGCTGCCTTTGCATCGATTTTCGCCGTAACCGGCTAGACTTTCAGCATTATCGATTTACCCGAATTCACAGTTCATCTTGCAGCCAGCAAACAAAATTGTTTTAACATACATAGATCGGTGAGCTATAAGGGTGTGCTTGGTTGAGTGTGTGTGTGTGTGTGTGTATCAGTGACTCAAACCTGATTGATCTGCAAAGCATTGCTTATTCTGCTGTTTAATTTGCGTTATATTAATGGTAAATTTATTATCAATTAGTTAACTATTTATTACTATTCTGTTAAATTCTCTTTATATTACTGTAGTAATTATTACATAAATTAACTTTTTCTTATTAATCTATTTAATTCTCTTTCGATAATTCTTAAAATGATTATATAAATTATTTATTTAATTTTTAGTATTCTATTATATATTTTTTAAATAAAATATTTATTTCTTTTCTAATTAATTATTTTTATTTTACCATTATAATTATTATTTAAATCAATTATTTATTCGCCCTTCTCGCGCCACGCCTCACCACCTATTCTGAGTCCGCTCTTCCCCTCCAATGCTCTTCTCATCTTCTCGTCGCCGACTTCGTCTTTTTTCATGCTTACTTTCAGCAACATTTGTTGTCTCAATTTTGCTTTTGAATCTGATCAACAATTTTGGTTCATGACTTGACTGATTGTCGGCCGATCTCCATTTAAAACGCCAAATTTCGAATTTTAACTGTGGCTTCAGGCTATACATAAAAAATACAAAATCACCGTTTCCAGACAGCTGCATTTGATGTGCACACAATTTCGATAAAACTCAAATAATTGTATATTTTTAGCAGACTCTTACCCCTCTAACTCCCCATTTAAATAATTCACCCGCACAAAAAAGCACGCATCATTATATATATATATAGATATGTGTGCACACACATATATTCATATGCATGCACTCACATATGTATATATACATGTGCATACACACACATGTGTAAATACACATGTGCATACAAACATGCTTGTCGCATTTGTAAATGATTTAATAATTTAATTCACAACGGTTATGTGCATATAAACATATACCTAGCACATAGTTGAATGTGGGTGGGTGGGTTGGCTGGTGAGTGGGAAGGGGGGGGGGTTTGGGAGGTGGTGTCGTTTACTCAATCGTATTGTCGCTGGAATTCCGCCATTTTGCGTGTGTTGCATCCACAAATATTTATATATGTGTATACATACATTTGAATGCACGCACATACACACAGTCTTTGAATGCATTTCAAATAATGCATTTATTTTGCAAGCCATTTCCGCAGATTTTGATATGTTTGTTTTATTATTCTTTAATTTATTATATTTTTCATTATAACTTGAATTTATTTTTAATTTGCAACCAATTAATTTAAATTATTGAATTTTCACCTTGTTTCACAATTTTATATTATTATTATAATTATGTTAATTAATTGAGAAATTTTAGATTACTTACTTTTATTGATTACTATTTTTATTTGTAATATATTTATATTGTTCGACAATTTTTTAATTAAATGTTAATCACATTTCTAAAACATATCTATTTTTAAATTTTACTTTATTTGTTGCAATGGATATTTTAATATAAATGCTATTTTCCTTTAAGCCATTTATTTTTAATTATTTTTATTTATGATAATTATTAATAATTTTAGCATATTTTTTTTACATTATTTGATAAATTGGAAAAAAAAACAAGAAAAACTATATTTTTCCAAATGAATTTAATTTTTAAGTATTTTTCTATTTTTTACGTTACTGAAGTTTATTTTTTAATAGTAAAAAATCATTTCTAAAACAAAATAAGAAAAATACTAATTTGAACACGTTTTATTTCGTGTATTTAGAAAGTATTTTTCGAATTGGTTTCTAAAAACAAGAACATTTTTCTTGACAGGCTGCATAACCATGTCAACCCTTTGGCCTGCTCACTAGGGTCGAATTCAACCCGCAGACGCTTAAAGCGCCTCCACACCAGCGATCTCTGGACAGTTGGGCGTTAATATTTTCCAATGTTCTTATTAGTTTTCTGCAAATGTTACATTTAATGTTAAATTGATGTTACTTAATATTGTAACATGTTAATACCAATTATTTGTTTATGTTATTGATTTAAATCCGCTGTCATTATGTATATTTTCATAACAATATTTTATAACCTTTCAGTAGGTTGATTAATATTAAATTAAATTGCTACATCAAAAAAAAAAAAAAGAACATTTTTCTAATTTTCCTGGAAATTGTCAAAATTGTTGAAGATTTTCTAAATAACGCATATACAAATAAATAATTATTTTATATATTATTTTTCGTATTTTTCGAACTTATTTGTAAGATCCAGAATATTTGTCTAATTTTCGGAGCGATTATTGTTTTAACTAAAGAATATTTATTTGTTAATGAAACCATTTCTAAAAAATATAAAATAAGAAATAAGAAAATTTAAAAGACAGGTCAACCATTAAATATTCTGATTTTGCGAAATAATCTATAAAAATACCAAATTTCATAAAAATGATTTATATTTTAAGAAAAAAATTACATAGGGTTCAAAATTTAGCTTTAAATTACAGTATGATTTCTAGAAATATTACACAAAATATTAAAATTATATTATTTTAATTATTTATATTTACATAATAGAATATTTTATATTTATTGTTTAATTATATTGGTGTATGTATTTCATTAAATTATTATTTTTCCCTAATGGCTAATGATATTTTTTGTTTGTTTACTTATTTATATTAATTTATTATGCAAATATTTATATTATTTTTCATACTAATATTTATTTTGTGGTTATGAATTTTTCTTTGCATTCAACTTTAGAAAACATCGTTGTGCGTTTGATACTTTGCCATATAGATTGCATCAACGAGACGAAGTTTTTGGAGGCAACGAGGACGAGGATAACTTCGACGAGAGACGACAAGGGCGAGGATGACGAGGATGAGGCTGGCGAGGACGATGAGGATGAGGATGACGATGACAACGGCGACTAGCAAGGCCAAACCTATGTCAAGGTTGTCTGCTCTGCTCTGCTGGGCTATCTTGGCATGCGACCATGCAACCATGTAGCATGCAACATGCGGCATACAACCAACAGCAACCGGCAATCGGCTGCCTACCTCCACATGTGGCTGTAGTTGCTGCTGTTGCAATCAGAACTAGCTGCAGTTTCAGCTTCTATATATAACTCTGAGTGTGTGTGGCATGTGTTGTCGTCCTTCGGATTGGGTGGGAGCTTCCATAGTTCTGTTTATGCATCGAAGCCGAGCGCAGCTGACCCGCTTAAGGAAGGCAAAGCCGAGAACGTTTTTCGATCCCAGAATCTTTAAATTATATTCTTTTGCTCTTCAAAATTAATAAATTAAAATACAAAATATACAACATATAAATAAATTTAAATACAAATTCAAAACACATTTTGCTAAATTTGATAAAATAAAAAATAATAATAAATAAATAAAATGCGTTGATATTTACTAAACATACACAATAAGATATAGAATTAAATATATTTAATCCAAAATATATATTACAATATATTTAATATACTATAAATAAAATATATTCAAAAAACTTTTGACTCCCTTAAAAGGGAAGTTTGTGTTTTACTTTAAAAACCAGTGTTTTTATTTTTTTAATTCAAGGCTTTAGTTTTCTTAAATGTATAAAAATATATTTCATATCCAAGATGTTTTATTTATATTATTACCGTTAGTTGTTAATATTTTTATGAAAACCAGTTATTTTAGTAACTCAGCCTATTAATCCGAATGTATATTTCTGATTTTCAGAAGTTATAATTTCTATTATTAAGAATTATTTTTTGAAAAATAGAAAAAAGGATCCTAGTTTCAAAATTTCTTTTCTTATCTTTCAGTTGAATATTTTTTGTTGAATATCTTTGTTTTTTTTTGTTGTATTTCTAATCTTAGGCGTTGAGTATTCGCATGATTCCGTGAGCAAACTCATTCACACGCTTATGCAAAAAGTCAGCCGTGGGTTCGAGTCCCGTTGCAGGAATGGTTGTTTGGTAGCTTAGTCTTCTTCTTCTCATTCTTCTACTGCTAATCTCTCTCACCACGGGCCAAAACCTAACCTAACCTGTGTCTTCTTAATTGTATATTTGTACATTGTTTATTTGAATTTGCAACTATAGTTTTCAATTTAATTCAAATTGGTATTTAATATATAAAAATATATATTTGAATTCTACGTAGAGTAGCAGAAATTAAGGAAATTAATGAAAACATATTTGATTGTTGTTGTAAAACAGAAGAAGAAGAAGAAAATACAGATTTTATTATTTTTTTTAATAGCTGATAAGATGAAGTAATTGCAAAAAAAGCATTTACATTTTAATAAGCTTGCTAAATTATATACAAAATACTGTACTTTTTGCTTGTAAGCATGTGTGAGTGTGGGCTTATGTGCATATGTCACATGTATATATAGACAAGTATATATACACTTCTCCTTATGTGCATGTATGTGTGTACATGTGTTTCGAAGGCATTAAAGTTCGGGCATGGGTTACATAGCTAACAGCTATACGTCTGGCTGCATGGCTGGCTGGGATGACTGCTCCCGTTTCGCGTTGCACTCAACACACGAAATTATCCCATGCTGCAAGCGCGTACTTAAATATCACACACCTATTGCGTCCAACGATTCGGGCGGTTTTGGTTTTGGGCGTGTTTGAAAATGCAATTTGTTGTGAATAAATAATTGCGTAAGCCGAGCAGCGATGCGCTGCCCAAAGAGAAACTATTTACAATTTACAATTATACATTTTCATTGTTGGCCGCGCGGCCATCTTGTTTTTGTAGCTGCAGCTGGCAGTATGGTGGGAGGGATGCGGTGGGTGTGTTCATTTTGGACATGCGATAAATGCATGCTTGTGCGTTTGTGTGTGCATGTGATGCTTATACTTATACTACCACACTTAAACAAACAAACGTATGTATATGTGTGTGTAATTATCTGGATACTTATACTACTACACTTATACACACGTGTGTGTGCGTGTAATTAATGTATTACTTTTACTTGTACATTAACATCTCATACACATGTGTGTAATTATATTATGTATAATTATAATTATCAATGCAATTATTTTTGAGAAATTGATAAAATGCAATGCGACATTAAATGAAATTTTAAGGCGACGGCAATTGATTTTTTCTTAGTACATTTAAAATATTAAAATTCTCTCTTCTTATTTCATAAGAAACAGTAAATCAGTAAACAGCAGTTATTGCTGAGCGAGGTCGAGACGACAACAGAAATTGCAGCTGTCGGCATATGGATCAGTGAGGGCTTTTTCGGAGAGTGCAAGCTTAGCTCAAAGAGAGGAGAGAGACATAGAGCCTTTAATGCGGTCGATTGCAGTTAGCTATTTGCTGTACTTATTTGTGCTTATGAAGGTTGCCGTTTTCTAAGGTTGCAGTTAGCTTTATCTATGTTAATGTAATTATGTGTGTATCTAAAATGCATTTAGGCTGCTGCTGTTCACAGCATTGATCTTATGATCAAAATATTTCTTATCGATTTTCACCACCAAGCAATCAATGATAGTGCTTTATATAAGTTTACTTTGCGTCAACATAAAAGCTTGCTACTTATGCTTTCTCTATACCATATATACACTATACGACATTGTGTATAGATAGAAGCTTTAAGAAATTCCAAGAAGAGAGAGGAGTCAGAAATGGATTTTTATTGGGTAGGCAGAGAAGGAAGACTAAAATGGAAGAATAGAAAAATAAACATTTGCAATCAATCGTATATAATTTAATTTATATTTATAAACAGTTTGAAAAAAATGCAGATAATGAAATCTGAATTATATTTTCATAGTATATTTGATATAAATGAATTAATTAAATAATTAATACATTATAATTTCAATTGTGTTATGTAATACATACGTATATACATACATATATTTATTGAAATACAGATAAATATTAATATTTAACATAGATTTGAATTTATAGATTGATTTGTTAATTGTTGTTTTAAGTAGTTTTAAGAACTTCACACTTTATTCATAAACTGTATGTATGTCTTCCTCACTCCCTCCCACACATAAACTAGGCATAGTTGTTCCGTCCTTGAGATTGAGATTATAGCTTCGTTTCGCTTTTCCTCTGCATCTCTTCTTCTTTGTTTCATTAATAGCAAGGCAATCCCCACCCTCCACCCCTTTATCATCATATAATGCCCAATCCGAGTTCATATTTTTTTGCCCTGTCGGCATAATTAAGCGAAAACTCAACGCGTGTCTGCAGCGTATACAATTTATTTATAAATAAATATATACAGTTATGCATTTGTATGTCTGTGGGTGTGTGTGCAATTACAAATAACCCCACATACAATAGAACGGCATATGAACATTCAATGCATGCAAGCAAGCAAGCATGCACATGTGTGTGTGCGTGTGTGCGACAATGTTAACGCGATATAATATATGCACGCATACAAGCGCAGTACATAACAGCGAGTAAGTTGAGGTGAGTTGTAGAGTGGTGAGGTGGATAGGCGCACTTACGTTTAGGCATATGCATGTTGTATGTGAGTAATGCAGCTGGACATGCAGCAAAATCGCAATGTGTGCGTGTGTGTGTGCATTGTTGTACTTATTGTTATATGCACTTAATACATGTGTGCATATGCATATATGTCTGTGTGTTAGAATATATGTATGCAATATATTGTTAATGCATTCCCAGATTCAACTCACTCTCGGCACATTGAAATCACCCTCAGAGCGTCATTACACACACACATATGCACATATAAATAAGTACACTTATTTATATATATGTATACAAACATTTATATAAATAGAGGGAGACAGAGAGAGTTACTCCCGAATTAACTCATTATTGATATAATCACACCACAGTTGGGGATATATATATAAATAAATATATTTTGATGCAAATTATGAAAATTGGAAAAATATGAATTGTGTTTTCCTTCGATTTTGATTAGTTTATAAGCTTTTAATTTTAAAAAATGATTTAAATTTTTCTTTTTTTTTCTGGTTTTTTTTCAGTACACGTTAATACAAATAAAAAACAAAAAATTAAATAAACAAAACTAAGTTGAGTTGCGTTTGGTGACCTTTTCTTTTTAATTAAATAAATATTTAAATGCTTCCAAGTTAATTTGTTTGTGTATATTCACAAAGAAAAAAATCAATAAAAATAGATACACAAAATTCGAAATGATTAACCTTTATTGAAAAAAAGAAATAAATTAATCAAAGGTGCGCATATCATTTTTACAATTTAATTAAGTATTTAACTGGCTCCAGGTAACGATTTTTTTATGTAATAATCCACTCGCGCTGGAAGTCGTCTTAGGTGACGTAGAAGTTAGTCGCTAAATAGCTGGAAAGAAATGCTGTTCACCTAATTAAAACCGTTACATCTTGCCACTTTCTCTTTCTCTTAGTCCTCTATCTCCACCAATGAGCAGTCAATTGTAAAAGGCCTAGTTCCTCAATAGCATTTTGCTTCTTTTTTGTCTTTAAGTAAATTGATAAATAAGGATATAAACTATTTAGCTCAATAGCATATAGATTTATATGTTGAGAGCAGCTGCCCGTTTTTAACTGTTGTTATTACTGCTATTTTTGTGTAATGGGGAACGCATTTTGAATTCTTGACCCTCGCAAATCGGTTTTTGGAGGGGGCCCAACTCGATCTCGATTGCGATGTGGGATCGAGCAGATGGCAGTCTGCCAGAACGGCATACTACTCAAATTTTTGCATTACTCCACTTTTCCACGACTCCCCTACTCCATGGTACCATTCATTGTTCCATTACTCCACTAACCCAGCAAGCCCTGCAGCGTTCAGATGCAAAGATACAATAAATATTGCAGAGGAAACAATTGCTAAAACAACAACAACAAAAGCGATTTGGGTTAACAGTGCATAAATTCAACACAAACGCATCTTTATTTTGCACTCAAGTCTGCAGCCTTATTTGTATCTGGATCTGCAAATACAAGTGCAAAACAAGTTTTAGACATGGACTGGCGATAACCCTTTTTTCTTTGGCTTACAATAGTTGGCTGGAATCAAGTCCGAGAATCTTAACTGAGAACTTTGTTTGCAACGCAGGCAGCTCCTTATTTTTTCATGTGAAATAATTAATAATAGAATAGAAGTGTTGTAAATGTATCTTCATCAATTGATCCGACAAATTTTAAACTGTTTCATTTTATTTAAAGAAATAATAATTGGCATAATTCTGAATGAATAAAAGTATGAATGAAACTGAAAAACATAAAAAGATAAAGGATATTTGAATTATTTGTATAATTTTATTTTAAAAATTAATACGTAAATAGTAAATTAAATTACAATTACAAGTTTGAAATGAAAACAACAACAATAATAAAATAAAGGATATATTAAATCGGGTAATATATTTATGGCACCAAAATTTGTTTCTTATTTATTTTATTGTGTTTCACATCAAGGAAGGGTATGGAAATATTTAGGTAGATTTGCAATTGACGTCAATTTAAAATTGCAGGAATTGTTGCACAAGTACAAAACGCAACGTGCAATGTGCCACGTTCGACTTGAAGAAGGGTTCGGTTCGCTTAACGGTACTCTGATGATGCCCCTTATTGTCTGTTTGTCTGCTGTTTGTTGCCTGCCCCGCACCGATGACATCCGCCCGAGCATCCTGAGCATCTGGCCAGTATAATTTATACGTATACATTTGCTTGTGTGTCCAACGGTTGCGCCTGCGTCCTGCTGCCGCATCTCACTTGGTGTGCAACCCCTGTCTGTCACAGCGGTCAACCCTAAAGCTAAAGGGGCAGCCCCCCAAAAGAAAATAAATGATCAGGCCCAAGAATTAACTATTCAAAATTCATATTTCAATAGTGTGTGTGTGTGTCCACTGGGAGAAAAAATCTGTCTCAATGCTGTAACTCAAAATTTGAGGACTGCAAGTAAATTTCCAAGATTATTAATTATTTATCAACCAAGGTAATTCGAAACGAAAAAAAACAAGGAGTAAAAATATGTATATATTTTCCAAGTGTATAAGTTGTAAGTTGTACATAGTCTATACGTTCAAATAACTTAACCATTACTTTCATGCATTTGTAATATGATATTATATTTTTGTTAGCACTAATGTTACACAAAGATTTCGCTTATGCACAAACTTTTTATATAGCTTATAAATAAATTATAATTATAAAAAATATAATTGAATTTGAAAAAGTAGGCAAAGATAAGCTCCAATTCAAAAGCGGAGCAAGTAAACTTAGTTAATTTTTCCTGCATTTTTGAAAGTATTGTTTCGAAAAATAAAGTTGCCATTTCTACTTTTCATAAATGTTTTTCTTAATAATAGAAAATATTTTTTTTATTTAGAAATATTTTTAATTGCCTATTTCGGGCAAGCCTTTCAAAATTTAAGTAATACTAATAATAATAATAAAAATTATTATAAAAATAATAACAAGAAAACTATAATAAAAATAATAATAATAACAATAATTACAATAAATACACTAAAAATAATAATAAAAAACTATAAAATAATAGAAATTATTTCTGAAAACAAGAAAAACTTAACATTTTTATTTATTTTACTTTAGAGCGACATTTTAGATCGATCATTTTTCTCAGTGTATCAGCAGACTGTGATTTGCATAGTTCCATAGGTTCACAGATATTTAATAAAAACAGTGACCGATCTGCTCAGAGAGGGTTTCCATAACGGGAAAGGGTCGCTAATTTATGCATAAAAAAGGACACACATATGTGTCTCTCTCTGCGTATGTGTGTGGACAGGTAGTGGCCTGCCCGCTGCAAGGGTTGGACATTGCTGTGCTTTTTTCTTGTTTTTTGGGTCAACGGGATCTGCTCGGAACTGGAATAGCCGACAGCTGGCTTGGATTCAGATTCGGATTCCTAATTTCCCTGTTTGAAAAATAATAATAAATAAGCCTCGCATGGCTTAATTTGCATAACGATTGTTGTCCTGTCCAAATGGCCTCTTGTGTCCTGTCCTGCAACATCCTCTCCTCTCCTGTCAGAACTCATTAATAATGGAAAGAAAAACTGATCGCTGGACGCATAGTAAAAATGGTACAACTACAAAAATCCGATGGTTTTTGTTTAATTTAATAATACATTTAAAAATATTTTTAATAACTTCATTCGTTATACAAATAAATAAATATGTAAATATAACAATAAATATACTATCCAATAACAGTAGTTGATAGTTAACTAACAAACGTTAACACAGGCAAAAAACACAGATCGAAGTAAGATAACTACGACAATTGAGATGGGCAGGTGTAGGCTTGGACTTCGACTAAAAAGTCACCTGATTAAATTAGGGAGTCACTAAACTCAAAGATGATTGAGTCGCCTTAGCCAGAAAAATGTGCATTTCCCTATTTTGGTTTAATAATAATAATAATAATAATTGTCATGCTGATGATTAACTAACTATTATCCTCTCGAAAGATTATAAGATGGATTCGATTTTTCTTGTCTTACGGGATAGAGATTGAGAGGTCGAAAAGAATGAGTTCAGAGAAGGTTGTGCTGAGATATACATAAACATACATGACATAATAATAGAAAAATGAAGTCTTGGATAAATTAAAAATACACAAAGTCATAAAAAGGGTTTGACGAAAAACTCATTTTATCCATTTATTTTTTATTACAATAAAAAACTCAACACTTGGTTACATGAAAATTAAGCTAAACCAAGAAAATATTTTTAACAAAAAAAAAATGTATAGTTCCACAATTCTTTATTATAATAATAGAACTTTTAAGACTTGCTTATGTTAGTGGTTTGACAAAGGAACTAATTAAAATACTTGTAACTTATTAATTTTAAAATATTAAATTTCTTAAATATCTTATTACTTGATACATTTTTTCTATAGCACCATTAACAGGCTTACATCATTTGCAATACAAGAAAATAAACTTTGAAGCGCGGAAAAAGAGATAGAAATATATATTTTGCTTTATTTGTTTTAGGGAATTCCATTAAATACTCATTGCGATAATTCTTTATTTTTATTTTTTTATACATTTTTCAGTGTAAAGTAAAAATATAATCAATCATTTCAAAGCAAAAAAGCAGCAGCAAAAAGAAAATCCCCCAAAAAAAGTTGAGCAACAATAACTAAGACGGACTGGCTGTCTGTGCGTGGAGGGGCGCGGGGAGCTTTTCTGGGGGACAACGCTTGAACAAACGACCCACAAAAAAGGGCACAAAAACGAGAAATAAAATGCGAATACTTATGGCCAGTGTGCTTGGGAAGGGAAGGGAAGGGAATGGGTGGAAGGAAGTGTGAAAGAAAAGTGAAACCGTTGCCATTTTATCTGTGTGTATGTGTTTGACTGTTTGTCTTTGCTTGTGTTTGTGCGAATGAAACTCTGGCGGTCGAACATTCCGACCGTTTCCCCCGCCCCTCGCCCATACCTTATATTTTTCTTTATTTCAATATTCGTTTGCCGAACGCGTTCCGAAGCAACCACCACACCCCACCCCCCTTCCGAGCACAACCGCCCGCACCCAACAACCGCGCCCAGTCGCCATCGTAAGTTGTAGTTGTCCATTTTTTTATGCTAGTCTTTTTTTTCTGCCTTGTGTGTCTTCGCTGTGTTGACGGATAGCGAAGTTCACGCTTCGCCTTTGCAAGGCGGCAGGAGCGGTTTATGGTGGAAAGAAGAAGAGCCTGCGCAAATACAATTTAATTGCGGGGTGGAGAAACGATAGAGCGAGAGCGAGAGCGATAGAGAGGGAGAGAAAAGAGTATGCCGTCGTCCGTCGAGGCCTAAGGAGGTGCCCGGATGTGCGCGGCATTGATTTGGAGAGTGGGAGAACTGGACTGGACGAATAGACGGACGCTTTCTTACAATTTAAAATTTAATTTGGTCCGAAGAAGCGCAGCAATATCAACAAAAATTGAAGTGATAAAAAGGCAAACTGCCGCGGAGTAAAAAGTGTTATATGGAGCAGAGATTGGAGCGAGCATTGTGAACTGTGGATACAGTTACCTTAAATGTGTTTTTATTCTTTAAATATCTATTAATTGTAATTAAATAAAATGATTTCCAATCGTATTAGTCACGCGCAGCATGACCGACTTCATTGCATGCTTCACAGCGACTGATTATGCGCTTTTTAATCATCCGACTGATCAACTTAACGAAGCTGTTGAGAGAAGCGTTTACAGTTATGTGCCTTTTCTCTATCTATCCTGCGTACACTTAGGCTCTTAAAACTATTTTTCAGTGGGCACAATTGCTTTGACTTCATTTTGCGCGATAATTTTAAATGAAACAAAATAATAATAATGAATTAAAATAAATTGTATATTATTTGGAATATTAAAGTGTAACATAGTAAAGATTTGGGTAAGGTCAGTAGTAAAATAAAAAATAAATACTTATATACATATGCATAAGCATACACATTTAATAGCAACTTTTGTATTCATCTTATAATTATAATTTATAATTTGCTTATAATTTGTTTTTCTTTTGTGTTTTTTACTTGTCACATCGAAATTGCTCCATTGTCGTCATTCAGTTTTTTGTTGCTATTCATTTTCTTTCTTTTGCCATACTTTAGTTTCGTTTTCATACATATATCCCGGTTACGGAGGGGTATATCTAGCTTTAAAAAAGAGGTAGTATTATGTTTATTTATTTATATTATTATATTATAGATTTTTATTTACATTTATTTATGAATGCTTAATAGCTATTTCAAAATTATGTGCAATTTGCAGTAAATATATTTAAAGGGTATTTGCTCGTGAGTAACTATTTTGTTTTTCTTTACTGTTGCTTGTTTTTTCTTCGCTCGAAAGTTTAATTGCCCGAAAATGGCGCGGCAGGCTGAAGCTTTAAAGTGAGTGGGGTGGGTTGTGCTGGATGGGGGAGGGGGAATTGGACTGGCAGTTAGCAAATAATAACTGCCATGAAATAAAAATAAAAAAAAAATATAATTAAATGAAATGAATTGCAATAAAAACGCAAGCAGACAAAAGTAATATTTTAGTTTAGATATAAATAAAACGCAATAAAAGTGTGAATAGCGCTCTAATAGAATTTACTGTTATTATTATTTATTATTATATATATACATATACATAAATTTTTTTTTTTAATATAAAATAATTTGTAATTTTAATTTTAGGATATACTAAAATGGAAAGATATTAACAACTTAGTTTTGCTGGTAGAGAATTTAGTTATAACAGTTATTCGTTCGACTCAGCTGCACTCCCATTGGGCGTGGGTGCTTTGACTCCCTTGCACAGAGTAGAACAGTCAGACAGACCGATAGGCAAACAAATAGACAGTGCACGTTAATATAACTGCAGTTGCTGCACTTTTGTTATACACGCACACACACAAATTCATAAACATAAATGGGAACGGGGGGACAGTGTGGCAAAAAGAAAACAAAACTGAAAAGGCCAGCGAGTCACTTAACTATGTATGTATCTGTTTTACCCACTTATTTTTTTCTCCTTATTTTTTGTAGCTTACTCAAAATAATAATATAAATTACAATGCGAAACCCTTTCGTGGTGCACAATAAGTGGATTGCAATGCCTGTTTTTATGCCACTGTTCGTTGTTTGTTAACCCTTTTCACGCACTTTTTCCATTACGAACGCAAATACTTACATATGCATATGTGCATATGTGTATGCATGTGTGTGTGCTTGATAAAATGCTAATTACAGAGCACGAAACGTTTACGCGGTCGCGTCGAGCATTGTACCGTAAAAACGCTGCTGCTGCTGACCGACGGCGTCGCGTCGCTTCGGCTGCTGTTTCCGATTGACTTTTGTTCGGTCCTCTCTCCCTCCTCGCGTACGTGCTGCCTGTCATCCCTCTCGCTGTAACGGTAACTGCAGACAACAGTTGCGCACACAACTATCATGATGACCGCAGCGTTCTTTTCAAGTTGCGCTTTGCACCTTATTCCAATTATGATGAGGAGGGGGGAACTCTCTTGTAAATGAGTAAGTGTATGTATGTGTGAGTGTGGATCAGTTAATGTTATACCTGTTAACTACTCACACAACTTCAAATGCGTATGTACGTGTGAATGTGGATCATGCGAAGATTAAGTCTGCCTTGCACCGTACGCCAAACAGAGTATGATACATATATAAATATGAATGTAATTGAGTATTATTTATGTGTAATTGTGCATTTATGCATTCAGTGGTCAGTTAAAGAGGTGTGAAGATGTTAAAATGTTGAATTTTTACATACCATATTAATATAAAATCCAAAAAAAATCCCAATATATTTATTAGTAAGTAGTGCAATGTTTTTTGTTTATTAAAAGAATGCAACTTAAGCTTCAGAGTAAAATACTTATTATTGAATTTAAATTTTAATTAAATTGAATTAAAAGATGGGTAAATAATTCATAAGTCCACCAAAATACAAAGAGTTGTCCCCAGTTAAAAATTGGTATTTTTTGTGCCTTTCATAAAATAATCCAAAAACTTGTTAAAAATAGAATTAAATTTACAATTCAAATGATAATCAATTTAAAACGAATAATTCAATTACAAATTTAAAATAAAGAAATAAAATACAGCAAAATACATTTAATCTTTATTGTTCTTAAGAAATCACACACAATTTAACAAATTTAAAACTAATAATTAAATAACAAATTTAAAACGGTAAAATAAAAGTAAACATGCTGAAAATATTTATTTAAATTTAAATTGTATTTAGTTAATAAGGAGAAAGTTGAAAACATTATAAAAGCGATTCATAGATCTCGCTTCTTTCTGGGCCCAAATAAATATTTACCATTTGGTTTATTTTCATTTTTCCCTTGGAAATTTGTCGTTTAATTACTAATTTTAAAAGTATTATCAATTCGTGCAATAAATATTGCAACGTTGTTAAATCGTTCAGACTTTGTTACAAATATTTTTATATGTTTATTTGGTTAATTTTCCACTTTTAATTAAATTTCTTTGTGTTCATTTTACAAAGAGGACTAGAAACTTGGGGTATATACTGGTTTGCGCCGGCGTCAAAGTGTAAAAATTGGAGAGCTACGTCCACTAGGAGGCTGGAAAATCGAAAATCGATATTCGTAAAGCGACACTTCACAAATCTTCCATAATTTTAACGCTATGGTCACCAAATTGGGTTGGAAAGTTGTTGGCGATGTCCTTCAAGGATCGGTATATGCCACGCTCACTTCGGCCGCAGCAGACCCCCGCCTCTGAAAATTTTAAATGGTTGTATGTTCCGCTGTCACATTTAGTAGCTATGCTTCTGGTAGCCGCCTTTAAGAGCCGATAATACATTTTTACCGCCACGCCCACACATTCGCTCATAATCGCCAATATCAATAACAGTTACCAAACTTGGAAGATAACTTGGTGGTAACCTTCCCACACCCGCCGCCCCCCGCAGCTTCGGCCCTAGAAATTGGAAATGGGCATTACGTAAGGTATCAAAGTATTTCGAAGTCGGTTGCGCCCGACTGCAGCGTTTCCCTTGTTTTTATTTATGTGTATGAAAATGGGAGTGGAAATCCAACCCCCAAAATCAACGGCCAACAGGACAGCAGTTTTCCTTTCTTGGCTTTTAATTGAGGCGCCTCCGCATTTTTTTCTTCGAAATAATTTTTCATTTTACATTCTTTTTCTTTTGATTAAAGTAATCAAAACTTGTGCAAAAATAAAGCTTGTCAAAAGTTGAGAAAAAGGAGGCTTGGCTCAAAAGTAGAAGCGTTGGATAAATAATAATTGAGGTAAAGAAAAAACGATTTAAAAACTTTTTTCATCATTCATATACTGAAATAGCAGATGATTTTTAAAGCAAATTGTTAGTTGTGTTCTATATTATATACGGAATTATTTCAAAGTTGTTTTTATTATAAAGTGTTAAAATTCAGGTAAGGTTGATGGGAGAAAAAGAACATCGTTTTATAGGCGACAATCTTCTTTTAAAATACAATTTATTTAATTTCAATTATATTTTAAAGTTAATTTGGAATCTTATGTTTTCAGTTCAATAGAAATCATTATTTTTTAATGATTTTCTGCACTGTAATGTTGTCAGCATTATATAAATGAAAGCATTTTTTTATTTATATTGAATACAGAAATGTGTTAATATGTTATCTATATATATGTATATAAAAGAATTGTTTTTATTAATTTTAATTTAAGTTTAAAGCATGATTATTACATATTATTTGTAAATTAAAACAATTTTTTTATAATAATTATTATTTCAATTAATTTCATCTATTTTATTTTTGATTTTTTAAGTAAATAAACTAAAAATAAAATATATAAAAAAATAATCGCCATTCATTATTTAATGAATTAGTTTACAATTAAAATGTAATATTTGGATTTTTATTATGGGTAGGGCTTACAAAAAAAATAATAAATTAGAAAGTAATATATGGACATATACTTATAAAAATAGATTCATATCTGTTACAAGTAAAATGTTATATTTTTGCTCCTTAAATTTTATATATAAATAATAAAACACTTAAATTTGAAATACTAAAATAATTAATCAAATTTCTAACACAAAATACTGGCAATGAGTTAAGTTTTGGTAAGACACATATTGGTTTATGTTTTGGGCACATTCGACTGGAGGTGAGCTTGAAGGGTTCCTGAAAGGGTTTTTACTTTGTTGATTGGCGCACGTTTTAAAACGCTAAAAGAAAATTGACAACATTTAATTGAAAAACGAGTAAGCCCAAATAAAGGTGCCGCTGTCCATTTGAGACACCCCCATTTAAGCATGGGACAGAAAATTGAAAATGGATAGAAAATTGTATATACCCAGAAATAAACGGAAGTCATTTTCGCATGCAGCAACAAATAGTTAACAATTTAACAAAAAATAGACACAAATAATTAATTATTTCTATTCTAGGGTATATGCTTTATTGCGAGTTTTTATTTATAATTCATTATTTATTTGTTTCGTTATTATCTCCAAGAGTCAATACATAATCATTTGAATATCAAGAATGTCTTTAAAGATATATTTTATTTTCGGTCGGTTGTTAAAAGTGGAATATTATAAATTAGACATCAATTTGCGTCATAATTTTTATGATGTTATTTTATATATATATATATTTATATTGGTTTTGTGCAGTTCGTGCTAGAAAATCGATCAAATTTATGAATGCAAATCAATAAAATATCTGCAACAATGCATGAAGCAATACATTTGTCAATTTTGTTTTGTTGAGTCTGATAAATAATACATTAAATAATAAGAAAATAACTAAGGTAAAAAAATGTAAAGATTTTAAATAAATAGTTAATACATATTATAAATAAATTGAATTTAGATTCCGACTTCATTTCTAAATTTCAATAGATAAAAATTTAAATTTGAATCGGTGTCTTCTTTAATTGTATCAATTTCATTTGCTTAAAAAGCTAAATTTGAAGTTGAATTTAAGTTTAGTTGGAACAAGAAGCAGCAGCAACGTAAAGAGCGCATACAAAAGAGAGTTTTGCCCAAAAGCAACAATAAAATCCCCTGGTACTTTTCCACAGCGACATCTACGAAACGGCAGCTGTACTACGGCCAGTCAGAAATTGCATTTTAATTGAAATCCAACTTGTGACAAATAAATATATTTAAATATATACAAATTTAAAAATATGTATGTATATACACAAACCCATAAAACAACTGCAACAGCTAGCACAAAAATTGATTTAAAATCTCAAAAAGCCGCAAAGCAATTAAATATACTTTCTGACGTTAAAATCCGATTTGCAAAGCAAACAAAAATATAAGGAAAAAACAGAAAAAACATGAAATTTAAAAGCAAAAAAAAAGAATATACGATGCCACAAAAAGCGTCCGAAAAAAGTAAAAAGAAAAAAGTCAAATACGTGCAAATTCCCAAAAGGATCAGGGAAGGATAATTGCCGCGATTTGCCGCCTTTTAAATTGTTTTTATTTCTCACAAATTTTTTCGCATTTAATTTGAGAAAATAAAGGAATGAGATTTGGCCACTTTGGCATTTTGGGATTTTTAAACAAACACATTTATGTTGTTGGACAAATATACGCGAAACTCGCTGTACTTGCCACTTGCCACCCACCACTTGCTAACAGCCACACGGGGCAAGTCCACAGCACTCGACCACAAAGTCATGTTAATTAACATGCGGCCAGCAGTGATTTTTTCTCTCCTTTTTTTGCCCGTAAGCAAACCCGGTCGGGGTTACAGTTCCTCGCACCCCGTCCCCCCCCCCCACCGGCTCCTGCCTGTTGCTTTTCCTGAAATAAAAATTAAAATAAAGAAAAAACCAGTTTAAAAAACCTGCGAGTTTTTTCACTTGCATTTAGCCCAATTTTTAGTCGATAAATCATTCGATCTGCATGGGAAGGGTGGGGGGGGGGGGGGGGGAGCCACAGCATTTATTAGCTGTTTGCCATGTTTTTGCTTGAGTTATCGATTAATTGGGCCTGCAACGCTTAATCTTTGCTAATCTCTCACATTTGTAAAGCAAATGAAAATAAAAGCGGTTTTAAATATTTTGAATACTTTTTTTAATTTCTTGGCTTGGCTCAAATTAAGTGACAAATTTAACAAAAGAATTAATAAATTTTAAAAACCGCTTGTTTTTTTTTTTATTAATTTAAATTAAATTTGTCATTTTGAACTATAAGCTATAAACTATATTGGATAAGTCTAGGTTATATCCTTTAATTTTAATTTGTATTATTTTTCATGTTTTTACTTTTAATATATTCTTAAAATATGTTTTTCTTAAGTTTTAAATTACTTATTCATCTTTAATCTTTAATTATAATGCACTTTAAAAGCTCTAGATTTATTTTATCCCCTTTTTCAATTTTTATTTATTAATTTTCTAATTTTGTGTAAATTATTCACCTCTAATTTTGTATTATTTAATTTATTACTTTAATGACAACAATAAATTTTATATTGAAATTGCAGTTTGTTTTAATGTTTAAATTACTATAGATATATAAATACAAATTAATCCCAAACCGAAGAAGTTTTTTTTTTAATGGAAGTCGTTGAAAATGTCACAGCATACTTTTAGGCTGCGCTTATAAGAGGAACAAAACTCGGCAAGCGGAAATGCGTCCGACTTTTAATTGAATGCCAAGAAAAACTAAAAAAGTTTTTGTGTCACTTCCTTCTGCAAGCAGCGTTTGCATCTGCATCCGGTTGCAACTTAACCATAGCCCGCAGAAAGCAGTTCTGCCGCCAAATCCAACTCTATTAAATGAGCTACAATTTTAATTTTCTGCTTCTGTTTCTTTATTGGTTTTAGTGTTTGTGTGTCGCCAGCAGATTAATATTTAGTTAATTACAATTTATTAGTTATTTTGCTGGTCCTCTTGCCGGTTTTCAACTTTTGCAAAATGGCAGGCAATTTGTTACACCCTAAAAGTGTGCTGTGAAATATTGTTTTGACTGATATGTAAAAGCATCCACTGCCAAATCATCACTGATCATTAGTTTCTGTTTACATTATATTATAATTAAATTGTATAATTACACATTTGAAGTCTTGATGGCATCAATTTATATTCTAAAAGCCTGAAGCCCGGAGTTTAATTTATGCATACATTTAATATAAGCAGCAAATGTTTCTGAACAGAAAATAAAGAGACAATTATGTGCAGCCTGAAAGTATGCAGTGAAACATTTTCGCCGATTGTAATTGAAACTTCGTGGTTAAATTGCTACAGAAACAGAAAAGTAGAGGTTTTCATTCTGCCCAAAAGAATGCTGCAAAATTAAAAGCCAAATGATCATTTGTTTGTTTTTATCGTACAACTTATACGTTTGAAATCTAAATGCCAATAATCTATCTTCAGATAGCTTCTTACCTTGATTTTTGTGTACACTTAACATATAATTTTCATTGTGTGTCTTATCATACTTCAAACATAAGCTGATATCCCACCTCCCCACCACACCGCTCTACCAACAGCAGCGTGCGTGTGTTGAAAAAGTCTGCTTAGCTCTGCGTCCCTTTCTCCTTCCCATAGCTTTCGTTCACTTACAACAAATGCGTGTGTGAGTGCGTGTGAGTGTGTATGAGTCCGTCTCATGCGTGTGTCAAACATGGGCATGAGTGTGTTTGCGTGTAAGCAGCATCGAATCATGCATGCATGCGTGTATGTGTGTGTAGCCGTAAAAAAAGAGGACAAAACAGCGACAAGAAGAAGAACTATTTGTTGAGGGCGCTCTCTTTGGAAAGTGCGGCGCTCTTAATTTAAATTTATCTGCGAGTATTAATTAAAAGAAATATACGGTTGCCGAAAATATAAGACATCTATTCTCACAAGGAATATTTTTAAATGTGGCATTTATTTAAATTTCTAAGATTAAATTTGTAAGTTTAAATTAAAGTCTAATTTTTAGGTTTTCTCACCGTTTTCCACTTATTTGAATTTAATTATGTGGCAGGCTACTAGTGATGCAATGCTAGGACTGTAACATGGCATCTGTAACCTAACATACAACTACGTACTTAATATTGAAATCGATGTCGATCGATTTCAACTGTGGGAGGAAGAAGAAGAGGAAATCGTTGTGAATAAAAAAAGAGAGCAGAAGTGGAAATTATCAGTGCTCCAAAGCAAGATGGAAAATTTGGAGAATGAGGAGCGAAAGCAAGGCATACTTTGGCCATCGAAAAGTTACGTGGTGAAATGGCTTCAGCGAAAAATGTACTCGAGCAGCTGTATTTGCGGGCGTCAGCAACGGTTCCTCTCAGCGGCAGGCGCTTGAAAAAACCGGCGAATGTGCGGAGGAAGCGGACAACGGCAACAGTCGTGACGGCGGCCGTCGGCAAGTTGTAGCCAGCGAAAACGTTGTGAAACTCAACAGGCCGAGCTAGGCCAGCAATGAACGAAGACGGGAAAAAGTCGACGATGCATTTCGACGCCTAAAGTTCGGTTCGCAAGAAAAGCTCTAATGGAATTTGACGGTAATTTTTCAGTGCGCAATTGGATAATTTATTGGATGAAGGTTACGGAAATGTACCAATTGACTCTCAGTCAGGCAGATCCACTTGCTTAACGGCTGCACGCTAGGACGACACGCATTGTCAAACTATTTATTGAGTTATCAGAGGACTTAATAAATGTGTTTGGTGGAAAGGTGGCTAAGACAGAAATACGACGCAAGTTTGAGGCTTGCATTTGGAAATTAAGGGAGCAACAGCAGAAAAGACAGGAGAAGCAGCAGGAAGAAATGTTGCACAAGGAACAGTAGAAAAGGAAAACCAGCTACAAATGGAACAACAGCAGAAGGAGCAATAACGGATGGAGCAACAACAGCAGGAGCAGCAGAAGCGAGAAGAACAGCAGAAGACACAGCAGCAGAAGCAAGAAGAAGAGCAAAAGAAACAGCAGCCGGAACATGAGGAGCACCAAATGGAGCTGGAACAGCATTTGCTGGAGGAATCAAATCAATAGCTGGAGCTGGAACTGGAACCACTGGTGCAAGCTGAAGTGGTCTTCACGGGGATAGCGCCGCGATCAAAGCATAGTAATGACCTGACAAGATTGACAATGAGTCGCTGCCATCGGCAGAGCAGGAAGCGAGCATCGAAGTGGCTGCCGTACATCGATTGAGGCGCGGGCCAGTTCCGCTATGGAATACACCGTCGCACACCTTCAGCGATCCGCTTCCGTTCAAAATGGCAGCTGGCTATAGGAGCAGACCACCGATGCCACCAAACAGACCACCGAGAGAAGAAAACAGCACATTATGTGACCCACTTGCAGACATTGGATGAAGATAAAGTATACATTATAAGATCTTAACATAATTACGGACGGAGTAAGTTCCAGTTTCTTTATTCAAATTAAAACATAAATTAATGATATAAGTTACACGAAAAATTGTTAGTTTGTAATGTACAAAGAAGCATATGTGATCTAAAGCAATAAAAACGACAATTAATCTAATTTGTTAAATTAAATTAAGTAATTAAAATTAATTCGTTAATGCTTTTCGACTTCCTGTTCGTCCCACTGTATATAGCAATCAGAAGCAAAATCGCACTGAATTAAGGGAAATCTCCCTAAAGTGAAAATCACATTGAAGACTAGAATCAATAATTTCTAAACGTGTTCTTCAAATAAGCATTTCTTTTTCATTAATTTTCAAACCTTTTTTTTCAACAAAAAGCAAATTATATTATATTGATTTTCCAAAGTTCTCCAAGTGCAGTAAAATATTCGAGTTCAACTGATAAACATTAAAGAATTCACCGCAAACAAAGTGAGTGAGTGCCGAGGACACGGTTAAAGTACTTCAGGACCACCGCAGGACTTACGCGGGAACTTAAAGGATGTTTGAGCTTGATTTTTTACAGTGCACAGGAGAGCAATCCAAAACAAATTCAAATCCAATCGAGAGTGCTTTACCGGGCAATACCCTCTGAACAGTTTTGCCACACACTCAGAAAAAATTGTGCAATTTTATTATTTATTTCTGAGTTTTACAAAGTAAGTTTTCTGAAAACAAATAATAAAAAAAATTATTTTCATCTAGAAATTATTTCCAAAAATCAGACCATCTTAATAGTTCTCATAAGGGGCCCAATGTAACATTAACATATTTCTGTGTGTTAATATTTAATATCATTTAAGTTCAAATCAAATTGATGGACAAAATATATTCCCGATCTGCTTACTACTTCACTTTAGCATTCCCCTTTCAGGTGTTTGTACCCATTACATTTCATTTACAACAAAACAAAAACAATAAACAAACCATAACCACGACATTAACCTAGACCTATAAGCTGGCTTACTCAACAGGTAGTTGGCGCTATGTCCATTTCCCATTTTCCATGACCTGTGCACACATTTTTTTATACCCTGCACCCATTAAAAATGCCTAAAAAGGGAATATTGGTTTCATATATTACATATTATATATTATATATTATATGTTATATATTCCATATTATATATTATTTATTATTATTATTTTTATTACTTGTTTTTAGTTTAGCTTTAATGAGTATCTCTTAGTCAGGCTCATTATGTTATGTCTTTCGTTCTCATGTGTTTTGTTGTAATTTTTATTCATTTATTTTTTCTGTTGCGTTTTATTTTTTTGCTTGTTGGTCGAACACTTTGTATCCATTATCGCAATTTTTTCGACACGCTTTGTGGCAGCGTTTTTTAAGCGCCAACATGGGGGAAAATAACGTGGCCTTCAGCTACGGTTACTGGCAGCAAATGCGGACCGGGAGACGGAGCCGGCCACAGGCACAGCCGCAGCACATCTGGTCAACAATTATCTCATAAACTGGCACACGACTCCTTCTGACGGCGCAACGCTGGCGGATGGTAATGGGAAAGGGAATGGGCAGGAGAACGGTAAATGGAAGGAGCTTACGGTTGACAAAGCAAATAAAAATAAATAAAAACGGTTTTTCAACAACACTCATTGACGAGAGAAAATGGCAAAAAATTAAGTGAAGGCTGAAAAAATAGGAAAAAGGGGGAAAACCCCGATTTCGTATTAATTCAGCAGCTAATTAAATTAATCACACATTAACACAGCTGTTTTCATTCACAAATTATCGAGTGGAGGGAATTGCATTAGCATATTTATTTATTTATTTATTTATTTAATGATATTCGTATCATGTGTCAGCAGAGATAAATGCAAATAATAAATAAACTGTAGATAAAAAATTTAGCTAAAGAATAATCTATGATTTCGAGGCGTATTTAATTTTAAATTCCATCCGTCAGTTGTTGCATGTATTTTGCAAAATCTAGAAAAAGTTCAATCAGGGCTAAAACCAAAAACAGTTAGTAAGAAAGGTTGATGAAAAAAAATTAATATGTCACGACAAATTTCATCTTTTGTGAATTCCTTATGTACGAATTAATGAAAATTTTGTATATTAATTAAATTAATAAATGTAAATAAAAAATAAATTAAATTATTGTTTAAATAAATCAATAAAATGCCCACTCGAAAACGCACATTAAATGAGAGAATGTTGCAGTCGAAATACTTTGATACCATACTTAATGCCAGCTGACAGCAGGTACCAATGAACAGCTGGCTAGTTTGGTAACTGTAGCTCTTAAATTACGGCAAATATGGGATCTGGATAAAATTATGAAGAAGGTTCCTAATTATCTTACTTCCAATTGTGGTAACTGTAGTTTTTAAGCTGGGAGTGGGAGTGGGAGTGGGAGTGGGCATGGCGTTTTTGGAGTACGATCTTTGTAATCTACCTTCCAACTTTGGTGACCTTAGCTCTTAAATTGTGAGGGATAAGGAAGAGTGTTACTAGCAATAAACCTTCCAAATTTGGGGACTCTGGTGACTCTTTCGAAATGTGTGGGAGAAGTGGTCTAATCGATTTGCACTAATAGGTGTGTTGCATTAGGCAGTCGGAGTGGGCGTGTCCATACAATTTTTTATCGATTTCTTAGGGGAGTTACCACCAAGTTATCTTCTAGGTTCGGTGACTGTATCTACAAAAGTGTGGGAGATTTGCGGGCCTTTCGATTTACACTTTCCGAAATATCGGAATTGGCGATTATGGGCGCATGTGTGGGCGCGGCCATACAAATTTACTATCGGTTGTTAAAGGCGGCTACCGCCGAAGATATAGCCATTTAAAACGTGGAGGTGGACGTGACATATCCCGGTCTTTGAAGGACATCGCTAACAACACACCTACCGAATTTGGGGACAGTAGCTATAAAGTTGTGAGAGACTTAGGAGCTACAGTTAACAAACTTGGAAGGACTATTGGAAGGAAGGTTACCAGCTTAAGTCCATCGCAATTTGAAAGGCAAACTTGGAGAGTATTCCTTGGCTACTCCTGCCCTGTTCCTTGCTACTTGTTATTAGCTTCAATCACGTATAGTATCAGAGTATTTCGCAGTCGGTTACGCCCGTCTGCAACGTTATCTCTTGCTCCGTTTGTGCTTATGAAAATAAAATTTCCAGCTCCGGCTTGAACTGACTTATCATGATAAGAAAACGAAACTGGATTCAAGAATTTTGTGGTGGGTCAAGAAAGTAACTCGTTCCCGGACAAAAGAAGGGGTTGATCTTTTCCTTCTTCCGAGTTGACCATCGGTCAGTTTTCAAAATAAATACAGGCCAGGAAAGCTGCCCGCTGAGTCGAAGAAGGTATCCAAATACAAAATCCTTTTTTTGTGACTTGGAAATGACCAACTGGTTTTTAGAATTGTCAAACTGACCGCTGGGAAAGAAAACCAGTTTTGGTTTTTTTTCAACAAACCGTAGAAAAAAGCACAAAATTAGAGATTGAAAGCGCAGCCGGCTTTTTTCAGTTCAAAACATATTTTTCCAACTTCCTGCCCCGTTTTTGGTTTTTGTTTTTCGTGCTTTTTCAACCCTTTCTCTGTGTGTTTCCTGCATTTTGTTGCAATTTTCATCGGATTTTAATTTTTTTGGTACTATTCTCTCTCATTTGCATAATAGTTTGTCCGTAATAAGAGACTGGCCATGAACACGGATTAGGTGTGCAACTGGACAGCTGGACAGCTGGACAGTTGGACAGCTGCCTGGAAACATATATATATTTATACATACCTTTTTCATTGGACTCTCTTATGTGGAGGAGCAGTTACGGGCTCGACAGCTGGTACCCAAGCAAAAGTGTGCAAATTATTTATTTAATACAAATTAAAAACAAACCATAAAAATAATTGAGAAATGTATTTATTTGTTTTATTTAAGAATTGTGGTTGCAAGCGCAGTCATAAGAAAATCTCATTTTGTACTTAAACTGTCTGTTTATATTAATGAAAACTAATTATTACATTATTAAATAAATTGTTGTTTTCCTTCTATCTATTTAAAAATGCAACTCCTTAGTTCAATTCGTAAAAGCTAATTATTCTGAGGATTTTGTATCAATTGGTTAACGTTTCAATATTGATCCAAAGTACAATTTCATTTTTATCTTGTAACCAAACATTTTGCAATTTGTTGTCTAATTTTCTTGCATATATATACATATATAGTGTAATACTTGAATAATTTGTGAACGGATATATTTGTTAATGGTTCCTTTTCCCTTTTCCCACTCATTTTTTTGTTATTATTTAACCTCAACTAAAGTCAAAAACAAAAATAAAATTTCAAATTAAATTTAAATTAAAAGATAAGAAATATTTATTAATTTATTTACGAGACAATACGTTTAGGATTGAGTTTTTCATAATAGGAATAGAGGACTCTGAACCGAGTACCTGATAGAGTCTAAGTGATCATTACAGAGTACTCGAAACGCTTCATGCAAGGAATAATCAGATCAAATTCCTTATAAAACCGAGAGTGTTGACAATGAATTTAATATGACTATCGAATTTTAACTTGTAACCTACATAATTTACTTCATTAAGTCCATCAGGTGGCATCCCATCGAACGTGTGACTAGCAACATAAGGAGAGATGCGACAAAATGACACGGCCTTAGACTTGGAACTGTTCAAATCTGGCAGATTTGCTTTAAGACATGACGATAATGGAAGGAGGTCCGCCTGCAATAAGCATTGAGAGGTCATATCGTCAAACGCCAGGCACAACTTGCAGTTGAGGTTAGGAAGCACTGGACCCAGGTGACTCCCCGGGGGTGGGCCAGAGGTGACTGGGATAGGTTTGGAGAGTATGTTTTGAGTACAAACTTTTGATTTCTGTTACTCAGATACTCAGAAACACAGGTAAGAAGGTTGGCAGGAAATTCTATATGAAACTAAGCCCAGTGGCTAATGGAATCAAACATAACATATAGACATATAATATATATAAAATAATTTCTTATTTTTATCCAACTCAACTCAATTTATTCTTTGTGAGTTTGACTTTTGAACCCTTGAGGACAAAGGACTTTTATGGAGGAAAGAAAATGAAACTTTTAGATATGGAAATGGGGTACAGATATTCCTAGTCATAGCGTGGGGTGGATTTTTATAGCTCTCCCCCACACAATGGCACAATGAAAGAACAAAAGTAAACTCCTTTGGCATTGCAACTTGACTGAAAATAGTGTACAATTTCCAAGGGATGTTTTTTATTTTTCTTTTCCAACACACAAATTGCTGCTTTCTGCCTTAATTTTCGGCTTCGGCTGTAAAAATCACCCTCCCCTTCGAGCAGTTGTTGCCGCCATTTTTTTTTCTCTTTTTGTGAACCACCAAGAAAATTCAACCACCAGAAAAACACTTCCAGTACCATCTCCATTTCTATGTTTTTAATTTGTGCGAAAGATTAGAAATATTAGAAATGTTTTCTTTACTGTAATTTCACGGGCAATTTTTCTATTTATTTATTAACACATCCACAAATTTTAAAATGATTTTCTTTACTATATTGCACAGGCAATCTACATATATTGAATTTTTATGTTTATTTGCAATTTGTTTTTAATTATTTAAGAAAATAAAATGTATTATATTAATGCAAATAAATGTAAACTATCAATTTTAATTTCTATAAATTTATAAAATAAAATGCATGAAATTTGTTTTTAACATTTATTAGCCTTAATTAGCTAATTTACTGTATCTGACTTCTCCGGCGGTTATCAGTAAGGTAATCACATTTTAGTTTAAGTCAATGAATCATGTAAATTGGAGACAAATAAGAACAAATATTTGCATTTTCCCTTTGTCAAAACTTTTTTTGACAAGGTGTACATGTATAATAAATGTACGAGAAGGAGATCACAGCAATTGAAGTCCTCTTCTTCCAAGAGCTGGGCACTGACTAAATCGATTCTTCTTCTGCTAAGTCAAAGATATCTTCTACAGTCATCATTATGTTGTTCTTTCAACAGCAGCAACCCATGAATGTCTACACACCATTTGAAAATTGCAATTATATTAGCTCACTCTGTGAAAGTGCACTTGAAGTGCAGAAGGCGGAGGCACTAGCGTGCTGTTCCTTTCCGAAGAGCGCCGCTGCAAATGAAGCTAAAGCCATAACATAAATGTATAATGTTAGTTTGTTGAATTACAGTTACATTTGCACATAATTTTATATTTTGCATTAAAACAGCAGCCGCAAGCGTTGACAGCGCGATCTCTTCGTGCACAGTTCGCTCTCTAGCTCGTACTCTCTGTCTCTGCGATCGCTGATTCGCTGATTCGCCGACTGCTGCAGCCGAACATTCCATTCTCTCTCTCGTATTTTCGATCGTACAAATTGTGCCCCTTTGGAAATTAGATTTTTGTTATAGTTTGCAATAAATGCTAACGAAATTATTCACATATAAACATTATATACATAATATTTGTGACTGTGCTTCTTCTTAAGATGCTCTTTATGTATATATATATATAAATATATATGTATGTGTGTGCAATTTGTTTTTTAATAACAAATATATTCCCCTTGTCGACGGCAGCAGCAGCAGCAGCAGAATTTTTTTTTGAGTGTGTCTTGTTAAGAGCAGCAGGCAGCGAGCAGCATTCAACTCCTCTGCTGCTGTCCCAGCAACCACAATTTCGCGCAAAAACGGAAATGTTAATGGCTGTGTGTGTGCCTTCTTATACAAAGGCACGCACAGACATACCAACACACACACGCACACATAGTGCGCACAACCCGCCAGCAGAGGCAGAGGCAGAGCAGAGGCAGCAGCAGCAACCCTCTCCTTCTCCTCCTCGCTATAAATGCCGTTGCTGAATTTTTGTTGAATATTTTTGAGCAACTTTTCTTCAATTTCTCCGCCAGCTAAAGTTTTTTTTGTTGCTGCTGCCTCTGCTTATTCTTCTGCTTCTTCATCTTGTGGCTCGTTCCAAAATGCTGTTTATGTATGCCCAAGTCGTATATATTCATATTTCTGTGTGTGTGTGTGTGTACGTGTGCGTGTTGGATATAGAGTAGAACGGGAGGAGGGGAGGGGGAAATATATGTGTGCATGTCCTATATGGGCTTGCATACCCTTAAATATTTTTCAGTGTGAAGGCTATTACAATTTTTGAATCAGCCATTTGCGAACATTAATATTATTATTTATTTTATGTATAAACAATATAAATTATGGTATTAAATTTAAATAAATTTATATATGTATCCTTGATCTCTCTATCTCTGAATTAGCCATTTGTTTAGTTATTTTTGAAAAACATATCAAGCAAACTAGTCCTTAGCTAAATAAATTAGTAAACGTGTAATAAAAACATTTTACAAACACCAGAATTTTGAAGACTAACATTTCTTATCTGACAATTTTAAACTTAAATCACAAATTAGAAGCGAAGAATTAGATTCAAGTTTAAAATGAATAAAGTAAATATAATGAAACTGGAGTTAATTTTAATTTATTTTAAAAATGCAATAATTAAATTAAAAGTAAATTTTAATATTTTTTTGGGCAAATTGACAGAAAACCAAGATCAATGTATGAAAACTAAAAATGCTTTTAAGAAATACAAATTTGAAATTGAAATTAAAAATTAATCAATTCATACTTAAAATGTGTAAGGCAAAATACGGCATTCAATAAATCAGGGGGAGTAAACAAATAAGATAAAGTTATTTCTTGTTTATTAAATAAAATCTAAAAGACAAGTAAAAATGCAAGTTTGAAATTAAAACTGAAGAATTAAATTCAAGTTAAAAATACATAAAAATATTTATTTAATGTCGACACAAAATATAAGAAGAGTTGAAGACAAAATTAAATATTTTAATTTGTATTAAATAAAGACAAGATTTTCAAATGATGAGTGCTCGAAGATGTGTTGGGAAAACTTAAAGAAAACACTGATTGGTTTTGCTCCGACTTTCCTCGGATATGGTAAAGGAAGGGTATTTCTTAGTCGTCAAGTTAGGGGCAAGTTAAATTTGAGTCTCTGGTTTTTTAATGAAACACAACCCGCTCTGAAGTGGCAGCTTAAGTTTCAAAATGCCAAAAGGAAAATGGGCGAGGCGAAGTGTTTGTGTGTGTGCTGTGTGTGTGTGTGTGTGGAGACGCCGCCTTTGGTGTGTCCTCGACACAAAAAATGGGTGGCAATTTCAAGGTGTGTGGGGGTGCTGGTAGGGTATGAATAGCGGTTGGGGTAGGGAATGGGAATGGTTATGGAAAGATGAGGGTATCAGCGAAGGCGTACGCGTGTCCCGGCTCTGCCTGTCATTTACAATATGAAATGAAAGAGAGAAAGAAAGAGAGAGTGAGAGTGAGAGTGAGCGAGAGGGAGAGAGAGAGAGAGTGAGAGAGTGGGAGAGAGAAAGATAGCAAACGATAAAGACGAAGGCAGCAGAACCACAGAAAAGCAAAGGAACTTTTGAAAAATTAACGGAAGCATTGGGAATAAGAAAAAGGATAATGTGCCGTATATACACACACACACACACACTTAGGCACTCAAACCACTCACCAGCACATCGACACACACACTCGCACGCACTCTCTCAAGATATATATATATATATATATATATATATATATGTATATTTACTAGGTGTGTATTCTTTTTACTCTCTCACGTACAAAAAACATTTTTGTAGCTCTGTGTTTATGCTCCCACACACACACACACACACACACACTCGCACACACACGTACTCGCATACTTATGCAAAAGGACTTAAAAAACTAATTATAAAAGGGTTCTGAAGTACAGCCATCAGTTAGAAGATAGAAGATAGAAGATAGACACTTGTTATCCATACATAAAGCGAAACAAAACTTTTTATTTTCCAAAATGCAAGGATGTCTTAAATGAAGCTGGCCGTAAAGAAGGAGCCGACTTGAATCTTATCTTAATATACCTTAAATGTTTTTTTTTTATTTTAATTTATATTTGCCTTATCTAGCTTTAACATTATTATTTAGTTTTTAAAATCTTTTCTTACATCTTTCGTGTCTGTTTTCACTGTGCATTAAGTAAAACAAAAGTTATTTATATTATAAGGAAAAGTTATCTGGGTATAAAGAAAATGTTCACTTTTGAAATTTTTGGACTGTTTTCAGTTCACATTTGAATAGAATCAAAATAAAATAAAAAATAATTTATCACCCGATTTATTATGTGTCGTGTTTTAAATTAATTTGTAACCTTAACATTATTATATCACTTTTTTTGTGTAATCTGGTCTGACTATAATTTAAATACCAGACTTGGGATAATCTTAATCTCCCCAGATTTATTGTATACTTGATTTTTTTGTAGCTTTAATATTGTTGTATATTTTTTAAGTTAATGTTTTTCTTGACTACGCCTACACACTTTATGAGCAGCAATTTTATCCCCAATAGGAATGAGAACAGGGCTTACGAAGAACAGTTATGTAAGGTTCTAGAATCAGTAAGCTTAAAATAAACTATAGAGCCCAATATGGAGACCTACAAATCTTATATATAAAAGAGATTATAAATATAGCAGCTTGATAAATGTTACTTAAGAAAGTATTACACATTGATGCTAGCTTGACATATCTCTGTCTCTCTCTCTCGCTTTATTTAGTTTTCTTATAATATTATAATTTATTATCTATTTATTGATATTTTTCTTTAGTTTAAGTAAAAAATAATAAATCAACAACAAGTCTTCTTGCCTCCAAAATTGTTGCTAGGAAAATATCTATTTAAAGCACTAGTCATTAATGAATAATCCTTTTCAGGAAAGCTTAATAGGATTAATAATATAATAATACATGCCTCAAATATGCTATGAAAGAATTGTTTGCCTTTAAAACTTTTTGAAAACTTTTTTAAATTCTTCTGCCAAGGGGAACAGCGTCGCGGAAATTCCGGCGGCTTTCTTGCGATGGATGTCCTCTGACGGGACAAAGGTTGTCAGATAAAAAGCTAACAATATTTGGAAAGGCAACAAGAATATATTGCAAGTTGAAAAACAAGAAACTTGATTTGCTGCTATTAAAAAAGTGTGTCATAAAAAGAGAGACAGCAAAATTTCGCACTACTTGCAAAATATGTATATATATATATATATATATATTTATCGCTTACTGTGTACACAAACAATGAAACTGATTTTCTTCTAAAATGACACCAGCGAAACTAACTATGACTTATTTGGAATATTGTTTAAAAACAATCCGTGAATCGCGGAACATTGAAATCTAAATGAATTAAACCTCAATTCCATCCAGTTCAAGTTCTTTAAGATTTGCACAGCCCAAATACCAATTGGCAAAATAAGTTCAATATGAAAAGAAAAAACAATAGGATAGAGGTCACAAGAACTGAATAATCAAATAAAATAATAATAATAGCTTATAATAATAATAATAATAATAAGAGCTGCATAAACTAAATGCTCTTTTCGAAGAACAAAAAGCATACTTTAACACATAATTAGAATGCCATAATTAATTAAATTAATTATCGTATTTTATGTTAAGTTAGGGGCTGTGAAAGATCCCCTATCCAATACTTGGCCCGTAATTGGCTCTTATTGTGTGCATATATCCAATATTCCGCTATATCCTATTGTCCTCTATCCCACTGCAGTATATAGTAAATGGATAAATAAGTACAAGCTGCCGAGCAATATTCCGATATAAAATCAGAAGTGAATAATTGAATTCATTATTTATTGAATTACAATTACAAAAAAAAAGATAATACAAATAACAAATAAACTCGTTGTATTTAATTTGTTGGGTAAATTAATAAGTGATTGCGTCGATCCCAAATGAATTATTTTGGTCAAACAGACTACTTTCTTCCACTTTCTCATAACCACTTAATGTTAACCAAATATTCTCTATTGATTGGAACAGATTTTACCACCTAATAAATTAAAAATCAAGAATTCAATTTTAAATGTACTGTCTGATGAAAGGTATATTTCTGGTTGGAATTGATCTTAATTAATTCATACTTACTACTTTTACTTTTGGTCTGATTGAGTTTTTTTCTGGCAACAAATGTGCATTTAAATAGCCCCAAAAATCGTAAATAAATTTCATATTTCTTTAATTTAAATATAAACATTAAATTTAAACAGTAAATTAAAACAGTGCAAATCAAGAATGAATAATTTAATTAATTGGGAAAATATATACATTCATTTTTTACTGCTAGTAATTTTCTGTATTGAAATTTAATAAGTAAACAAAAATTAAGTTAATATTTTATTCTCTAGCCATTGTTTTCTTTTTTTCTTGTGTCTTCTTGCTAATTCGCTCATTAAAATACTGTAAAAATTCCAACTCACACTCCTCTCATATACTTATTACATTTCTTAAGCGTGCTTTTAACTCAAATAAAAAAAAACAGCCTACGCAAGTCCAACATGTCACAACATGTCGCGTTAACCACTTGAGAGTACCCCCGCCCTCTGCACCACTCTTCCTGCTCTAACCACTTGGCATTCCCTTGATAAGCTCCTTTTCATTCCCCACACACCCACTACTCCTGCCCACTTACACGCAAAGCGACATCAACGCCAACCATATTCTTTCAAAAAGCTCTTTCTTCGTTTTGCATGTGTATAGTTTGTGTGTGTCACTGCTATGTATTTATAAGCATGTGCGCAAGCAACTGTATATGTGTATATGTGTGCTGCGCTGAGAAAAAGTGCAAAAATAGTTACGCATTGGAAAAAGAACGAAACGGCAGCAAAATCCCAAGTGCCCAAAAAAGCGGTGCGAAGCTTTGAAGGAGGAAGCTTTGTGCGCAAAGGCAAAACGGGCCGCAAAAGAAGAAAAAAAAATTGAGAAGGGAAGAAAAAGAAAAAAGATGGTTTGAGTTTTTTGAGAATATAAAGAAAGTCAAAGTCAAAAACACACACACAGCATTTTTTGGGGGCGTGGCTTGGTCTGGTTTTGCAAACCAGAAGCAGAATCTGAAACCAGAACCAATCCCAGTACGAATCGTTCTGCGAGGGGCGGGGGAGGAAGAAGAAGAAGAGGAACGCGCTTTTGCAATTTTCGCTCTGCGCGCAACTTTTTTTTGTTGAGTTTTTGTGTTGCAAATAAAAGGCGCAAGAAAAACGCTTTCCCTTTTCCATCTTACTTTGTAAGGATAATTTTCTCAAAATCATCGTCGAGTGGTTTAATTAATTCGATAAAATCTCAATAATCAGCAACAAACAAAGTCTTTTTTGACGAAACTCAATAAATTAAGCAATAATAAACTTTATAAAATGAGTCTTTTTTTATATTTATTACATATTTTTTAAAATTTAAATTAAATTAAATGCCTTGTATTTTTTTTACATGTTTTGTATTTGTTGTTGTATTGTATTTTGCCTATTTTTAATCAATTTTTAAATTAAATCCTCACTTTGAGAACTCTCAATATTTGCTACTTTCTTTTTAGTGCCGCCAAAAAGTATGCTTTAAAAATGTTTGCTATCAGAAGCTCGCGCTTACAACACTGCAGTTTTTTTTGCTGGTCTTCTTGGGATATTTGCACAATTTCCATTTGTAACAAGCAGCCGCTGACAGTTAGCAATTTGGAAAAAATGTGAGCTGAAGGGATTAAATGAGGGAAATTTAGACGATTTTTTTCGAGTGATCAAATGGAAGACATATGCAATATATAGTATATAGATAGTTATAATTTGAGATATAAGTTGCCGACTACCAGCTTGAACACAAAAGAGGAGCCCAGCCAACCCAGGAGAGACTTACAAGAAACAGCAGCAGAAACAACTTGAAAGAAAATACATGATGAGAATATAATTATTCTTAATCTTAACAGAATACAAACAGAAAATTCAGTAAAATGATGTTTTTAAGGCGTTTGCTTAAATCCACTGCTGTAGATAATAAAATAATAAATTAAATCATTCAAATATGTTTTAATTTACACTTTTCATATTGTAGATAATTGTCTGTGTAGCCAATCCATTGAAGTCTATTATAATAATACTAAAATAGTATTGTTAATTATTTTTATTTAATATGATATCAAAATTATATAATAAAATTGCTTTTTCAAAACATTTAAACTTCTATGAATGTACAATCGCTTGAAATAAATATTAGCTTTAGAACAATAATTAATTAAGTGAATAATTATCTATGAAGCCTGTCTCGTGGCTTCATAAAAATACTGGTAGCAGAAAAAATACTCACTAAGTAATATCAATAATTATTTCAACAATTATTTCTTAATTTAATTTCTTATATTAACAACATTTTTTTAAATATATAAAATTGTCTATATGGACATTTCCCTTAAGAAAAATATTACTATCTGCAAAAATTCGAATTAATTATTTAATTCCCTAAATCGAGTTGAATTACGCAATATATACAAAGGCCTCATAAGAATGCAATATCCATATCAGAAATGACTTCTGTAATATTTATATAAGCCATTTAATTAAATTGCCTCTGCCAAAATCATAAGCTTGTCTGCGTAGACCTTCGCTTGGAATAAACAATCTTAATAATGGAAAAATACGATTAGCAGAAGAGATACGAGTTCGAATTGATAATTTTTAATTAAATGTAAATTCATAAGCAGTCCCACAAATTATGTGTATTCGTCGCTGATGTGTGCACATATGTGAGGTATTTTGAAAACAAAAGCCATATTTATATATATATATCTATATGTATGTATATAGTAGTACATATGTAGTGTAGTAAATAGGCCCGCCCTGCCTGCGTCTTACAAGTGATTCTCTCCAAGAAACCACCCCCAACAAAAGACGAGGTTTGGGATTGTGGTTGAGGGGTTGGGGTAGCTGCCATTACCACGAAGTGATTCCTTTAACGCTGTCTTTTCCCTCTCACAACACAAAACCTTATAAGCCCCCCTCCCACCTGTACACCCCTGCCACCTACTCTCAGTAATTTCGCCGGATTCTGCTCTCTGGCTGCGCCATTTGCCTTTCCTCGTCTTTTTCCTCGTCTTTTCTTTGAAATCACCCCCAAGTCTGTTCGGGCTGCGCTGCTTAGCATAATGAGCCCAGCATCTGATGATGGCGCTGTCGGGGTGTTTAACACACACACACACACGCACACACACACACACACACACACACACTCAGAGCTGATGCATAGTTGAATATTTTATTCAACACACTCGGCTGCTGCCATCGAAAAGTTGCTCCTACATTGCCAGAAAATATGTGGACTAAACGTAAAGTCTGATTTGAAATACCTCAGATAATAATAATAATAAAAATAATATAAATGAAAATAATACCAGTTTTGAAAAGTAACAGGTTCAAGTTCTCACTCAGTTATGCAAATCAATTTTGTAACATTTGTTCCTTAACTTCAATTGAAGTACCTTTAATGATATTTTTATTTTAGTTAATTAATTTATTTGTATTATTTAATTCAGAGCAATTCTAAATTCAAATGCTAAAATTTAACTTTTGTATATTTAAATAGTGTAAATAATATGTATTACTTACTTATTCTTATATGTGGCCTGATTCTTAATCGATATTAAATGTCTACAAACGCAAAAAGATTAGGACTTAAAAACCCAGAAAAAACCCAACCAGCCCAAAAACAGGTTCATTGTTTGAGATTATTGGTATATTGGAATATTCTAAAATTCACCACAAAAAAAAGATGAGAAAATGGAAAAATCGCATTAAAACTAGGAAGTTTTTCTTGTTTTTAAAAATATTTTTCTTAATAAAAGAAATTATTTTCGAAAAGTAAAAGTCAAAAAGCCTGAGTTCCTTTAGCACTTCGCGCAGATTTTGGAATTGTAATAGTATTATAATTAATTTTTACAGTCATAATGTTTTCATAATTCTATTAATATTTCAATTATATTTATTTGAATATTATATGTTTCACTTATGGTAATATCTTACTTCTATTTATTTAAACATTAACAAATACCACAAATGGTTTAGCTTTGCAAGTATTATTATATACATGTACGAGAATATATATATATATTGTGATATTTTATATTGTGTGTGTTATTAATGTTGTTAAGCCATCTTAAGCCAAAAACAATCAATATGGAAGTGGAAAGAAGTGAAGTCGGAGAAGTAGAGCACAAACTCCTAGTAGATGGTAGATGGATGAGCGATGTGGAACATTTAGCCGTATAGCAGGAAGAAATGTTCTAAGTCATCCCTCGGCGCCCTACCCCCGAGTCCGGGCCCGAAACCCGACCCCGCCCCTGTACAAGCACCAGTCACATTCTCGCGCTCAGCTCTGCCCGGTGTATGTGTGTGTGCGTGTGCTGCGTGTGTGTGTTGTTCGCTGCATGAGGTTTTTATAACAATCTGTGCGCGACAGCCACGCCCTCCAAGCGAGCGAATATTTAGCTGAGCGCGTTTTCGTTGGCGAAAAAATTCTACGGATACGGATACGGATACGCCTTTTCTTAGAAACTTTCTATTTAAACACACACACACACACACACACACACACAACACACACTCAGCGTACACACACATTAATACATATCTACAGATGTATATATATATATATATATATATATATATGTATATATATATGTATAGATAGAAAAAGCCTCCGTGTTCGGGGTAATGAAATTTTTGCATAATTCATTGCTTGAATAGAATTGCCTGAGGGTAAATGAAATTCATCTTGTAAATATAATATATATATAAATATATATATATGTATATATATATATGTATATATATATGTATATTATATTTTTTAGTTTCATATATACAAATTAATCTGACTTAAAGCTAAGAATTTCGGCGAGTCGCAATAAGTCACACGTCTTGAAATGTTCAATGCACAAATATTTTATAAATAAATCTAAATATTAATAATAATAACATAAAATAATTATTATAATATTATTAATAAAAATAATAATAGTAATATCAGTATTACAAATAAGAATCACACATTAGCATAGAAAATAAATTGAATTCAATTTTAATTTTGCATTTAATTAAATATAGTTAATCGATATTATGCACATTAGTTGGGTTTTGCAACATTTCTGATAACTGATATGCAAATATGACAATAATAAAATAGCTAATTAACTGTGGTTTCAGTGTATATTAGTTAAAGAAATAAATATAATAAGTAAATAAAATTAAGAAATAACTTAAATTATAAATGTGAATTAAGTAACTCTAATTAAATATATCAAATAAATAAAATTAAAAATATTAATTATCACTAAATTAAATAAATTATATGAAAATAATAATTAATTACTTAAGTAATAATGAATTTAATTGTAATTTAATTTAATAGAAAATAAATCAAATTAACAAAGTACAATATACAGTAAATATTTGAGACACGTTCAAGATACATACATATACATATACATATACATATACACATACACATACATATACATATACATATACATATATATACATTACGTAACTTTGACCGTCCACACGTCTGAGTTCGTGGTCATCAAGTCAACGGTTGCGTGGCACAGTCAGTCACAGTATTTTCCGGACCGATCTGAATCTAATGTGCAAGCCCGTCGGGAATGTCGAACGCGGGCTATTGACTCGCTGCTGGACCAGATTAGTCTAGTCCACTCCAGTCCAGTCTGCTGGCTGGAACGGACTTTCTGGATTTGAATCACTTGTGCCTTTGAAGATACGGCACTGACTAATGGATCTTCCTACTATATATTTACAGTTAATAAAATACGCTTTATTTAACTTTTTTTAATTCGATTTTAATTTAATTTTTGATTGCACTAAACCACATTGAGAGCAAGAGTTGGGCGAAGTTAGCCCTGAAAATGCCTGAGTTTGCCTGCGACAAAAGCAGCTACTCTATTCGAAATTTGATAACGCCTTAACGGGAAAATTGAGCCCCAGGGCAGAAGGCCAAATACGAGTAAATACTAGAAAGAGCCAAATGAATATACATATAACACCAAATAATGACAAAAATCAGAAGAAAAAAATGATTAATTGAATGAAAAATTATGAATAATAATTATTTCAAATTAATGTCCTTAAACAGAATAGAATGGAATAATATATACATATATATATATATATATATAATATATCTGGCTTGCCACCTATATCTCTTAGAGTGCAGAGAAGAGAATATCTCTTTTCTGGAAATGCGCATGCTCCGAGCTGATGGCTCCTCCATATCCTGTCCAAATTAAAGACTGGCCTAACAGCCCCACCCACCCCTCCCGAAAAGGAAGTAGATTTCCTATGGCTGGTGTCATTGCTCCCGCTTCGGACACTTTGAGGAATATTTGGCAGAAGCTGGTCCGTCTGCCTGTGTTGCATGTTGTGTATTGTGTATGGAAGAGATTGCAGATTGGTCATTTTTGACGAGCCATTAGACAAAAACAAGTCGGGCCGCCGACTGACCTTGTCCTTGACCTCAACTGCTTGGCATCCATTGGGCATCCACTTTGGCAGCCGCTTGGTGAGCACTTCGCCATCAATGTCCAAGTGCAGCCTATTCCCTTTGTCTGTATGCAAAATTTGAATTTTGCTCACTCAGTTCCTCGATTTGAAGTCGAGCAACTTAATTATTTCACTCACCTCATTTGCAATAACTGTTTAAGTAATTTTCATTAATTGCACAAGTGCATTTCCCAGCCATCAATCTAGAAAATGAATCAATATTTATTATGATCTGCTCGAAATGAATTTTCAAATAAAATAGTAGTAAAATAAATTTGAGTTTCAAACTGACATCCACTTCAATGATTACAATTTTGTATTGAAGTCAATCATTATATTTTTATTGTAGTTTTATTGACTTGCACTAATATTAACTTTAGGACTTAAGTTTTTATTCAATAAACATTTTATAAAATTATATACATAAATAAAATAGTTCAACTTAGAACATTTTACAAAAATGTAATATTATATTATATTAATTGTCCAACATTTTAATTATTATCTAATTTCTTGTTTTGAATTGAATGTTTTTTTTTGCAACAACCAACCTCCGTTCATTCTCAGTTTAATTTATAACGCCTGTATATATATATAAAAAAGAATATATATATTCTTGGTCAGCTATTCATTTATCCGCCTTTGTTTCAGTCGAACAGTTACAGAGAACTCCCTCAGCTTCAAGGCTTTCCTAATGGATCTAAATATATTTATATATTTACATATTTATGTATTTATATATTTATATATTTATATATTTATATATTTATATATTTATTTATTTATATATTTATATATTTATATATTTATATATTTACATATTTATATATTTATATATTTATATATTTATATTTTTATATATTTATATATTATATATTTATATATTTATATATTTATTTATTAATTTATTTATATATTTATATATTTATTTATTTATATATTTATATATTTATATATTAATTTATTTATATATTTATATATTTATATATTTATATATTTATATATTTATATATTTATATATTTATATATTTATATATTTATATATTTATATATTTATATATTTATATATTTATATATTTATATATTTATATATTTATATATTTATATATTTATATATTTATATATTTATATATTTATATATTTATATATTTACATATTTATATATTTATATATTTATATTTTTATATATTTATATATTTATATATTTATATATTTAATATATTTATATATTTATATATTTATTTATTTATATATTTATATATTTATATATTTATATATTTATATATTTATATATTTATATATTTATATATTTATATATTTATATATTTATATATTTATATATTTATATATTTATATATTTATATATTTATATATTTATATATTTATATATTTATATATTTATATATTTATATATTTATATATTTATATATTTATATATTTATATATTTATATATTTATATATTTATATATTTATATATTTATATATTTATATATTTATATATTTATATATTTATATATTTATATATTTATATATTTATATATTTATATATTTATATATTTATATATTTATATATTTATATTTTTATATATTTATATATTTATATATTTATATATTTATATATTTATATATTTTTATATTTATATATTTATATATTTAAATATTTATATATTTAAATATTTATATATTTATATATTTATATATTTATATATTTATATTTTTATATATTTAATATATTAAATATTTATATATTTATATTTTTATATTTTTATATATTTATATATTTATATATTTATATATTTTTATATTTATATATTTATATATTTAAATATTTATATATTTAAATATTTATATATTTATATATTTATATTTTTATATATTTATATATTTATATATTTATATATTTATATATTTATATATTTATATATTTATATATTTATATATTTATATATTTATATATTTATATATTTATATATTTATATATTTATATATTTATATATTTATATATTTATATATTTATATATTTATATATTTATATATTTATATTTTTATATATTTATATATTTATATATTTATATATTTATATATTTATATATTTATATATTTATATTTTTATATATTTATATATTTATATTATATACTTATATTGTTTAACTTAATTCAATAACACAAAATGTAAAGCCGAATTTAGTTAAATTAAAAATAAAATTTAATATTAAATTAAATTTTAAAAAAATATTAACTAATTATAAGATTTTTGAGGAAATTTGTGTTTTTTAAGTTTCTCACATTTGGTAAAAAGAAATCATCCTCAGGGGACCTTAGGAATAGAAAAATGCAAAAGTAGAAATTCAATTAAATGAACCTAAAAATAAACTTTATTATTTAAATTTGAATTAACTGCACAAATGTGGAACAAATAAAACTGAAATTAATAATTAATTTAATTTGATTTAATAGCAGATAAAAGCAGTTCCAAAAGGGTTTGTAGTATTTTGTACTTGTTCGATGACTTCAAAAAAATGTGCTCGAAAAACAACTTCTCCATCCAAGAACCAATTTCAAAGAAAGTGCCAAAAAAATGGGAAGAAGAGCAATGATCCGACCAGTTAAGGGTTGGTCAAGCAACCCTGCGATGGGTTGCCGACTGGACACTGGTTAGAGTTGATTTCTTGTTGTTTATTGTCATTTCGAACCCAAGAAAAATGTATTAGAATTGGTGAGAAAATTATGTGGACAGACTGGTTTCTTCAACTTCACAAAAAAAAATACACGAAATTTATTAAACTGGCTTATTTTCGCACCGTTTCGGACAGAACGTGGAAAAACTGTCGTGAAAAGGGAACTCTTAAGTTTACTCGGTGTAAGACAGCCATAAGACTGAGAACTGTGAGAGGACCCTCTTTTCCATGATTAGTCACTACCGGTAATCAGCGCGAAAACATGTCTTGTAACGAATAAAAATGCTTTTCAGTTCTCTGAAATAATTCGTGGATAAAAATAATAATAATATAACTAATGTGTGTGAAATGATAACTAAAATAAAATAATTGTGAGCGAAGTTCAGTTATTCAGTTATTCAAATGCAATTGTACAATCCCAAATGTGCTACAGATAAATATTAAATAATTATATATTTATTTCAACTAATTGTTTCAAAATAATATGGAGCAGTGCGATTACAATTTTAAGTTTAACAAATAAAATACAATTTTAAATGTAAATATAAATATAAATATCAAATATGAATATTAATTGATTGATTTAAAACCAAAGGATGAAGCTTGGCGAAAATTGCAAATGTATCAAATTAAATAAAATTAAAGATAATGAATGCTGATGACGTCCAGTAGTGCCTGACCTATAATGATATGACCTCTCATTTATCGTGGTGTAAAATGAATCTGCTCAACTTGAACTGCTCTGGGTGTAAGGTCATTTTATCATAGTAAATGATTTGGGTTTACTTCTTGATCTCAGGTTAAGATTCGATAACCATATATAATTGACCGTCAACAAAGTTGTTCAAGTTCTTGGACCAAGATACTTTCACTACCCTTGTACGTCCAAGTCTGGAATATGGATCTTGTGTGTGGTCTCCACAATATCATATTCACCAAAGTAGACTGGAATCTGTAGAGAAGAGCTTCGTACTTTTCTTCGTCGGTTTGACTGGGGTGTACTTCCTCCATACACCAATCGATTACTCCTTATTGACCTTCCCTCCCTAACTAACCGTCGTGTTATGCCAGGAGTTATGTTTGCAGTTAACTTACTTAAAGGCGAAATCGATTCAGCAGCGCTGATGAGCCAAATAAGTTCCTCTGTTCCCTCTAGAACTTCTCGTTCTCGTTTTCTTCCCACTTTCTCTTAATCGCTGTACTACTAATTATTCCTGGCATGAACCGTTTCGAGTACTCTGCAATGATTACAACCAATTATATTATGTCATCAATTCCGAATCCTCCATTTCCTTAATTAAAAACTGCATTTTAAATGTTCCATCTCGGGAATAACTTTTCGCATAACTAATAACTAATTCTTGCTAATTATCTTTGGTCTGACTGGGTTTTCCTGGGTTTCCCCAACTCACGCAACAAATGTTGAACCACTTTGCAGTTAAATACCCCCCGAAATCATATAAATCATTTAAATTGTTCTTATTTTGAAAATAATTCATAATTTTAATTTTATTTTAAACTAAATTAAATTTCTTTAGCTTTTGTGTTTTTTGTGTCGACTGTTAGTTGACAATGAATAAATAAATACATCGAATAAAATGCTGTAAAAGAATGTTAAGAAAGAGAGAGAGAGAGAGAAACACGTATTAAGAACACGGAGGGAGAGAGACAGCAAAAGGCAAGTGAAAACAGAGAGCGAAAAACTTGCTTGCTCAAAAATGCCAAGAAGCGCGATGCATTAGCATAAATGCTTACATACATGTATATATACATGTATATATATGTATACATACATACATATGTATATATATGCATGTTTCCAACTGTATACACAAGTCGATTTACTTGTTGTGTGGGTCCAAAATTGTGTAAACTTGTTATTTTCGTGCCGCAGTAAGATGTAAAACTTGAAGAAGGCCACAATTCACAGCCCCCAAGCTATGTATATATGTATATATATGTATGTATGTTTATATATGTGGGCACTAGATGTTGCAAGGTAGTTAGCAATAGTGGCAGAAGGTGGTTCGAAGTGTAAAAAGCACTAATGAAAATAAATATACACCAATGGCGAGCGATTTTATCCGCGAATCGCGGCGCCACATGCCACATGCCTATTGGCGGCAGCCGCTCCCCCAGAATTTTGAGTGGCGCCTCCCTCCCCTTCCTCCTTCCCCCACTCCCCTGCCACCGCTCCACAGCACCACAGCAAGTTGAAGTCGCGTCGCGGTCGCTGGAAACTTGCACACGCCTACGTGCCTCGACTCTACCTTACTCTTCTATTCCCCCTTTCTCTGTCTTCGCCTTCATCTTCATCTTCGCCTCATCTTCGCCTTCATCTTCGCCTTCATCTTCGTCTTTGTGTTCGCCCTTATGTGCCTTCAGTTCCTCTTGCTTTCCTTGTCTCTTGTCTTCGCTGCAGACACACAGCTCGAATTTCGGGGCGTAGCTTGCGCAAAAATCGGCTTGCCTTTTCAAGTAGTATTACTATATACATGTATATATAAATTATATGATATATATATATATACATGTATATATAAACTATATTAATATTTCTTGACTCTTCTTTTTGTTCAATAATAATATTAAAGAAATCAAACTTAAATTCAACTGCTGAGTTTCATTCAAATATAAATTATATTATAAATTATTTGTATACAATATTTACATGTCGAATATTCACATATTATCTCCTGTGTTACATTTTGAGTTAGAAATTTAACTTTAATTTTCAGTTTTCTAATGTTACTTCCTCAATTTTGAAGTATCTCTTAAAGACTGCGCCAAGTCGACATTGAATAGTAATTCAGTGGGAGATCATTCTACATTCCACTCTCGGGGTCTCCCATTCGAGGGTCCGACTTCCCGTGAAATTAATTTATGTAAATTTATAAACAATGTTAAATATTTTGTAGGATTATCTTAAGATTCGAGTGCTTATCTGTGCTTTAATTATAGTATAATACAAGAACTCATCTATGCACATACACGTGAGCAACATCGCACTGGAAATTAATATGTTTCCCAGTGTTTTCCACATTTACAACTGGTTGTCAGAAATATACTACACTTTAAAAATTGTCTGGCTAAATATCAAGTTGAGTTGAGACTGTCGCCGTGATATTTAGAATTTTCGAAAAATTCAAGTCGATTTATTTTGTGTGTTCATTTTATGCATGGTCAGATTCGAGTTCCGATTTCTCTCTTGACTTGCTTTGGATTTCTTGTGAGTGAAAGCTTTTCAAATGGCTTGTTTTAATTAAACTCGGCGCTTGACTGAGTTAGCGAGTTACGTGTTACGTAAGCCCTGTTACGTGTTACTTGTAACGCATACGTTGCGTGGTACAGTCACGCAGCGAAAACTTAGCTCAACATTTGCTCGGCTTTTTTGCTTATTGCTCCGCACTTTTTTTGCGCTTCAATAAAAACGTATGTGTATGTGTGTGTATGTGTGTGTGTGTATGTGTGTGTTATGTGTGTGTGTGTGTGTGTCTATTTTCTCGCTGTAGCTGTAGTTCCTTGACTATTTTCTTTGGGCAAAGGCAAACCACATTTCACAGTCTTGGCGCCGTCAGCGTCGCGAGTTTTCGCTCATTATGTTGTGTGTACACACACACTCACACACACCAAAACAGACACACACACGCGCACACACACACATACACACATGAGCATTACATATATAGTGCGAGAGACACCCCTAACGAACACGGCATCTTGAGGCAAGGGCTGCCCAAATCTGATTGGTCGTTGAATGTTCGCGACGCGCCTCGAGGCGATGAGCAGCAGCCTCTTTTCAACTTGAAGATGCCACTAAGCACAGGAGCGGAATAGCGGGTGGCAAGGGGTGGAGTGGTGCTGCCTGGGTGCGGCGCTGGGGCGGGTTAAATAGCGACCAATCTCTTGCGTGACAAAGCTGTGAAGCTGTCCGAATTTCGCTTCGTTTTCTAATTCTTTTTTTTCAAACACGCGAAAATGTTGGCACTCTACTCACACACACACACACACACACACATCGCACCAACACGCGCAAAACAAACATGAAACGCTTTCCGAATTTAAAGCTTACCGTTTCCAAAAATTGCTCTAGAAAAGCCAAGAAGTGACATAGAGTGAACAACAGCTGCTTTCAGTTCCTTTTTCAATGTGTTTCTCTATAACAGCCAACATTTCCAAAACTAGCAAAAACTCATTTCTTAAGTCCAGAACAGTTCGATTTTTATTTCTATCTCTTAGAAATTTATATCTGCATAATAGAAAAACTAAGTAGCAATAGAAAAAAAGTAGTTTCTAATCTTTGAGTTGGCTTTTCATTTAGAAATTATCTTAATGATTTTTTTACAACTTTCCGAATTTTCGAATGTATTTTCTTTTAACTTTAACCATAATTTAGACTGCCGCAAAAACCATTTCTCCTGAAGCTCAAATTTGAATATTAGTATAAACATCAAGTATTTATTCAAAGTCGCCTAAATGAAATTATTTCAAACTGAACAAACACCGACGGCAATTGTGGCAGCTGCTAAAATATCTAGAAACAAGCCTAGAATGAGTTGCCGTTGTTTCCTGGTCGGAACTCTCTCTTTGTTTCATTAAATTTGCAATAAATTAATATCTCAGACTTGTATTTATTTTATATTATATTATATTTAGTTATGTATATATATATATATATTTATTAATTTAATTGTACATCATATAATTTGTGACTTATAAAATATGGATGCGTCTTTTTGAGAAGCCTAAAAGTGTGCTTTAAAATGCGCACCACAAACGTAAAATTGGGACAACCACCGCCCAAATACAAATGGGTTGAGTCCAGATTGAGATACACCTATTCAGTGACAGGTGGCGCTGCTGAATTTGAATTGAACCCTTACCGCGCCATCTGACGGCTAGGGTGTGTACTGCAAGGGATATTTGAAATTGGCTTAACAATGAATATTCTTCTCTTTATTTATAAATACTCTTAGGGAATTTAATGTGCAAATGCAGCATTTTAATTGGTTGGCTGTTTGGGTACATTTTCTCTTTGTGTTGCCCCTCACAAAGCAATTCGTTAAGGGGAAAGCCGAAGAGCCCCCGATAAATTCTCTCTCTATCTGTCTACACAAATAGCTACAGATGTGTGTGTGTCCGCGAGCACACTACAATACGCAACTCATTTTGAATGCCTGAAATGAATTTCGGCTCGTAGTTTTTTTTTTATTGTCCGTCAGTCAACTAAAAACAAAACAAACGAAAAAAAGAACATAGATTAAATAAAAATATTTAAGATCTATAGACGTTAATATGGAATTTAATAAAATGTCTGAGGATAAGTCGACACAGATAAATAATAATAAAAATCTTAATTAAATGAAACTAAAAATAATATTTAATGCTTAGTACTTTGTTTAATATAAAACAAATATAAGACATTTCTGGTCACTCGACAAAGAACAAATAATTTATATTAAAAATGAAATGTAATGTTTGGAACTTATACTTTTAAATTTAAATTAATCAATTTCTTAAAAATATTAGGTTTTCCTAATTACAATTATTGGCATATGCCAGTCTGTCAGATAGGACAGACATGCCTAGATCGACTCGAACATATATACACATCTACATATCTATGTATACAATATTGGACGATAATTCCCTACTCCTCACACACACAGTTTTTTGATTAAGTCATATATAAAATATTGAGAAACAAAATTGATTGATTGACCATCTGATCTGATCCCCACAATGATAAGATAATGAGCCATGTTTTCTGCAGTCGCCGCAACTTAGTCCTTTTCAGCATATTTGTGATGATAATAAACTGTCAAAAGGTCAATTTTTCATTAAGGACATCCTTAAATTGGGAATAGTTTGATGAATAGCTTAAATATAAGAAGTGAAAATATATTTGGCTATGCCAAAATGTAATTTTCTGTTTATTATGAAACGGTTTTTTGTTCTTAAATGAAGACAAGTTATCGAAGAAATCATTTGAAAAATGTGAATTTTCAAATAGTAATGTTAAAATATATACAGTTGCAACACAAAGCTAATGGCACCACTCTCGCAAGAACTGTTTGAAGAACTTGTTAACTCGTTTTTAGAAGTGGAAAATAAGTTAGAACGAAGAAGAGGATTACTGACTTTCATTTATAGTCGAACAATCAAAATTTGATCAGAATTGGCTTACATTGTATTTTACGTATTATGATTGTCAATATATACATACTATAATTACCATTATATTCTGCTAAGCTATCTGCCTTGCTTAGAGGCATGTCAACAATATCAACAATATCGCAATTGACAGACAGACAGAAGGACAGTCAGTTCGCAGCTTATGCAGTTGAATTACACACACACACACGCTTATATAAATCTTCATTACACTCATTCCTCACTAGACAAGTTGCAACCACCTCCCCTCCAATCTGGAGTAACCCGTTTAGAGTGGACAGTAAGCCAGTTTGAATCATTTTCTGAGTAGTTTTGTATTTGAAGTTGAGTTTTGTGTTGGGTATATTGGGTATTTCTTAGTTGGTAAACTTGAGACTCAACTTGAGTTCAAGTTGAAATTGGAGCTGAGAAGTTCTACTTTGAGATGTTTGAGACATCATCAGGATCGAAGGCCGAGTCGATTTAGCCACATCTGTCTGTCCGTCCTTCTGTGAACACGCGGATCTCAGAGATTATTGATACATTTCGATTGCCGATACCAATAAATTCCACCATTTGAAAGGCAAACTATTCTAATAAATATGCATATGCACATTATTGACCAACTGGCCAAATTTCATCAAGATTGGTTACATCCAAGCTTGCTCGAATGTAGCTTCTCATGTTGAACTCCTTGCTATCTGCAGCCGCAAGCATTTTCTGTATACATAAATATGCGGGCGCATCTGTGGGAAAGAGATGGCACGATGCTCCACGCAAGCGTAAACATGTACGAGTATACAGCTACGTTAACTGTATGTATTTGTGTATGTTTGCATGTGTGTAACTCATGTCGTAGTCCAGTTAGGATCAGTTCGCGATTGTAAATCAAATCGCGGGCTTCATTCGCTTTTTATACTTTTCAGTGCCTGGGCCTGCGTCTGTCTGAACGCAACTTTTTCCGACACCCTTAGAGATAGAGACTTGAGACTTGGAACATATATTGGTCTGCGCTCGAGTCAGGAAACTGTAAAAATTTGAGTGCTACGTCCACTAGGGGGCTCGGAAATCGATAAAATCTACATTCGCAAATCGATAAAGCCACATATCTCCCACAATTTTAAGGCTACAGTCACCAAGTATGGCTGATAGGTTGCTGACGAGGATCGGGATATGCCAGCCAGTAGCCGCCGTTAGGAACCGTTAGCAAATTTGAATGACAACGCCCACACCCGCACCCATAATCGCCAGTGCCGATATTTCGGAAAGTGATAATCAATAAATCCTCATATCACCCACAATTTTAAATTTAAATTGGACCACGCCCACACCTGCCGCCCCCAGGAGCCTTGGCCCTAGAAATTTGAAATGATCATTACTTCCACAATTTGTAAGCTAGAGTCACCAACCAAATTGTATGGCCACGCCTACTCCGACTCTCAAATCCGATACACCTTTTAGTGTAAATAGATAAGAGCACATATCTCACACAATTTGAAAGCCAGAGTCACCAAATTTAAGGGGTGTATACCCTAGTTCCATAGTATTATATGCTAGTAACACTCTTCAAAAATGTGCAAAAAAATGTTGGACCATGCCCACTCTCGCCCCCAAAAACGATAAAATCCTATATCTCCCTCAATTTAAGAGCTACAGTTACCAAATTTGGAAAGTTGCTTATTAAGATCGTACTCCAACATTTTTTCGACCACTCCAGCTTCCCAAATTCCCAGAAGCACATATCTTCGGCAATTTTGTAGCTACAGTTACCAAACTTGGATGGAAGATTAGTATAAACATTCTCAATCATTTTTTTAGGCACTCCCACTCCCGCCCCATATCAACCGTAATTTAAGAGCTACAGTTACCAAACTTCGACGGAACGTTACTTTCCTATATCTACCGCAATTTGAAGGGCAAACTTGGACAGTATTCCCTGGCTACACCTACCCTGTTCCTTGCACTACGTTTGGTATCGTAGTACTGCGACGTTCTCTCTTGCTTAAATTTGTATTTGACTACGAAATTGTATTTCTGTGTTATATACTGATAGTATTCCACGTTTAATAAGATAAACAAATAACACTCTCTGTTGAAGTGCAAGTTAAGGCAGATTTTATTGAATTTAGTTATTATTTTTTATATACAGCTTGCAAAATAAAATATTACTGTACTTTCTACTCTTGTTTTATTTATTCATACCATTTGATTTATTTCTGAGGATTCTTTACTTAATTAAAGACATTTTTTAAATACTAAAGTGCATTCATTTATTACAGATGAACGTTGAATTCTAAATATATTTTTGAGCAGTTCAACTAAATCAAACAAATACTTGCATTTCTTATTAAAAAAAAATAATTTGGTTACTTCTTAAATTACTCAACACTAATTGATAAAAAAATAAATAAAAAAAAGTTGCATATCTTATATTTTCTAGTATTAAGAAAAATGTTGTATATGTATTATTATTTCTGATTCAGCGCAGGGATAGAAACAATATTTCAATATTTCGGACTATTGGTCGGCAAGGCAGTGAAAATCTACTTCCCGCTCCTCCACCACAACGCGCCACACCTCCCACCTCCTCCATCACTTGAAAATAAAAAAAAAAGCGAGGGCGAAAAAGAATTTGAATAAATAAGAAAAGCAACCACCGACGACGACGACAGCCCCATTTTAGCCCAGGTTAAGATACAAAGCACAATACGCAAAGCAAAAAACGAGAAGCGCCGAAGAGGAGAGGAGCAGAGAAATCAGCATACCCCTCCCCTCTCCTGCCCACGTCCTCTCTTCCCATCCCTTCATCACTCAAAGACACTTTTAGTGCAAAAAAAAGGCAACGAAGGCCAGCGTGCAAGAAGAAGAAGCAGTAGCAGAAGCCAAAGAAAAATTGCCATACAAAAGGCAGAATGGCCGAACAAGCGAACAAGCGAACAAGCGAAAGAAGGACCGAGCTGAGCCGAACAGCTAGCCGAGCTTCGTGCGCTGGACGCTGTCGACGCAGCAGCGCTGCTGGGAGTAGGAGTAGCAGTCATTAAGGGAATGGGGGAGGGGGGGATGTTAGCTTGTACAAAGCGGCGACGTCGTCGTCAGCAGCGTAATCATCATCAACATCGTCATCATCATCATCATCAATATTTGAATTTAAAATTTCGTATTTTGCAAACACGCGCCATATTTATTTCTTCTTTTGATTTTTCTCGCCTCCCCTGCTTTTGCTTCTTCTTCCATTGCTTGTTAGTCGTCTTGCGCAGCATACCCCCGCCCCCGCACTGCTCCCCCTCACTTCACCTCTATCGTTTTGTTTTATTACGCAAGCATTTTCTACCATTAATAGCCGCGAGGCATTAAATTTTTAAATCACCCGCTTTCTGCTGGGCGAACTTCGAATGGAGTGGGAAGTGGGAATGGTGGAAGTGGAACGCTGGGCAATGGGCGATGGCAAATGCTGATATTGATGGCGGTTCGGGGTTGGGTTGGGGGAGTGGAAATGGGAATGGAGGGGGAATAAAAGAGTTGGGGTTTTTTTGGAGGAAGCGAATTCAAAGATAATGTTCTTGTCGCAAGTACAGTCGCGCACTGAAAAAACTAAGCTCTCTGCTTCGACACTCCCTTAAAAAAAAATAATAATAGCCAAAACATAGTATCCAAATGAAAATGTAAATGAAAAACTTGGAAATAATTTAGATTTTTAGCAATAACGGAAAGGATTGCTGCTTACCAACAGATGAAAGTTGGATAACACATTTATTAAATGAAGGAAACAGCATTTATATCTATCTATACAAATAAATAATAAAATACATTTACAAAGAAATCACAGTTTATTCTATATGGCTTTCCACTATTGTGTAATCTTAAAAGATCTGAATAAAACTTATGTTAAGCCTCAGAAACAATGGAAGGTTTTTGTTTTGCAAATATCTAAAGAAAAAATTAAAAAAATAAAGGAAACCAAAGTTCAGATTAAAACTAATACTTGTCCTAAAGATCTAAGTAAAATACAATAAGAACAAAAGAAACTAATGCTTAGCTCACAATCCAATGGCAATTTTTTTAATGCTAAAGATCTGAATTAAAATATATGCACAAAGATTGAAGATAAACCTAAAAACTCAATGAATGAAATTGGGCAGTTGGCAGAACCAAATAAAATCAATGTAATATATATAAATATATATATTATCCTAAAGTACTATATTTTGATGTACCTCATCTACTTAATTTATTTTTGAAGACCTAACCAGAATATATACACCAAGAAATTAAAATGTATCCAAAAGACTCGATGATGTGTTATTTATTATTATTTGTTTGTATGATGATGATATTCCCGTTTTGTCTCTTCCAACAATCAAATCATAATATTCTCATCACTTACAGTTTTCAGTATATATATCTAATACTGGGAACAGAGTATTAAGGAGTATTTCGGACGCTGTTTCTACATCATATAAATAAAAAATCAGATATATCGGGCTATAAGAGCGGTAGTGGGTGTTACTATTACTATTTACTATCGAGTTTTAATGGTGTGATATCTTAAAAATGTTGTGATTCAAGCTTAAAAGCTCTGCTGATTTATATTTCAGATATATTGATTTGGTTGAAATTTGGTTGAAAATTTCGCTACTTGTTTCTGAATTGTATAAACGATTTATTCTAAAATTAACAGTTAAGGTTTCAGAAATATTTTTATTAATATATCCTTTTATTAATAATTAATATATTTCACTAAAAAGTAATTAATACAAAAAAAAATTACTTTCGAAGTCTAAAATGATTTCAGGGTATTTGGAAATTATATTGATACATTTATTATTTATCTGAGAATATTTTTTCTTATTTTTACAATAAATAAAGCCATTTATTTCTTCATTTTGCGCTCTGATACCGAAGGTATATTGGTTTGTCTCACGCTGTCCATCCCTTTGTCCGTCCGTCCGTTTGCCCGAAACTGTACAAACGCAACTTTTTGCGACACCTTGAGACTTGAATCTTGGAACATATACTAACCTGAGCCCGCGTCAGACCAAGTGTCAAAGTGCTACGTTCACTAGTAGGCTAAGAAATCGATAAAATCGATCATCGGAAATCGATAAAGCTATAAATCTCCCACAATTTTAAGGCTACATTCACCAAATTTGATTGGTTGGTTGTTGGCAAAGTCCTTCATTGATCGGCATATGCCACGCCCACCTCCAGTGCCCTCAGGACCCCTGTACCTAAAATTTTCTAAGGAATGTATATATTCCGCTGTTTTTGAGTAAGAGCCGTCAAATTTGGTAGGCATATTACTGGTAGCTGCCCTTTAGACCCGATAACAACATTTTATAACCACGCCCACACCTCAGGGCGATTTTGTTTGTGGTTCTGTTGATATTGTGGCCGAGGAGCGACCGCTGGTCTTGGTAATGGAATTATACCGACATAAAAGTATTTACCCATAAGATATGATAAGTATGCAAATTAGTATCATAGGAGGTCCAGGTAGTTCAGGTAGACTACCCTTCAAGAAGGCAGCAAGAATTGAAGTTGATCCTGCCTTAACCCTCCAGAAAACGGATTGCATTTGAAGGAGGCTGTGGAAATTCTAGGGTTTGTTGAGTGTGCTGAGGATATCAAGTATGATATGATGATGATGATGCGGTGCAGTAATTTGGAGGCAGCTGTCTGACCGGCTGGACATTTCTGGCCCACTGGGCGGGCGGCCGCGGCAAACGAAGCGCACCTGGAAAACTAGTTTTCTCACGAATCCCTTTTCGGTGACTGTCAACGGGCAAGGAGGGTAATGGAGGGAAGGGTTAAGGACAACAACAGGACAATGGGATAGCAGGACAACAGTAACCGGCTTCGAAGAGTGAAAAAGCTGCCGTGGCAAGTATTTAAATTTGTTTACTTTTGCTACATTACATGTGAGTCGAACGGACAGACGGGCGGACAAAGGGGGTTGGCAGTTGGTTGGAGTTAGGTCCGGTTTGGTCCTGTTTTGGCCTGCATAGGTCAACAGGGCATTTATGCTAATTTTGGCATTGCAACGGCCTTCAAAAGCGTCAACTACACTCACAAAAAAAGCAAGCAATCTACAAAAAGCACAAGGAAAACGAACAAAATAAAATTATGAATATAACTTATAAAATTAGAAAGACATTTCTTACATATCTTTTATACTTATTTTTTCAATTTTTATAAGAAGAAAAAATCGAATTAAAATTAAAATCACCTTGTAAACTTAGAAATAAATAAATTAATAATTTAAAAATTAAGAATAGATAAAAATCGGCTTAAAATTATAAATGTCATGAGAGCCAGAATATTTCTCTGGTTTATAGAAGTAATTTCTAAGACTCAGAAAAATTAATTGCAATTAAGTTTGCTCGGACTTGGAATATGTGTTTCGTGCTTCAATTTAAAAGAATAAATATTATATATTGTTAATTGAATTTAAATTAATTGTTTTATTTTTCTGTACTGTTATTATAATAATTTGAATTTAATTATTATTGTTATTTTTGTTATTATTATTAGTAGTATTACCATTATTGTTATTACACTTATTATTATTCATGTCACTTATTTTTCTGAGTGTAGCAACCGCTGCGTAAAGACAAACTGGTCAAACCGGTCGAGTCACTCTTCTCATAGTATCCCTAATGCGATGTGTGTGTGCGTGTGTGTGTGTGTGTGGTGTGTGTGTGTGTGCCGGCCACTGGTCTCTCCCTATGTGAGTGGTATTCATATACTCACGTTCACACTCATTCATTCATTGTTGTGAGTAATTATTGTGATTCCCCACACGACAAATGTATCAACCCCATCTCGATTCTTAATGCTGAGAGGACGAGAGCGAGTTTTTTCTTCTCAACACATGCCACACATGTCTCACACGCACACACACACTCACACATGTACACACATATACACTCAGTTGGGAAAATGCGAAACACGCCAAATATTTTGTAATTTGGCTTCTGGCTCTTGGCTCACTTCGATTTTGACACTGAAGCCGGGCGAACCTATGTGCAAAAAAGGCCAAAGCTCCCTGATTCCATTATTAATAAAACGGCAAAGAAACCCACAATCGGGCGTCTTAAGACAAAGTTAAAGTGTGCAAATGTCAGTTTTAACAATCGACTCAAGTCTTGAAAAATAAATATAGTAAAAAGAATAATGAAAGTACTGAATACTGTTTTTAAGTCAATGACTCAATAATTGAAATGAATAAATAAAAATTAACAATGGCAAAAAATATGAATAAAAAATTACATTAAAAATAAAAATAGTAGTATTAAAACTAATAATGATTGCTAAAAATGTTTAATTTTCGACTCAATAACAGAAATCAATATATAATGATTCAGAATAATAATGAATAAAACCACAACAATAATAATAATTAAAATAGGAGTTCCATAAAAACATGTAACTATTTCAAATAATGATTAATAAACTGCACCTCAAAGCTCGAAATTAGTATATAATAATTATAACAATTGCAACACTAAAGACAATCGAAACTAATATATAATAATTAATAATAATTACAATTATTATTAGTAGAGTACTGTTTGTAACTTCAAAATTACCGTCAATTATTAAAATTATACATACGATGCAAATAATAAATTTATAAAAATCAGCAACACCAAATCCGTCGGAGGATATCACAAAATATTCAAAGCCATTGACTATCGGAAATAAGAAAAAATTAATATTGATTGTATTTAAAAATATAAGAAAACAAGAATGTTGTGAAAATGATTCATATTTGAATTCAAAACGGCGATTCTAACTGTTGTGCTCTTTTGTTGGAGGCATATGATTTAAATTACAAAAAAAATTCATATAATTTTTCTAGAATTCTACTTATTTATTTGTTAAAAAAAATATATTTCATTAGAAAATGCTAATAGGAAATTAATTAAATTTGGAATACTAAATCACCAATATGAGTTAAATTTATGAGAAAAAAAAACTAATTAAGTTCGCAGCATACTTCATCAGCATTATTTTTCATTAAATTCATTATTATGAAAATGTTTAAGTTCAGCATACTAAATAATATAGCTCCAATTTTAAATTGTTATTGCAATTATAGATTCAATAATTACTTCTTTTTGAAAAATTATTGAAAATCCTGCTTGAGAAAACCTTATTAAAATATATGTAGAACAAAATCTGTAAATATGATTACAAATCAAAAATTCCGGCATTCTTCTATTTATAGATATAAAATAAATATTTATTGAAAAAAAAATAAAATATTAATACAATTAAAGATTCAAGGTTTCTTGCTTACGCAAAGCTTAAGAAAGCCAAATTTAAGTTATAAAAGGTATTTCAAATAAACTGAATACATGCTGGATCTATGTATGTATGTACAGAGCTCAAATTATCACTCAGCTGAGTAATGCAATCGAATCAAATCAAATCATTTCAAGTGCATTTGCACTAGAAGAAGAAGACTATCATAAATTTGCAGCCATTTTTCTTCTTATTTTCTCTCTTTTTTTATAGATTTTTCTGTACATTTAAATACATTTTTGTGTAGCTCTCAGCAAAGCTGGATGGTGTCCTTGTTGCTGTTGTTTGTATTTGTGAATTTGCTTTTGTATTTAAGCCCCTTTTGAAATTACGAAACGCGTGTGAGCGAGAGGGAGAGTGAGTGAGTGAGTTAGTGAGTGAGTGAGAGTGAGAGGGGTGGATCTCGAAATGGACGCTACACAATCATATTTAGTTGTGTGTGTGTGTGTCGCTGCTTTGCTAGGCCAACCATCTTGTTTCTTGCAGCGCACGCAATACTCACCACCACACAAGCAGAACAAGCAAGCAAAAAAAGGAACAACAACAATAGCAAGCATGCCAAGGCCACAGTCCGACTTCGAGTCCGAAGACGGCGTACGAAACGAAACGAAAAAAACGAAGACCATTCGGGAACAACAACAACAAAAGGAGAGCGGGTGGTGGCCAGTCTAGCAATGGCGGGGGTTCGTAACGGACGGGAAGGCATGGGAGCGTTGAAATTGATGTTGATGGCCTCAAAAGAGCCATGACAACTGCAACTAAAACAGAAACGAACGCGCTTTTTCCCTATGAATTATCGACTTTATGGATGTGTGTGAGTGTGTGCAGGGTGAGTAGAAAGGAGAGGGAAATAGCCTGCGCCCAATTATGATTGAGTAATAGCGCGTATGTATGTAAGTTTTCTGAAAAGCAAAAAATTCATCTCTCATCATATCTCATTTATTATGGTTTTTTTTTATAATTTTTTTAAAATATTTTTTTAACAATTTTGTGCTTTTACAACTAATTATTGGAGCTTTGTGCTGAAAAAGTAGCAGAAAATTAGAAATCTAAAATTATAACAGAATGAATAAGGATTGCAGATAATTACGACTTTAAAATTCGCAGCAACGTAATAAATCTAAGGGCAATAAAATCATTTTCATATATTTTTTATTATATATTATAATAAATCTGAATGCTACTAAAATAATTTAATTATTTATTATAATATTACTATTTTATACATTATATCTATACATATACTATAAATATGTAAATATATCTTTTTTATTATTTATTTGAATAGAACGGTACTAAAATAATTTTCTGCTATTTTTATTACTTACGATTTATTACAATATATGTTTGAATATTTTTATTATTTATTATAATAAGATTGAAAGGTCCTAATAATTTTCAGATTTTCTTTATTATTTATTATAATAAATATGCAAACTAATTGTCGAACCAGTTTCTTGGAGGCCCAAGGAATAAATAGATGACGTAATAAGTAAATTACATTTTTAACTAGTTGTAAGAAATTAAATAAATATAAATATAAAAATAAGATGAAAGAAATACAAGATAACAATAAAGCACATTTTTTGGGAAATTAAATGGAAAAAGGTGGATTTGTTCTTTTGCCAAAACAATTTCTTGACTAAAATATTGAAAAATGATCTCTGTGAAAGAATTTGTATTTTTCAATTTTAGTGCTTTCCTGTGGAGCTCTTGATACTGAATTTAATTGTAGCACTGGAAAAGAAAAGATGTCCATATCAATATCTTCGCAAGAAAGAATATAATTTAAAAAAAATAATAATTAATATTTATTATTGTATACAAACAAATGTTATGGAGTGCAAAATAAGGAACAGCTTACAGTTTATTCCCTGACTAACTGCAGCAATTTATTTAAACAAACGTAAAAGTTAAGCATAAGAAAACAGATCTTTTAGTTGGGTGGAACCAATTGCGAAATACTTTGATGCCATAAGTAATACCAGCTGATAACAGGTAGCCAGGAAATACCAATCTTTAGTAATATACCATCCAAGCTTGTCTTTATATGGTCTTCTGGGAATTTTTGGGGCATGTTCGGAGAGTTTCCTGGAAGCCCGACTTAAAAGTTTGCTAACTATAGCTCTTAAATTGCGGGAGATATAGGCTTTTATCGCTTTTGAGGGAATTTGTGAAGGGTTTCACTGGCAATATAGCTTTCAAATTGTGTGAGATATATGTATTTAACGATTTACACTAAGGTGTACCGGCTTAAGAATGGTTACCAATAACATGCTTTAAAAATGTTGGAGAATCTAGCTTATAAATTGTGGAAGAAGATCCTGTGGGTGGCGTATCTGGGCGTTGTCTGAAAATGATAAGAATTTGGTGTAAGAGCCAAATTTGGTGACTATAGCATTAAAATTGTGGGATGTATGTGGCTTTATCGATTTCCTAGCCTACTAGTGTACCTTGACACAGATCAGAATATGTTCCAAGTCTCAAATCTCTAGGGTGTCTATTCAAACAGCGTGACGGAATTTAAACAAATCCAATATAGATATATTATACCTTCGGCATCAGAGTATTCAAATAAATATGTATTTAAATATCAAAATCAACTCTTTGTTGCGCCTTTGGCGCAGTTGATAATTATGAAAACAGGCAAAGTGATAATTTCAATGAATCGATGGAAAACTAGTTCGACACAGAGCTCAGCTACACTAAAAAAAAATTATGGAAAACTCACCACTTATAAAGTATATTTTTAAAAAAGGAAGTACCTATTTGAAGACCAACCTATATATATATATTCTAAACTTGAATCATTTCAGGAGACCATTTCCGTAGTATAATAATTCTGCCAGTATTCATTTAACAAAGTGAATTTTTATGAAAATCATGAAATAAAGAAATGCAATTAAAAATACCTATCTCCCTTATTTGTAGGTATTTAAAATGAAATGACAAATTATATGTAAAAATTAGGAATTAATTATGAACTCTCAATATGTTTGTAAATTACAAATAAAGAAATCAGTTGCTTTCATTTCGATTTTAGATTTTAAAGAGTTTCGCAGAGATCCTGAAAAGGTAAATTTTAATGGGCCATTAAATGATAAGCTATTATAATTTCTGTAAAATTGTGTCCAGGGTTGCAGTAAGATTTTATAAATTATTGCCAAACAATTTTCTAAACTGCAACGGAGCTTTGATTGATAGTTAGAAGTAATCAATCGGTTAAATTCGGTTAACGGTTTTATTGCCAGTTACGATTCCAGTTTAAATCAATTTCAATGATTTTTCTTCCAGATCAACAAAGCCAAAAATGTTCAAACCCTTTTTAGGAACGATCGGCAAAGTATTTATTTTTTGCTTTACGAAATAACAAAAAAAAATAATTCCCGTTAGTTGAAGTGAGCACAACTCGTCTGTATATAAAAATTTAAATAATACATATATATTATATATATATATGAGATATATATGTCGATGTTTTGTTCGTTTTTCACATGTTTAATGGAAGAATTTACATGCGTGTATATCTTAGATCTCTTAACATTGATAATAATAATAATGGTAATAATAATAATATAAGTGATATATATATATATATGTATATTTAGTTATATTATGTTATATATGTTACATTACAATTGCTCAATTGCAATACAGAGTACAGAGCAGAGCGGAGCAGATCAGCTGAATATAAATATATATAAATATACATATACATAGCCCATAATTTGATCTGAGCAGTAATCCACACATATATATATAAATATATATACATATGCTATAAGCAAATCTTTAGTTAGATTCGCGACTAGCTTTCTAGAATTCTTTTGCCAATTTCGCTTTTATTTGTTGACAAAAAATGCGGGATTTGGTGACAAATTCGGTGGCATGGCAATCATATTATTGCCACCTTGTTGCTGCTGCTGCTGTTGCTGTTGGCTTCTCGTATTTGTGGCATACAATTGTTGCTGAAAGCTGTGATATTGCTGTGCGTATTTCAAATCATTCGACGATGGTCCAACAAAATTGACGCCGACGCCAGAGTTGCCACCCAGATTACTGTTACTATTACTGTTAGTGTTGTTGTTGTTGTTGGGCATGCCCATCACATTGGGATGTGGCTGCTGCAGTTGCTGCAGCTGACCCGGTGCAAGACCTTGCATGCCCACGTTGGGCGCGACGGGCACTTGACACATGCCACCACCAGGCATGGGTTTCAAGTGCTGAGGCTTGGAGATGGGACCTGGTCCCTGACCAGGTCCTGGTACTTGACCAGGTCCACCTGCCTGTGCAAACATGGGCGGTGAACTGTTGCAGGAGCCGGCGCCATTGTTGTACATCACATTCGGATCGCTGCAATCCAAGCCATCCACGCTAGCTCCTGGAAATTGCGCCTGCTGTTGGCGACTGAGGAGATTATTGCCACCGGGTCCTGGTCCCTGCATGCGTATGCCGAGGCCGCCATGTTGCCGCATTCCATGCGGACGCATGCCACGCACCATAGCCGCCGCACCCAGACTCAATTCATGGCCCACGACATCATCATCAAGCCCGGACAACTGATTACAATTCTGAAAGAAATTCATGCCGTTGTTCATTTTTTGTTGCTGCTGCTGCTGTTGCTCGTTGGGTGAGTTCATGTTCATGGGTCCGCCAGGTCCGGGTCCTGGTCCCGGTCCTGGTCCTGGGCCCAGCATCATGGCGGCGGCCGCATCATGATGTGGCCCAGCCATTTGTGGATTGGCATAGCGTTGCAGGAACTCCAAACTGGGCGCCATGCGCACATTGCCATTGTTGTTCATATTTCCATTATTATTATTTGGATTATTATTTCCGGTATTTCCGTTGTTATTCTGATTATTATTCTGCGGTCGCACTGGCATATATTGTATGGTATTCGGAGTGCTCGCCTTCACCTGAATATTGGGATTGAAGTTCGGCCCAAAATTAACGGGCATGCGTCCTATCATCCGAGCACCCGGCGATGTCAATATGCCATGAAAACCCGGACCGGGTACTGGCCCTGAACCATCGCGAACCACTCCATTCGGTACGGGACTGAAGCCGGTTGGTAAACCAGCGCCCATCTTCGGGTTCAACATGCGCTGACCCATTGAATTCAGCAGCGGATTGATGGGATGACAATTGTTGGGCGCATTGTTCATGTGCTCCATTGCTGCATCCAAGTTGGGCATCATGCTGCCATGATCCATGCTATTCATATCGATGGGGCCAGGTCCCATCATATTCATGCCACCGGCGGGATTACCACCAACGCCCGAGCCACAACTCGTCAGCTGTTGAGACATTTGGGCCAGCGATGTTATCGGATCGAAGTTTTGCGCCATTTTATTGGGAGGCGGTCGATTGGCGCTGCTATTCGGATTTAGGGGCATATTGTCGGAGCGACGGCCAAACTGTACAGGTGGACCTCCTACAACGGGTCCAACAGGTCCACAATTCTGACGCTGCCAAGAATACAGATAACAAATTAATTATTTAATTATAAAGTAGTAAAAATATATAAACATAAATTTGTAATTAAAATATGTAAAAATAAATATATATTAAAAATATACATTTATAAATATATGGTAAAAATGTCTTAATATGAATGTATAATAAAAAATTACTCGCATAGCCAGAAAAACTTTTTCATACAAGATTCAATTTTTAACCGATCATCATCTGATGTATATAGAATGAAAATATATAAATAAATAACTTAAGAGTTATTCATACAAGAACTCAATGGTAGATATAAGGTAGGTATATGATGTATACATATATTATGTCTATAATCTGCGTATCTGTTCCGATATCATTTGAAAAGATCTCATGAGAACTGCTTAGTAGTTTATAAATTAGAAATTTCGCAAACTCTTTTATACCTGCATTGTTTATATAAAACTCTATATTGGATAACTCATTACAGATAACTTATTATTCTATCTGTAATCAAAGTTTTAACCGAAAAATTGCTTGAAACTATATTATATATTCAGTGAGACAGCTTATTTCAATCAGTGTCAAAGAAAAAAAGTAATTGCCTGCCATAAGCTAATTATTCATTATTTTTCAAAAATTCCAAGAAGGTAGGTACCAATATGAATGTATGACCCTAATAAGCTGAGGTATCCCCATCCGCACCCAGGTGTCCACAATGTGCCTGGTCCAAATAAGTTGCAGGCAATTACTTTTTTTATTTGACACTGATTCAAATAAGCTGTCTCTCACTGTATATATTATTTAGAGATTTGCTTGTTTGGCAGTCTTCTCTGTTGGTTGTGGAGACATGGAAAGTAGTTGCTATTGGGTTTCCTTCAGTCTAAACATTATGCTCAACTGATTAATTAATATGTACTTCCATACAATTTTGGAGTAATATAATATATATAATAATTAGGAGTGTTTTAAAGTTGAATGTTTGCCACATTTCGACTTCTATCATAATGATTGCAAAGATTACGAAGATTGTTATCTGATTTTATATCTGATATATTGAAAAAATATTTAGGCTGGATTATCTAAGACAGTTGGGTTTAAATTGTTTGATCTTAATGAAAATTAGTTAATATGAGAGTTGGTCGGATGGATGATGGCTATGTAAACTATAAATAACCAAACTAAAACTTCTACTGCAGATATTTACGTTGACGTCCATTGGATTGCCGTTAGGTCCTTTATATTGATGATTCATGGCAGTGTTTGGATTGCCCTGCAAATGGGCATGGGCATTAAAATTCAACCCAGGACTCGAATTGGGCAAACGTGCATCTAAATTGCTCGCATCTAGCAAATGATTTCCAGCATTCGAATTGGGATTATTATTACCATTGACAGGCGAACGAGGACGCTGTGAAGTGGGTCGTGTAATCTTTAAATCAGCTAAAAGAAATTAAATATTAATAAATATAGATTAAATATATAGATGGATATCGACATGAATACTACCAGTAGAGTTGGCGCCAAATGCATCGAGTTCCTTGGGCGATAGATGAGCCAGCGGCGTACTTGGATTACTATTCAGATGATGATTCAGAAGATTGTTGTTGCCACGATGATGTCGACTCGATGGCGAACCACACTCGTTGGGAAAACAGCTCTTCGAACTGACTGAAGTGGAGGCTGCTGCTGCAGCTGCTCCACTTGTGGTGGGCAGCTCCGCCATGCTGGGTGAATTTGAGGGATGACCCAAAGCAGCGCTTGCTGTGCGTGGCGAGGGCAGCGACAGGTTGTTGGGACTCGAGGGATTTGGTGATTGTGTCGCAATTGGCACCGATGCCGAACGCTGTGTGGGATGATAAGGGGGTGGCGGTCCTTGCACATTTAAATTGCGCATGTTGGGATTGGGGTTGGAGGAGTTGGCGGATGAGGAGGTGGTTGTTGGCGGGGCAATAGCAGCACCTGCAGGAGGTCCTAGTCCGGGCATGCCGCGACAGGCTGCCGCCGTTTTTCCCACTTTCAGTCGCTCCTCGAAGAACTGTTGCTGTATCTTTGTCCATTCCATGGGCGTTAGTGCATTCTCTTCCTTGTCCATGTTCAGCACACAATTCGAGTTATTAAAATTGGCAATTAACTCGGGTGAATTGTTGCTCATCAAATTCATGTTGACACTGCCAGCTGTTGTCGCAGCCGTTGTTGCTGCTGGTGTCATATTATTCATATTATTGTTTGAATTACTATTTTTCTGTCCACACATCTCGGCAATGACATCGTTGGGCAAAAGAACATCATTTTCCCCCGTCAGATGAGGATTTTCTTGGGTTTTTTGTGCCGCTGCCGCTGCAGCTGCCGCCTGTTGTTGCAACTGTTGTTGCAGCTGCAATTGTCGCATTTGACCAGCTCCTGCTGCAGCAGCACCACCTGCACCACCCATCATTATATTTGCCATATTGGCAGCAGCTGCAGCCGCGGCAACTGCATCATTGGGCGTTTTATCATTCTCGGGAAATAATAATTGATTCATCTTCTTTAATTTAGCCATTTGCTCCTCGCGATGCTGGCGTTGTTGCGGTGTTAAATTCTCATCGGGCACTTTGACGCCTTGCAGCGAAATAATATTATTATCCTGACTCAAATCATGATTGTTGCTATTGTTGATATTGCTGCTGTTGTTGTTTATATTGCTGTTGTTGTTATTGCTGCTGCTGCATTTACCCAAATCATTTCCATCTGTTTCAAGACTGTTTCGATTTGCAGGATTTGCATTTCCCGTTTCCCAGCACATTAAATCGTTTTCATTTACCAACGTCTCATTTGGAGTCGCCTCAATAAACGCATTTCTTTTGTCCGTCGGATTATTGAAATGTGTTTTTGATTTCTGCGTTGGTGGCTGCAACATTTTTGTTAGATTTGGATTCGGATTTAGATTCAGATTATTATTGGCCGATGCCGATGACCAATTTTGTGCAGCTGACATATTATTACAGATGCCCATTCCGAGTGAATTTTGTCGCTGCAATTTATTCATTTTCATGGGGTTCTTCATGAAGAAATCTTCGAGAAAACTCTTCGTCGCTGGCTGTGTACAATGATAGGCGATTATCGTTTGAAATTGTCCACTCAAAACAGACTCAGCGCCATTATTTGCCAACTGTGTGGAGAAGACAAAAATATGATTCTGCTGCTGCATATAATCCAAGCAGTTGCCAACGTTGTTGCCACTGTTGTTGTTGTTGTTGCCATTGTTGCTGTTGCTACTGTTGTTGTTGTTGCCCATAAAATTGTTGGCCACACCAGGTGAGGCAATATTGATGCCTATTCCAAGGGAGACACCCAAATTGTTTGCACAGGCTGCATTTGAACTATGAGTCACCGTTGGCGTTTCGTTCATGCAACGTTCGGCATCCAATCCAACAATGTCATCCATGACCGATGCGGGTTGCTTTTCCAACTCCATTTTAACTTAAAGAAATAATAAATATATTCATTTAAATTAAAAATAAATATTTTCCTTTACTTACCTGGCGTTTCGGCTCGATCGAGAGCACTGCTGCTGGCGCCTCCGCCAATTGAACCAAATCCCACGGGGGACATATTGGGTGAGAAGTTCTCCTCCTTCTTCATGTTCACCAAGCTGCCCAGCAGATCGGTGGGCTCATCCTTGACAGCAGCCACAGTCGCCACTACAGTTCCACAACCGCTCACAGAGCTCACTTTCGTATTAGGATTCGTATTTGGATTGTTGCCGGCGGCGCTGTTTTGACTTTGTCCTCCTTGACCCTTGTCGAGTGATAAATTTCCGCCAGATGATGATGGCTTTGAAGTGCCTGTTATATATATTATATATATATAAAGATGTTTATGGACACAGGTCATTTATTACGTTATAGTTATCTAATAATGTGCAGGTTTGAAAATTTTTTAAATATGTTAACCCATACATAATATATTATGGTATGTATAAGGTTCCAATATAATAATATTGATAGTGCAGTTTTAATTTATTATAATATGAAACTGAATTATATAGAAATAATATGCTTCATAAAATGTATTATCTAAATTAGAATGCCCTTTTTTGGAGTATTCTAATTTTGTTTATGTTCAATTTATATTCTATTTTTAATATATGTTAATGAAACACAAGGACCACTCGAATTGTCCATAGGCTAAATGGGAAAGTATTTTTTTATGATTAGACAAATTAAAATATTGTATTTGAAATTATGCTAAAATACACTGCAGATGAGATGCTTATTGTTTTGATAGAATCCCTTGTAAATCAAAATACACTATCATACATATAGATGTGTTACTATATATTATAATTTATCTATAAATCACATCATACTCAAGAAAAGCTATGAAAGTAATCTTATTATTCCGGCTACTATTATTTGGATTTACTACAGCTAGATAAAATCAACATCTTCGGTTTCTTTCCCTACCATTTTTTTTGAAACTGAAGATTAGATAAAAACTTTTGTTTTTACAGGGGCTATTATAATATTATTGTCAGACGTTTCCGAGCCCTATATATATATAAATTATTATTTAATGCGAACTTATTATTAGATCTAATGCTAGCTAGGAGTCTATACTCCGAGACACATTCTTGAAAGGTCCAATATCAATAACTATAGAGAAAAGACTCTGATCATTATAATATTAATATAATTATTATGATAAGGCTAGAGAAATTGGTTGACTGCGTTTAATTCACGGAGGACACTAACTGTTACAATTACAGCACAATAATCATGATAATCGAAAATATGAATTAAACTAAATTTTTACCGCCGTCCTCCTCCTTAATGCAGGTGCTGCCTGTCTTTTGGTTCTTCTTCTTTAGCAGATCCTGCTCCTGCTGGTGCAGATCGCTTTCCAGGTTGCTGTTGTTGCTGCTGTTGCTGTTCGTATTCGAATGATCGCTGGCATTGTTGTTGTTAATGTTGCTGTTGTTGTTTGTTGGCGAGTTAACGCTGCTGCTTGAATTCTGTCGGGAATCTGTTGGAGCCGCTGAAGGTACGCTCGTATTTGGATTTGTTGGATTTTTACTGCCGTTGTTGTTGCTGTTATTATTATGGCTGCTGCTGCTGTTGTTATTGTTGTTGGTATTATTATTATTATTGTTGTTGATGTTGCTTTTGCCCGCTGCGCCCGTCTCATCTGACATGGTCTGATTTTGATTGCTGGCGTTTTCTAGAAATTCCACATAAATAATTAAATGATATTCAAATATGATATAAAATATGTGTAGGTATGATATGATTATTTATATATATATATTTTTTAAAATACATATTTAACTAATTAAATAAATAAATAATTAAAAAATAAATACATTATTCTTAATAAAAATAAAAATATTTAAATCCATTTTGTTTATTTAAATAAATAAATAAATGAAAACCAAAAACTAATAAATGTTCATTTAATTATTTAAATTAATAAAAATAAATAAATGCTTTTGTGCTTATTTATCTATTAAATGTATATAGTTTTATAAATAAAAAATAATTTTATGTATACTTGTTTAAATTCAAATAAATAAATGTTGTGTATTATTTAAATAAATATATAAAAATAGACATACTCGGTTTATACATTTATTTCAAAAATAAATAAAGATCATCAAATGTCATATATTTATTTAAATAAATTTAATTAATTTACATATAAACATCATATTTTATTTAAATAAAAGGAAATAAATATTATACATTTACTTCTTTGAATAATTAGCTGAAAATGTTGAGCTGTTTACTTCAATAAAGAAATAAATATTTTTATATATTTAAATAAATGAATACAAGAAAATTAATGTTGTTTAATTATTTATTTAAATTTTGTTAATTTATTTATGTAAATCAATTGATAAAAACAAATTTTGTTTTATTATTTATGTAAACAAATTTTTATTTTTTAAACAAATAAATAAAAATAACTTAATTAATTGCTTATTTATTTAATACTATTTTCTTACCTGGCGATAGACTGGAAAACGGTTCGCTTTTTATCTTAAGCGTGGTTGTTGTTATTGTTTTTGATCCAGTTGTTGTTGCTGCTACTCCTGCAGCTGCTGCCGACGTTGTTGTAGAGGCTGCATCAGTTGTTGTTGCTGCTGTTGTTGTTGTCGGTGATTGGCTAGCACCTCCCGTTGTTGTGGACAGCATTCTCGCTCCGCTTGCCTTGCATGGATTTTTGAACACAAGATTTGTGTTCTGTTCGCTTTTGATCGCTTTCTCTGCTTTATTTTATTTTATTTTATTTTGTTTAGTATCTCTCGCAAGCGCTCACCCACTCTCTCTCTCTCTCTTTATTAATATCTCACTATCTCTTTCTTACGCCCGGCTGCATATTATATATATGGAATTATTCCACTTTGGAGCCTTCTTATCAAGCTCCTTTTTATGTTGCTTCTTTTTTCAATTTATTAACTTATAAATGTATTACAAATTACACACACATATATGTATATAAATATATATATATATATATATATATAAATATATATTCATGTACGTTTGTATATATTTGCGTCTGACTTTATTTGTATTTGTAATTGTATATAAAGGCGAACACAAACAAAACAACAAAAAGAAAATTTCTGTATACATACAAAACACACACACAAATACAAATTCACTCTCACACACACAGGCAGCTAATATGGCACAATTATCGTGAGAAAAATGTATTTGATTCTTTCCAACGATGCACATCAAATATTTTCACTGATTTTCGCATAGATTTTGCCACATTTTATTGTGCACTTAATTGAGGTTCGTGGACAGAATTTGTGTGTATTTTCAATTTGTAAATACAAATCGCGTTAGCCACTTTGGCATGCTCTTTCTACAAAATATGCAATCCGTGTTGCAAAGTGCTAAAGCGCTATTTTGGTAAAAAGGTTTCGTGTGACGATACAACGGCATGGCATACCAGGTAAGTATTAGCACGCACATTCTATCGAGTCATTTTACTATCTATATATTTATCTAAATTGCGCAACTACTAGTTGTATAAAAAAAATGTCATCTGTGTACGAAAATAACAGAAGTACTATTAATATTTATTATATTATTATCTATAATTTTATTATGACAGTAAAGTATCGAGCGACGTTACGACTGAATGATGTTCACTCATTCGATTGCATAGTACCGAGTCATATCACTATCGATAATTATTGTTTAAGATATCAATTTGTTTGTCAGTTTGCTAAGATAATATAAGCACTATTATTATTTATTGTATTATTATCTATATTATTATCATTATGGTAACAGGGTGTCATTCTTGTACTAAGGTTGCGATATGTATCTACGAACAAGTAGTCGTAAAATATGTAACGAGTCGTTGCTTCAACTCGATAGATTGCATTCAATAGATTTCTTAAAAATTTAGAAAATAATTCAAATAAAATTTATTTTAAGTCAGTAATCTATAAATAGCAGCGTTAATAGCAATATATTGAAATAATTTTTGAACAGAATGTACACTTCCTCGATAATTCGCTTACCATTTTGAGCAGTGCTGCCAACTATCGATTGAAAAAAAAAGAGCAACCAGAAAACGGAAAAGAAAAATTAATTAAATTTACTGTCCTAATTGGATTGGCAATGACTTTAATAAAACTATTATTATTATGTGTATAATATTTATTGCTTATTATATTTATATCAATTCGCTATCTCCTTTGCCGAAATGTTCTTTTATGCTATCTGGCAACTCCATTAGGTTCATGGTGAAAATACATGTGGCAACGTTTTGCATGGCGGGGAAACGAAAATCGTTTGAAAATAAAATAGTCATACTTGTTTACACTTTAAATAATTTAATAATATTATAGAAATGTTAGTTGTAGTAATTTTTACAATTTTAAAAAATGATACCAATAAAATACTCAAAAAAATGTATTAGCAATTACAATAAATGACATATACAAAAATAAAAATAGATTTATTTATTTTTAAATTCTTTGCACTTATTAATTTCTACATAAGCAAAATACAAAAAAGAAATAATAACAATAAACAATAGCACATAAATAAAAATTAAAAATTTATTTGTTTTACATTATAGAGAAACATTTTGTCTTGCATTTAATTTGGATTTGTTTTATTCATTGCATTTATTAATTTATACATTAGTAAATATTTATACTTTGAATGGGTCTACGTAATTGTACGTTCTGTATTTCCAATATTTGTTTTTTTTTAGGTGTTTTCTGTGCATTTTAGGTGTGTAACTATGTATGTATTTATGTATGTGTTTATGTATTTGTGTATGTATGTATATATTTGCACCTCGTTTTAGACTAAATTGACTAGCATACATTATTATAGAACTCATATTCATTAATGAGTATTCGCATTCGTATTCATATTCGATTAAATCATAATCATATGTATTACGTGCAAGTCAATAATTAACAAATATAGATATATATATACATACATATATAATAAAATAACTATATATATATAAATACATAAACATATATATGTATATGTTAATATATATATATATATATTAAGTTATTGTTGCTAATTGTTGTCAAATTGCTTGGATTCTACAATCAGTGAGAAAGAATACAAATTGAAATATTTGCAAAACCCAAAAAACGATATATGTAAATTTATTTACATACATAAATGGCATATATATACATATACATATATATATTTATCTAAATACATGTATAAAATATATATATATATATATTTGACAGACTAGAAGTATTCATAAAATATTCATTTCGATTATGTAAAAGAGCATTTAAATTATTTACATTTTGTATTATCTATTGTTATTTTAAATTCTGCTGCACATAATTATTTCCTTTTTTATTTGTATTATTATTAATATTATGTAGCATATTTTTTTATATAAATTTGACTAGATATACATATATAGTTTCACTTCTTTTAACATATATACTTATTGTGAGATTTTTTGTTTTTGTTTTGTTTTTTTGTTTGCATCACTCGTCTCTAAAACGGCATTAATATATATATATATATATATACATATATATATACATATATATATATATATATGTACATGTGAGTGTAAATGTGTTTATGTTTATATAGGACAAAGCTTCTATCTCAAAAGATCATATACATATTGCCACACATCAAACATTTCAAGTAATTCATCTTCTACAACTCTGTGTGAAAAGTTTTTGGAATTTTTCAGTGTTTTTTTATTGGGTCAGGTACAAAAAGGAATTGTTTTTTTTTTGTGTATTTTATCTTGTTATTTGTATTTTTGCATACATATTTTAGCTATGGCTTAAAGTCAATTTTTATTTTTTTTATTGTTTTCTTGGATGGATCATGGATACCATCAGAACAGAAAAAAAATATAGGGGAAACAAACAAAATAATAAAATAAATATTTGAAAATATTATATGAGACCGACCAGATAACAAAGTACATTATATATATATATATACAGATTTATTTGTATACAGGTAGAAGACCCAATCTTTTCTTACCTCTTTTAAAAATAGCATTACATTACAATTTAAATATAAAATTGAAATTGTGGAATTTTATTTTTCACATTGAGCGCCATTTAATGACCAGAGAAATTAATTAAAAAATAATATTTAAAATTAACTTTTTGAGAGAAAGTAATTTGAAAAAATGTTCATTTAAAATGATTTAAAATAGGTTTTTTTCGCTAAATTTTTAACGCCCTTATTATTCAGAAAATATATATGTCTGCTTTTTCATTTCTTAGTTCTAGGCTGGGTCATTTAAAAATTTAGCAGAATTATTACTCCTTTTCAGGGTGTTTTTTGTATGGAATTTGAACGCCATTTTATGACCAGAAGAACTAATTTACAAAAAATATATTTAAAATGAAGAACCGAAGTCGAGAAAACTTCTCGATCTTTCAGCAAGGTTTTAATTGGGAAATTATGACCGGTAGCTAAAGTCGAGTTGTAAATTGCACAAGCCAACAGAATCCATTTAAAAATATAGATAAATATAAAAAACATAATAAATTAACAAACAAATAAATAAAAAATACATTTAAATAAATATATACAGAAATAAATAAAAGAACAGAACTACACTAATAAACTCGCAACCAGCTAGAACGTTTGAAATATTCAAAACCCTAAGTGAGGACTAAATATTGAGTTTTCCAATTTTTTCAATAGCATTTTAAGGTGTTTTGTAATGTATCTCTAATAAAGCTTAATGTACATATAAACCAGGGAGTCAACCCGGAAAAGAACTGGTTTTTATGTTTCAATTCCCATTGTGTATTTTTCGGAATTGCTTATGGGGCAAAACTTAAAAAATGTTGTTTAGGTTAATATTAAGAGCTCGCGAAATTGATATATTTTGTTCTAATTTTAGTTTTTGAGAGGGCAAAACTGAAATGAAACACTGATAAATCACGTTTGTCGCATTGTTAACCCTTGTGTATTTTGTGTACATCAAAATATTTAATTTAATATATTTTGATGGTAACTATCGGAAACGGAAATGGTAAATTGTGAGAAAAAAAGATAAATATGTTAATAATTTTATATGTAATGCCGATTTTAAATTTAGTTAATAGGCGTTATCAGTACCGGTTTAACACACCTATTGGTATTGGTACCTAACGTTACTGATGCAATCATTGCGAGAGAAAAGTGAAAAAAATTGAAAAACCGCACCCCTGAAAAGTATTTTATTTTTTCATAACAAAATGAAATTGTTTTTCCGGTTTTTAACCAAATCGCGAAAAAAGTAAAAGCCGAACCGATTTTTTTTATTAATGGTGTTTTGTTTAACCTTACTTTTCGGGGTTTAATTAAAGTATTGTAGTTAAAGCTCATTGAATCCTTAATAATTAAGTCCGAAACACGAAAAAAATAAAGTTGGAACTGAACCGCAACATTTCTTAATTTATTATAATAATGGGATATTTTCAAACAGGGATTACGGTACCGGTACCGATTTGAAACCCTACCGGTTGTAATTGAATTATTTAATTTCACTGTGGGATTCTTTTAATATTTTGAACCGAATGGCGAACATTTTTTTGTTAAAAGTAGGGTATTCTTTTTGCAGACTTTAAGTTGGTTTACGGCTCAGTTTCGGCATTTCTATTAGGGGTTATCTGTTCCAAATCCGATTTGAGACCCTGCTATTATTTGCGTGTTTTAATTAAAGTATCCAAACGAAATAAAATCTCAGTGAACCAACGAATCATGCTCAATAATTTTCAAAGTGGGATCCTTGTAATACTTTAAGCCGAACCTCATCGCGCCCAACTTTGAGGTATTAATACCATTGCTATCCAGGATGGTATCCACATCGACAACCTGACCATTGAAGTACTCAATGCAGTCGGAGACAGCGATATTATCATTCGAATGTTGACCCACAAAACTGTGCGATGGCCAACAATCTCCGCTCGGCAATGAATTCGAATCCTGATTGTGATCCGAATCCATATCTGACTGGGAATTTGTCTGTCTGTCTGTCGTATCCAGATTAAGCTTGATACGGTTTCTCAAACGCTGCCGCAATGGACGCTCTGATCTGAAATTATCATCCGAATCGGTCTGACTGTGACTTACATTATGATTATGATCATGATTATGATTATAAGTGTGAGTGAGAGGTTGTTGCTGTTTGTGTTGCTCTCTTGGGTATTTGCCATTATGTCACAACATATCATCGTGCTCATCGCCATCCACGAGGAAATCATGATGCTCCAGTTCCAAGTCCATATCGCCATCATCATCAAAATTCCCCAATGGGGACATTGCCGTCGTATGCAAACTGTTTCCATAATGCTGCCCATGTTGTCCACTATTGCTCTCTCTATCTCTATCTCGTTCTCTCTCATCCTGTTCGTCCTGCGGGTGCTCCTGGCGATTGTGTGCATGATGCTGGGCATTTTTGGTGTCATCATCGCGCCATTTGTCCATCGATCGTCGACGTGCATTCATAAAGAAGTTACCCACCGTGGTTGGCTCGAGGCCCAACTGGCGGGCAATTGTCACCTGCATCTCCTTCGAGGGTCTCTTTGTCTCCTATATATATAAATTCAACATTGAGAAATTAGTACTCGTTTCATGGCTGAGGTGTAGAAATCACCCCAAAAATCGACCTACATTTGGCATACAAAATTAGTATTAAGTCATTAAGAATATTCTCGCAGTAAAAATATGTAATTAAATCGTGAAAAATATTCTAGCAGCAACAATATTTATTTAAAAGCATTATCAAATTAAACATGAGGAACTCTAATTTATTTAATTTATGAGCAGAAAAATTATAACTTCCTAGGCAAGGTTACAAAAAATAGCAACCATTAAAAATAGCGACAAGAGCAACAAAAATTTAATTTTGAATATCAAATGGAACTTAATTTAATTAATTTAATTTTTGACCACAGAAATTAATTTAAATATATTGCAAATAATTTATTCTGAATATATATATTAAAAATAATTTAGTTTGCATATTCGCTATATATAAAACGCAAGATCTGTCTTGCTAAAATCAGCGTTTTTCTCTTCTTAATTCCTGGGGGAAAATATAAGAAAAAATATTTCTACTTTCTTGGGTGATTTTGGGCATTTTCTCTTCCCAGAAGCAGAGGAGATTTAGTCAAGAAATCTTTTGCTAAATATTTTATTGTTATTTCTAAAACCAGCACACTTTGCAAGTTTTCAGAGTGATTTTTTTGTTGTCCTTTCCTAATCATGCTTACCTTAAAAATAGCCTGTAATGTCCTTCGCTGCAGATCGGTGAAGACTAATCGTGGCTTTTTCGGCTGCGGCATTTGTTCCATGTGCGGCTCCTCCTTGCGACGACAATTGGAGCCGGCGACAACTCCAGAACCACCAGAGGTATTCAGCATGTCTGCAGAAAAGGCAAGAGAATTATTTAGATTACGTCATTTATTTATTTATTATTTGTTTTTAATATTAATTTACTATTTATTTATTTATAAATATAAAATATATATTTTTTATATATAATATAAAATATGTATGTATATATATATATATTTATATAAATACAAATTATAATGCTTAATTTAATTTAAAATATATGTATATATATGTATATATTTACAAGATCCTGGGTGTATTCTGCAATTGTGAATGCAAAATTAGTGCAGCATTTTATTGTGTTTTTTGATGTAATCATTACATTGCTAGGATTTCTTAGGAATACAGAATCGGACATAATATTAGGAAAGATGAATACTACCATGTTATTTCTTTTGGACAGCCCCTAAGAAATCAGGCAGAACTAAGAATAATCTATATTTTTCATATGAATGAATATAATAAAGGAATAATGAACAAAGAGAAAGCTACACGTTCTTCAAACATTGTCCATCTATGTCTGTAACCCTATTTTAATCGTGAATTATATTATTATTTAATATGATTGCAAATGTGTGTCATAGAAAGGATCTTTGAGAGTTGATTTTATTTATATATAGAAAACATCATTTAACTTAAGCCATGCCCAAATGGATTCACTTCTAGATTAATACTAAAATTATGTTTTTAATATTATTTTGATTTAACGAAAAAAGATATGAGCATTTGAAATGAATTATTTTATTCATATAATAAGATCGAAAAGAAACTATGTGTTTCACGGAACTGCGGAACTAGTGATCCGAAGAGCCAGAATTTGACACTACATCGAGCATAGACTGCTGCCGAAATGCTTCGGCAGGCTTATTGAAAACTTCTAAATTATCTTAAAGCTATCCACAATTGTCCTTATCCTACTTAGGACATTATCTAGGTACATATTTACTGCTGCAAGTGCGTGTAGTCTCATTAGCCTATCAGTTCGGAGAACTCTTGTCGCGGAAAGCTTTATTACGGTCAGGATTGGTACGTACGTGTCTGTTCCCCTCTTTCCCTATCTTCTTGATAAGAGTGCTCCTTGGTTATCTTACCATTTTAAGATTGAATAGAAACTATACGAAACTATGCATTCACCTCTATATTAAATCTAAATTAACTTTGTTCTTCTAATATTTACACGTCCTTCTGCTTATAGTATTTTTAGATAAACGTAAAATAACAAATATTAAAGAGATAAAAATTAAATTTGTTTAAATAAAAATAATAGATTTCACTCACCATTCTCAGCAATACTCGAGACGTGCGCAGCATCCGCATTTGTTGCGCTGTTGCCCAACACTGTCGCAGCAGTTGCTGTGGCTCCAGTCGCAGCAGCCGTTGCATAACCAACACTGGTCATAGCACTACCGGCAGCAATCCCAACACTGATGCCACTCGCTGGCCGTTGTGGAATTTGAGCGGCAGCCATGCGCAGCGCTGACATGCGCTGAAATTCGGGTTCCTGGAGCCATTTGAACATGCGCCTGAACGTTTCACGGCCGGACTTCAGTTTCGACCAGGGCTTAGGGTTGCGCAACAGATCCGAGAGAGTGCCCTGCGACCGACAGAGTACTCGCTGTGCAAAGATGGCCTGTGGAATGCTATAACGCTTCAGTTCCGCCGAAATGCGTTGAGCCAGCTCCTTGGTATTAATCTCCTCGAGGTCTGAGGAACGATTCGAAGCGGAACTAGTTGAGTTTAGAGCCGGTACTGCTGACTTGGGAGACAGCTTGGGTTGCTGAGAGGGTTGCTCCTGGGTAAAGCCATTTTGTTGATGATGCTGGGACTGATTTAGATTGCAGACATTGGGATTACTATTTGTGGGCAGGCAATCATTTGACTGATGTTGTTGTCGCTGACACATCTCCTCCAAGCTGACACCCAGCGAGCTGCTGGCAGCCTCTCCAGACGGTAGAGGAGGAGGAGGAGGAGGTGTCGGCGTTAAGGAGACCACAACTGGTAGATCCACAGCTAAATTGGTCACCGAACCATTCATGTGCGGCAATGTGACGACAGAGCCCGGTGAATGCAGTGACATTGACACTACCGAGCCCGCTGAGTGTGGGCTCAGTGTAGGGCTGTGTTGCAAACGCAACTGTGAGCTGCTGCGACTGCCTGACGTGTTCATTAGCTCGTGTTCGTGTTGAGGCGGGCCATAAGAGGATTCATAGTCGCTGACAACAACGCCGTCGGTTAGACCACTACTGGGCGAGAGGCAAAGCACCTGTTTCTGCAGCACTACTGGCACCAGTTGCCCAACCGATTTGTGCGGTGATATTGCCGTACCGGCAACCGGTGATGACAACGAGGCGACCGTTGAATTGTGTCCATGTAAATCACAAGCACCCACAACCAAGCCAGACAATCCATGCGTGGGCGAGGTGTTGCTGGCATAATTATGCGGCGGCGTTGAGATGAGTGAAGGTAGCTTATCATAGCTGGCATAAGGCAGTCCGCCCAAACTCAAACCGTGATGATGTTGATGATGCTGATGTTGTTGATGATGATGCTGATGATGATGCTGATGATGATGTCCCGTTTCAATGGGCAGCGGTAAACTGGCAAAGGTACCACAATCATTACTAGCAACATCCGTTGAATTATTTAGACGAACCGTTGCGGCTACTACACTGTTGCTGCTGCTATTAACACTACCGGCTACATTTGAGCTGGAGTTGGAAATGTGACCCGTATACGCAAATTTATCGGACATTGTTGAAATGGGCGGTAGCGGTTGAATTGGCGTCAAGGTGGCATAGGAAGTGGGACTATAAATCGGTTCTGATATGCGATTGTTATTGTTGTTGGTATTGCTGGTAGTGCTGTGTGTACTGCTGTTATTATTGCTGTTGACGGCTGTTAGCGTTTGATAGGTGCTCTGCTCTGTGGGACTGAGTAAATGTGCACCGGCATCGCGCTCATCTTCGTCGTCATCGTCATCGATATCGTTATCGTTATCATCATCATCGGGCAGCGTGGGCACAATAACCGATAGTTCCTCGCGTTGATTGAGCAGGTGCAAGCGACGCGAGTGTGTAGCGGTAGTGGTAGGATTATGGTGAGTATGGCTTTGATGATGATGGTGAAGTAATTCCGTTCCATATTGCTGTTGATGCTGCGTCTGCTGCTGCTGCTGCTGCTGATGATGATGATGATGATGATGTTGATGTTGATGTTGAGCTTGTTCCTGTAGCTGCTGTTGATGATGCTGATTCAGAGTGACCTCCTCAACTCCCACCCCTCCTCCCCTGGCGATTCGCCCTCCATCCTCGGACAACTCATCGATCACATTCAAATTGGATAAATCTCTGCGATTATTTCCCCGCTCCACAATGACCAATTTGTGCTCCTGCTTGACGGCTATGATCTGAGTATTGGTTAAGCCATCCAAACTGAGCTCGGAGCCCACGAAATCGACGGGACTGTTGCGTTGATGCATTGTGGGTAGCAGCGAGGACATTTGTATTGTTCTACTCCCTGCCTGTTGTGACATCAATTGATAATTGCTGTGACCCAATTCATCGATAACCATCACCACAGATGGAGACTCTTGCTCCTCCTCCAACTCATGCTCCTCCTCTTCCAGTTCCTGCTCCTCCTCCTCCTCCAGATCCTCTGGCTCCACATCTTCGTCGATTAATCGATTGCTGCGAGTGCGATTTGTGTTCCCAATTAGCGTTTGCATCGCTGAGGCTTTCAAGTATTTAAGGCCCTTCTCGTGCAATTCACTCGGTTCGCATTCGGATTCGCTTTCAGGATTGCCGGGTTGCCCAATGAAATCACTCGTTTCCACAACCAGCTGCTGGCCGAAGGTTTGTGCATCAATAATCTCGTTCATCGATTCCATGCCACATCAGTTTACAGCTTGAATCGCAAATATATATATATAATCCAAGTTCAACAAATAAGTCAGCTGAGCGATTAACTGTAATTAGAAAAAGAAAGAGAGAGTATATCAGATCAGGAACAGATATAGATATACACATAGAAAGAGATATATTAAATATATATATTTACTATCTAAATCTATATGTATATATATATGTTACAAATATAAATATATTTATTATCTATATCTATTTAAGAATTTGTTATTTTTTTAATATATGTTTTTAGTGATAAATTTTATTTCTTTTTAATGTAATTTAGTATCTTAGCACTTAAACTTTTTTGTGGTTACTGACTTTAGTTGAAATAAGTTTATTTTTATATATATTTATATCTGTATCTATATCAAATCTGCTCTACTGTCTATTTGGCAATGATGTCTTTCTTAAACATATCTTATACGCAGTATCCTCTTAAGGAAGAAATCAATCCAACAACCCAAAGGGTAAACTTATCTTCTTTATAGTCTTTCTCATTCGTTATCTATCTTTTGGGCACAAGTTGGCACATTGATGAATAAATTAATGAATTATCTTGGCGTAATACCTTGTGTATAACTCATTGTAAGAATGGAGTTGTATATGTAATTTGTATGAGTGTATTCTTTAAAATTAATCTTCATTTCTTTGGTCACGTATTTCAAATGATGAAATGATTAATTTATTCATCGAACTTAATGCTGCCACAGCTCCTCTTGAACAAGCCATATTACCATTGAATTTAATGTTCAGTATTATATTAATTTTCAATATCAGTAACCAAAAATTGTATTTTTATCAAATTAATGAATCGTTTATTCATAGAATTGAATATAGTGACTAACGAGTTAATTTTCAATTGGGTACATATTCTCTTGTTTAATGAATGAACTAATAAATGAATTTAAGCTTGACACAAAACCTTATGAATAAGTCATAATTAAACTATTCAATTGTATTTTTACTGTAATATTTGTTTACAAACCAAAAATATCTCAAAACAGGAGATTATATTCAATTAATATTGTTGCATTGACTGCAAAAGGTATGTTTTATAATATACACGTACATATGTGTGTACATATATATATATTTATACATTTACATACATATGGATGTGTGTGTGTGTATTTGTTTCTTATTTGTTGTCAGTTAACTTGGCAGAGTTTTGTTTTCGTCGTTAGCTGTTGCCATCGTCGCCAGGCCTTAAGGGTTGATTTCCACCAAAAAAAAAAACAAGTATATATATATATATATATATATATATATGTGTGTGTATATATGTGTGTGTGTTTGTGTGTGTGTTGGTGTGTGTATGCATATATATATCAGTATGCATGTTTATGCGTATACCCTCTCCTATAAATATATATATATTTATTTATCAAAAATTATATAAAATCGTCAGTTACAATTATCGATAACTTTCGATAATACAGCTCGATCGATATTTCAGAGTAATGATTAATTTACAGGGTAACTGCCATTCGGTCAACAATTGTGCACTTTTCTATGTGTACGTGTGTGTTGGTGTGTATAAAAATGGGGTTCTTGGGGTTGTTTTTCCACATTCGAAATATTTTCCACAATATTCGCAAAAAAGTATAAATTATTACCTCTAACAAATTTGATTGCACTTTGGCTACATTTTTGCTTGTGCTTTATAAATATTATATATTATGTTATTCTTATGATATATTACTTTATTTTTTGTTGTTGTTTAATTGCACTTATACAACAAAATAAAATGGTTTAATGCCATTCTTATTTTTAACGCACTTTTGGCCAAAATTTTAAATACAATTTGTTATTTTGTGGACCTTTTTTTTAATGCTTAAAACTTTTAGTTATATTTCAATCACACATATATACGTAAGTGTGATTGTGTGTATGTGTGTGTGTGTATGTGTAAAAACTTTATTATTATGTGAGCGACGACGACTAGGGACCGACGAGCGCCCGCGTTCCGCAAAAGTTTCGGCCCAAACGCAGAATATACCCAATTTTGAACTGAAACTGTGAGCAGCCGAAGCCAAACACGAACACAAGAAACGAGCACATACACGAGCAAAGTTTCCACACATCTCTTTAACCCTGATGAGCGAGCAAAACGACCGTTAACCCTCCCCCTGCCCACCCCCTGCACCACGTCCCTCCCTTGTTCGCAGCAACCCAACCACCCCATTTGAGACTTTTAGAGCTACCACATTGTTTTACTCTTGGACAGATAGCAGTTAGTTCAGTGTTGTCACACAATACCGACACAAAAAAATACAAAAATACAAAAACCAAAAATTTCTTGAATTTAATTAGAAATAAAATTTAATATAAAACTGAAATTTCGCTTTTATAAAAGTTAGTCAGAGTTGCTATACTATAAAAATTTTATGTTTTCCGGGGTATTTAAATATATATAAATATAAATATTGTGTATACACTTATAGCTAAAATATTTAAAAACGATTTGAACATTTTTATTTATGGCCAATTTATATAAAACGACGAGCATTTTTATTATTATTTATACATTTATTTATAATAAAAATAAAATCGAGCATCGCATTTTGAATTATTTTTTAGCATAATAATTTCTTATTGATGTGGCAACGTCAACGCCAACCCTCTCGCATAAGATAAGAGAGAGAGAGTGAGAGAGAGAGAGAAGGAGCATGCGCTCTTCATATCTGTACTTTTCATGTGTTTTGCATCTCACGCCTTGCGTTTACTTTTCCTTTTGCTTTGCTCATTTTATTTACCGCAATGTGAACAGAAGAAGCACAACAGCTAAAATGCCAGAGTTGTTGGCAGTATGCAAATGTGTGTGTGTATGCATGTGTGTGTGTGCTGAGATGGTTAGATTACATTTTTTGGTCAGAACATTTTTGGTCATATCCCCAAAGGACCTATGCGCATGTCTCATTCCGAATTCTACAACGGAGTCAAAAAAAAGAGAGAACGTTGCAGCGGGCGGAACCGACTTCGAAATACTTTGATACAATAAGTAAAACCAACTGAAAACAGGTAGCAAAGAACAGGGTGGGTGTAGACAAGAAATACCAATCTTTGAAGGAGATTTTTAGTTATCTACCGTCTAAGTTTGGCTTTAAAACTGCAGTAAATATGCTTTGTAAGCTTTTTGGGCGAAAGTGGGCAATTATGAAGAGGGTTTCTAGTAATTTCCATTCCAAGTTTGGTAACTGTAACTCGTTAATTGCGGTAGATATAGGCTCTTATCGTTTTTGGGGGCGGGAGTGGGTATTGTCTAAAATTTCTTTTCGATCTCTTAGTGGAGTTACCAGTAATATGCTATCAATATTTGGTGACTCTAGCTTACAAGTTGTGGAAGATATGCGCTTTTCAGATGTCTAGGTCCGAAGGGTGTGGACGTGGTCTGAAAATATGCCGATCTTTGAAGCAGGTTACCAGCAAGTTACATTCTCTTCTTATCTTTTGTGTTTGTGGGAGTTATGGCGATTACGGGCGCAGGTGTGGGCGTGGCTATATATATATTCTTTATCGGTTCTTAAAGGCGGCTACCAGTAATATATCTACCAAATTTGACGGCCCTATGCCGATCTTTGAAAGACTTCGCCTACAACCTACTAAACAAATTTGTTGAATGTAGCCTTAAAATTGTAGGAGATATGTGGCTTTATGATAGCTTTCGAAGGTATTCGAAGGTACAATTTTTTACATTTTTATTTAGTTATGCACTTTAAAGTTGCTATCATTTAATTTATAACTTTAATTTTAATTAAACATTTTTATTTTAATTTATTTTATGTAAATTTTATTTTTTAAGCCTTCTTCTCAAACTTGTGCATTGTTTTTAGTGAACTTTAAATAAATAATTAAACAATGTAATCGGAATATAATTTTCCTTTTATTTGCAAAGAAATTTAGCAAGGTCTTTATCGAAACTATTTTGCAATTTGTAATAATAATTGTGCCACAAAATGTTGCATACTTCAGCGACTCTTTGAATTTACCGCGCAGTGCCAGCAATGCTTCGTATGTTGACTATCCACCAATCAGATCGCAGAACAAAAAGCTCAATGCAAACATGCGCCTTTGTTATCGACATGAGCTATCGATAAAAACCATATACCACATACACATCCGGCCGATAAATTCGAGAAATCGATAAGTCGATCAAATCATACTCCATACCACAATTTTAATGCTAGAGTCCGTAGAAACCTTCAAAATATGAATAATATATTCTGCCCGTTCTTAATATTAGAAATTTTAAAATAGAAATTAAAATTTTATGAGCAATAATCGCCAAAATTTAAGATAATAAATAATATCAAAAGCTACCAAAATTATATTAAACATATTTATAAAAATATACCAACAAATTATAAAATATCTTATACAATTCTGTAGTTACCAGAGTTACCTAACATTGGAAAATATAATTTAAACGAAATTTCTTCGAACATTGGTTTTGATTGGTTTTGTTTTAAATAAATATACCTCTGATATATATACCCATTTGTGAAAAGATATGACTCAGATTTCTGAACGACATTTACTAACAACTATTTTACAGAAAATTACAATTGATTTGATCAGTGATTGACTTTAACTTACAGTTACTCATAAATGAAGAACATTCGTACTTATTTTAAATATTAGTTGTGCTCATTTAAGCTTGTGCTACAGAGATATAAGATTATATTAAATTGCATTCGACTTAAGCAAAATGAACTTTAATATACACAATTTTTGGTGTGCTAAGTATAGCCGGACATATATATTTATGTATGTATTTTTTATTTTCTTGTATATGTATATGTTTTTTTAGCCAAGTGTCTGCCAACAACAACCTAAAAACTTGGACTTTGTATTTATTTTTTAATTGTTTGTCTTTATATATATACTAATACTTTTTTTAACTGACTTATATTATATATAGGGCATTTATCGAATATGTATACCCTTTGTAACGAGTGATTAGTTGGTAGTTTTTTAGAAGGTTTTTACTAGTAGTATGTTGGACCTATTTTTGTATATTGATTTAAAAACTTGAACAACTTATCTGTCTCATTTTCTTAGGTACTATATTTGTAGACACTTTATCTGATCCAGCTGGGCTGCGACTACCTGACGAGCGAAACTTGAAGCGCGATTTCCTTTTATTTGTGGAATATTTTATAACGGTATTTAAGCACATCTGTGGCGCTTTATCGGGTATTCAAGCACATTTGAGCTTTCAGAACGGTTATTTCTTAATCATTCTAGCAACGTTTTTAAGATATGAATTTACATTGAACTTGGCAAATAACAAACTATTTTTAAGTATATATATTGAATCAATATCATCACAATTCGCACATTCATTCTTAACATTTAGTTTACCCTTGTAGAAGGTATTTCAATTTTGCAAATCCAAAATAAAGTCATCAAATATGATATTTATAAGACTTATACAACAAATTCTTACTTTCTGATTTAATAATGCAAATATATTCTTAATCAGCAACAGTAGTCGATATTTTGCCTAACTTTTAAAGCAATCCTAGCGAATGTTTTTTTGTTCAATTTGTTACAAAAATATGCAGATTAAACGCAAATTAGGCAAAAATTAATAATATTCTTCTGCGGACAACAATATCATATTGCTGCCATAAGCGAGCAATACATGAGTTTTAAGTTGAGGATCGAGAAAGGCTTTGATACAAATGAATATTAAGTTAACAGCCGGACCTCAAAAAAGAATTGTATAAAATATGTTTGTTTCTAACCAAAAATACAACAAAATATTTCAATTAAAATAAATAAACGATGAAATTGATTTTTTAAGACACATTATAGTTTTGGCGAAATTCTGCGCTACATTTTTTAACATTAGGCGTGCCTATGATTCTTCAATCTTCGTTCTTTTTCTTATCTGGTTACTTATACATATTTCGACATCTTTCCAAGTTATTTATTCTTGTTCTATTTTAGAAGATATTTCTTGGTTGTGGCGATTAATATGTACACTCCAAACCCATTTTGATTCGTCCATCGAACATTTTTCTGAAGCTTTTTATACTTTTTGAAAACGCAATTTCTTTAGCTATAATATTTAATTTAAGATCTAAATAGTATTTATACTAAAAATACCAAAAATTAAATTTTTAAGTCATACCAAAAATTAATTTATTCCAATTAGAGCTTTTAAACAATATAGTATCAACAAAAGTTTGTTTGATTTTCCGTAGTATTAATAAAATCATTTAAGCTTGTGGCAGTTAGGGAGTTCCAAAATTCCTCACTTTTTAACAAATTTTGTGAAATACGAAAGCAAATTCCGAGAAGTATTGTAAGAGAAAGTTGATAAATTAAAATCAAAACTATTGGACAATTTGATTTTCTTTCAATGTTCGATGCACGAAGTTTTTATCGATTTGCCTGGCATTTTTAGCGATCGTAAACTTTTTGTCAGATTTCAATATAATCATTCTTCCAATTCTTGTAAAAATATGAAGCAATTTCATCATTTATATATATTCTTGATAGTAATCATTGTTCTTCGTCTTTCTGTTCATCATCGGTGTTACTTATCTACAAATTTGAATATGCTTTAAAACCTAAACAAGTTTTGGTGCCTTTAGCGCCAATAAATTTCAAGAAATGCCAATAAAATATATATATAAATAAAATATAAATGAGTTAAAACTGTATAAATAAAGTGTAATTACCGAAATCTCTGCCAGAGTTTTAGTACTTTTCGAACTAGAATCGGAATTGGAACCTACGTTTGTTTCGATTAAAATCGGCCATCGAAATAAGCTCTTTGACTAAACTTATGCACTCAGAAAAAATAATCGGTCTGAAAAGTAAACTCTGATTTTACGAAAGACATAAATCCAATTTTGGAAGTTTACTTCCTGAATAATAAGGTGCTGAATACTCAGCCAATTTATAAAATTCAATGTTATTTTTATGTTCAGTGCATATAAAATATCGCTACACTCACAAAAAATATCTTCCAGGAATTTTTGAATTTGTGAGTTTGAGGAACTTGTGAATGCGTTTTGGAAGTGTAAGTAGATTCTTAAAAATAAGTTAGCAATAACCAAAACATAATTTTATTCGACATTTTCAACCAATTCAAATTTAACTAAAAATAAAATTAAGAAATTGAGTTTTATTAAGAAGCACAATTTTAAAAATAAATAAACGATTGCAAAACTAATGATTGGTTTTGCCATTCCTAGGAAAAAATGAAGTGTTGCTAATCATTTCTTCATTACCATATAATAATTTTATGTTCGTTGCGGCAATCAAGAATATATACACATGCCTAATAAATATATTTTCGAGCGTTCAAAGATCGATCTTTGCTTATCCCCCGATCTAAACGGAGGATGTTGCGTTCCTTCCACTGTCGATGGTCAAGCTGGAGGCACGCATGCTGAGCGAGGCGAGCGATAAATTGCTGCGATAAACTGCCTTCGGGGAGTCATTTGCAGTTAGGAGGAGAGCTGTGCTATTTATGCTCGGCATGGACTTATCCCTCAGACTGTTGCTGCAGAAGACGGTCGAACCATTCGCCGACCGCGAGGCCAAAGGAGCTGGCAGTGGCAACAAACTCTCCGAGTTCAGCGATATAATTCCATCCATAGGCAATCCATTGGCATTTAGGGTCATTGTCGCCATACTTTCCCCATCGAAATTCTCATTTTCATTCTCATGTGAAGCGACGCTGCTCTCGTTGCCACACAAATGCAGGCGGGAGCTTAGCAATTTGTTGCAAGCGGGGCAAGAGCGAGTGGCAATATTCTTATCACGACGCCGGAAGATCTCGTGAGCACATCTGAAAAGAGACACACAAAAAAACAGCTGTTAGACATATACTAGTTTTATTGACAAAAACATTTTCCAAAAATATATATAAGTGCAACAGAAAAAATGTGTTTCAAAACTCAGAAAGAAGAAGAATCAAAATTTGTTAAATTAATTAAGTTGAAAATCCTACACTTTACTTACTTTCTTAAAATTAAATTTTATGAATTTATAAACCATCTGAAATATTTTAATATATCACAACTTAAAATACTAATGCTTAACAACAATAATATAAATAACGAAAGAAAGTATATACAAAATCTGTGCACATATTTAAAAGAGCTCAAAAATCTAGCATCATCAAATCTCATCGTCATGTTAATATATTATAATATTATTATATTGTCATAATATTATATTATTAGATTATTATATTACTATATAATAATACCAAGAGAGAACGTTGCAGTTGGTCGTAACCGACTGCGAAATTCTTTGATACTACACCTAATGCCAGCTGATAACAGGTAGCAAAGAACAGGGTGGGTGCAGCCGAGAAATACTGCTAGTTACCGTCCTTCGAATTTTGGTAACAGTAGCTCTTCAATTATGGGAGACATAGGATATTGAATATTTTGGGCATCGGGAGAAAGCGTGGATTAAAAATATTACGGAAAAGGTTTCTAATAATCTTCCTGCCAAGTTTGGACACGGGTGTGGGCGTGGCCTATTTTAAAGTACGATCTTGGTATCTACCTTCCAATTTTGGTTACTGTAGCTCTTAAAATGCGGGAGATGTAGGCTTTTATCGTTTTTGGGGCGGAAGTGGACGTGGTCCAAAATTTGTTGAACTAGCAATATTACCAGCAATATACCCTTTAAATTTGGTGACTCTAGCTTTCAAACTGTGTGAGATATGTGTTCTTATCGATTGGGCGTGGCCATTCAATTTTTATCGATCTCTTAGGGGAGTTACCAATAACATACTTCAGATTTCGAGGGCCGAAGTTCCTGGGGGCGGCGGGTGTGGGAGTGGTTTGAAAATGCCGATCTTTGAAGGCCGTTACCAGCAAGTTACCTTCTCACTTTGATGACTCTATCTTTAATATTATGGATGTGAGCCAATTTATCGATTTAAACTTTCCGAAATATCGGAATTATCGAAAAAGCACTTATACAAATTTGTTACTAAAAACTTAAAGGTAATAAAGTAAAATCTTCAATTTAAAACCTTTAGGGTCAAGCAAGAAAAATTGGATAATTTTCAGGGTTTCAGTTTGATTTTTTTTGCTGAGTGTATAATGATTTTTATGCCTTTTTCCTTACATCTTTTTGTTCCATTAAGTCTTGAGTTATTTGTCTGTCTATTAATTTTGCAGTCGTGATTAGGTTTTTTTTTTTACTTACCTGGCATGTAGAATGTGGGCACATGGTAGTGCCTCTAGGCTGGCTGGTTGCAGCCCAAAGACCTCGCCACATGCCCCACAATTAAGGCCGAGGGCCGCATTCGTTTGATCTGCCAATCGAAGATGAGTATTGCACTGATCCTCGTCGCCCAAAGCCCGATAAATGAGTGCCAGGCGACTTCTTATTTTTCGCACCAGCAGCTAAAATACACAAATAAATAAAACACGATAAAATATTTCTGACTTTTGCAGAGATTATAGGTAAAGTACCTTTGCTCCAATCGAGCTGGCCACCTCCAGTAGTCGCGTATTAAACTCTAAGGGTCTGCAATTGCAGATCTTACTCTGGAGTCTCAATGTCTCCAAGCATCGGGCAGCTCCATCCATCGCCTCCATTTGGGCCATGCGATCCCCCAAAGTGGCTGAAGTGCCCATCGCCTGCTCATACTGACGAAATGCTCTCTGGAAATGCAAATGTTCAATTATCTTAGACTTAAATCAATTAAGAGAGGAGTCCTTAGTTTAGAGAAGAACTTATAATTTATCAGACCACACAGAAACAATACAAAAATTAGAAATTAAATTGAAAAATAATAAATACTTACGAGATTTATGTCGGTATTTGAATTATTCAATTATATATTTATACTATTTGGAGTTATTTCAATCCAATCAGACCAACAAAAAAAAGATGTAATTATAAATGAATTAGTAACTTTTGAGATATTTCTGAATTTCAACTTACATAAATTATGCTAACACTAATTTGGTAATTTAATTATTAAATTACATAATTCATTTAAAATCAAGTAATTATTAATTACTTATTAGTGGGACATTTTCAAATATCTACTTGCTTCAATAATACTTATACTAATTTCACAATAAAGTAATTATTATTTATTATTTATTGAGAAATACATATAATCAACAATACTAAAAGTTTTTAATTATAATTATTAGTAATTATTGAGACATTTTTTAATTTCAACTCATATCTCAATAATACTATAACTAATTTGATAATAAAGTAATTACTAATTATTTAAATATTGTGAAGCTTTATATTAATTAATAAAGTAATTCCTAATTCATTTTTAATTACTGAAAAAATTTAAATTTAATATTAAAATTAATTATTAGTAAAATAATTATTAATTTATAATAATTGACACATTTTTAAATTTCTGCATACATCAATATCCATTTTCTTCCGATAAATATCGCCCATGACGCGAATGCTCCTTGTGTAAGTGGCCTGATCTCCGGAGATCAGTGATAGTCTAGTCGCTTCCTAGAGAAAGACAGAAATAGAGACAGAGAGCGAGAGGGAGAGAGTAGAGATGACCTACCATGCAATAGTCATGGGCATCACCGAGATCGCCCTGCTTGCGCAACGAGGCCGCCATTCGCAGCAGGGCCGCCCTGTGATGACTGGAGTTAAGATCGCCCAGCTGCAGGGATCTGGACAGATCATAGGCCTTCGAGGCATACGTGGCGCTCTTATCATTATCCTGCAACCGACCAAAGAGCTCCGAGAGTGCCACATAAACCTGCAACTCCAGCGAAGGATCCCCAACTGCCGTGGCTATTTTATGAGCCCCCTGCAAACCCTCCAAAGCCCTCGAGAATCCGCCCATTTCCAGATAGACGCGGGCCACCGTCAAGTGAACCAATCCACTCCGGCACTTGGTTCCCGACTCATTGTACAACGAGTGCCGGGCATAGGCCAAAGCCCGCTCCAGTCCCCCCAGGCTCGCATGAGCCCGACTCAGGTTCAAATAGGTCTCCGCACGCATATTGGGGGAATCGAGCTCCTCCGATATGCCCAACTGCTGGTGCCCGAAGTCAATCGCATCCCGATACTTGCCCCAGTCCATGTGTGCCTGGTACAAGTAACCTAGCAGCTGGAAACAATCCTCTCGGCGACAGGTGCCCTTCAAGGCACTGCGCCAGGTCCGCACGGCGGCAGTTTGATTGTGCTGCTCGTAGAGTCGCAAGCCTCGCTCAATCTGGAATGGGTTATCGATAGGTCAGAGGTTAGCTGGTTATTGCGAGAGATGTCTATTGACCTGTTTGCACTACTTATTTTTTGTTATTTATTTATTTGATATCAACTAATATAAGTCGAAAAAAAAATACAAAACGTAAAAAATATATTAAATTGAAAATCGAATTGAGTATTTCAATTTAAATTTAAAAAATATATAGTAATATTTACAGGATTTTGGGGTTGTATTTAAGTACAATGACTTGAATTAAATGAAGGTCGCTTTTCAGTGCACAAAAACATTATTAAACTTTTCAATTAACTGCGGATTGTATAGGTTAAGTGTAAAGTTAGACGACGAATAGGAAGATTGAGACAAAAAGAATTCAGCGAACAGATGAGCTGATCAGGCTTATCATTCTTTGCTTTTATATGTACATATTCACAAGGTTATAGATCCTGCCTGGGTGAAGAAGAAGGTTGGGGCAAGGTTGCAAACTGCTTCAACGAGCAAGGAGCCAGTGGTGGATGTTCCCACCACATCGGATACTCCAGCTAGAAGCACGCCGACTTGAAGGACCTTGCGGAGGACGAGGTGTTGGCGGAGGTGACGCTCTGCCTACATATGTAGGGGATGAGGACATCCTAATGTCCTGAACAGGAGCTGGCAGAGGAGAAGTTGACGTCGTTATGACGAGCAGCGGTGACGAGTGCAATTCCAGGCCCCAATCGCCATGTCAGCCGGAGCCCATCCTTTAGCAGATGACAATACCGGACTGGCTCAGATAAAGATCCATCACACTAAGTCTGCCTAGACGGTCTTAGCAAGGGTGTTTACCAAGCAACAGCTTGGGCTAGCCCTGATACAGGAGCCATGGGTGTATAAGGGCATTAAAGGCCTGTAAACGCCCGACTCAAAGTTAATTTGGGATCGGATAGATCCAGCACCCAGAGCATAGTGAGGAAGAGCATTAACTTTATTATCCCTTCAGAATTCCTCACTAGAGATTGCGTTCCAATTGTGGTGCAGTAGCGCGGTCTCTATGGTAATAGCGTTGGCGTACTTCGCAGCAGACGGGGCCTGACCACTACCAGAAATAGAGGACCTGGTAGAGTAATGCAGGTCGGAGAAGATGCCGATGGATGAGATGCCAATGCGGAACACGCAATATGGGGCAGCAGCGACACCAACACGAGGGGTGAGTACCTCGCAGATCTTGTATTTAAATATAATCTAGAACTTGGAAATGTCGGATCTACGCCGAAATTCGAAACTAGAGGCAGGGAGGAGGTCTTAGGCATCACCCTGGCCAGTCGGTCTCTAAAGCCTCACCTTAGGGGCTGTCATGTCTCACCAGGGGAATCTTTGTCTGACCGCAGGGAAGAAAAACACCACCAACCCAAAGCTGGTGTACTTTGCTGAAGCACAGTCCGCTACATCTAACGCAGCATGCATATAGAGTAGGCAGGTCCTCGGACATAGCCCTTCACCAGCTGCTGCGCACTTTAAGTGCGGCAGTTGATAATAAGGAAGTAGATCATCACATGATGCGGTCAAGGCCATCCTCTCGAGGAGGGGACTGAACCCAACTGCCAGCAGGTGGATACTTGCACTGTTGCGGTCTAGACAAGCCACCACGCATGACCACGCATGACAGCACAGCAGCACTAAGTTGACAGTAGGTTAAACTTTGGCACCCTTGTACAAAATACGAAATCAAAGTGTTCAAGGGTGCTTTGTACATGTCGTAGCATAGCCGGGAAATCATGGGATATATCCGCAAAGATAATAAGATGGCTGTACCCAAAGGAAGTAAGGCCCATGCTAACCTACGGAGTCATAACATTTGGGAAAGGGCACGGTTGAGCACCGTGCAAAGACAGCTGTAAAAACTGCAGAGAATGGCTGGCGTATGCGCACCTGTCCAACAATGACCTTGGAAGCTTTAATGGAGCTCACTACACTTCACCATACCATAAGGCTCCAACAGAAAGCAACGCTTCTAAAGATGTCAGCAGAAGGAGTTGGCGGCAATCACATTCTAAGCCATAGAGATGCCCAACTTCATTAAGATTAACTTCCCCTAATAATGCATCCTAGGGATGAAATGGTAGCCGAATTCATATTCGAGCGAAATCGAGCACACAAATGAATCACTCACCAATCAGGGCATAGGCCATGAAGTGTGGGCCATCGGATATCCTACAATGATTCCCGGAGGTCGAAAATAACATCAAAAGTAATCCATGAAGTACGATCCAAGGTTGACAAACTGAGGACACACAACAGGCTTACCCTAAGATGGGTACCGGGCCACGAGGACATAGAACGAAGCGGCTGATGAGCAAGCGAGATTGGAGGCAGAAAGACCCCTAACAGGGTGCGAATCGTTTTGTGGCATAGGAAGACACACAATACGTCTGCAACTTAGAGACAAAGGAGTCAGAGGCGACAACAAAGCAGCAATATCCATGGGGAAGAACAGGCTTAGAATACTCGTCGGTCTATCGACAGGACATTGTTGACTAAGAAGTCACCTAACCAAGTTAGGTATTTATAGCAGCGGTACATGCAGATTTTATGAAAGCGAGGAGGAGTTCTCAGTGCGCATCCTGGCAGAATGCGTCCCCTGGGCCGGGAAAAGATGAAGCATCCAAGAGATGCATGGCACGAGATCCAAACACAGTAGCCCTCAACCCAACAACGATTCTAGCACTCGTGGATAAGCTGGGGCTGATGGATGAGTTACGGCTCAGAAGGGGCACAATAGATCTGACAGATAGGAGTGCAGGCACTTCAATTTATTTAATGGCTCGTTTTTTAAATAGTTAAGAGCAATAAATGTCGATCTAGCAATCAAATGACGAGTGTAGAGAACTGAAAAATGAGTTTAAGGTTGTATAAATTAATATAATAAAAAAACAAATAAATAATAAAATAATATCCGTAGTGGTTATCAGTCAATCAGCGACAAATATGTATTCAGTTTAAAAAAATCTACAATCTTCTCAGTTGTCAAAGTATTTAGTAGCTATATATATGCATATAAATACTCAATATTATATATATATTATATATTATATTATATATTATTAATCGTTCTTACCTTTTTTTTTGCAATGTACTGACGCAGGCTGCGTTGACATGCCCAGAAGCAACTGATAACGGTATTGAATTGGCCGGAACGGGCGAGACCACGGCGTACCCACAGCGAACGGGATCCAACATCGCCATCGGGACTCGAACCGTAGCCAGCGATTCTCGAGTAATTCTCGTCCACCTGGCACATATCTGTTCATGATGTAAATATTATAATTTCTCAGATTAAGTTGACTTCAGCTATGACAGACCATTTGAATTGTCCAGCAAATACCGCGATCCGTCCGGTGATGCCAACAAATGTGTGACTGATAAATTCTGACATGGCCTTATGCTGTAAAAAATAACAACAATAATAATAAAAACAGTTCTGGTCCTTAAACCAACCTAAGCAGGTCCTTCGAGGCAATGCTCTCCCATGACATGGCTGCTTCTTATCTGGAATCCACTGACGCCGTTCCTCTGTATAAATAAAATACGTAATTAAATTAAAAATAAAAATTCATATTTAATATTTATAATAAAAAAAAATTAATAAAATGTCAAATTTATTATCTATTTAACGCTGGCAAATTTCAGTTGACAATTCAATTAAATATACAATATTTCAAAATTATGCATTTATTTAATGTCGATGCTTAAAACTAAATTAAATTAAAAAAAGAATTTCAGTTATATTATTTATTTAATGTGGGTCAATATCTGCCGACACAGAATTATGCAAAATTATTAAATATTATATATAGTATTTATTTTTTAGGTATTTATTAAATAAAGACTAATAAAATTTAATAATAATAATTAGATAATTAATCAGATCAAAAACAGGAAGAAACTAACTATTTATATTTTCTGTGTCGATTTTAAATAGATAAAACAATTTTATTCCCGAGTCAAGAAGTTTAAAATGTATAAGTCAAACATTTTCAACCAATAAAAAAGTAATGGTTGTGTAAAATTAATTAGTATTTACAAGTATTTAAAATCCATTCGAAACTAAACTAAAATAAATTGTTGCATTTTATGTGATGACTGTTCTTAGTAGTCTACATTAAAGAAAGAATAAAATAAAGTGTATAAACAAAAAGTCTGCTGTATTCAATGAAGATCTCAAAAATGATTTGAATAGTTTTGCTGTGCTGCATAATTTAAAATTTAGTTTTAAAAAAATATTGCGGAGATTTTAATACATTTGGAACGCCAAAATGTCGAATATTATTATTGATGAGCGAACAAAAACACAATTTGAGAAGGAATGAAGAACAGAAATGCGGACCTTGAGCAAATTGTTGGCGTTGCGTTGAGATTTAATACACGTGACCTTGCCCGATTCACACCCAGATTTACCCAGCTTCACAAACGAATGCACTTTTCTTGCACTTTTCCTCGCTTTTTCACGCTCTTCTGAGCTTTTCCTGCTGGTCGCGAGTAACTGATTGATTTTACAGCTGCGCTCTTATCAATAAACTTAATTATTAACTCACTAACATAATAAAATATATATATATGTATATATATTATTAGTATGTTACTTTGATTATTATTTATTATTTTTCTGTTATTTTTAATTGCTTGATTCTATTTGACTGTGAACACAATGGGTTAAAGTTGACACTCCTGAATACTTACTAAGGGTTGCCCTTACTTTCTGTCTTACTCTCTGTCTGTCTGTTTGTCTCTCTGGATGGATGCTGAGCCCCCAAAATTAGAGTTGACAGCTGCCCTCTTTTTTTTATTTTTTAGGGTTGCCAGCATTGTGTGAAGTTTAGGGTTCGCAAGCGGAACCAGTTCACGCTATAAATTTTGAATGTTTTGCGGTCCTTTTTTGAAATATGAAAAATCCATAAGACATACAATATAAAAAACTTGTAGGAAGCAAACAATAAATTAATAATATATAAAAAAAAGTATTGACTGCACAAGTTACTGAGTTTACATTTGAAAATACTTGAATTTACTTTTAACTGAATGTTTCAACTGTTTAAATATATACTTGTTATAAACCATTTATAATTTATTATAATTATATGTATTATAATTATATGTATTATAATTAGGATACTCAAAATGCAATTTATAAAAATCAAACTTACAAACTTACAAACAAAATTGAAATAAATAACTGCTTCCGTTTCTGGAATATCGATGCATTTCGATTTTCGACAGCAATAAATGCCACAATTTTAAAGGCAGAATCTTTTAGTTAACACACAATCAACTGTACAAATTTCATCACCACCGTTTCAGAAATTACAATTTTAAAGACAGAATCTTCTAATTAATCCATAATATGCCTAAGTGTATTATTGATCAAGTGCCCAAATTTCATCAAGATCGGATTAGTAACACCCAAGGTCGATAATACATTCCCATATTGAACGCATTTCTATCAACAGCCGCAAGCATTTCTGAATCCATATAAATATGCGCATGCATGTTTGAGAAAGGGTTGGCAAGATAATTGACGCAAGTGTAATGTTTGTATGTATCTGCATCACCCCGTTACATACGATAGCCTGTACGTAAATGCATGCGTTTGTCACCAGCCCGTTAGGATCAGTTCGGACTTGTGAATAAAAACATGCGCTGCATTCGTTTTTTTTTCTCTTCAGTGCTTGCAAAAAATAAATGACTGCACTTGCAGACCTGCTCTCATTTGGGTGTAAAACTTTTTAAAGGGAAATTTCCAATAAAACTATAATACGTTTAACAGCTGGGTTCTGGGTATACCTAGTCGAGTGAGCTCGACTAGCTCTCTTACTTGTTATTCACATTTTAATAGGCTCAGGATATAAAAACGAATTCTTTACATTACTTATACTGACCAACGGCGAACATATTTGACATCAAGAAAGTTGGATCGTTGCAACGTCGTTTGATGGCAACCGTACTCTGATTGGTCGGAGTTGCTTCTTCTTCTACTTCTGCCTGTTGCGTCATACTTGGGCACAGCTGTGGAAGTGCTGGAAGTATCTGTCACTTTTATTATAAATGATAAATGCATACTTTTTGTAAATTCAAATTTGTTTTTATTTGCATTGATACATTGTTCATTTCTCCACTCTTGCTTTCGTTTTCGTTTTTGTTTTGTTTTCTTCTTTTTCATACATACACATGCAGTTACATTTTCATTTCATTCCATTTTGTTTCATTTCGTTTCGTTTTGAATGCATTTTGTCTTTTACTTATTTTACCCCTTAAGTGTTACATTTTATAGATATAAATTTGCTGTGCTACAATTAAAAACTACAATTTAGTCCTTCTTCCAAATCCCTTCCTCTTTTTCATCTTCTTGCCTACATTTTTATGCCTTCTTATATCTTTTTTTTATACCTTTTTATACCATTTTTCTTGTGTTGCATTCATTCATTAATGAGAAACATATACTTATGTACATATATATGCATGTATATGTATATATGTATTTCACATTTATTATTTTTAGTGTGGCTGTGACTGTGTGTGTCTATGTAATGGTGTATTGTATTTATGCATCACGTATAATTATTACACCCTACTACATGCATGCAGGGGGGCCTGTTACAGTTTGTTTGTGTGTGTGCCTGTGTGTGTGTGTGCCTGTGTGTGTGTGTGTACGTGTGACTTATCGGCGGTTCACTTTTAATTATACGACACGAGTTATGAGTAATGGTGGGGGGAGTAAATTAATTTTCTGTACATATGAAAATTCCAAAACAGAAACGGAAGACGCACAGCTGGAATGTGCGCATGTATGTATGTCTTCAGTTTCGCCAAAAATAATAGCACCACTACAAAATTTTTGCTTACGAAAACAGAAATTATAAACAAATAAAATTACTTTTGCAATTTTTACAAATGTTGATTTTTAATATAATGTTTATTACTGCGATTTAAATTCTTTTCAACAAGTAAAAAGTGCTAAAAAGTAGCAGAAAAATATAACATCATAAAAATCGTTTCTTTATTTACAATTTCCATATTCATAATTATAAGTGCAAATTTGCGAAATGTGGCTATTATTTTCATCGCTCATTTTTCGTCTTTTTCATAAAATTTTATTCCATAATTTGAATTTTAATTCAATTCAAATCAGTTGAAACGTTGAATAAAATTAAGTTTTTTTCCTTCTCCGTATTTAAAGTCTTCAAATTCTAAAAGCGTATTTATCAATTTAAAAGAAACGTTTCTTGCAAGAGCTATTATTTTTGTCGCAACTGTATTGTTACATGTGTATGTGTTATGTATGTATACACGCTGGATGGCATTACAAAAAGAGATCGTAAAATACATGGAAGGTAAAGGCTGGAAAGCATTCTAATGGAATCTGTTTATTTTTTCTCTATATGTGTAGATTAAATCAAATTTTTTTAATTGAAATGATATTTTACAAATACTTGTTGAGGCATGACAGACATGTATGACAGAAGCGTATGACGGACGTGTGTTACGAATTATTACATGGTTGTGGCTTCAGACATACTTGACACGTATGATAGACTTTCTTGTCTATATGAACAATGTGTGAATAAAATAAATTTGAAAATCTTGCTGACCAAAATGAAATTGAAATTCAAACTAATAATAAACAAACAGTCGTTGAGGCTTGAGGTGTGACAGCTATGTATGACGGAAATGCATGACTGACATGTATGAGAGACATGCATGACAGACATATATGACAAGCTGAACAACGGTGAACTGTTTTCTGTTGTTGTATTAAGAAACTATTTAGAGCTTGAGAGTATATATGTATGTATGTATATGATTGTTTCTATGTATTTGTATTTGTATTTGTATTTATATTTGTATTTGTATTTATTGTATTTTATTGTAAGCGTAATCCTAATCATCTCAATCTGTGTGTGTGAAATGTGTGTATGTAAAAAACTTCCAATTGCAACTATATGAGTGAGAGAGTGATAGTGAGTGAGTGAGAGACAGATAGAGTGCTTAAGCTTTGCATTATGTTAAATTATTGCGGGTGCTTTTTTTTATTTGGAGTTCTATTTCCGATTCTTGCTACGGTTTGTCGCATTGTTATAAATTCGGTTTAGTTTTTAAGTTATTTGTTGTTTTATTTCTTATATTTTTTTTTTTGGGTTTGATAAAGTGCGTTAAAAGTCAAAAAATAGTTTTCTTAAGCTGAACATGAAAATGTGGCCCATGGTGTAGTTAGAAAAACTGATCACGGTTATGAAAGCTATGGCAGCTGGAAATTGGATCCCGACATGTGCTGTGAAAGCAGAGCAAAACATTTGATTATCTTTTGCACTTATTAAATAGCATAAGCAATTTAATTAATCATTTTTATGGAAAATAGCTGCCCGACACATGCTTGCTAGCTATGTGTCAGGCAGCAGCGCATTTGCCATCTCTCTTGCACACATTATATAGCATAGGAATTGTTGGTAATAAATTATATTTAAGGCGCGCAGTTTATAAATAGCAACTGAGTCACCCTGTATAACTAACACCATGATGTGAGTGTGTCTATGTGTGTGCGTGTGTATTGTTTTTTTTACTGCTTTAAGTACATTGGAAAATTGAGAGAAAAAATACTGTTAAACTCAAAAAAAATTACTGTTATTAATTAATTAACTAACGGGATTGAAAACTAGGCATTATTTTTTAAGTGTTCAAATTTTTGTGAATTGAATTTTGTATTTTGCATAAGAATATTTACTTCATAAATGTCGTGTGTAAATATTTGTTCAGTTTGCAATGATGTATGATCGTATGATGTATGATGATGTATTATGAATGGAGCAAATGCTGTTGCACCAATACATGATATACACATTTAACTTGTATTATTATTATTATTACTATTATTATTAAATATACAATCATTATAACGTTTCACCTAAAATTTGTTTTTCTTGTGTTTTTTTTTCCTATTTTTTTTATTTTTGTTTTCGTTTATTTTTTAGGATAATTTCTCATGGTACTTCTACTAAATATATAGATATATATATATTTGAGATATATATACTGCTTGGTTCATTTACAAAAGTAAAATTACAAAAAAAGTGTAAACTAAAAAACTACGTAAACAAAAACAAAAAAAGCATCAGAACGTAAAACTTACAGTTGAGTTCTTTGAATTTCACCTTTCCCATATTCGAAATACTTATGACGAATATATATAAATATATATATATATATATATATATATATATATATATAAATTGTAAACTTTAAATGCTAAATGTTAAATGCTATATGTTAAATGTAAATGCTAAGTGTAAATGTTAAGTGTAAATGTTGAATGCAAATGTTAAATGTTAATTAACATTCTTACATACATAGGTTCCACATTTAACATTTACTTGTTCGGCAGTGTATGTGTGTCTGTGTGTGAGTATGTTGGTGTGTGTGTGTGAGGGATACAGATAATGTTCTCTCTCTTTTTAGCTTATTGGCTAATTTCCTACACGAGTTCTATATAAACACGTACACTAATACATAATACATATATATGTAGATTATTATTTTTTTTTGTATCAGTCAAAACTGTCATCGTACAAGGCAATTTTTTAATAGCTGTACGAGAAGTATGTGTGTGTGTGTAACGTGAGTTTGCCTTTTGAGTTGAAGATAAATATATATCCATATCCATATACATATATATATTAATATAACTTTCTTTCTCATTTTGTTATATATCTTGTTGGACTGAATAAATGTGTATATATATATATAGATATATATAAATAAATAAATCTATATATATATATATATATATAACTGACAGAGTTTTGATGTCAAGTTCAATTTAATGGTATAATTTAAATAAATATTATTTTCAAGTCCAATTTTTATATCGTTGTTATATATATATATGATTTGGACTGTACAAGTTTATTTAAAAAAAAAAAACATATATTAATTTTTATATATGTTTTTTTTTAAGTTGCTGCAAAAAGTTGTTTGAATTTTGGTCTTGGAATACTTTTTTGACAAACAAGTTTCAACAGCTTGATTTGAAATATTTTTAGGCAAAGTCAGTTAAAACTAATAATCGGTCTTTTTTTTTTAAGTGTTAAGTGTATTAAGTCTATATATATATATACCTATATATAGTCTACATATACATATATATATATGTATAGACTATATATAGGTATATATAGATATATATATAGATATATATAGATATATATATATATATATATTTATCGCTATAAACTATGTTTTAATGCGCTTGAAAATTTTTCCATTTGTTTACTTATTTATTCTATTTCACCTTTCTCCTTCTTTTCTACTAATCTCGCTTGTGTTTCTTACTTATCTGTTTTTTCATTTTCTTTTTTTAATTTGGCTCGATTTGAATCGTTCCGTTTGAGAAAATACATAAATTAATCGCCACATTTATTTTATGGCTGTTTTTCTCTTTTTAAAACGAGGCAGGCATAATTCACCGATAATTAAATGTGATCATTACAATGATCCAGTCCCACTTCCATTTGCACAGATGACTCCGTTCCGTTCCGCTGTTGTAGGTGAGTTCTTCATTTTTGACCACCTCATTCGGATGCTTGTCATAGCCGTGATGATCATCTGCAAAATGCAAACAGTTTATATTAATTCGTTTTTTAAAGTTTTAAATTAAAAATCTCTAATTTCATCATCGTGGCTGGTAAAATAATGAGCCCACTACATACACACAACATAACAGGAAATTGGTTGGCATAGATTTTTTTTTTTTTGATACGACGCGAAGATAGTTATTATATTTTTTATTAATTTACAGCAAACTTTTTTAAGTATTCAAGTGTACTTAAAAAAAACTTCATGCATTCCTCATAAATTTTTTAAAATTTTGTGTATTGATAAACAAGAAATTGTTCTCTTATTTTTGTTTTTAATATATTTATATTTCTCACAAAAATTAATTTTTTTCTTGATTTGTAAGTACATTAAATATGAAATTTTTAGATGATTTTATCTAGCCTTTTATCTTTTGAGAACTATTGTGCGGATAAAACGGGCTCCACAACAACAATCCTTCCTTGGGGATTGTTCAAAATAACGTTAGTGTTGAAAAGTACTTAAAAATACTTCATGCGTTACTCATATATTTTTCTGTTTACTTGTTTTAGCTTAAATTATATATCAATAGATTGGCTTTGTTGCTATCAGAAATCGATATGTATCGACTTTTAAGAAACGAATGCTGTTAGCGATAATGTTGTGTGCAGGATAAACCAGAACTAATGTGAATAATAGTCCCTCAGATCCGATCTATATCGTTTCAATTGTTGTTGCTGGTCAAGAATATATATACTTGGGCTCGTAGCTGATTTCTTTAGCGTGTTACATAATTGATGATAAAATCATTAATTTATTTAGAAAGAGGTTAGGTTATAACTATGATCATTTATATTTCCCAAAAACGTTATAATTAGCAAGTGGATTTATGCTCTCTTTAAATAATAGATTGTTTTTAGAGTGAGATTAGAAATTTTGGGCAGGTTTTTTTTTTTGGGTTAATGGATGAATGCATGAATGCAAGTAAGGAATGCAAGGAGAATGCATTACTAGAAGTACTACTTACGTTTCATCTTATCAATATTGTGGGTCAATCTTACTGTCTGATTAAGTTTGGTGTTAAGTTTGCTACTTGTATTTAGATTTAGATTTAGATTTGTATTTAGATTTGTGTTTGTATTAGTAGTTGTTAAAATGTTGATTGTTGAAGTTGTGTTTGGATTAGTGTCCCAGGCAGTGATTGGCCAGTTAATTGTGCTCTGAACAATGTTACTGTGATTGGTGTCAACAACAACTGGCGATAGATAATGTGGTTGATATTGATGTGGATATTGATGATGATGAGTATTATTTGTGGAATTAAAGCCAATTTGATGTATGTTGTATGAATGTTTTTGATGTTGATGTTGATCACTATCATTTGATGATATTTTCTTACCATTCCCATTCGCATTTAGATTATTGTTGCCGGCCTGCTGCTTGTGATGCGGATGCGGCGGCGGCGGATGCGAATGTATATTTGGATTATTTTGATTTTGTTGCACATTCGTTGGCACATTATTAATCCTAATGCCCGTCTGTATATGATGATGACCCGGATACGTCAAATGTATGCCACCACGGCCCGGTGGCAGCATATTAATGCTACCATGACCAGGTGATAAAATAACGCCACCAGGTCCAGCTACTCCAACTCCACCTGTTCCAATATTATTGCCAATAATATTGGGTTGAATGGGTATGCGATTGAATTGATCGATATTTGTATTAATCGAGGTGCCCAGACCATTGATGGGCTTCAAATGAATGTTGCCAGTGTTGCCAGCGTTGACCGTGTTGACACCAATTGTATTAACGCCATTCACGTTTATATCTACATTGATAGCCGCATTATCTACGGCTCCAGTTCCCGTTCCCGTACCCGTTCCGGCACCACCCGTATTTTCAATGATCGTTGTCGTTTCCATTGTTTTGTTCTTCTCCTCGGCGGCGCAGCACACTTTGAACACAACTTTCATATTATTTGTGGAACAGCGACCGCCAATGCGACGATACAAATCGTCCTTGGATGAAGTCGCTAAAATATATAAATACAAAAATATATTAACATCAATTTAGAGTTAAATTAAAGTCCAGTTACTACTCACAAATGAAGTAGTAATCATTTCCAGGAAGGAACTCTAAACCACCTGGCTGCGGTGTAAATGGCCGGAACGTAATCGTAAAAAACATTAATTTTTGGGGCTTATCACATATAGCTATTACTCGCGGATCGGCGTTCGTTATGCGACATGTTTCATATTCCACTTTCGACACATTGTAGATTATATATTTCTCCGTTTCATTCTCAAAGGCGCCCGGCTCGTAAACGGGACAAATTATGTGCACCTGATCGAATTCAAACGCCAAATTGCCCTTGTTCACGTCTATAATGTGATCCGTATTATCAATCCGAAATCTGCAAACGATACAAAGAAAAAAAATATATCATCTATATAAAATAAATACAAATCTTTTGTTTTGCTTGTAAATGCATAATTCCTGTTTCTACTTTTATGATTTCTATTTTTCAAATAAGCAATTTTTTTTTTAAATTATTTTAAGAAGCTTTATTTTACTTACTTCAATAATTTGAATATGATCATAAGAGGTTCGTTACATCGTTAATACATTTTGTGAGCCAGTTTCTTGAGCCTTATCACCATTATTGCAATATTTATGCTTATATAAGAATTAAATTCGCAAATTTGAAATATACATAACTAGATAAAATATTTATCAATAGAACCCTATTAAAATATAAAAATGCAAATTGCTATAGCCTATTTCAATCTATAATTTATGCATTTATTTAATTTAATAAATAAATTCCAGTCTATTATCATTAAAATTTTTTGTTCGGATTGGTTTTTTATGGGTATTCTCAATCTTTGTCATAAATTTGATTACCCTTAACTTTACTAGATTCTTAAATTTAAATTTTTTTTTAAACTTAAATTTTATATAATTATTTTAAGCCTTTTTAAAATTGAGGATAATTTACATTAAATAAATTAATTAATAAGAAAAATAAAAATAACATTTTTTCTTGGTAATTTTAGTACGCTTTCCTTTCATGTAAAAATTAATTTTCGGCTTTTCTATTGTTGGTAAGCAACGAAGGTTTCCCGACTAAATTAATACGTTGTGAATATCGATTGAGAATTATCCATAATCATTATTGATAAACATCGATGGATTGCCGACTCTCAATGGTTACGACTCGCGATTTCTAATACTAAGTTTTAGTTCTATTGATAACTTGACACGAGCGAAGAATAAAAAAAACATATAACTCCTAGCAGTAGAATCTAAAATTTATGCCACAAATTTATAAATTATTTATTTATTTCTACTACTTTATTTATTTTCTTTTTGGCTCAGAATTTGTTCACCAAATCGTAAATACATTATTAATAGAGCAGATATCCAGGTTACAGGGTATCTACCAGTTGAGAACTTTCTGAGCTGAGACCACTGCTAACTTTTACAGGAGCGGAGAGAGAGGAGCGGAGAGAGAGGAGAGAAGAGAGAGGAGAGGGGAGTCATTTCAGTGGAAACATCTCTGAGCTGAACAAAGAGGAGCGCTACGCATTTCAACAAGTTATAATCCATGCCCAGCCCAAACCTCCCCTCTTGGACTTGGTATATGGGCGAAGGTATAGCAAAAAAAAATGTTGTTTATTTATTTTTACAAATGTTCGACTTTAAGAGAAGTGAAGCTGAAGTTGCGTTTGCATAACGTTGGCTCTATGAAAGCGCTACAGTTCGCGACAGCTATACTAGCAGATACCATGTAAAATATATAAAATCGACTAATAGCCCAATTCCAGACTGACCTACAGTATGTACATTATTCCAAATATTTTATTTTTAATTTATTTACTTGCTATTTTTTTTAATGTCGTCTAATTTTAGTGTTGTCCGAATGAAATTTAAATTTAAATGTTTTATTTAAATTTTATTAAAAAAAAAAAACTATATACTGAATTTCTGGAGGATAAATTGGATAAACATTTGTTGCGTGAGTTTGGAAAAACACACTAACATTAATTAACATATTATAAATATATATAATGCATTCCTTTAACACCTTCGAATAGCTGTTCACCAAATCCACCCAATTTATGTGTATATATATATAAATATATAAATATATATATATGTATATGTTGCCGGAGTTATTTCATTCGGCCTGTTACACACATTTCTAGAAATTCGGAATACTCTTCTTACTCACTTTATATTTAAAACAGAACCTCAGCTACAACTCGACCAAGGATTCCCCCTCTTCTCCCCACCGCCTCCCCCTCTCCACTCTCCGCTCAACTCCCCCCTGAGGAAACCATGTAGTGGTTAACACGACGCACGCACTTATGTGTGTCTGCTGTTGCCTTCTCCTCTCCTCTTCTCTTCTGTGTTTCCTCAGTTTTCCTTGTGCCTTTTCAAGTTGTTCTTTGTTTTTTCCTCCCATTTTATTGTTGGGAGCTTTTGTAAATCAAAAATCACCCCCTAATGATGAAGTACGCATATTTTATATGTACGTAGTACTTTGGCGACACACACAAAACACACACAAAACGCACGCCTCTCCACATCTTATGAAAAAACGACTAGGGTTACAGGTAAACGTATACAGTTATATATATACATATATAGAGAGAGAGAGCAGCTTGAATAGTTGTCTGACTTGTTTTTTTCCTGCTACGCACATATTTATAATTTATATTATTTATATATGTTAGTCAAAACAAAAAAAAAGTAAAAAAGTAAAATGTATATTAAATTAAAAAAAAAAATTAATAACTTAATTTAATTCCATCTTTAAAAAACATCGTTAAAAGTGGGAGCTATCAAATTTATTGTGCAATAAGAATAACTGAATAATTGGAATTACAAGATTTATTTTAATTTCGAACTGGATGCATTTAATTTCTTTAACCCATAAACGGACACTGTGCATAAAGTTGTTCAATATTAATAGCTGAACAACGTTCATCAAATTCATGAGTTTTGTGTAATTTTTCAGGTCTGTCTAAATTAAACTGCATTTAAGGCATGGCTATTAATAATAAAAAATAATAAATAAATCGCTTGGTTTGCATAATAAAAGAAACTTATGTTTTAAAGTTGCCAAGAGTTTTGTCTAAACAATATTTTAAAGTACTCTTGTTCTAGCTTGCTAATGTTTTGTCTAAGTTTCCCAAGTTCTTACAATGTATGTTGCACAGTTTAGCATTTAAGCACCTCTGCTTTGTTATTTATTTTTATTTTATTTTGCATGTGTTTTAAAATTTAATTTAATTATTCACTTTACATTTTATATTATTTATTTTTATTTTCTATTTGTCAACCGTCTAGATTAAATAACTAAATTAGTAAGATAAATAAAATAAAATAGAATTTTTTCTTGTATTTTTTTTTATAAAACACCTCGCTACTTTCCAATGTTCACATTTTCATAAATTTAGATGTGATGAAAAATGTTTGACAACTATTATTATTTACAATTTTATTATTATATATATTATATAAATAAAATTTCAATATTATAATTATATTCGCATTTTCCTGGGTTACTAGCAATAAAAACTGTGTGGTTTTGTTTGGTTTTTCTTTATTTACGACGGCTAAAGACTTCTGCATTTTGTTTTCTTTTAGCTAAGCTGTTTTAATTATTATTCATTGTTTTTTTTTATAATTGTGAATATTGTTTTCTTTCTTCCCTTAAGTGGTTTAAATTATTAAAAAATCTTTGGTTTTCATTTCTTTTCATTTTTTACATCGACCTTTACAAGTAGTTTAAATTATAATTCCTTGGTTTTTGCTTTGTTTTCTTCTTTTTACAAGGGCTAAAACTGTATGATTTTTTTCATACGTTGTTTAAATGAATAAGGAGTCTTGGGTTTGATTTGGTTCACCTGTGCCTTTGGTTAATATGTTTGTTTGTTTCAATTATAGCCAACCACTCAACACTCAACAAATAATAAGAAGAAGAACACAAGCCGCTTACAAGCAATACGCATGCACTCACCTCCCCGCAACCGGACTCACCTCACCGCGCATAGCAGGAAGCTTATGTAAAAAGACGCCGAGCAATTCTTCTATGCACTTCTCACTCTCTCTTTCTTATCCTCATTCTTCGTCTTCGTCTCTCTCCTTGCTTTTCCTCTGCCCAACCCCCTTCACATTAACGTTGTCCTCGCAGTAAAAGCGTTGTAGGTCGCGATGCGACTGTGACTGCTTTGAGGGTTGACATAATACATATACACACACACACACACACACATAGACATGTGCGTGCGCGTTTCTTTTCTGAACCCTGGACCCCAAGTGAAGTGCGTTGTTATGCGTTGCGTCGCGTTGCGTATTCCATCCACATCCATATCAGCATATACCATTGCATTAAGTCGCCGCCGCCGCTTTGGGGTACAAAATCCATGTATGTGTATGTATGTGTATGTATGTGTGTGTGCGTGTGTGTATATATTGTATGTTAAAATACTTTAAAATTCTTGTTCTACTCGCAGGAGACTCAAAGGAAACCTTGTCGACTTCTGGCAAACTATTATTAAAGCGAGATCGTTGAAATGCTTAAAAAATATATTCATAAATTCCTTTGACTTATCAATTTAAAACATTTCTTGTGAGAGTGGTGCTATTATTATTTCCGCAACTGTATATTAATATATATACATTCAAAAATGTGTATCCTATTGCATAAGTTCGCCGCTGGAGTACCGCCTGCATTTATACATATTAGTTTTTTTTTCCCCCAGTAGACCTGCCCATTACTGCCTGCTTTCTGTTAATTTTTCTTGTCTTTACCTTCTTTCGTGTACTTTGTAAAGATTACAATAGACTTCATCATCTGATCATTTCTAAGCCCTTTATTTTTACCATTAAGATACGTCGTAAAATACGTCTTGTCTCGTATTTAAAACTTTCCCATGCACTATTGGGGCTTATCTTAACTAATTAATACTATTTATTTTAGTGTGATTGCAAGATTTTACATTTAAATTCGACCGTAAATCTTGTACATTTTATTTTTTAAATTTAAAAAATAAAGAATTATTTTTAGTTTAATTTAAATAATAGTCTTAATATGGTTTTTTGTTACCTGTGTAAGTTTTTAAAAGAGATATGTATGGTCGTTACTCACATGCTGTTCGATGTATTCCAATGCATGTAGAATGTCTTAGCACAGCTAGACATTGTGGACAGCAGCACGGTCTCAATGCAGATAATTGTTAGCAGAGTGACAAAGGATGTGGCGCCCAACGTGGGTAACGGTATCAACGCCAATTTGCTCCCCTTCTTCTTCAAATTATTACTCTTGCTCTGATTGTTAATATGATTATTAATTTTATTGCTTCGATTGATGCCTGGTCTATGTGATTGGATCGTCTTTATCAAGTGGAATGCATCCCGATGCATCCCGATGCGTTGTGAGCCGGCACAAATCGTAAGGGAATTGTTGTGTGTGAAATTATTATTGTTCCCCGAGAAATAACCAGAATCAGTTGTTCCTCTTTTATTTAATTTGGTCTTACTTTTACTTTTAGACTTTCGATGCATGGTTGCTGGCATTTGAGGCGCCTCCGATTTCGTTTGCTTTCGATTTCGATGATTTATTTGTTGCTGATGTTTTAGTTGCTGATGTTGTTGTTTTGGCATAAATTTATCGGTGATCGTCGGTGGAGTTGTTGTTGTTGCATTGATATTCATATTGGTATTTAGAGGCTCGTGCAAACATTGTTGCCGGAGTATTACGGTTTTGCTGGTCCAAATTTCCGGCTCCGTTTCCAAGCAACAGCTTTTAGCCAACTCTTCGCATTCGGCATTCTTCTGATCAGGAGACGTTCTCCAGACAACAGTTTTCAGGCCCAATTTTCGATCGAATGTCATTTTTTACTTTCTTTACGTTTTCTCTAGTTATCGATTTATCGACTAGTGCTGATCGCTGTGTCTGTGACTCGTTGGTGTTATCGTCTGTCCTTCCTCCTGTCGCCTGTCGATAATGTTATTGCTGTTGATGTTGTTGCTTGCTCGTAACCAAAATAGAGGTGTGTCTGCCATCAATATGCCGATCTCTCTTCAAGTCTCTGCAATGCAATTTAAATTCATTTATTAAATAATAAATATTATTTATTAAATAAAAAATATTTCTAATTTACAATTTATTATTATTCATTATTTACTATTTATTTATTATTATTTACTATTCATATTTATTAGTTAATTTAATTTATTAGCTATTATTTAATTGTATGTGTATTTATAATTTATTATTATTTATTGGTTAATATTTATTATTGATGTTTTATTACTAATTACTATTTATTATTAATTTGCATTATTCAGTATTATTTACTATTTATTATTTATTTTTATTATTTATTATTACTGATTTTTATTTGTTAGTCCATATTTACTACTTAATTTTTATTTTATTATTGTGTGTTATTTATTTAACCGATCGTCGACCTTCCTAATGAACAGCACAAAATTAAGCTTTTCGCTCAGTACAAATGAACAGTAAACTTCAAAAACTCAAATTAAAAAGTTGGTTTTGCAAAGCCAAATTTTTTGAAATTGTAATAAATAAAAAAGAAACGAAAATAATGGAAGCTGTATTGATATGACTAATCTATTTTTTACTTATTTTTTTGCAAAACATGTAATTTTTCAAAACTCTTTTCTTTATTAGTTAAATAAATAAATAGAATAAAAAAATGCTGTCAAAGATGCGTTCTCTTTTAGAATTATTAAACAACGAAAAATTCATCTTTTTACAAAAATTATTTCAATTTTTAAAATGTTTTAATTGAATGAATCTAGTTCATTATTTTAATAGTAGAAAAATAAGAAAAAATTTTGCTGAAAAAAAAATGGGGAAAAATGAATTTTATACTTTATTAAAACACTTTCGGAGTAGAAAAAATATACAAAAAAAACACAAGCAGCTGTTTTACAATTATTTTCACTAAGAACATATTAGTTGGATCAATATGGCAACACTGATCTCTATATATGTATGTGTAGGTGTGCACATTTCAAAACACAGAATGTAAAAACATATACCTATATAAGTATGTATGTAGATAAAACGATTTAATAATTTAGCTTCAATGAAACTTATCCTCTTTAATTATTGTTATATTAATAATAATAATAACAATAAAATTTACATTTCTTTTCGAGTTATTTCTAACATAGAAATGGATTGCACGTATTTTATTTAAAAAGAACATTTTCATTATTTTAAAGCTCAGTTGGAGAAATATATGTACATGTAAATACATACATTCAGATTAAGTTTTAAAAATACATACACACATATACGTTGTTTAAGCTCAGCTGTACATACATGTATACATACATATATATATACATATATATACATATAAACGTTATTTCAGCTCAGCTGTATAGAAATACACACATCCAATACACACACACATGTATATAATACGCTTTAGCTCAGCTGCATGGACAGAGTTTTATATATATACACATATAATTGTTTTTGCTATGCACTTCGAACTATTGTGAATGCCGGCGATTGTGATCTTGTATACAGGCTGCCTGTGCAAATGCAATTTTTTCTTGTTTTCATTTAAATTCAAACGAGACATTTGTAAATTTAAATGTGAAGAAACAAGTAAAACACTTTTAAAACACAATTCACTATTTTTAAAATATATATATTTAGAAATAACCATTTGCTTGCAATAGACAAAAACAAAATCGTTGGCAAAAAAAATGCCTTGTTCAATATTCGTCAGGACTTTTATGGCTTGTTTTGGCAAGCCAAATAATATTGTTGTTGTTGCTTTGCACAGAAATTCACACAGATAGCGAGCGGGAGCGAATGCAAGAGAGGAAAGAGAGTACATTCTTCTTCTCTCTTTTGCACTGTCGTCTTGCTAGAAGCAGACACAAATACATAAACATTGAGCCCGACAAATTTTCTGTATACATACACAAAAAACCCAATACAATTAACGAAAATATGAAATGAATAAACAACGAATTGGAATAAATAAACAAATAATATTGATTCAAGTAAAAAACAATTGGCTTCGCTTTATTTTTTTGAATTTTTTTCTTTTCGTCTTAAACGCAATTTACACACACACACAGAGGCCACTTTTTATGTATACATTTTATTGGGTAATTTTTCTTGGTTTTACATTTTTTCAGCGAGTCACATTTTTGTTTAGCATGAGCCGCCTCCGTTTCCACAGCATGTTTTCGTAAGAATTTATTGAATTACGTATATATTAATAAGTAGTATTTAAAAAGAGCTATGTTTTAAGGTGTAAAAAAATAATACGAAACTGACAGTGTGGCTGCATCTCAGCAATCTATATGTATCTCAAATATTTTTCCACGGGTATTTTTCAGCTACCAGTCACAGCTGTTACATTTGTGTGTATAAATGTTACTTTAATACTACAAAAATACAAAAAATTGGGAATTTTAAAAATTTTTGTCATCAATTTTGTGTATTTACTCTGACAATTAATTTGATTTAAATTTTATTAGATTCCCTTCTCAGCATACATATTTTTTTAGCATAAATACTATAAAAATATTCCAAAGTGCGATTTATAAAATATTTCCAATTTTATTATTTTTTTATTTAATAATTTATATTTGTTTAGTACATTCAAAAGGAGATTTGATTTTCCAGTTACTGGTATCACTAGAAAAATACTGCAAATTGGAATTTATAAAATATTTGCATTAATTTTACTATATAAAATGATTTAAATATTTAGTTATATATTTGTTAGAATATATATTTGATCATAAGTATTTCTTAGTACACTAATATTCGCACATATTAATTTGGTTAACATTAATTATTTAAAATTATTTAGATACTGACTTCATTAATAACTAATTATTTAGCGATATATAGTTTATATCGAAATACGGCCTCATTTTTGTTTATTTACTTGTCAGTATTTTATAGCACTGCATGAGGACATCTTTTCATTATGTCTTAAGGCGATTAAAAATATTTTCGACTTATATATATTTAGTTATAAATTATAATATATATGATATTTAATAATACAACCATCTAAAAAATCGAATATGCAAGTTAATTAAATTTCAACTGAGTGCTGTCGATTACCTGCCCATCGATAACTGCCTGCACGAGTTGAGCCCATCTATTGCACGTCTGCACACACTGGCGAACAGCTGACTGGTTGATCGACTTTGACGTTCGCCAGCTCTGTTTTGGGTGAAAAGTCGCAAAATTTCTTAAGAAAACAATAATGTTTAATATATTTAAGCGTTCGGTGGCTGGGGCAGGCGCCCAAATTTTCAAAACGCCAACATCGATTGCAGCAGCAGCAACAACCGGTAGCAGCATTCTTAGGTAAACAAAATAGACGTAGCCGAGACTTATATAATCAATGTGAGTACAATGCGAAGATAATAATAAAAATCATTTTATTATCTCTCAGCTCAAATCAACAACGAAATGCTGCAAAATGGTATCCCGATCCGGAATTTATTAAGCAATTCAGCGGTCCCGTTATGTATCCCGATGAAGTCACCTCGTTGTGGAAGGTGCCGCCATGGAATAGTATGTTTTTTAACGTATATGTACAGTAGCTCACAGTTCAAGTGGATCAGTGTCAAAGAAAAAAAATAATTGCCTGCCATAAGCTAATCATTGAAAATGGGTAAAAAGAGTACAATGGTTTTATGCAAACGTTCGATAGGAAAAAATCTAAAAATTAAGGACACAGGCTTCTCGTTGATATATAATATCACTAAGGAGACAATACATAAATAGTCTGTTAGTGATAATATGCATGTGCGCATTGTTGATTAACTAAACAAATTTGATCAAGATCGGATAAGAAATACTCAAGTTATATTCGAAATTATATTATCACATTGATCTCATTTTTATCAGCAAGCGTTATTTGCAGTCCTGCGAAATTTGGCACAAGGCATCGTCAGCTTCCTGGCTGCCGCTTGGTTCGGGTGCAGCGGGACGTGATTGCTGCGGTACTGAAACCTCAGCCGATTGGCCCCCCAACTGGGAGCCCAGTCCAAGACTAAGTTCTTCAGTCCGCTTGACTCCACGTCCTCTTCCACGTGAATGGCCCTCGTTTGCTGGTAAATTATCCATCGCTATATGCCGTACACAACACAATGTTGCCTGGAAGAATGTCACAGCACAAAAACCCAGATTTCTTACCTAAAGTTGAGTATTTTCGGTATAACTAAGCCAACCCTCGTAGTCAGTTTAGTAATATCCCACATCTGGAGGGCAACAAGCCAACAAGGACTATGGGCAAACGGACTATCATTGAACAACGGAAACTCATCCTGGAACACCACAAAAACGGATATTCACATCGCCAAATAGCTGAAATGGTCAATCTGAGATACTCAACAGCATATTACATCATTCGGCGCATCGTCGACGCAAATCGGATTGAGGGCAAGGGCAGAATGACACCAAACATGATTTTCTCCGAAGAGGAGGAGCGGAGGATCATCAGGAGAATATGATAAAATCACAGGCTATCGGCTCCAAAAATGACTCAACAGGTGCTGGATGAAATGGGGAAAAAGTGCAGAGCGAAAACTGTGTGCAGGGTTCTGCGCAAACATGACTTTAATGCCCGAGTACCACGAAAGAAGCCCTTTTTAAGCGCAAAAAATAAAGCGACTCGGATGACGTTCTCCAAACCCCACTTGGACAAAGATCTGGAGTTGTGGAACACTGTTACATTTGCAGATGGGTCCGAATTAAACATTTTTGGCATACTAAAGGAAAATTTGCTCCAAAGTGCCGAGAAGTTAGGAATCCGACATACTTTCCGGTTCTACCAGGGCAACGATCCCAAGCATAAGACCAAGATAGTACAGTCCTGGCTCACCAGGAACTGCTCCCATAAGATAATTCCACCGGCCCAGTCTCCAGATTTAAATGTTATTAAGAATTCGTCGGCTCTGCTGAAAAATTACATTCGGAAGCACAGCATATCCAGCAAAGAGGACCTCAAAAATGCTCTGCGGGATGAGTGGAGCAGAATCAGCCCAGAAGTAACTATGAAGTTGGTATCTTCCATGAATAATAGGTTAAGGGAAGTTGTTAAGGCTAAAGGATATAAGTTTTTATACTCCAAATATATTGTTATTTAGACTGGTCCAAATAAAATTTCCCCTAAAAGTAGGCTACATTTTTACATAATCCTACCTAGCAGGTGGGGAAACCTCAGTTTATTAGGGCCATATATTGATTTTAGTGGAATTTTTGAAAAATAATAAATAATTAGCTTATGGCAGGCAATTACTTTTTTCCGTTGACACTGATCCTCTTGAACTGTGAGCCACTGTATATATAAATATTTTATGTTTAGTACATATGAATTTACATGATGCTTAACAACATTAGGCAAAGTGGTGCCCGTTGAGAAGTCGGTGCGCAATCTAACACTGAATTTTGGGCCGCAGCATCCAGCTGCTCACGGCGTGCTGCGACTCGTGCTGGAGTTGGATGGCGAGGTGAGTGCTGTGATCTATAGACAACAACAACTAACAACACATAATTTCTTGTTGCAGACGGTGATGCGTGCAGATCCCCATATTGGCCTTCTGCATCGCGGCACTGAGAAACTGATTGAGTATAAGACTTATACTCAAGCGTTGCCATATTTTGATCGCTTGGATTATGTGTCAATGATGTGCAATGAGCAGTGCTATTCACTCGCTGTGGAGAAGCTGCTCAATATTCAGGTGCCGCTGCGCGCCAAATACATTAGAAGTAGGTGCTCAAAACCAGGGGTAACCCCCAAAAAGTTTGCTCTATGAAAAAGTTTCAATGAATCAGGAGCAGCCTTAACACCTTTTCGAAACCGTTAACCCTTAAGACCGAAGTCTATCTGTAAAATGCTGTAACTGAATTCAATGAAGCAGTAACTGTCTTAACACTTGGTCGCCTTTTTGCCAGAGTCAGTCTTAACTCTCAGTGAGCTAACCGTCTCCTTTAACTCTTAAGGCCTAGTCCAAAAAAAATTGTGTATGCTCTTGAAATTTTTCTTATTTATTTTTTTCTTCAACGAATCATGCGAAATTTTTTATTGTGGTTTGTAACGACAAAAGTGAAATCCACATTGTAAACTCACTTTTAATGCACCGTTATATATATATTTTTCTTGATTCTAATTGAAATAGTAAATTATGAAAGAAAAACAGTTTAAATTGTTAGATGATTATTGGAATTATATTTATAAAGTCCTAAAATGCGACTAAATTGCTATCTATTGCGATTAGCTGATTATTTTTTTTTACACTTTTTCGGCACTCAGCTGATCTTTTTTCTCCTACAAATTAAATTTATTGTAATCTTTTCCGATTTTTAATCTATGTCTCTTTTGCAGCATTGTTTGGCGAAATCACTCGGATTCTCAATCACATAATGGCTGTTGGCACACATGCGCTGGATGTGGGTGCATTGACTCCATTCTTCTGGCTGTTCGAGGAACGCGAAAAGATGATGGAATTTTATGAGAGAGTCTCTGGCGCGAGAATGCATGCAGCCTACATAAGACCAGGAGGAGTTTCTTTAGTAAATGAGAAATAAGATCAATTTGAATACAATTAATATTAACATATTTTATACCTTGCAGGATATGCCACTGGGTTTAATGGATGATATCTACGAGTTTGCCTCCAAGTTTGCGGAACGTCTCGATGAAGTTGAGGATGTTTTAAGCACAAACCGTATTTGGGTTCAGCGCACCGAAGATATTGGAATTGTTTCCGCCGAGGAGGCGCTAAATTATGGCTTTAGTGGAGTGATGCTTCGTGGATCGGGCATCAAATGGGATCTGAGGAAACAGCAGCCATATGATGCCTATGATTTGGTTGATTTTGATGTCCCAATTGGCACCAAAGGCGATTGCTACGATCGCTATTTGTGTCGCATCGAGGAGATGCGTCAATCCCTGAGGATCATTGATCAATGCTTAAATCAAATGCCGGCTGGCGAAATTAAAACAGACGATTCCAAAGTTACGCCTCCCACTCGATCCGAAATGAAGACATCGATGGAGGCGCTCATACATCATTTTAAGCTGTTCACGCAAGGCTATCAGGTGCCACCAGGTGCCACCTACACGGCCATTGAGGCACCTAAAGGGGAATTTGGCGTCTATCTGGTCTCGGATGGTTCGAGTCGTCCTTATCGCTGCAAGATTAAGGCACCGGGTTTTGCTCATCTTGCTGCCCTCGAGAAGATTGGCAAGCAGCACATGTTGGCCGATGTGGTCGCCATCATTGGCACCCTAGATGTCGTCTTTGGCGAAATCGATCGATAGGAGATATATATATATATATATATATGTGTATGTTTATCTATCATACTTTAAACGACACTTGAGTCTGTTACTAAGTTTATGAACATTGCGATGAATAAATAATAATGTGGGCACAGCACCCATCAACAAAAAAGCTTAAAGTGCCCGTCCTAATAACTATTGATAAATATTTCTAATATTTGTAAATTTAATATCTCATCTCTTATCTCTTTATTATATAAAATATTCTTATCTTCAACCCCTCTAAATAATTATTGAAATAACTCCAAAAAAATCCCACCTTTTCCCTTTGCTTAATAATTATTGATATAACTCCTAAAACTCGAAGGGAATTGCAATTCATTTTATTTGTGGAACCTAAGAGGGAAAAAGGTCTGCGAGACACAAAATTAATTAATATAATTTCCCGCCTCTACTGTCTTTATAAGTACACTTCTTCCTGGCGATTCAAATAACTTGTGTTTGGTAATATAAAGCTGACTTTGACTCTAAAAAAAATAAATACATTTCAAAACTAAATAGCGAAGGTAAGTATGCGATTTAGGGTTAATTTGATTTAACTTTATTTTCATACTTCATATTCACAAATTTCTTAAAATATTTTTTTTTTGCATAAAGAACATAATAGATAAATTCACTGTATTCGAAATAACTGTGTGATATCTGCTTATCAATTGTTCTTGTCCTTTTTGCTGTTGTTGTTTTCCACTAATTTGTTTATATATAATTCATTAGCTTAGCAGATGAGTGTGTGTTGATTTAGTTTATTTAGTTAACCTCTCTCTGGGGAGGTGTCTTCAACATGTTACGTTAACACACCAATAAGTCGCTATCGAAAACTGTAATTAATTCTTGTTCGATTTTGTTCATTGCTTTTCATACCTACCTGTGGTAAGGGGGGAGGGGTCTCCATACAATGTACAGACTTATCTCTAATACATATACTAATAAGTATATCAATTAGTGAATTTTAGTGTAGCGCACTTTTTAATATTTCTATGTATTGGTGTATATTGTTGTTTATCATTTATCAGTAATAAATATTATTAAGTTTATCCATTTAAATAGGCTGAAATTTGATTTTAATGTAACACTTATGTTTGCATATTTTTACACATATATATATGTATACATACATATACATATATTGCATGATGTACATACATACATACTTAGTTTTTTGTTTTGTTTTTTTTTTGCTATGCATTTTGTATTAGTTCCTAATATTTTTTTATTTATTCTACGTGATCACATTGAAACTTTTGTTTTATAAACGTACTTTTTCTGTTTTTAGTAATTATTTTTAAGACATTTTTATAATTTGTAACATATTTCTAAAAGCTTTAACAATTTTTGTAACATTCATATTTACGACGAAATTTTTTTAAGTTACATCAACCGGATATATATTTTAAATTGTATATATATATATATATATATATACTATGATGAAATTTATACACTTAATTTAACTACTTTTAAATCTACCAAGTGTTTTTGTTTTGTTTCTACAATCGATTTAACGAATAACTAATTGATGTGGCCAGGTGATCTGAACCGATCCGATCCCAGATTATCATAGTATAATTTGCACAAGCAATTTATGATAACCGCGAAGGAAAAAAAACTATATATATATCGAATATATATTTTAAAATATAAAGCTGATAATAACAACTGAGTAGTATTGCACAAAATTGGTCACAATATTCACAGAGTACGAAATGAATATATATATATATACATATATATATATATAGCTGATCTCAACTTTATATATATATATATACATATATAGTATATATATATACATATATACTCTATATATATACTGATATTTATATATATATATACATATATACTACAAAGGTACAGAGTAATATAATAACAAACAATTCCTTCTTATTCGAATTTTTATCCACAATTGCGTATTTTTTGTGTTTTTAGCTGCAAATATTATCATCAATAATAATAATAACAATTCATTGCGTTGTTTAATCTAAGATTTTTGAATAGCTAAATATTTTTTGGACAAATAAAAAATAAATGTTTTCAATTAGCAATGTAAATGTGATTGGTGTGAAAAATGTCCTAATACTTATATTCATCTTTAAGTATTTCAATTAAAAATTAGTGAATAGATTAAACAGAAATGTGATCTAATTTACATACATATATATATGTATATATATATATATATATATATATATATATGTATATTTATATATGTATATCAATAGATCTGCGCTAAATGCTAATTTCTAGTATTTTCATCAATATAAATACAAATTAAATTAAAAGCATTTCGCTTAACGCGTTTCAACAAACTATTATCGAGTTAACCAAATGTTTTTTTTTTTATCATAATCACATAGGTTATTTTTTTAGCAGCAGTTGGCATAATAATATTTACAGAATAATATCGTCAACAATAAACATTTTTCTCAGTGTTGTTGTTTGTTCGATCGATGCAAAAATTTTTAACCGCAGAAAAAGCTTAGAATTTGTTTTTGTTGTTTGCTTTTTTTATGAGAACTCTAACATTTTTTTTTGTTTTGTTTTTATTTTTGGTTTTTCTTTGTTGCCAATTATTTGAGACTATTTGTTGTTGTCTGAAGATTATTATCGGCAGTGATTGAATCGGACGATTTCTTCATTTTGTCGCAGTAATCGTTGAAAATATCTCGAAATCGTAGCCAGCATTTCTCAGGTATAGTTATCGAAGTGCGAAAATTGTTCTTCACCTGTGCAAAACAAGAAAAAACATTTATTGAACTACTCAAATAATGCATGGTGTACATTCAGTTGGGAAAAAATAATAGCAGAAAACATTATTTTTTGCAATTATTAATATAATTATCGATTTTAAATATGTTAAGTACTTCTCCTATGAATTAAAGTTTGTAGTGCGCCTGGAATTCTTTTCAATATAAATCTTTAAAATATTTAATTTAAGGAAACAAAGTGCCAAAAAAATAATTATAAAAAATGATTATTTATTTATAATTTTGGGGATTTTTAATTAAGTGCACATTTAAAAGGTGCTGCTTTTTTCATTTTTTGGCTTTTTCATAAAATTCAAATTTTTAATTTAAATTTCAATTAAATTTAAAAAAGTTAAAAACGTAGAATAATATTATCGTTTCTCTCTTCCTCACTTTTATGAGATGAGTGTTCTTCCACTTCTAAAAACGTATTCACACAAAACCTACTAATTTAATTTACTCTTAAACTTAAAAATTCCAAATAAGAAAAGACACCTTTGCAAACATTTATTGTGGTAGTGGTGCTATTATATTGTCCGCAACTGTACACAAATCTTTGAATTTCATACCTCACTGATGCGCATATAAACGCCGCGATGGTTTTGACCGATGTCAAAGTAAAAGTTTTTATTATCCACTTTCATGTGACGTTCTTCCGGTAAATCACCCTTAAATCTGAAATATTATTTTGGAAAAAAGATTAATTGGGTAAGTTATTATGACTATATATATATATATATTTCTTCCTTTCTACAAATCAGGCTTTTATCCTAACAAATTATTTTTAATTCATACATTATATAATTTACTTTGTTTATAGCATAATTTTAATTTTGTACTTTACTTTTTTATTATGTATATAATATAATTTTAATTTATTGTTCATCGTTATTTTAATACTTTACCCGCCATCATTAGCGCCAAACTCCTCCAACAAATCAGTCAACGCATCCCGAAATTCAATCATGCCTTGTGCAGGCAATGCAATCTGAGATCTGGGCCCGCCTCTTGTTATTGTTTGCGAAACCTGGCAATAGACTCGTTAATAATAATATAATAGATACACTTCCACAAGACATGTTTTCAAATGTGTCTTTTTTAAACTGCTAAGTAGGATTACGCTGCATTTTTGAGGTAAAATTTGTAAGTTATTAATGAATACGTTCTTAGAAGTTTAAGATGATTCTTAAAAAAAAAAAACGGAAAGCCGGAAAATCATCGAACAAATATTAGCAGCATTTTTCAAAAGTCCACTTTAATTAATTATTAAAAATTTGAAATAAATGAACGATTTCTATGAAGTACTATTATAATTACTTTACTTTAAATTAAAAACGATATAGTCGTATATAGGATACTAAGCAATAAGATCAATAAATCCACATTTGAAAAAATTGCACAATAACTACCTTTTTTTCGTTTACATTAATATTTTGTTCACAACTGTATTATTTACTTACCCGAAGGAATCGGCCGCGCGTATTTTCTTTCAAGTCCAAATAATATCTTCTATTGTCCTTCATCATCATCTCTGATTTTAATTTACCATCTTCTGGTAAATTGTCAGTATTTGGTGGACCTGATTGAAAAATAATAATTAATCAATAAAAATATATTTAACTATTCCTCAAATGCGTACCTAAAGAAGAATAGTAATCACTAAATGATGATAGATGGTCGCGAAACTCGGCCGCTGTCGACAGTGCTAAATATATTTGACTTCGTCGCCCATCAGCTCCGATCTGAAAATTAATTAAATATATTTTATTTAATGAATTAACATTAGAAATATGGTTGAGATTAGAAACTAAAATTAATAATAATTAAATTAAATTAATAATAATCAATCAACAAAATTAATAATAACATCGTCAACCTATTTTCATTGATCGAACCTTTCAATTTAAAATTTTAATTGGTTAATTTCACAAAAAAGAAAATATAAATATGAAATAAATAAAAATATGTAACTTTAATAAAACATAAAATTCCTACTTAAATTCATCATGCAACTTGTTATTCGTGAGAGCCCCATGCTGTTCAGATGCCATTTTTTACTATCGATTTTTGTGATCGATAATTATAAGCGGGATTTTAAAACGTATATCGAAAGTTGAAAGTATATTTATATATATTTACCTCAGCCACTTTAATAAATCGTCCACGGCGATTTTGCTTTACGTCCAAGTAAAAACGTTTTGATTGTATTTGGAGCATTTTTGTAGCCAGCTCCTGTTCATTGACATTTCCAGCTGCAAATAAAAAACACAAATAATAATAAATACTTAGTAATAAATGAAACAAAAAATATAAAATCAATGCTGGGCAACAAAATTATTGTGCCTATTACAACCTGTACGATTGTGGAGTATAATGAATTTTAAACAACTATAATTTTTAGGACGAATCCGATCCTCAGAAATGTTTTTTATTTAAACGGTAATAATTTCATTAAAATATGGTTATACCTTTGCCAGATGATTCGAACTCGTTTCTGCTTGAAGAACCTTCCATATTACTTGCATTGTACTCTGAAAAATATTCATTAAACAAAAATAAATTAAATAAAATAATATAAAGATACATATTTTTTGATCATGTAATAATATAATTGTAATTTATATAAAACAAAAGATAATTTGAGAATGTAAATAGGTCTTGCATCTCATACAAATATTTTTCTTATGATTTATACGCTCTTTGTAAGAAAAATACCCATTTACATGACCAAAAAGGATATAAGACAATAAGACCCATTTACATAAGCAAAGTAGGTGTAATAAATTGGTTGTATAGTTGGATCTTGCAACCACATAAATAGTATTTTGAATATTATCTAACAATACTTACGACTTACTTGCGACCTATATGCTCTTTATAAGAAAAAGACACATTTACACCACTATATAATGCATAACAAATTTGTCGTGTAAATGTGCCTCGTAGTATTTGAATATTAATTTAATATACTACCTTCCATCTAATAATATTTACGAATTATACACACTTTATACGAATAAGATCCATTTACACGAATAAAGTGCGTATAAAATGCTAGACCCATTTATACGGCATGATATAATGTAAGAATTTAATCATGTTAATGGGTCTTTGCAACCACATGCAAATTATTTTGCTTATTATAAGCACTTACTTGATCCTGAGATACCGTCGTCCCCGCTGCCAAGATCAGACATGTCGATATGCTAACGCGAAGTACCGTTTTATTCTGTTTTTTTTATAGCTTACGATATCTTTCTTGTCTGTTTTAATGCTGCTCCTTAGCTGCTTCTTCTTCAGCTGCTCTTGCTGCACCGCGACTGACAACAGTGTAAACCCAACGTTTCGGCCGGATCACAGCTCTGCACTCTTGTTCTTCTGCCAGCTGAAAATGTTATTGTAAATAAAAAGAAGGAAACGAAAAACAGTTAGGGTTTTAGGTACATTTGTATGTATGTATGTGTGTAACCGTATACACACATAAAAGCATAAATAAGTACATGAGAACTTTTTTCACTGAACTACTCTTTTCAAAAAACCTTGAACGCTTTACGCACACATATATATATATATCTATCATATGTATGTAAATACACACACACACATTGCTAGAGCACATATGATGTTTGGTTTATGTAATTTTATTCACACTGCTAACTCAACTGAAATGTTAATTTAACAGCACTGCTGCTGATTTTAATGATTTTAAGAAATTTATTGGCTTATATTGATATAAATATATTTTTGCACACACACACACTCATAGAGCAGAACAACATAAAATGGTCGTTGATTTCTTTTTTTTTTAGACTTTTAGTTAATCAGTTTGCCCATAGTTTTTGCACTTTGGATTTAGGGTTTGCGGAATACAAGTGAATTTATTTGAATAATAAATTATGCTAGAATTTGCAAATAAAAAGAGTTACACACACGCACACACCTATACGCATACACAGTGTGACGACGACGCTCCGTTCGAAATGACACTTTTTGCGCACTACTCACTTTCTACATAGATATCGATATATAAAGGTAATCATCGCCAGATGGTGATTTTTGTGAGTTGTGAAGAAACGCAACGAGAAAATTATATTTATAATACTTTTTTTTTTATTTGATACATATAATTGTTGTCGTTAAAAAAAATTAAATTATTCGCAAAACACATTCAGATTTAATGAAATATAATTATATCAGGGAAAAATTAATCGAAATCAAATCAGCTGTTGTGCAGGAATTAAATTTTTTTTGAGTCTATTTTGATATTTGCATCTCCTGTTATATATATATATATATATTATTCAAATGCGATATTTAATTCAATACGCTATTTTGCACTAATAATTAATTTATTGATTTATTGTTCCAGCCATGAAGCAATACTTATCAAACGGAACGCATGGGATTTTTTCAATGATTTGAAACGCTGATATGCGGTATAAAATTAAATACATGTATATAGATATAAATAAAATATGTATCGAAGCCACAATTCAAATAAATAATTATTAATCAGTAATTATATTATTCAGGAGCAACTTTCAGCGAAGTTCTTCAGGCAAACGATCAAAGTAAAATCCCCTGTTAACTCATTGTTATCCCGAGTGGATTCTTTGAACAGATGTGAATGGCTGTGAATAGCTGACAATTATAAATTATGTAAAAAAATAAAATATATAACTGAAAAAGTTAGTAATGGAATGGAAACAATGCAAAAAATGTTAATTACACAAAAATTTTAACAGCGAATAAATTGAAGCAGCCGTTTTTAGCAACAGCAATGCTGCTAATTATAATTAACCAGTCCTTAAATTACCGGCGATAAATACAGCTCAATTTCAACACAAGCTTGCGTCCAAGCCGCAGAAAAAATTTATCGATATCAAATATAAATTGCCTTTAACAGTGTGTCCAGCATAGTGCAAATGTAAAATGGGCAAATGATAATAAAATACCAAAATAATTATATATTATATTTTATGAAAAATAATATTATTAATAATGCAGTATGTATACATTCTTTTCTGCTGTTTATTTTTAAATGATTCATTGTCTTATTCACTTTTAGTATTTTTATTGTATTTTCCTTTCGCTGTTCGATTGCAACGCTTTTGGCATAACTGCTAAGTGCATCAATTTGTTTCAAAGCTCTGTTCACATTGTTCAGATTGGGAATGTAAAAGAGAATCCACAGTCCAACCGTACGGTCGTGTGCCGCGGACGCCTTTCTCTATATACATATATTCCCATATACATATATATATACATATATATATGTATACATGTATATACCTATATGTGTATATGTATATGTTGATACATAGATATGTATATGTATTTATGTAGTGGATGTGTAGAATGTATTTATATTTTTGCGGTCGTCGTTCGGTTCGCGTTCGTTGCACATAAAAAGAAAAACACACCAACTTTTGGTAAAATAAAACATAAAATATGTATTTATTACAAATAAAGAAAAGTAAATTTGAATTTTCGTGGGTGTGAGTGTTGTCAAAAAAGTAAATTCTGTTGTGTAATAAATATCGCAAATAAAAAATAGAAATATATATATATGCATATATTTATATATATATATATATATATATATATATATGCATATCGTATGTAAAAAAAATAAAATTTAATGTAAAGCGAAAACAAAAAAATTTGAATTTGCCGCCCAAGGTGTGAGTGCCCTACTAATAACTATACGCATTCACTTGCGTGTATGTATGTTTTTTACATACATGTGTGGATTGTATATAATATGTCTATGCTAGATTTGTGATACAAACACACACATTCATATGCACTGCATGGATAATGCTTCCACACACGAACATATTTTTCGTGTGTATGCATTGCAAATGTTTTGTATTTGTATCGGTGTTGCTAAAATGCTGTGAATAAGGGGCAGCAGCAGAGCTAAAAACCACAAAACACAAATTATAAAATATATATATGCGAATGTATATGTGTGCATGTGTGTGCCAATAGAATTTTATTTTCGTATTCCTTCTGCGCTCTTCGCTGCTCATACATAAAACCATTGTTCACACATGCACACAACAGTCAAATGAATTCGGTGTATACATACATATATTTAGTTACTCGCTTGTATGTGTGTGTGTGGCATACCTACATACATATATATGTAAATATAAATTTATATATGTATGCGTAAGTGCACAGCCTTACATACATATATATTTATGTGTATTTGTTGGGCGCCGAATTTTGTTACGAAAACACATATTATTATTAAATTCAACTCTTTGAGTGCTTTGAATGTGTTTGTGTGTGTGCATTGAAGTGCACTGAAATTTGTCGGTCGACTTTTTTTTGTTTTTGGTTTCTGTGTTTGTGCTTATCTTTATCTGCTAGCTAGATGCCAGACAATTTTTTTGGGCGAAAATTGCCAAAGTTGAATTCAACTAATATTTAACAATATTTATTTATTGTGGCGTATTTATTAATTTAATTTGGACAAATATCAGTCTATGCAAAACAAATAAAAAACGTTGCAAATAAATTAAATGAAATTCAATATAGAAATTTAAATATAATCGTAAAACCAGAATAATAATTAACAAAATTATTTATTTTTGTCTTCGTATTTATTATTATTTATTTGTTTACAAATAAATAAATAAACACAGAAAAAATTTCAAAAAGAGGTAGCAAACATCTTTGAAATTGCAAATTTATAGACAATGTATATAAAATTTTCCATTTTATATTAAAGTAGATTTTAAAAAATAAAAAATTCAATGATTATTAACGTGTTGAATTTTAATTCCTAAGTAAACACAATCTTAAAAAAAGGCGAGCATACGCCAATATGCCCAAAACTCTGTTCTTCTCTGTTTCGGAGTCTGTGGACTTATTCCACAAACAGAATAAAAATGTTGTATGAATTTTCAGATAAGTATAAAATGTTTCGATATTTACCGATAATGTGCATCGATTGTTTTCGATATTTCTCCATATGTTTACATACGCACTTATGCAATTTTATTTTAAAAATACAAAAATGCAATTTTTTTTTAAATATTTTCCACTTAACTTTTTATTATATTATTATGTTATTTGTCGAAATTGAAAATCCCCAGAAATCTTATAAATTTATTTTTCATTTTCTTTTTTTAATTCAAATTTAATTTAATTATTAATTAATTTTATTTTTATGTTTCTGCGTTAAATGATATTTGACGACATTAAATATGTGAATAAAAATAAAAAAATATTAATTTTCTATGAATTTGGAATCGAACTTTTTTTCGCTGGATCGGACGACATTCTTAACCAACTTGTGGAGAGTATAGCTTTAAACATGCAAACAAAATGCATTCATAAAGATAAGGCCCTGTTTACATATCAAAAAAGGAACCAATCAGGAAAAACTCTATTTAACAAACTGTGTAAAACACTTTACAACATTTTTCATTATTTTGATTCAGAGGCAGCAAAACTGAATTTCACACTGTTACTCTGTGTGAATTTTTTAACAGCTGTTCAACCCTGTCAAAATAATTATTTATTTATTTAAGGAAAATAGTAAATTGTGAGAGAACAATTATTTTTAAATTCTATGGATATTATTATTAATCTATATATTTTCATAAATTAAATAAATAAAATAGAAAATTGTGAGCTAAAAGTGATTTTAATCTTCAAGAAAAAAATGAACATTTAAAGGGCGTAGGGCGACATAAATTAATTAATTAATTGAGCTGATCATTTTTCCTCCTTAGTTGCCACATACGAAATATATTCAAATTTTTCGATTTTATTTTTTACATAACATAAATAGAGTAAGCTCATCTCGCTGTGTGAAAGCAGTGTACAAGTACTGCTTGCAAGCAGTGTATTTCATATATCAGACGACAAAACAATAAACTTAAACAGGTTTGAAACTCTTCGAAAGTGGTTTTGCCAACAAATAAGAAACAGGCATTTACCAACACACATGCATATATCTAATAAAGATATATATGTGTATTTACATGTTTGTTATGCACGTGTATTTACACATACATGCATTTACTTGTTCTGGAATTTGTAGTTGTTGATTGGTCTGTGATTTGCAAATATTATTTATATATATATATATATATATATATATATATATATCATACAGATTTGTACATAAGGGCATTCACTTAATTTTGTATGTGTGTGTGCCTTGAACATTTGTTAGCAGATGAACCGGTTGGGGCTATATATATATATATACAGTGGCCGACAGCTTATTTGGTGGATTGTCAAAGAGAGAAAGTAATTGCCTGCCATAAGCTAATCATTCATTATTTTTCAGAAATTCCAAAGACCGATGGTAGGTACATATATTAACCACCAAAATTTATATATGACCCCAATAAACTGGGGTTTCCTTACCTACTAGGTAGGATTATGTAAAAAAGTACCCTATTTTTAGGGGACAGCTTATTGGGAACTGGTACATTGTGGACACCTGGGTGCCATAAAACCCGGATTTTTTTACCTAAAGTTGAGTATTTTCGGTATAAATAGACCAATTCTTCATAGTCAGTTTAGTTTCAACCTGCATCTCGGGTGCAATAAGCCAACAAGGACTATGGGAAAACGGACTACCATTGCGCAGCGGAAACTCATCCTGGAACACCACAAAAACGGATATTCATATCGCGAAATAGCTGAAATGGTCAATCTGAGCAACTCAACTGTGAATATCATCATTTGGCGCTTCGTCGACGCCAATCGGATTAAGGGCAAGGCCAGAATGGCACCAAACAAGATTTTCACCGAACAGGAGGAGCGAAGGATCATCAGGATAATAAGGGGAAATCCCAAGCTATCGGCTCCAAAAGTGGCTCAACAGGTGGAGGATGAAATGGGGAAAAAGTGCTGTGCGAAAACTGTGAGCAGGGTTCTGCACAAACATGGCTTCCAAGCCCGAGTTCCACGGAAGAAGCCCTTTATAAGCCTGAAAAATAAAGCGACTAGGATGACGTTCGCCAAAACCCACTTGGACAAGGATCTGGAGTTCTGGAACACAGTCATATTTGCTGATGAGTCCAAATTCAACATTTATGGCTCTGACGGACAGAGTTTGGTGTGGCGACAGCCCAATACTGAGCTGAATCCCAAAAACTTAAGGCCAACAGTCAAGCACGGCGGAGGAAGTGTCATGGTGTGGGCATGTATCTCGGCAGCCGGCGTCGGGAATTTGGTGTTCATTGAGACAACAATGGACAAGAATGTATACCTCGACTTACTAAAGGAAAATTTACTCCAAAGTGCCGAGAAGCTTGGAATCCGAGATAATTTCCGGTTCTACCAGGACAACGATCCCAAGCATAAGGCCAAGATAGTACAGTCCTGGCTCACAAGGAACTGCCCCCACATGATAGTTCCGCCGGCCCAGTCTCCAGATTTAAATGTCATTGAGAATTTGTGGGCTCTGCTGGAAAATAACATCCGGAAGCACAGGATATCCAGCAAAGAAGACCTCAAAAATGCTCTGCGGGAAGAGTGGAGCAAAATCAGCTTAGAATCTACCAGGAAGCTGGTATCTTCGATGAATAATAGATTAAGGGAAGTAGTTAAGGCTAAAGGATGTAATACTAAGTATTAACATTTGTATTTAAGTTTTTATACGCCAAATATATTATTTTATTTGTACCTGTTCCCAATAAGCTGTCCCCTAAAAATAGGGTACTTTTTTACATAATCCTACCTAGCAGGTGAGGAAACCCGAGTTTATGGGGGTCACTCATTCATATTGGTGGTTAATAAATGTACCTATCATCGGCCTTTGGAATTTCTGAAAAATAATGAATGATTAGCTTATGGCAGGCAATTACTTTCTCTCTTTGACAATCCACCAAATAAGCTGTCGGCCACTGTATATATATATATATATGAACATGTGTGTGTGTATGTGTATAGCGATTGTGCTTTTTATACCCTGTACACACAAAAAGTGGGTTAGTTGAATTAATGAAAGTATTAGGTAACTGGCATTAATTTTTACACAAAATATAATAATATTCATTAAATTTCAGTTCCTCTGTGCGCGGCCATCTTGGCTGTTAGCTGAACTCAAATTGGTACGATAAATGCACATATCGATATTTTATTAGGGGTCTGCAATGAAAATGCAAAATGACGTGATTTTAGATCAAATTAAACAATCAATTTGTAATGTAAATATACAGCTTAAATGTTTCATTTTAACTTTTTATTTAATTCGTTAATAATAAATATGTTTGAAATTTAAACATTTAAATTAATAGTAAATTAAATAATGTAAATACAATTATAAATGTTAGTTTTCCAATTAAAATATTTAAAATAATAATTAGTTATTTTTTATTTAATTCATTAAATAGTGATGCAATTAAAACTTGAAAGCAATTTAATCAGTTCTTGTATATATCTGTTATATTTGATTTGAACTCCGCTTTTGGTTCTCACTCATTTGCGTCGCAGGAAATCGAGAAACAAAAGCAGCTGAACGAATAAGGGTTCGATTCATAATCGAATTTTAACAGGCTTGATTAAAGGGTGCGTTCATGATCGTGTACATAAATTCTCGGTACACATGTTTCAATGCTGTTATTTACATAAGCGAGCAAAACCTTAAGAGTTCATGTTAAACAGCGATAAATTTGCCAAAATTAACTGCAAATAAATAAAATTCAAATATAAATAAAATAATATCAGTTACATTTACATAACTACTTATATCCTATGAACTGCACCTGTGTTATTTATATTTATGTATAGAAAATGCTTGAGAATACGTTTTGTTATATAAATTGGTTATTTCTTATCCGACTTTAATACAATTTTTATGAATTATTTATATTTTTTTTTATTATTTCCATATATATATGTTAATGAAATTTGTATAATTTATTTATTATTATTTCATACAGCCGTGATGCTGTAAAAATGGAATAGAAACAGAAGTTACTTCAGTAAGTTTTGACTATTATAAATTGGTCCAGCAATCGATTTCGATTTATTAATCTATCTAAAACTTTAAAGCCAACGACACAAAATGTTGACAGCTTCCTTTTTGATTACCAGTGTACGTATATATACAAAAAAAACATACATAGAGGCGGCTTGTTGTTGGTCACATAGCATTAACAACGAATTTTTGGGGAATCTTCTTTTGTGCACTTCTTTCTCCCTCTCACTCACACACACACAGCAAATCGAACACAGCAGAAACATTTTTAAGTGCAAAAATTTCAACTACATACGGACATATCTAGTTATGTATGTGTGTCTGTTTGTGTTTTCGACACAGCTAGCTTGCTTTTGTTGTACATTTTGTGCGGTTTGCATACACAGGAATACATACATATGTATACGCATATGTATTTTGTGTGTATGCATATGTGAATGTATATATATATACAGTCACTTTTTACTCTCACGCCAAGCAGAAACAGACCGCATAGGCAGTCAGGGTGAGTGAGAGAGCGTGCTAGTGGCAGAGGAGTAAAAGCACCGTTATCCATTGGCCCTCTAATGCACTATAAACAAAAATAACATTGCAATGTGAAATGTTTCTGGCATAGCCAAAATGTTAACAATTGCACGGCTTGTAAAATAATTAAAACGTAAACTTTTTTTATTTTTGCACAGTTTGTAAATAAAACTCAAGCAAAATTATATTTTTAATTGCAAATGTAGTTATATTTATTTATGATATCTATATAAATAAATAATACTTAAAACTTATGCTTACTAAATTATGTTTATTTCTAATTAATAAATAAATTATATTTCTTAAATTATGTTTATTGCAATAAAATTAAAATTAATACCTTATTTTTAATTTACGCTTTTAAAATTATGTTTGCTTCCATTAATAAATAACTTAATATGTATACTTTGTCAATTATGTGCGTTTGTGATATCGAAATAAAAAATGTTTAATTTTATGCATGTTGAAAAACAATTATTGAGGGCCTTCCCTTTCTTTCACTTGTGCGAACACTTTCCATAACAACTGGAGTACTGGAATATCGCTAATGAAATTAATTCAACATTAATTATAATTGTATTTAATTAGCATATTTAAAGCTAATAATTTTGTAATTATGTATGTTTATATATCATTTATGGCTTATTTAATTTGTATGCTAAAAAGCATTATCGAAATAATTAAAGGAATATTTCAATTTTATGCTTTTTAAAAATTTGTTTATAAATAAATAAATTATTTTTATTTATAATTTATTATATTATTGTATATATATTTTTATTATGTTTCTTATATTATCATAATTTTTTTTAAAATTATGTTTTTTAGATATTATCTTTTCGTTGTATTATTTTTCTTATTTTTGTTAAGTAATAACGATTACGTATATGCATATACACACATACACACATCTGTATATATATGCATGCATAAATGTTGTGTAGTGTTGTAATACACCACGTTTGACACTGACTCTCAGTGAGCGTTAACATTCGATGCAACTATTTTCATTTGCCTTCTTCGATTTGGTGTGTGTGTTTTTAGCATTGTTGCAGCTGCTGCCGCTGTTTCTGCCTCTGCTGGTGTTGTCGTGTTGCTGGTTCTGTGCTTTTGGCTCTCGTCGTCGTCGTCTGACTCAATTTGCTCATCGCTTTTTGTGTGTTTCGTTCGTGACAACGAATACACACACACATGCATGCAAACATATATTTATGTCTGCCCACATACATGCATAAACGTTGTTGTGTGTGTGCGTGTATTGAAATTGTATGTACTACAGTGTTTACATATGAATACACATATACATACCCATATCACATATATATACATCTACAAGTATTTCTTGTAAGGCTAGGCTTTTTTTTTTTGAAAAGGTTAAATGTCAACAGTCTTTTTTTGTTACTCGCTTCTGATACCCTGTTCAAATCGGATTTTTGACAAAAACAAAAAAAATAAATAAATACATATTTATTTGCATATATATATATTAATAATGTTCAATAAATGTGTTTAGTTTGTATATAAATGATCAGCTTCGCTCTATTGAAAGTAGTTTAGTTTTTAAGGAAGTGGTTCAGTTGTGCCCTTATTGGTGAACTAACGAATCCTAAATTTAGTTCGTTTCTGTTCGATAAGCAATCCTATAGCACGTTGATTTATAGTTCGTTTTGCTTGGTGTTGTTTGTCAAACATGGCCTGGATTTAAAACTCATTTCAATATTAAAATACTTCATTTATTACATTAAATCTAAATTTATTTATCTCATTTTAATTATATAATTTATAAATATCCTTTTAATTTAAAAACATTTCAAAATCAAAATACTTAATTTATAAAATTGAAACAAAATTTATTTACTAAACTAAAACGCTTTTTAAAATTCGTAAATTATTAAAATAAAACATCAAAATTCAAAATATTAAGTCTAAATTATAATGCTTTGATTTTATAAAATAAATAATAAATAAATTATTAGAGCCTTGCAATAAAGGAATTGGTCCTATTTTTTTTGCCTTCAGCGACAATAAAATAGCAAATAAAATACTGTCTACGGTTTTTTGTGAACATAGTCTTTTAACTAGAACTGAAAAATGAGCAAATCTATTGAAAGTTATTGAAAACAGCTAAGCAAACGATAAAAGTGACCCTGGCTCAAAGAACTCAAAATGAGCCTGAAACGGTTCAAAGAATAGAAGGAGTACGAACTGAACTGAAACAGGAACTTGGTTCACTTTAGGACTTAGGTGACTAGTTCAATTGAACTAATGCAGAAAGAACCAAAAAAGAAAGTAGAATATTCAGAAAACATTTTGCATAGATAAGAAGTATCAGAAAAATTGAATAAGTATATAAGTACTGTGTATATGAATAAATGCATGTATATATATACATATATGTGCATATATATATATATATATATTGAACATATACGCATTTTCAGTGTTTAATATACACAAATACATACAACAATAAATTGCCAATACAATATACAATACAAGCACTGTACACAAACCCATTCAAATAACTATGCTCAAAATGGCAGCAAGCAAATTCTGCAATAGCATAGAGAACTAACGTCAGCTAACGCAGTGGGCATATGTACAAAAACTAATGCACTCGCCTGTACAACTGATACCTCTCATCCACTCCCTCTATCTTCACGAGCATTTGCGTTCAGGTACAGACACACATGCTAAGGTACATATGTACCAACACACGAGCATACATTGTTTGCCAGTGTGTGTGTGTATGTGTGCATAATGTACCATGTGGGTTCAGAGAAATCTGCAAAATTGCCTGTCTATTTGTATTTGTGCTGATGTTCGTTGGGGCATTCTTACCCCCTCCTCCTCCCCTTCTCCTACCACGCTCATTCGCTCTTTCTGATGCAACTACAAATATGTGTGTGTGGTAAGTATGCAAATTAAAATCTTATGTGTGTGTGTTCATATGTATGTAAACTAACATATAACATATGCATATTCATTTATATGTGTGTGTGTATGTAGGCAAATGAAAAAGAACTGTCAAAATGTTATAAAATCTATGAAAAGTTTTTGGTTAACAGATTTTGTTAATTTATAAAATAACTGTTTATAAATAGTGTAAAATTTTAAAGTTAATTTAAAGTTAAAATAATAAAATAATAATATTGCAAAGCGTTTTAAATATTTTTGGCGACCCCGTAAAGAACATATGTGCCGGTCTGTCCGTCCGTCCTTATGAACACGCGGGGACTTTAAGAGCCAGGAATCTAGGTTCTCGAATACCAGGCGCAGATCAAGTTTGGTAATTATTCTAATTCCTTCTAACTAATACATAATATGCATATGCATATTATTGATCAACTGCCCAAATTTCATCAAGATCGGATAAGTAATCGTCGAAGATATATTCTCATATTGATCTCAATTTTATCAGCTGCCGCATAAATATGCATGTGGGAGAAAGAGATGGCATGATAATCGACGCGAGCGTCAATATGTTTTTGTGTGTATTCTGCATAGCCCCGTACATATATATATATATATTTATGTATGAATGTACGTATGTATGTGCAACTGTTTGTAGCGAGTCAGTTCCGGTCAAGTTGAGCTTGTGAGTAAGAATATGCGCTGGCTTAGTTTTCTTTACTCTGCAATCTTCGTGCCTAAACACAGAAAACATTTCTTAGAAATATACAAAAATCACCATATTTTTGGGATTTAGTATTTTATTTATTAATTTTAAATATGTATTTAATACAAATAGTAAATGACATAAATCTAATCTAATGTATATCCAATTAATTATTTTGACATTGTCGACCAGCTGTTCACAAAATTCACATATGTGAACAGTTAGTTAACAGAGTACATTTTGGCTACACCGACTGCTTAAATATGATAAAAAGGAATTCCAAAATATTAATAAATCTATTAATTCATACTGTTATACAAAGGAATTTTATTAATTATAATAAATGTTTTAATTTAAGGATAAAAATATGTGATTTGCTTATTTTAATTATTAACATATTAATACTAATTTTCTTAATTTACAGACTATGCGCGCCATATTGTAATACTCAAATGAAAATAAATACGAAAGGAGGACGAACAGGAGAAGTGAAAAATTCAAATTGTAAAGAAAACCAAGCAAAAAACAACGAGGAAATATTTTGCGATTAAATCAGGCCTAATTGAATGGGGAGATGCAATTGGAAAGTGTTTGGCAAGAAAACAACCCGCTCAAAACTAGTTCCTTCTTCACACATACAATAAAACTAAGAATTATATTATTAGTAACACCCCAGCAATATTGTGCAATAGCAATTGACGAGAGTCAACAAAGACTACAACTATACCAAAAAAACCAATTGGCATTAGGCACAATAATAATAATAATAATAAAAATAATAATAACAATAATAATAGCAATCAAACTAAAAGCTATAAATACTGTGATGGCTTCAACGACAGCCGCGTCAAAAATTGAGAGCGTTGACAACGAGTCAAGTGATAATAACAAAAATAACAGCAATGATCAGCAAAAACAACAACAGCCATTTAATAATAAAAAGTTACATGAAAACGATGCTGAGAAAACAAATGTAGAATGCAAACGCAGCAAATTGGAAAAGGTGGAATTTGAGAGGAGTAGTGAGGATGTTGGGGTGGAAGAGGATGATACTGAGAATGAGGAACAGGTTGAGAAGGCGCCCGAAGATTCCCCTACAAGATTGGAGGATATAGAAAAATCGGGTGATGCCGAAAATAATTCCTTTTGTGAGCTGAAAACAACAGATATGACTAAAGCAGATTCCGAGAAGTCGCAATTTGCCACACATAAATATATAGCCTCAACAATAGATTCTTCGAAATCAGACGATTATACAGCCAATAAATATATAATAGATCGGGCAAAGGAAGAGGATTATATACCCAATAAATATATAGCAGATCCATTGGCCAATAAATATATAGCACCCGAACAGGCGCTAGTCACGCGAGTCGAACTAGTTGTGCCAGCACCAACAATGGATGCCATCATGATGCCAACAGCAGCAGCAACATCAGCTGCAGCAGCAACGTCAGCAACATATTTATTTAATTCTTCTCCCAGTGCTAAAAACAATGGTTGTGAAACAGACTCCGGCTCCAACAACAACATCAACAATTTGAGTGTAAGAATTCCTACTAATTTAACATTGACAGCAACAGCAACAACATCTGCAACAGCAACAGCAACGGGTGATATTTTGACAACAACAACAGCTGCTGAGAGGCGAACTGCAATTTGGGCACCTCATGGCGAATATAAAGATGATAATGCCACAGATATTGAGAACGATAAGCAATCGAATCAGCACATATATAGCACACACCAAGAGCCGCAACAACAGCAACATTTGCAGGCAACACATCCTAATGAACTCTTGTTGCACATTGCAAAGGAAAATTCTGCTGCTACAACAGCAACTAATTTTGAGCAATTGTTACCATTGGAACAACAACAGCAACATCAGGCGAATTTTAGTCAGCAACAGCCAACAGATATGCAACAGCAGCAGCAGCAACATAGCAATATCTATGTACATATGTTGCAGCAGCAGCAACAACAGCAGCAAAATCAGCAGCAGCATCCACAGCAGCAACATCAGCAGCAGCATCCACAGCAGCAACATCAGCAACTCCAACTACAGCAGCAGCAGCAGCAACATCAACATGAACAACAACAACAGCAACAACCACAGCTACATCCACATCAGCAACATCCACTTCACCAACAACATCAACAACTTCACCAACCCCATCTGCAACCCCATCTCCTTCAGGAGAGTCTGCTTGATCAGCAGCGACAACAGTCAATTCACTATGCCAATTACAGCCATCAACAATATGCACACGAGCAACTCTTTGCCATACACCAGCAACAACAGCAACAGCAACTGCAACAAGAGCAACACCTACAGCTGCAACAGCAGCAACACCTTCAACAACAGCCACATCTTCAACAACAGCACCCACAACATCTGTTACAACAACAGCAACATCCACATCAACAACAACAACAACAACATACACTTCAACAACAGCATCCACAACAGACACGTCTGTTGCAACAGCGCCATCTAGATTACCATTTACAGCAACATCCCCTTCAGCAGCTTGGCCCACACCCACATCAACAGGTGCAGGAAGCTTATCACGATCTGATGATGGATGAATTTCACGAGGATCCCTGCTCGGCGTACAAGTTGTGAGTAACGTATGAAGCATTTGCTAAAAAGTTGTAACAGTTAAAGTTGAATTAAATAACTGTTCCCTTTAATTCTGCTTGTCATGCAGTTGTCCAACGATATCGAAAGGTATATTCTGTGCCATTATTGCAACTCTGTTATGTAACAGATGTTATGTTAGTACTATGTCACTGTTACTTACATTACCAGTGCCCTGTTACAGTATCTAGAGCTTAGGTCAGCTTTCTATCTAGTCTTGGAAAATGGCGGAGTGAAAAATATTTACAGAACCCAATACAAATCCGTAAAAAGTCAGCCGACTCGGCAGGAATACAAACTCTAGGCAATCAGTTAAATAAAATTAATAATAAATTAAAATTAAAAAATTTAAAATACTTAACAGATATTCCATGAATTCAAAAAATAAAAATAAAATAATGCAGAGCAATTATAAATTCCCAATAATCTCCAATGCATTTCAGCTAATGAAACAGAAAGATTTGGCGCTTTCTGGAACTAGAGCACGTTTGATGAATTTCAAAATTCGGAAGAGCAGAGAACTGCATTTTCTTAATTTTTTCGAAATCAATTAAGCCAATTTCTGAGCGCAATAAAAGTCGAGCAATACATGACCAAATTTAGTAATTATTTATTATTATTTTTATTTATTTATTATCAACGAAAGTTGATAGGCAAAAAAAAAAATACAATAAGTTAAAAATAGATGAAATAAAAATAAAGATAAAATTTAATAATCAATTTAAATTAAGAAAAATAATAAATATTTATAAGATTCCTGAAATGCTGCAGCATTTGTTGCACAAATTGCGGAAAACCCAGAAAAACTACCAATTTCTATAAAACTATTTATGATAAATAACATTAAATATGTATGACTTGCAGGACGCTCTCCCCGAGCAATGCCAAACCGGAGAATCAAGATGATGGGTATGAGACGAGTGCCGGGGATGTGTTGACACCCAATTCACATAGCTCGTCGACACATTCGGTGACGCCACAGCATCAGATGCAACATGGCGGCATGGGACTGGTCAGCCAAAGCAAACATGAGGAACTAATGGCAACAAAGAACTCCGAAGCGAATCAGACTGCGACATCCACCTCGAATAGTCCCCAGGTGCAGGCACCAGGAGCAGCAGCTGCTCCGCCTCCTCTACCACATTTAAATATGCCGAGAATCTCGAATAGCGTTGATGTCGCCGATCCTTACAGTTTTATGGGTGAAGAGATGAGCATGTTGTCACCAGGAGGAGCTGCCCCTGGTCCTCCTCCTGGCCCAGGTGGTGCTCCTCACCATATTGTCGATTTACCCGCCGCTTCAAATGCATCGAGTTATGCTCCGACAACAGGCTCCGATCAGATCAGATCAGATATATATAGCATTAAGGATCAACAGCAGCAGCAACCACCTCCTCCACCATCCAATCCCAGTGCGTCGCTTGCCGAATCTCTCGATGTAGAGCTCTGTGGCGGGCAGTCGATGGATGCCCACAACGATTTAAGTGAGAGATCTTCAGCGGGTTCAGTGCCAAAGCGCAGAGGTCGCAAAAAGAAACTCATTGGTGCTGAGAGTATGCAAATGGCAGTTTCACAGCAGTGGTAAGTTCCCTTAATACACTGCAAACATTTTTCGTGTACCTCACTCACTCATTATTTTGCACTCAGAAAATAATAAAAAAAAGAAGTAAAAGTGAGAAGAAAAACAGAAAGAGGAATAAATATTAGAAAAAAATAGATATCCGGCAATAGTAACTTTTATCTAACGTTTCTTCTTATGTATATTATAAACCGTATGAATTAAAGCTTCCCGGAAATTGTGTAAATTTAATTAAATGCTTTGATTTAATTTTAAAAATCATCAATATTAAATTGTATTTGTAATACATTTTTGATTTTTTACTGATTTTAGTAGATGCTAAATATATATGTAAAAAAGACCATAAAAAACTGTGTGAAAATTGTATATATTGTATGCATTTTTTTTTTTTCAAATTAAGACTTTAAAAAGTATTCAAGTACAATTTTACTTAACTTAATTTATTGATATTATGTATTTGTTTTAGGTCGACTGCTATGTTAGAGATTATAGATATTAAACTTATAAATAAACTATGAACTATCCCTCTATCTATATGGGCTAACTAGCAAAATAAAATAGATTTCTGAAAATGAAGTATATAATAATGAAAGTGGGACAAGCACTCAAGGCTTAGATATATATCAGTGAAGTTGACTCGACTATTCTAATTACTAATCGATTAATCAATCTATCGTTAAAATCGTTTGTTAGCAACGTCGAGAGGGATGGCGTTATATCCAGTGATTTGCTGACAATAAAGCCCAAGGAGCGCAAGAAACACGATCGATTCAATGGCATGTCCGAGGCGGAAGTCATAAAGCGCACCATTCCCGACCATCTGTGTGATAATCTAGATATCGTTATAGTGAGTTGTTGTAAATTTCGCATATTATTTATACACAAAAAAGAGAAAATAGCAACAACAAGTTATTGATGTAAATGGCATTTTGCAGGTGGGCATAAATCCTGGCTTGTTTGCCGCCTACAAGGGACATCATTATGCAGGACCCGGCAATCATTTCTGGAAGTGTCTCTATTTATCCGGCCTGACCCAGGAACAGATGAGTGCCGATGATGATTATACGTTGTTGAAACAGGGCATCGGTTTTACTAACATGGTGGCACGTGCCACAAAAGGCTCCGCCGATCTGACGCGCAAAGAGATCAAAGAAGGCAGTCGCATTTTGCTCGAAAAACTCCAAAGATTCCAGCCAAAAGTTGCCGTCTTCAACGGTAAATTGATATTCGAGGTGTTTTCAGGCAAAAAGGAATTTCATTTCGGTCGACAGCCGGATCGTGTCGATGGCACCAATACTGTAAGTATTATATATTATATCTTCATAATACATTTTTAAACGATCTATTCAAATCACTAAATATATATATGACTTTATTTCCGTCTCAGCTTTGGTGCAATATAAAAATGAAGTCTGCCAAAGCCAGTCGAACAAGTGGTCAGACCAAATCAGTTAACTAATTGACAGGCACAATTGGCCACGATTTCTGCATAAGCAGAAGAGAAATCGATTGACATAAAAAAAAACTTGATAAATATTAAATCAAAAGTATCAAAGCCAGCTAAAAACATAGGGAATTTAAAGTGCTGTAATTTTGATCAATTGGTTAAAGAATAAACCAATCAGTGCTACGTCCACTAGGCGGCTAGAACATCGATAATTTCAAATCGATAAAGCCACATATCTCCCACAATGATAAAACTACATAGGCCAATAGGTTGTTAGCCTTAAAGGTCCCCGCCCCTAACAATTTTAAATGGCTGTATCTTTCGAAGTGTTTGAGTTAGAGCCGTCAAAGAACCGATAAACAATTGAATAATCGCTAACTTGCTGGTAACCTGCTTCAAAGATCGGCACATACATTTTTAGACCACGCCCCCACTTGGACTCTAGCAATCTGAAATGTGCATGTCTTCCACAATTTGTAAGCTGGTGTCACCAAATTTTGGAAGTATTTTGCTAGTAACGCCCTTCGCAAATCTATCCCGCTAGCAAAAGTTACCAAAGATTACTTGGAACCTTCTCTATAATTTGTATGGCCACGCCCACTCCCGACCCATATATATTAAAAGTGTACTGGGGGTATATAAATGTAGAACGGTGTAACATTTGTGGCACGAATTGGGTAAAATCCAGAAAAACCCAATTAAACTGAAAAATAATAGATTTTTTCTATGTGTGTGAAGAATTCTTATATTAATTTATTTTTTACCTTAATACGCTATACGATTATAGATTATGAAACCCCCAAAAAAGAATAATAATCATGGATAACTGTTTTATTTTATTTTTTCAATAATTATGATATACATCATACATGATATACTAATGCTAATTATATTTAACTGTGAATTTTACAGTATATTTGGGTGATGCCCTCGTCATCTGCACGATGTGCCCAATTGCCGCGTGCTGCGGACAAAGTGCCCTTCTACGCGGCACTAAAGAAATTCCGCGATTTACTCAATGGCAGCATACCGCACATGGATGAGGACGAATGTGTTTTTACCGAGCAGCGAATACGACAATGTGCGGAGCAGCAACAGCAGCAAGTTGACTCCCTCAAGGTCACTCAGACGTTGCCCAACGCTAGTAACAACAATAATAATAATAATAATAATAATAATAATAATAATAATAATAATATTAATAATAATAACAATAATAATAATGTGGCCAATGTGGAACAACATGCCAATCAGCCAAGTAATCTGATGTTTGGCGAGAATTTGGGAGGTGGAGGACCTGGAAATAACACGAATATGGATGCCAGCAATCCGGCGGAGAAATTAATGCCACATTTCAATGCAAATAGCTCGAACAATTTTCTCTACGGCAACAATGAGGAACAAAATTATTTATGTGTCTATGAGAATCAACAGCAGCAACAATCCCTGCAAAATTTGCCGGAGAAAAAGAAACGTGGTCGACCCAAGAAAATAAAGGGCCAGGAGCTGATGGATGCCGCAAGCGGTGGCAAGGTGCAATTAATGCCGCAACATGATTTTAATAATATATTAAATTTATCCATGATGGCCAGTGGAGGGCCAGTAGGAGCAGGAGCTGGAGCTGTTAGTAATTTGGGACCCGCTCCTGGTGAGCTACCCACAAAAAAGAAACGCGGCAGACCCAAAAAAGTTAAACCCAGCATGGAAACAATGCTGGCCACGACGGGTAAACAACAAGTCAGCTCCTCTAATCCGGCAGTTAATCCCAGTAAAAACCCGACGGGAACCACGGCGAGTTTCATGGAACACGGTACAGCATCGCCTCAGAGTAGTAGTCATCAGGCACCGCCAAGTCTCTACAATACACCACCCCCATCTCATATACTTTACACGGCCTCCGCTTCGCCAATGGCATCGCCTGCTTTGAATTGTAGTTACCCCGTGCCACAGGCGACTACGGCGGAGTCGCATGAAAACGCAGTGAATACGGCAATTAATCCTGCGCTGGCCCATTTGGGTGAGACACCGCCGCCCAGTTCACCAAATATGTGCGCTGTGGTCGATTTTGAACCACCCGATGGCAATCCGCTGGCACAACAATCGCCGGAGAGTGCGCCGTATACGGCCACACGTGAACCGGAGCCACTCACACACTATCAGCAATGGTTGTCGCCCAATAATAATAATAATAATAATAATGTCAAGCAGCCAACAACGGCTCAAGCCTCGCCCGTCGCCATTGTTCACTATCCGACGGGCTTGAGTTATACGCCGGAACAGCAACAGCAGCAGCAAGCGGATCACTGGCAACGCTACGAGGAGCAGACGCCACACAGCAGAGACTATATGCTGGGTTCACCACAGCATCCACAGCAGCTGCATCTGAGTCCACCGGCAGCCTCGGATATGTCACGCAAGAGTTTGTCCGGTTTGGAGTCGCTGGTGGATCAAATACCAGCGATAAGCGAGCATGAAACAACCGCCATATCGTCAGCAACGGCAGCTGCTGCGGCGGCAGCGGTCGAAAGTCGACTGATGGGTTTACAGCAGCAACAACAGCAGCAACAACAGAGCAGTCAACAGCAGAAGCGCTGTCTGTCTGATGTTAATGTTGAGCAAGCAGACGCCACAACGCATACCAGCCATGCGATTAACAGCTTCTCCGTTAGCAGCCTGGCTGCGTCCGCATCAAACACAAACAGCGAAAACACTCATAACGGCAACAGCCTTAACGGCAACCGGCCCAGCAACAGCAGCGCTAACAGCAGCGAAAACAACAACCATAGCAGTAGCAGCCTTAACAGCAGCTGCCTTAACAGCAGCAGCGCTAACAGCCACCACGATTATAACAGTCACAGTCCAACAATTGCGGTTTATCCGCCACACTTAACAGCGAGCAACAGCAGCAGCGTTAACAGTAGCAGCAACAACAGCAGCAGTAATCAGACACAGCTTAATCTGAATTTAAATCATCATATGGCAGCATTGCCACATCATCCGCCCCAAATGTATATGGAGCATGCGCACTTGGCGCACGTGAACACAATGTATGCGCCGGCCTACAACCCACAGCATGGTGCAGCTGCTGCTGCTTCCACCGATTACGGACATGGTGCGGTTTATGGTGTTCAGGTGCCGAGTCCCAATTATCCATATACGCATTATGGTCATACGCCGCCGCAGAGTAATTATACGGGCTTTGCCCATACGCATCCACATCCGCATCCCCATTCACATCCGCATCAACATCCGCATCATCCACATGCGCATCCTCATCTAAATCATCATTTGAATCATCATCATGGGCATCTGAGCGTCTTTGAGCGTCTCAAGCCGTCCGATATAAGCGGCTATAGCGGATTTTGAAGCCACCCAGCGATGGTAATAGGTAGAGACACAGAGCAGCAACAAGAGGAAGAGCGGCAGCAACAACAGCTACAACAACACCATTCACTATATGAATACAGCGGAGTTAATTAAACAATTACTGTGCATGTAAAAAAACAATCACTGTTAAAAATTAGCTGGAAACTTATTCTAGCGACAATTGCCTGCCAAAAAAAAAGAAATTATCGGCACCAGCCAAGCAAAATGCACAAATTGCGTTTCTCTCTTTTAGCTGCTTTCTCACTTTGCCGGACATTCGCTATTGGTCTTCAAGGCTAACTAAAGCAGCACAGCAACAACAACAAAATTCACGTTACGAATTCAGCGGTATCTAAATAAAAAATCCGGACATTAAAAAACTATGCGTAGATCACTTCGAAAAATTGGATTGCACATTGTGTGACAATACGTAATTCTCATAAGCAGCCAAGGCAAAATGCACGAAAGCAGCCAAAGCAAAATGCACAAATTGCGTTCTATGCTTTGTACAGTGTATAATGACTATTTTGCTTTGAGGTCTAACATACCCGCACAACAACAGCAACAGCAAAAAACACTGCATGTATTGGTGTACATTGATCACTAAGCAAAATTAGCTACCACATGATGCAACCGACAATTGCGCTCAAAAAAAAAAGAGATTCTCAACAGCAGTCAAACCAAAGCGAACAAAATGCTTTGCCCTGCGCAGTGTATAATAGCTGTTTTTGCACTCTCTTGGAAAGCCGCTCATTCTGTTATCTCGTCTGAAAGGCACCCCTCTCCCACTCCACTTATGGCGCGGATTATGGCTGATCGACACTCCGACGGCTCTCACTTTCAAAACGCCGCTTTTGCCGCTTATACTTACATATGCATACATAGAATACATACATTACATATACATACGTGTAGTTTTTAAGTAACGTTTTACAATTAAATAAGATAACCAAAGACTCCGCCTAATACATTTCTTTTGTAAGCGTACGAAAAATTATTAAGTACTTTAAATTTAATTACCTATATATGTATAGGTATATCAATATATATATATATATATATATTCATATATATGTGTGTGTGTGTATGTGTATAATATACTAGAATATATATTTACATATGTATGTGTGTATATTCGACAAACGTATAATTTTTAAAGCAGTACGATGTAAAAAACAAACAAAAAATATTAAATTATAATAATTATATAGCTAACTGAGATAACACTACGTGCGCATATACATTGCGCATATTCACCAATTTTAATTTAATTTATCTGTAGACTTCAAAGGTTGTTCAACGCACAATCACACACATGCATACATTTAAAACTTTTAGCTGCATATGTATGCATGTGTGTGTTGGTGTGTTCATATGTCTCTACTCATTAGGTTTTGCTTTGCTATCCCGGCATTAGAGATGGACGTATGACGATTTGCTTGCTTAGAGATGAGCGTATCTAAAAAAAATCACTTAAATAGAGACACGAGTTTTTATTCGAATTTACCACTAATTAATAAAAAAATTAAGAAATCAATTGAAATCAAAAAGATACATATTTTTTATTATTCATTATTTTGTTATGTATTAATTAAAAAATATAATATAGGAAGGGTTGACTTTATCACAAATTAACCTAAAAAATCAATCGAAATCAATGGATACATATATTTTGTTATTCGCTATTTTGTTATCCGCTATTATGTATTGAATAAAAAAAAAATATATTGTATTGATTCTTTGATAGATGCGTACTTTTTATGCAGTATTAGAATAAGGAGGACATTGGACAGATTTCCATATTATATTCGTAGCACTTAGCACTTTAATAGCAATGTATTTAATTGTATATTATTTAATTCTATGATTTTTGTATATTATTACTTTGTGGAATTTGTGGAACCAACATCGTTCAATATAATCCCAGAAATTCGAACATTGGAGTATTTACAAATTTAGAGATATTACCAATCTAATCCTGAAAAACAATAACTTAAATCTCAACGATAATAATAATTCTTTTGCGGATAGCATTGCTGGCTTATACCGAATATTGTGGGTTCCTCAAATTATTAAATGATATTAGGCAAGCTTAAAATTAATAATAGTCCAATTAAAATCAAAGTTATTAAAGTGATTCACCAGTTTTTAGTGTTTTTTTTTTTAATTAATATATTGTAAAAAGCTGAATAAAATATTTTTATATATATTTTTTTTAAATAAGTAAGTAAGTATTTGTAAATTCAGTCGAAAAGGCGTGACCCTTTTCAAGTGCATGGCAATGTTTTTATTTTTGTTTTTGAGATTGTGTGCAATATTAAGAGATTATTATTTCTCTAAGTGTACGCGCTATGTACAATCATCCGTCCGGCTGCCTGTCCGTAACACGAATTTATTCAAACTACTACAGATTTCCTTATTGCTTTCAGTTGCTATTATTATTTTGTTGCTAATGACTGGCATGATTAATTACAAACTATGCTATGAGGGAATGATATATATTATCAACATATAAATTAAAAAAAATATCGTGATATGGATAAGTCTTTATTATGTGTTTAACACATTTATATATAAGAAGACCTTGATAGGATTTTCGGGGTTTTCTCAGTTTTTAAGGAAACTACATCCACGTCCATCTCTAATTCGAATAGAGCTTTTAGTTTGCATATGTGAGTACAATTTACAGTTTTGATCTATGTTTGATAAACTTTATTCAAAATCAAATCACATATTTGTATATGTACATATATATTTTTTAAATTTCTCTATTAAGGTGTCCTAAAATATTTATTTAATATAATATTTGTTTTGTGGTGATGAAATAATATGAATACGTTGTTGTTCTTAGTGTGTGTTGTTTTTTTTTTCAATTTTGTAGTACATTAATCTGATCGATTTTATGATGTCCAAATGATGTCTGATTAAATTGCGATTTTTTTTATAAGGATCCCAACTTTAAGAGCTAGAGTCTCCAAATTTGAAATGTAAATTATAGTTTACCTGGAAAATTACACCCATAGCTCGCTTTACGGCCTAGATACGCTGTCTCTTTCCAACTGAATGAGTGAAGAGTTTTTTTTGACGTTAGAGCAAAATATTTTAGAGCGTAAATCGAATACTTGACTCAATTGAAGAGGGCCGTTACAGCGAAATGCAGTGTATTTGATTATTTTTTGATTTAGCCGTTTCTTGAAATATCGAACCGAATTTGAAAAAATTTCAGCCTTTTTACAAATACGCCGTCAACAGAACGTAAGTAATTATATTGTTTAATCTTTTAGCACTATATACTTAAACCTTAAACTTGTATAAAAAAAATATAAATTTTAACTGAAATATGATGTCAAACAACAGAGGTGGTCCTATCGAGAGAGATGTGGAGTTCTTAACTTTAATGATCGGATAATGCACATATTGCAACTCCAAGTGTGTTAGGCACACATATAGGCTCCCATCTAGGATAAGTTTAATTGTAGTTTTAGATCATTTAAGAGCTTTTATTAACACTGCCAAAGCAATTCAGCAGCATTCTACGAGCGCTTGAGTTATAAACAAAACATCAACTTTGAATATTAACGTCACAAAAGTTGCAATTGTCAATTTTGGATGTTCACCGTTTGGTATTTGCTCAAGACAATCGAAATATTGCGTATTTTTTATTTTGCTGTTTTGCCCAGAGCAAACGCTGTCAGCTTTTTGATTGCATTAGACATGAATCCATGTTCGGCTGCAGCCGACAGAAGAACGAGCGCACTTCATATAGGGAGAGAGAGAAGGAGCGCTGCAAAAATACAGCGCTGTTAACTCAAGCAGCTGTAGTGTTAACTCGGTTAACGGTTCACTTAGTGTGCAAATGTAATTAAGATTCAATCGACAACCTTATGCATTTTTGGTTATGTCATATTCAAGTTTGCAAACAATGTAAACCAATTAATTGTTGGTGTGTTGTGTTGCTGCTGCCAACAGGAGATTTTGTGAATTGAAAGCTTCTGTGTATGTGCAAAGGCTTCACAGCGGGCTGGCTGGCGGTGGCAAAAATAAAATTCTCTTTAAATATTTTTGTATATTTTTATTTATACTAAAAACGATTGAATTTATTTTATTACCCAATGAAAAATGGGTAAAATAACAAAGGACATGTCTTGTGGTAAAGTATGCAACAGGCAGAAGGAAGCAATCCAAATCCATAAGATAAGTATATTCCTCCGCAGGATCAACACAGCAGAGTCGATATAGTCATGTACGTCGTATCTCCGGCACTATAAGAGCTACTGTCTTCAAATTCAAATTGCCGATAGTAATAAGAACCACAAGGTAGAGCCTTCAAATGAATATGTGAAATGCCTTATTAATCAGCTAATTAAACTTTATAAAGAAATAAAACCGAATCCTATTCCCATATTTTTCTCCTCAATACATAACAAATTGGGATCACCTCACGCATGCTTATATTTCAGTGTGCATAACACTAAAAGCAAATTGTTTCAATAAAAGAAAAGATATTCAAGACTTACACAGTATTCTTAATTGTTTTTTTAACTTTAAATAAATAAAAAATATAATACTTAATCAATTAATTAATTAAATTAATCAGAAATCTTGCAATGCTTAAAAATCAGATTTTAAAGCGGCGTATATAAAAATACAATTTAAAATGATCATATTTCCACATATTACTTATATATTTTTCACAATCGCTATGATTATGTGTGATTTCGAAAAATACACTTTAGGAAAAAATACTTACTTATTTAACTTGTTGATGCTAAAATCATTATGGAAACACATACATGTATGTATGTACATATGTGTAAAAACACATGCAACTGTATATATATATAATTTGTTCATGTCTTTATTTATAATTTTATAATATCTGCACATCTGTTGCCATTTATTATATATGTAGGAACTTTATAAATATGTATATTTTATTTTTGTATTTGTTTTTCGTTTTTTGGTAAATTCAATGCAATTATTGCAGCAACTCTGATTAACATTATGATTATTCTGTACTTACAGATACATGAATTTATTGATGTATGTAGTGTGCATGTATACGTATGTAAATTGATGGATGTATTTATGCACGTTGGAAGAAAGTTATATATAAGTATATAAAATAGCTTGCTTCGTTTTGATTGCTAGTTACATATTTATTTTTCATTTATTTATTTGCGCATTTGAATCGTGTTAAACATTTTGTACATAAATATATACCTAACGTATACATACATCAGGGACCAAATATGACGACAACTGCTGTCGGTAATCGGTAATCGAAATCGGAATTATTCTTGTGGGCAAGCAGGCTATATAAGCATATATCCTTACAAAATACAGTGATATGTCATATGCTTACCAGCTCTCTTTTTGTGTGTAAATATGTGTGTGTGGCTGTGTGAATGTGTGTGTACGATAGGCTATTTCCATGTGTGTGTATCTGAGAATGTAGCGGTTTCTATTTTCTCTTTTCATTGCAAGTAACTTATTTAGTTAAGCACAATAACTGGACTTACGCATCATGTATGTGTATATATATATGTATATGTATGTATTTATGCATATTGGTTTAATAGTGTGTGTAAGGTTTTTCTTCTTTACAACTATTCACTTTGCTGCTGCGAGGTTTCGTGTCTTAATTTTTGTATTATTTCGTTTTAAGTTTTTAGTGCAAATTCTAAAACATACATATATATATATATCTATTTATTCTAATCCCTATACACACACATATGTATACGTATATGTGTATACATTTCTGTTTTTTTTTTTAAATACATTCCGTACTATTTTCTAATAGCTAAAAATTGTTGTTTATATTTTTAATACTATAGGAACTTGTAATTAAAGTTTTTTCTTTATTCTTATTCATTAGTTTTTCATTAAGTGTTTTGTGTGTTGTTTTTTATTTGTATTTATCTGCAAGTAATTCTATGTAGTATTTATATAGGTTAACATGAATTTTTGTCCTCAGCATGTATGTGTGTGTATGTGTTGAGTGTGTGTAAATTTTATAAAATGTCAAGAAATTTCGAATTTCGAAAAATATTTAACAAAAATAGTATTTTATGCTCATGTCTGTGAGTGCTTGAATTAACTTCGAATCAAATAATTATAATTATCAATTAATTAATAAGTTAAAAAATGTTTAATAATTGAGTCGGCAAAATTTGGAATATATTTTGTAGATACTTCATTACAATAGTAAAGTAGGACGCTCTCATGCGGAAATATTTCAAAGTCTCATTAAATACACATTTGCATTGGTAGTTCTCTCTACACTTATGTATGTATACATTATCTGTACGAACATACATATGTATAACGATATTATATTCATCAGGCGAGCTTTTTACATCAGACGCTCGACACTGCATTGGAAGCCTAATGTAACTCAAATTCTTATTATGAAATCATCCCCAAATGTATAGCCTCTAGCAAAGTCTAACTTATAATTATAAATAAAATATATAAGAAAAACTAAAATATTTAAATGTGGTACAATTTTGTAATTTTGTATTGCTTTTATTATTTTTAACTATGAAATAGTGTTGTCTCCAAATGTACACCCTTTAACAAAATATTACTTATATTTAATCATTATTAAAATTTAAAAAAATAAAAAGAAATAGTTTGGTTTAACAAATGTTTTTGATATTTTTAATTATGAAATAGTGTTGTCTCCAAATTTACAATCTCCAACAAAATCGAACTTAGAAATAGAAAACAATATTAAACAAATTGAAAAATATTAAAAAAAATGTAAATGCAGTTTTGTAAAATTTCGAAAAGATAACTATTTTATTTATAGTATTTTTCGGATGTCTATATGATGTCTGCTGTGTCGATTACTATCGATAATAGGTATATATTTGTTACATGTCGAAGGAACTGTGAGCGGCTTGTGACAACTTTTATTTACAAAGGAAAAAAAATTGATTTGTGTAAAAAGAAATAAATTATTAAAAAAAGAGACTCCTTCGAGTTAGTTTATACCATATATATATATATATATATGAAATACCACCTATGTATATATATTTTATATGTTTAGTTTTGGAAAACCCTAAGTGGCATTTCCAAATTATTTTTAAGCTTTCATATATATATATTTCCTTGTGAAGATGGAGTAGTCGATTGTAGTGCTGGAGTGTGTGTGTCTACGGTCAAGCCAAAATACATGAATAGTATGTATGTTTAGCATACATTTTTTCGTATGTACATATGAGAATGCATAGCAAAGGTAAAACATTGGCACATTTTTACAAAATATTTCTACATGCATGAGTTGTACATTATATATTATGTCAGTATGTATATGTTACATAATTATAGTACACATTCTTCTTTTTACACACTTACACTTTCCAAAAAATGTGTTTTATTATTGATCTTTCACAATTTTGTGAGCTTTTATTAAATATGTGTATTTTGATCGATTTTGAAAGGTGTATGAATTGAATTCGGCATGCCGAAATTAAATTGTAAACTTAAATTTTGTCATATTTGATTTTTATTTTATTTATTTTTTAATTTAATACTTAAATTGAATTAAAGGCATAAAGCAATACAATGCTAGGAACTCAGTTTGCATCTCTTTAATTCTAATTCTTTTTCCCACTTTTTTATCAGATTACTCATGAATATGTATATATTTATGGATTTATATATATATATATATATATATATATATATATATTGTGTGTGTGGTGTGAAATAAAAAATTTAAGTAGAAACAGTATTACTCCCTAATACTCAAATTTGGTTTCTGTATAGAGGTTTTTTTTGCTACACAGTCATACGATTTTACACTTAGTATGAATTTAGTATTATTTTTAGTGATTCATTTGATAGTTTGATATAATTTTTGTTTGTTTTAAGATTATTGCTACATATAATATATATATATTTTGAATAGTTAGGAACACTTCCGTATAATTTGTAATTCTTACTAATTAGTTATCTCTCCCTTATTTTTGTTCTGTTTTCTCCTTTTGTTTTTTGTTAATTTACTTATACATAATTATGTATATATTTCGCCGCATGAAATGTCATGCTTTAAATTTCTTTAAAATAGGAACTTTCAAGTTTTCGTAGTATGTAAATATATGAATATATATTATTATGTCATGAATATATGTACTATAAGCATTTCTTCTTCTCCGAGTTTTCACGTTCTTTCTCTCTTTCTGTGGCAAACCGTGCAATGGGCTATTAGTATACGAAAGTAATCTGTGATGATTAAATGTATTACATGTATTATATATAAATTGTATATATTATTGAGCAACTTACCTACTGATGTCCAGCATTATCGGGCGCAAATGATTCCAAATTATTTGCCACCTATAACTGTTAAAATATTCGTTTACTTATTGAAGTTAAGCAATTATTTTTTTTATATTTTATATTTTCTTCTTCGAGTGAACTTTAAATTTCATATTCTTTTTTTTTGTGCTTTCTACAAATATTATAAATTTTCTTCTGTCTCTGCACTTAAAAATGTACCTAAAAACTCAGATTGCTAAATCGATAACATTTCGATATTCAAAACTTGAAGTGTAAGTCGATTTAACCTATAAATTGCCCACTATTTTCTACCAGTAACCAAATTCGATGTAGACTGCTGATCCGATTTTCATACCTTAAAGTGTAAATCGATTGCACCCAAAAGTTTCCTATTATTATTATTAATTGTAAAAGTTGCTTCAAATATCAGTTAATAAATATTTTTCAGTCTTTACCTAACCAAAAAACTTCCCAAAAATCGGCTTAATCGAGAACATTTCGATAACTAGCTTCGATATAAGTTTCATTTAGCCGTGCCGCCTCTAAAAATAGGAAAAAGTATTTCCTTCATCATTTTTGCGATACACCCACCCGACCAATTTGAATAACAATATTAAACCTAAATATAATCCAAATTTTTCAGCTACAGTTCCTAAATAAATGAAATTAAAAACAAATTGATTGCAAACTCCCTTTTCGAGATTTCAGTACAAGTACCATACCAATACTAAAAAACTGCCCCATCTTTAATTTTTGTATAGCTTAAAGTTCTATGGCATCTTGGCATTTGTTGCGGAAAAATTAAAATACTCACGAAACCAAAAAGCAAAAATTAATAAATGAAATGAAATGAAAAAAAAACATGAATTGAAGTCAAATATTAGGTTTATTCTTTGAACAGAATCTTAAAGATTAAAATAATCAGTGTAATTAATTGATTGCGTTTATGTAATACTCAAATAAAACATTGTTCTTGTTTGAGGTATGATCTACTTAAGCTAACCTTCGAGACATCAAATATTTTGTGGCAAATATATATATATGCATCAATTTTTAACCGAATACACGTACACATACTTTTTATGTTGACAATTTTCAAAAACCCAAATAAATTGTTATTTGTATTTTAAAAAGCAACTTGACTTAAAAAATGGAGAAAGTGAAAGCTAAATAATTTTATTTTAAATATTATAATGACTCACTTATAATTATAATTTTTAGTACAACAGAGCAAACGAAAATTAAAATATCTCTGTTAAACCGTATGTTTTCCGCTGGAAGAGCAACCGTAATATTATTGGTTTGAACACTCGGTTAAAAGTATATCATTTTAAAGTTTTTTTTTGTTTTTTTATAAAGCCAAGCTCATGTTTTAGAAATACATATTGGATTTCAAATTGAAAATTTAGCTGCCAAGTATGTGTATGGTGGGATTTTAGTATATATATATATATATATATAAATATTAACATTTCAATATATATATAAATATATTATCTTGCAGGTTTGAATAAATGTATATATAAGCTGGAACACTTTAAGAGTTGAGATTTATTTACCTTATCATTAGATATATATATATATAAACATATATATATATTGTATATATTTTTTTGTTTCAATTCTATTTGCAGTGGCAATTAAGACACATAATCAGTTACACATGAATATTTATAATATATATATCTAATATAAATATTAAATTGCGAGGCATATGTTTATTATACTATTGTTCTTTTTTTTTTAAATAAACCGTATAGATAGTTACTTAATTATTATTGTTTAAAACAAACTTTTGTTAAGTCTTTGACATTACGTTCGCGAATGCTATATCTTTACATATCGTTGGGGGAGGGGACATATATTAAATTAATAATTGTACAATATTTTGTTATTTCTTACATACACACATATACACATAAGTACGCACATACACACGCGAGTAATCGATAAATCGATTATACATATATATGTACTAAATTATAAATTGTGTACATAAAAATCAAACTAAAAAACTTGCAATTCCATCACGAAATAATTAAAATAATCGAATCGAAATCATATTTAACATTGCCGCTATTGATGCCTTGGAAAAGTATCGCAATTCTCTTACCAGTGATGTGATTGCGATTGAACATCTGTTGCATTAATTCACGATTGGCCGACGCTTGCTTTCGGCTCGGCGTCTCAATTATTGCGTCATCGGCAATATCATCATCGGCCACATCGCTCGCACGACGACGTCGTTTCGTGTTCGGCCCATGGTCCGAATCATCGGCTGCTGTCATCGTCGTAACAGTCGCCGATGCTGCATTCGCATCGAAATTTAATTCGGTTGGCAATGCTGCTGCGGATAGACTGTTATTGCTGCCGCTATTATTGGCGACAACATGCTGCAGCAGAAATGCCTTGGACAGGCTGTAAACACGTCTCTCTCGCTCCGAGTCGTTATCATCGCTACCGCTCGCATTGCTGTTAGCGTACAGTTCACTTGTCTTCTGTTCGAGCAGCTCTTTCATTTTACAGATGTGCTCCACAGTGAATGCATGTTTGTGCATGTTTACATGTTCGCTGTTAATAGCATTGGCCATTGGCTCTTTGTTCGCTCTCTTTAGTATGTTGTTGTTGCTTCCGTTACTGCTGTTGGCGTTGCCAACTTCTTTGCCATTCGATCCATCAAAACTATTGTTGTCGTCCGAAATGTGTGCATATTGGCGCTGATTTCGTGACTTTTTGTCTTTGGCCCGGGAGTTTTGAAACCAAACCTGTAAGATGCAAAAATGCAAATTGAGCGTATTATTTCTGGCCTATTGAGGCTTTTTTCTGGGCTTAAATACGCCCCGAAATCTAACTAAATCTTATAAATACGTCATTTTTTAAATTTAAATGTAGTATTACATTTTATTTTTAGTTTAATTTAATATATTTTTAAATTTTTTGTATTTTTCTTTTATTTATGTGTCGACTGACTTTGGTTGACATCAAATAAATTAATAAAAAAATGTCTTGAGACAAATTGCCTGTGTGACGGAATTGAGCTAAAGCTTCACTGATCGCAGCAATAAATTAATTTGTTTAGTTTGTTTGTATAACACGGCATAACATAATTGTGTAATTGTGTTAACTGATCGAATTTTATTTACATTGCGTACATTTGCTTAGTGGTACTTATTGAAGTGAAAGCGCTGTCCTTGTGCAGTGCTCTTTTTACTAAGAGCGATGATCTGCCGACAGCCAAAACATTCAGGCGAGGCGAAACATTAATGCGTAATGTTGGAGTGCACTGATAATATTTTTGTAATACATTTTTTTTTTGTAACTACGATTTTAAAGTCTTTATTGTTTTTTTTTTGTAATTATTTTAGGTTTTCTTTACAAGACATTATTGCTGCATTCATCTATAGGTAACGAGGTTCAAACTACGATTTAATTCATATTCGAAATGACTGGGAAGCGATTTGAAGTTTAAATTTAGACTAAATGTTTCCTTTAGCGAAACAAAATTGGTTGTGTATCTTATAATATATAACATTTTATAATAATAGTTATAATATATAAATAATATATAGATAATTTACAAAACAGAATACATATTTGTAATAATATAAATAGTAATGAAACACAATAATATCATAAATAGGTAAATATGTAAAGTATGTAAAAAATATGGGAAGCCAAACAAAAAATAATAATATTTATATAAAGAAATTCTAAGATTGTTCTTCTTGGAAGTACTCATAGAAAGAGTTATTCTTCATATGCTGCTTTGATCAGATGAAACTAATGTTCATCTGTGTATATATGTAGTTGTTAACCTTGACTTGTATATTTTTTATTTTAATTGTTTATGTATATTTACACAATTATTTATTAAGGAATTTGAAATCCCACAAAGCTTACTTTTAGTGGTAATGCAGCGATCATTTAATTACCTGTAATGAATTCATCATTTAAAATCTGTACTTGTTAAGGTTAAAACATTAGCAATATCCTTGTCCATTTACAGTAAGTTCCGATATTGTCCATCGTATGTGGAATGTCATTTGTTATTCGATTTAAGAGCATAGTGGAAAATAAATTGGTTTTTGTTGTTTTGCATCAATCGCATCGAGAAATTGTAATATCGCCATTGCATTTGTTGTACATTGCTCACAATTTGACATTTCGATTTGGTTTCTAGTGCACTGGGCAGCAGTGTGTGTAAATGTGCTTGTACTTCACTAAAGTTAACAAAAATAAAAAAATAAAAAGAAAAGTTTAAATAATTACACAAATCAAACCAATAAATAAACAAACAATAATAAACAATAAATTAAGATTAAAAATACTGAATTCTCCGGCTCAAATTCAGAATAACTCCGGTTTAGACCAATTTTCACTATAATCTTTATGCAACATTTATTTTGCACTGTTGCAGCAAGCTACAAGAGACAACGTTGCAGTCCGGCCTAACCGACAGCGAAATACGTTGTAATACAATCTGATAAAAGGTAGCAAAGAACAGTTTGTCTTTCAAATTAGGGAGATATAGACTTTTGTGAATTTTGGAGGCGGGAGTGGAAAAAATGATTAGAGAAGTTTCCTAATAGTCGTCGTTCCAAGTTTCATAACTGGAGCTATTAAATTGCTGGATGTCGTTTTTGGCGCTGGAGGTTGCGGTTGAAAATTTGAAAATTATTTGATTTATATTGAAAATTATGCCGATCTTTGACTACCTGCAAGTTGTGCACATCTATCTTTATAATTATGGGAGATATGCGGACTTATTTTATTGATTTACACTTTCCGATATATCGGCATAAAAATGATCACTTCTTAAAGACGGCTAGCAGCAATATACCTTTGAAGGACATCGCCAACAATCTACCAACCAAATTTGGTGACAGTAGCCTTATAATTGTGGTAGATATGTGGCTTAATCGATTTGCAATTATCGATTTTATCGATTTCCTAGTGGAAGTAGCAGCCAATTATTACACTTCGACGCGGGAACAGACCAGTTTATGTTCCAACTTTCATGTCTCTATCTCAAATAATGTCGTAAAAAGTTACTATGTGGTATAGACGGACAGACAGCATGACGGACATTGCACAAAAACAAGAGGCCTTCGGTATCAAAGTTTGTTCATCTCCACTCTTGCCTTTCGCATTTCGCGTTTTGCAATACTTATTCTTGTACTTATTCAATGATTGGCGCGCTGTTTGAATTTTATTACTATGATGCGTCATCCAAATTTTGCAATGCCAAGAATCCCCTCTCCGTCATTGTATGTGCACTATTTATGATATAGTTATGCGGTAAGTCAATTAAAAAACGGTTAGTCTATATTTATGAAATTTTAAAACATAATATGCTATACTAATTTACCAACCCTTTTGCAGAATTGTTTACTGCTGCCCAACATAGAGTCGCTCGCGACTGCAGCCGTAGCTCCAGCTGTTGCCTAGTAACCGTATGTTTGCGCGTTTTGCGGTACCAACTAGTTCATCAAACAATAGCGCGAAATTCAAATTGTACAATCGTGGTGAGCCCTTTGAATTTTGCAACTTCAGCGCGTCATTCAAATTTAACTACTACGTATGCGTTATTTTTTTATATCTTTTGTATATATCAGCTTAATTATTTAATATTTTCCACGAAAATCTGATCACTTTATATGTCAAATCACATAGTAGTTTACACTAATTGGCTAAATTATGGCACCATAGAGCTTTATTTGTATGCTCAATTCGTTGGCCTAGAAGTTATAAATTCTAAAATGTCATTCACAAACAACATTTCATATATATATATATATATATATATATATATATAAATACACATTCATATATATATTTAAATATAATATATAAAATACATAAATTAAAAAAACTTACCTGGACCACACGCTTTTTGAGATTCACTTTCTTGGAGATCTCCTCGAGCATTTTGCGGCTCGGATTTGACTCGGTCTGGTAGCACTCATATAGGAAATTCAATTGATCCGGCAATATTGTGGTGCGCAATCGTTTATTCTGCTTGGATGGGGCACTCAGCTGAATTGATGAATCGGAGGGAACACCATCATTGGCGCTAGCCGTCGACAAATTGACACTTTCCACATTGGGACTGGGATTATTATCGTCGTCATTGAATGTCAGCATTTGTGAATTATTCTCAATCATGGTGGCATCGAGAAAATCCTCCAAATTTTGAAAATACTGCGTTTTGTCATTATCGTTGCTCGATTTGCGCATGACCAGCAAAGAGGCTTGATTGTTGTCTCCATTGATGATTGATGGATTGATTGATTGATCATTTAAGCCAGTTGAACTGGGCAAGTCGGTTTCATTCTCCTTCGACTCCCTCAAATCGAAATGTTGATTTAGATTAATATGATTATTATTAAATTTCTCATGTAGATCAGCTAAATCATTATTTAAACCGTTTTTCGAGCTAATAACCTGATCGATTTCGGCTTTAATGCCCGCCTTTGTTGTGTAATATTGTAGATCTATGTCCCCGTCATGAGTAGTGCCTAGTGATTCATCGTGAGTGCCGATAGTTTTAATGGTTTCATCCGTCGTCGTGTTCGGCCCCTTCGACGACGGCTGTAATTCGAGGCGACCATCATCGGGTGTTATTTGGGGCGAGGCAGCTAACTGAAAAAACTTTTTCGACTCATTCAGCTGATAATATTGCAATAGAAATTCAATCGTGGGTTTTTTACTGGAACTAAACGATGATTGCTGTGATTTTTGGGGATCTTCATGCTTGCGATAGTATTGTAATAGAAAGTCATAACTGCCACCTTTTTTTAGCTCGCTCTGCTGATAGAAATTGCTCAAGAATTCCAACTCCAAGTCGGACTCGGTTGGCTGTGATTGAAGCTGTTGCTGCTGTTGCTGCATGAGGAATTGTTGCTTGACTTCCGCATTGGTTTCATGTTGCAGAAAATATTGGAAAAGGAACTCGTATTTTTTGTGCGTACTTTCAAAATCGTTCAGCGAAGTCGCCTCCTCTGGATTAGAAGAGCTCTCGGAATATTTCCGCTTTTTGGCTTGCGGTGGCTGTGATTGGTGGGGATGCTGCTGTGTTTGATGTTGTTGTTGCTGCTGCTGTTGCTGCTGTGCAGCCTGTTGTAGTCCTTGCAAAATGCTGCCAAAGGGTCCGTAGCTAGTTTCCCCCGTATTTGATTGATTGAAGAGTGCAGGACTCATCAGATGCATTAGTTGATGCTCTCTTAGTAGTTCTAAATGATTGAACTGCAATTCACATTTGTCGCACTCGAACTTGGGGAGGCGCTGCTGCTGCTGCTGATGATCAAGGGAATTGCTTCTCTCTCTTTGCGGCGGTGTTGGTGTTGTTGATGGACTAAAATCGGTCAGCGATGAAGATTTACTAAATAAATGCTGTGGCGATGGCGATGAGCCAAAGGCTTGTGTCCCGGTGGAGTGTGCAGCTGCAGCAGCTGCCACAGCCACAGCAGCCACAGCTGCCACATTTGATGAGAGTCCAACTGAACCAGCACCAGCAACTCCATGATGAATATCCATCGAAGAATTGGAATCCTCGGAGCTGAGATTATGGGCAATTTGAGCAGCGGCAATTTGTGCTTTCGCTGATTTCTTATTGTTCTCCTCCTTGAAACAGTGATTTTTCTGATGCCTTATCAATTCGTAGTAGCGTTGAAAAACCAAGCTGCATTTCTTGCAGGCATAATTAATATTTTGTTTTTTGGTTTCCTCACTTTCATATAGCGAATTATTTGGTTGATTTTCGTAGATTTTTCGCTGTTTTTGTCGGGCATTTTGAAACCAGACAACAATTACTCGAGGGGAGAGCAGGAGTAATTTGCTAAGATATTCCAAATCACTGTCCTTGGGATATGAATTATTCTCGAAGAACTCCTGCAGGACTTTGATTTGATAGTCGGTGAAACGAGTCCGATTCGCACGTTTACCACCCGATGTGGAAGATGAGGAATTTGAGGAATTCGAAGAATTACTTTCGAGTTGATTGCAAGCCGATGAGGAGGAGGAGGATATTAAAGCTGAAGTCGACGCGATTTTCTCAAAGGATTTACCCGATATTTGTAGTTTCTTCGGTGGACCCATGTTGCTGCCCATATTCTCCAGTTGTTGACTGAGTAAATCATTCATGCTGCTGTAAAGATTACTGGCAGCAACACTGTTTGGTGTCGGAGGACGAGAAAGGACATCGGAACTGCCACTTTCCGATTTCGTCTCATAGCAATTTATTTGCTGAGTTTGTTGTTGATGTTGCTGCTGCTGCTGTTGCTGCGATGGCTGTTGCTGCTGTTGATTTGTGTACATCTGTTGTTGCTGTTGCATGCTTTGATCATTTTGGCTGCTTGCTGCTTCGCTTACCTCATTTTGTTGCTTGAAATATTCGAAGACATCATCTTGTTTCTTGTGGAATGCATAATTGTTGTCGTTGTCGTTGGGCTCCGTCTTTATTTGCACCTCCAACGGCAATGGCAAACCAAGTATTTCTTCCTGTTCCTGCTTGGTTTTCAGTAGTTCGCTTTGAGTCTTAAAATAATCGGATATGTTGCCAGCACTCGAATTGGCTGACGTTGGGCGGGATATATTTGAAATTGTCGTTGACAAATTTAAATTGCTTTTAACATTTGCTATTGCCGTTGTCGCTGCTGTTGTTGGTGTGGTTGCTGCTGCTGGTGTTGCTGCTGTTGGTGTTGGTGTTGCTGCTGCAGCAGTGTTGCTGGTAGCAGCCGCAGCCGCAAGGGTAGTCTCGTTTAGGGGCGTCACCTTTGTTTGCCCAGTGCGTTCATATTCCTCAATATTGAGCGTAGTTGACGGAGGATTGTTGAAATTGTAGGGGGAGTCCTTGTTGCGTTGGCGCTCCTTGAACAACGTGTTGCGGAACCAGTGCTTTACGACCTGCAACATAACGGTTAGTATATAACATTTTAATATCATTTGATAAAACTCAATTGTGCTTAACAACCTGCGATTTACAGAAAGATATGTGGATTAATTGTGGGCTCTGTAAGCTCAAATTTAATAAAATTTAATTTCAGAAATAAATTTTAATAAATTAGCCGAGAATTAAATTTGAACAAATGATTTTCTTTTCTTTTTTTTATATAAATACTTTCTAAATTTTAGAAATGTACTTCCCAATGTATTTCCGATTGCTATTAACTATTAAAAAGAAACAATTTCTACAAAGCAGAAATGCAAACACCAAATTTTCGAAAAATAAATCATTTCTAAAATTGAGACACAAGTTCTGGCTCGGCTTTTCCGATGTTGTTTGCCATTAAGGCTAAGTAGCTCAGGAGATTCATTAATTCGAATCCCCGTAAAATCGTAAGATTTTTCAACTTAAGTATATGAATTATAATTATAATTATAAATTATAATTTGCAGTGAATTAAATTATGGTTATATTTCTTAATCAGTTTTATATAAGAGTCTTCTACTTCTTAAAACTATTTTAGTTTCCAAATATTGGGAAAAATGTATATACTTTAGAAAGGCTTGCTTTAAATCAACAATCACAAAAATATATAGATTTTTTTTTCTTTTTTTAGGTATATTTTCTGTTATAATTTTAGCAATCCAAGTTGTAAGTAGAAATGCGAATGCATTTTTATTATTTCTTGTTATGATTCTAATTATTATTATTTTTCTTATTATTATTATTATTATTATTGGCCTTATTATTCACTTGCCTTCATTGGTAGGTTTGCCTTTTGAGACATTTCCATGATGCTCTCCTCGCTGGGTGAGTTGTTGATATCGAAATGGGCTCGCAGAATCTTCAGCTGGTCATCTGTGATTCTGGTGCGGGCTCTCTTCTGATTGCTGCTCAGCTGTTGCTGGAGGGGACCAAGGGAGAGGATGTTGTACATTATAAATATAACAGCTGCTGGGATTAGCCTCAGCTTACCTGATTATTATTGCTGACTACATTCGATTGTGGGAGCATATTTAAATTGCTCGCCTCGCCGGTTAAATTTGTTGTCTGCTGATTTGCGGCACATTTCTGCTGTTGCAGATCGGAGTTGCAGCTGTTGGAGCTGCTCGGAGCAATGCCATTGTTTTGTACTCCACCGACTGCTCCACTCGTGCCACCAGCAGTGGCGCCACCAAATATCAACGGCGGTGCTAGATTCATAAAATTTAAGGACATCAGATGATGGAATTGCATCAGATTTAGCATATCCACGGGATTGATGGGCATGCCCGAAGCGGAGGCAGCTGCACTCAGCTGCTGCTGGATCTGTTGCAAGTTCTGCAAACTCTGCAAGTGATTCATGTTGCCAAAGCTGGAGCCATGTTGCTGTTGCTGCTGTTGTTGCTGCTGCTTCACTTGCAACTGATGCAACTCCAGGGGGGAAATGGGCAAGGATGGTGTAGCTGCTGCTCCTGCTGCTGCTGTCGCTTGACCAACTCCATCCTGTTGATGATTCTGCTGCTGTTGCTGCTTGAGGAGAGCCGCTGTCAGCACAGCAAAATGCTGCTGTTGCTCCGAGGTTGGCTCCTCCACCTCGTTGGGCGACAACACGGCGGAGGGCGGCTCCAGTTGCAACGGCGATTGACCAGTTTGCTGAGGCGACTGCTTCACAGCTTCATTCGATTTGGCAACTGCAATTGGAAAGCGATTCAGTTAGAATGTGGCATCTTAAGGACGGGTTAGCTAAGCTTATTTATTTATGTAATGCCAACTGACTTTATCAGTCGACTATGAATACGAAACATGAATACAAAAAGTAGCAAAAAAATTAAATTAAATTAAAAACAAAGATTAATATTAAATTTAAATTTAAAGTTTAAAGAAATCGTTCGATATATTTATTTATGAGACTTTTGTAATACAAAGTAAATACTTTTATTTTATTGTGAATTTACTTTAGCTATTGATTGTCCAACAAATACTTTCAAATAATCTGCATTACGCATTGTAAATAACTTTCTGTTATGAATCGGAAAATAAAGGTATACAAAATCTGATAGCGCAAACAGTATTTATTTTCGAAAGGACGAAATTAACAATCGCAAAAATATGTCGATTTATTCTATTATTATTTCAAAATATTTTCTATTCCTTCCTATTCTTTTAAAAGTAGAAATGCAAAACCTTAATTCTTAGAACTGTGGATTCGTAATCCCATAATATACTGGAAATAGGCTAGCGGAAGCTCCTTCCCCGCACTTGCCAAGAAAAGATTAAACACCATCTTAATGATCTATCGCAGTTTGCAGAATTTAGAACCAATTTAGATTGCAACGATCTGTGCTCTTTTTGATACAGTCTAGTCTCCCAATAAGTGTGAAGAACTTGACTAGATTCTACCTACAATCGACAAGCGTCAAATCCAAGCTTAGACATCTTAATTTTTCAGTTAACTCAGTTAACTTACCTGATTCACTCGTCCTGGCCGTGGACAAGTCAAAAGCATTTGGTTCTTCCGGTCGTTCTGGGACCTTCTCCATGTCGATAGTGCCAGTGTAATTGGGCGACATTTCGCGAGGACTGCCAGCATTTGTGGCACTAGCAACAGCAGCAGCGGCGGCACACTCCGCTGAATGAGCCTGCTCCATGTGCTTCTGCAGGGCCTGGGTACTGCGAAAGTTTCGCTGGCACAGCGAACACCTTGTGGCATCCCGCATCGTATGGTACAGCATGTGCGTGGTGAGTTTCTCCTGCGTCTTAAATGCCAGCGAGCACTGCTTGCAGCGATACTTGTAGACATGTCGCTCAGAGATGACAAGGCTCAGATGTGTGTCCTTGAAATGGGCGATCATGGCCGGTAGTGTTGCAAAGCTAGCAAAACAAGCACGGCTCAGCAGGCAAAGGAATTCGCCATTTTGCAGAGGGAAGTGTTGGGCTTGCTGGGCATGTTGAAGCAGTTGCTCCTCGTGCTTGAAATTAGCCTCACACTGCTGACAGCAGACACCCTGCATGGCACTACCGACGACTACTGCTCCTCCTCCTGCTCCAACTGCTGGTGCTCCTCCACCTGGTGTTAGATATTCCTCGCCACTTGCTTTACGCTCCTCCAGTTTCCTTTCCTCATCTGATTTCTTCGCGGCCTGCCAAGCTGTATGATCCACCAGTTGTAATAATCTGGAGAGGCCATCTCTCGTCACGCTGTGCACGCTCATCAGGTGGGTTTCCAGCAAGGATTGCTCACTGTAACCACTCTCCAGGCAGAGCGGACAGGAGACACCCGCCTGTGCCATTGATTCACTTTTAGGCGATGAACTCTTTTTGGGATTAGACTCCCCAATGTCTTGTACACCAGTTGTGGCATATTCGTTCTCCTCGAGCCGTTCACGTTTAATATCAATGGGACAATCGCTATCTTCATCGCCACCAGGCATTTCTACATCTGCTCCCGTTCCCGTTCCAGCTCCAGTTCCCGTTGCGTTGCAACGTTGCACGGCTGCGAGTGCCGCCGCTGCCACAGCTGTTTGGAATGCCTGCAGCGCTGCTGTGTTTGTTGGTATGCTTATGTAGTCATCACTGTCTGCCGTCGGATGCAGGCTCAAAATATGCGTTTCCATTTCCTTCTTGGATTGCACAAAATATTCACAGAGATTGCACTTGAAGACGGTCGTCTGCAACTCGTTGACTGTTGGCAACGGGGATGCCACATGCGATTGCACCTTGCCACATGTTGTCGAACAGCTCGAGACGGAGGTGGGTGAATAGATGTTGTGACCCTCACAGGACATGCCCCCAGCAGCAGCAGCAGCCACTCCATATCCCATCTCGGTGCTGGGTGCTCCAACAAAGCAGTTGGCAGTCGCCAGATTGAGCCCGCAATCGAAGTTGCCTTCTGAAATTGATAGACCAGATAGGTTGTTAGCTGATGCTCACTAAATTGGACTAAGGAGTCTTCAGGAATATCATGCCTAACCATGTTTTCCAAATTTAAAAAAATTAAGTTTAACTGCTACAATATGTGAGTATTCGTTTCATAAGTAAATAAACAAGTCTGGTAAAATAATTTATGGGTCTAATTTCTACAATAAAATAAATTAAAAAAATGTCCATTTTATTAATAACTAAAATGCTAACTTCAGTTAAATTACTATATGAACAATTAAGTATTAGGTAATTTACTTTACTCTCTCTCTTTCTCTCTCTCCAAGGCAGATAACAAGCATTAGTCAATGACCTGTTCGAATACACGCTCGCACACACCCACAGACACACTCCAGACACAACACAGACACACACACAGACAATGGTTTCTTTTTGCGTACAGATTAATAATCCTGTGAGAGACCCCTTTGGCTAATCAATGCCTTTGATAATAGGAACGACCACAACAAAAGCGAGCGAACGCAGCCCGAACAGAACATAAGCCAGGCACAGACTCTGGATTCCCGCTGCCTGCTCTCTGCCCAGCCTTTCCCTGCTGCCTGTTGGCTGTTCCCAGGTCTCGCAATATGGGTCTTTTGGGTCTCAGCCTCAATCTCGGCCTTGGTGTTGACGTTAGCCTCAGCTGCGTACAGTTAATTGCAAGCAAGGGAGCAGGCAGCAGATGCAGGCAGGCAGGCAGCACAGGCAGGCAGCGTTGATGCGACCAAATGCGAATATATTTCAAATTCCATTACCAATTTCAAAGCAATTTCCATACAGCTTGATTGCATCGAATTAAAAAGCCGACAAAAAAAACGAAAAAAAAAAGAAAATCAAGACCATAGCCTCGGTCATGGCGTTCATCTCTTCAATGTGCAGGAAAATGAACTTACTTAAACAGAGAGAGGGAGAGCGGGAGAGCAGATTGTAAAAGTGAGAGAGAGAGACAGATAATAAACAAGAGAGAGAGGGGGAGAAACTAAGCAAACTGATATGTGGTTGGGTATTTGTTGTGCCCCTTTTTGTTACTGCAATAATCATGCGCAGCTGTTACAAGTGAAGCAGTCGCGGGGCAACCAGCAACCAGCAACCAGCAACCAGCTCAAATAAACCTTCATCATCGGCAAAAGACGCCAAAACCAAAGCCAAAATAAGCGAAAAGCGCCCACTAAGATATATATCTCAGCTAGCACATACCCTTTAATCACATCGCCTGGTAAAACATCAAATCAAATATATAAAAAAATAAATAATATCTTTCATATCTTATACATAATTTAAAAAAATAAATAAATTAAATGTATTTAAACAAATTTATAAGAAACTTAGTTTGTAAAAATGTATTTTATTTATTATCTTTTGCGTTCTTTTCGCTTTTCGCTTTTCGCCGAAGGTATCGATCAATATCGATGAAATCGATATTCGCAAGTTGCACAATTCTACAAATTTTAAATGGCTATATCTTCCGCAGTTTTTGAGTTAGACACGTCATACTTGGTTGATATATTACAGGTAGCCGCATTTAAGAACCGGTAATAATTTCGTACGGTCACTCCTGCCCCCAAGATTTTAAAAAATCCGATATCTCCTATAATTTAAGAGCTACAGTTACCAAAGGAAGGTAACTAGCTATATCTACCCCAGTTTTAAACACAAACTTGGACAGTATTTCCTGGCAACACGTCATCTGTTCAGCTGGCATTACGTATAGTATCAAAGTATTTCGCAGTCGGTTACACCCAACTGCAACGATCTGTCTTGATATATTTTAAAGAAATAGAGTTTGCACTCATTAGCAGAAAAAAAGAACAACTTTACTCGGAATCGAACTTAAGCACAGATGCTAAATACCTTAAGGGCGACGAGATGCGTGTGACTTATTATACAATTGTTTTTTTTTTTGGGTATAAAAAGGGCGAAGAACAAAACAATCTAACACCAATAACCAAAATAAAAACGTTGGCAAGCAGAGGCTTACAGGCTCACTTACACCTTGACTTACGATGGGCCTAATTACTTAGCTGTTTTTAACAGCAATTGAGTTGCTTTTAGTAAGCCACAATCATGACTTTCAATATAAAGTCAACAAATTTCACTTTCAAGCATTTAATTTTGTAAATGTAGTTTTTTTATTTCATTTTATATATTATATTTTATTTTCAATTTAATCGAATTGATTTTCTCCTTTTTGTATTTTTCTGTCTCGACTGATATTAGTCGATGTTAAATAAATAAATCAAATACCTGCAGAAATATTATAATTTTTAATTTAATTTAATTTGCTTTCTTTCTTTTGTATTTTTCTGCCTCGACTGATACTAGTCGGTATTAAATAAATTAAAAAAGTACTGCACACAAAAAGACCGTCTAAAACTTTAAGTGCCCGGCAAAAAAAGTTATATCGCTTAAGGAAGACCAAGTGCAGGAAGCCTGGGCACAATTACAACAAGCAAACGTGAAACTGAATTTCTGGTCTTCAATACAACACGGGCAAAACACTGAGCGATTACAAGACTAGACTCAGAATCCCGATTGAAGACTGAGGACACAGGATGAAGAAAGGGAAAGGAAGAGTTTGTCAATTTTGCATATATAAACTTGCAACAACACGCTGTAGAACGGAGAATGGAGCAGTGCGGCATATGCAATTATATGTATACCCTGTAGCTGGATGGGGGTGTATTGTGTGTAACAATTCCAAATCCAGATTTGCAGTCTTTGTGTGTGTGTGTGTGTTGTGTCTCTGGTTAGGGTCTCTGAGCTCTGATACTCTGTGGTTAGGTGCGATGCCTGCGGTTCCGAACCACGCTCAATGCCGCATCTTGTATCTGATATGAGAATATCACACTGGCAATGCTTCTTTTTTTCTTTTTATTTTTTCATTTTTTGTATCGGCAACCTGGAATGGACTTTTTAAGTTGTTGTGTGTGTTGAGGTTGGAGCAACAGCAAAGTGTGCACGTCACTAATTGCAAATTCGATGGATACATATAATCGTTTTTGCATTCTTAAGTAATTTGTAATAATTTCCTCAAGGGTCAGCGCAGCGTCAGCGTATAAATCTCACAGCGCATATAAATCGCAGCAAGGGCAACAAAAAAAACACGAGAAGAGCGAGAAGAGAAGCCAAGAATTTACTTACGCAAAAGAGACAACGAATCAGAATGAGTGTGAGTGCGAGTATGAGTTCGACTTGGAGTTGAAGTTCGAGTTTGAGTACGAGAGACACGCGAGGCAAAGGGACGATAATAATCGAAGAGTAAGGGGCAAAAAACGAAACGAAAGAAATTGAACTGAAATCAGCGCTTAATGATGAGTTACGAACCGCACAGCAGAAGAGTGTCCATATTACAATGTATGCCCATGTACTTAAGCAAAAGACCTCAGTATCCAGCGAGACTATACTATATTCATATGAGAGAAGGCGAGTGTGTGTGTGGGACGATCAACTTTTAAATGCCTCGATATACATATTTGCCACTATTATTATTATTAGTAATACTTTTTGGAATAAGTATGCTTTATGTTAAGAGTTTATTTAGTGCAGATAGAATTTATTTATTTAATTTATTTAATGTCGACTAATAACAGTCCACTCAGAAAAATACTGAAAGTAGCAAATGATTTTAATGAAATTAAAAACAATACATAAGAAGAAATATTTTGTATTTACGCATTTATTATTTATACATAAATTGTTGCCAGAAAACCAATCAGACAAAAAAAAAGCCAGTGTGAAGTAGTTAAGATCAATACCAAACACAGAAGCACGCGAAAATGTTAGTCACAAGATAAGACATTTAAAACTGAGTTCTTAATAATAACAATATAGGATTCTGTATTGATTAAATTATAAAGCCGATTGTAATCATTATAGAGTCATCGAAGAGGCACAGGTAAGCAATAATTATTAGTACAGCGATTAAGAAAAATGTTGGGAGAACTAAGGGGTATAGGGACTCGAGGGAACAGAAAAACTAATTTGGCTCATCAGGCAGGGTAATCGATTTCAGCACTCAACAATTTATCGGCAAACACAGAACTTAGCATAACACGATGATTAATTAGAGGATTGGTTAATCAGTTCGACGATTTATGAAGCGAATATAAAAACCATTGCCGATTGAGACACAACGCACAAACTCTAAATTGCTTCCCAATGCTTGTATTTGTTCCAGCTATATTTTATTCTTATTAATTTGTTTTTTATATTACATATTATATTTATTATTTTTGTTAAACCTTTTTATATACAGTGGCGGGCAGCTCAAATAGACCGGTGTCAACGACAAAAAGTAATTGCCTGCCATAATCTGATTATTCGTTATTTTTCAAAAATTCCAAAGACCGATGGTATGTACGTATATTAACCACCAAAATTAATATATGACCCCAATACACTGGGGCTTCCCCACCTGCTAAGTGGGATTATGTAAAAAAGTACCCTTTTTTAGGTGATAAGTTATTTGGAACAGGTACATTGTGGACACCTGGGTGCCATAAAACCCGGATTTTTTACATCAAGTTGAATATATTCGGAATAAATAGACCAATCCTTCGTAGTCAGTTTAGTTATATCCTGCATCTCGGGTGCAACAAGCCAACAAGGACTATGGACAGACTACCATTGCACAACGGAAACTCATCATGCAACACTTCAAATCGGATATTCACATCGCCAAATAGCTGAAATGGTCAATCTGAGCGACTCAACTGTGAATATCATCATTTGGCGCTTCGTCGCCGCAAATAAAAACACTTTTATTATATTTAAATTTCCTGTGGCAGCCATAAGATATACAGATATGGCTCACAGCTTAAAAGTGAGTTGACTTTGAATTAACAAAGAGTTAAAAGTGTGGATTTCAGATTTGAGTCTCTAAATAAAAATAATACAAAAATTTCTCAATTTGTTTTACACCGTTATTTATGTGGAGTTTTTAAATATCGTGAAATGGTGCTACCAATTCGCTGGTTTTGACTTTCTAATATGAGAATGATTTTTTAGTTTAAATTTAAAAATACTTTATTCTAATTAAGTTTATTTTCTACTTTTTGCATATTTCTATGTCGACCGATAATATTCGACATTAAATAAATAAATAGAATAAAGGGAACATGGTGTGAGCAATTTTGACTTTTATGGAGTTCATGGAATTTAAAGTGTACGGAGTACATACCTTCCGTGCTGCACGGTAGTTCTTCTGTCACCTTGAACACCTCATTGAGTCCGAGCATATCCAGGTTCTCGCTCCTGCGTTGCAGGCAGATGAACTGCTCGACCTGCAGGTGGCGTAAACCCTTCACATGCTGCACCATCTCGTGCAGATTCTTGGCCACAAAGTTGCACAGCTGGCAGCAGAGTGCCTTCTTAGACGAGTGCTCTGACTGATCCGAGTCGACACCCAACGGAGGAGAGGAACGGAGACGACTCCTTTGGATGATGAGCAGTAAATGCTGGAAGATCATGCGCATTGTGTCGTGTCGCATTTGCTGAGTGTGAAGTGATAATTTCTGTATGGAATTTGTGTGGAAGTCGCAACAGTTGCACTTCAGCTGCACCACATTTGTGGCAAGTTGCGGCTGCTGCTGGTACTGCAACTTGTACTCGTTGCGTGCGCCACCCTCTCGAATGTGATTGATGAAATTCAATTTCTGCAAGTGTTTGTCCGTCTTGCTGTGCAACTGAAAGTTCGCCTTTAAATTCGTCTTGTAATTACATAGCCGACAAATATAGTTATTATTATGTATGACCATTATATCCAATGAGGCACTCGACGATTGCCGCGAACGGTCCAATAGCAAATGCTGATTCAGTTCATCCATGTTGTTGGTGCTGAAACAATCGCAGATGAGGCAACTAAACATTGCCGTTGGCCACAACTCCGGCAAACTATCCGGATAGGAGTCGAGGGAGTCGCCGGGGGTTGTCCCAGACTCTGTCATGTTCATGCCCATAACCATCCCAGGTGGCAGCTTCAACAGCTTGGGTGAGTAGGAGAATGTGGCATGCATCTGATCGGGAGTGCTGACGGGCGATGGCGATGTGGGCGATAATTTGCTTGCCGCAGATTGTTGCTGCTGCTGCTGCTGCTGCTGATGTTGCTGATGTTGCTGCTGCTGCTGCTGTTGCTGACTTGCAGCATTTTGTTGAATGAGCTGTATCATCAATGCCTGGTTGTAGGCCAAATCAGCGAGTGCTACCTCGGGTACGGGCAAAAAACTATTGCTAGCCGTACCCGGTACGGCTGTTGCACCTTGTTGCTGCTGCTGTTGCAAGAAGTTGAATGCCTGAATGTGTTTGATGTTATTCTGCAAGACAGCCATGTTGTGTGTATGCTTCTCGCTAGTCATATGGATGCGTAAATTGCGTGCCACGGAGGTCTCGTAGCTGCAGATGTCGCAGCGAAACGAGGGCTTTGGCTTCAGCGAGGAGACATTTGACGCACCCGCACCGCCACCCGAACCGGAACCCGAACCCACTGCACTGCTGTTGGATGCGTTGCTGACATTGCTTACGGTGCCAGCACTGCCAGCACTCGAGGAACAGACTCCGCCAACAGGTTGTTGGCTCGCGGAGACGACGGCAGCAATACCGGCATTACTGCAACTACTCACAGAGCCTTGTGGCGATGGATTGGGCAACATCAGTTTAGCTGCCGCTGCAACGGCGACAATGTTTTGGGAGCTATTCAGTTCCTGCATGTTGTTCAGATGTTTGTCGGACTGCATGTGAATGGAGAGGTTGCCTTTGGTCGTCGTCGAGTAGTTGCAAATCTCGCAGCGGTACGGCTTATAGCCACACGAATAGGACTCGCCACGTGCCAGACGTGGATGCTGTTGGCCTGCAAAATGCGATTATAAAAAATAAATACGTATATTAAGATTGGCGATTTGCAGTTAGAACGAGGCATGCAATTGATCGTTCAGCTATTTAAATAATATAATCTAATATATATATATAATTCGTACCAACTATTTTTCTTTTTTTCCTGGATATTTCTCATTTTTATTTTTATATATATTTATTATTTACGATGGGGCTGAAATGAATCTTAACCAATTCATAGTGACTATTTATTCTATGGTAATTGGTTTTACCTGGCAATAAATATTGGATCATTTTGCATTTAAATACGTCTAGAAATGTTGAAAATATTTCATAATTTTTTAAATTGAAATTAAAATAATACATTATAATTTAAAATTAATTTAATATATTTGCGACTATTTGTATTTTTCTGTGCCCACCGTTGACATTGAGTCAATAAATAAATTAAATAATTCAATTTTAGTTCATTATCGATTGTCTTAAGTACTTTGACCTATAAGGGACAACATTGTGTGCGAAATTCGTAAAGAATGTTGCGAATGTTGGAAATTCTTCCCGAGTATTTCATTTTATTTGTGCTGATTTATACAATTTCCTATCGATTTACATGCTACGGAGACTTAATGGAATCGCCGAACGTTAAGAATACGAATGCAAGAATCGGGAATCAGGCTATATGAGATATACCGAAGTTATATTTATTTCTGCATATTTGGGTGTCATTCATTTCAACACTAATTGTAATAAATTAATAATAGAATAAATAAAATAAATAAAAAAAAATTAAAATCTCTTAGAAGATATTCCGTATATACATACATATATCCCGAAAATATTTCTTATTTCGTTAGTTTTAATTTGAATATTACATTTATTTTCTACACCTTGTACTTTTGTATCTGTGACGACTGATATTGGTTGGCATTGAATAAAATATCGATATACATATGTATGTTTTGAAGATTTTGTGCAATTACCTGCCAAGCAATATCCACAGGCGCTCTCTCCATCTGGATGCTTCTCGCGCATATGGATCTCCAGCGTCTCTTGGTATTTGTAGTGCCAGTTGCACTGCGGACATTTGAGGGTTTTGCAGGAGTTGCGGGTGGACATCTGGACACCGCTGTTGAGTCGCGCGGAGCTCAAAAGCATTTCGCAGCTGCCAAGAAAACAAAGGACATAAGTATTAATACAAGCGCAGAATGGAAAAAAACCTCTCTCTGACTAGTTGATTTTTAAATTTAAAAAAATCAGATATATATATTTATACAAAGCAGAGGCTGTTTAAATACGGATAGCGATAACTATGATGACAGCAATGTACATTTAATTGAAGTGGCATTCATTTATAGGGGCTTCAATCTCAGCATTGGATATAATCCTCCAGCCCGTGTGTGTGTGTATACTTATCATAATTACTTAATTTGAATTCGAGAGCCCCAACACAGCAACACCAAATGGTAGTTGTGGTAGTTATACACAATGGCGGTCGGTACTGTGGGCACCCTACAATGTGTTGATGAAATTTTATGATCCGGAGCCGAGTCAGGCAGTCGTCAGCAGTAAATTGCGACAATTGAATCTGTATATAGAATTTATGAAGTGAAATCAGCGCAATTGGTTTAATTTATTTTAGTTAAGCCGCCTTGCCCTTGCCAACGTCCGCCCGTCTCCTTTACACAGCTCATTCCCATTCTCATTCCCCATTCCCATTCCCATTCTCATTCCCATTCCCATTCTCATTCCCATTCGCGTTCACATTTCCAATTCCCAAATAATAAGAGTGATTTTATATGAGTTAATTTAGATAAGCTCGTATTGTAGTACGCACTTATATAAATACGGTTTTTGCGACTTAACTTGAAACCAAGCCATTTCAGATATTTATCGCTATATAAGACCTAAATATATATTTGTATAGTGCAGATCAAGAAACTAATCGAAGATTGGATTGTCATGCATGCCCAAATTGGAAAGAGACCGAAGTGAAGGCTGTAATTATGAATAATTTATATATGTCTGAACTTAAAGTTCATAAAGTTGCGCTAAAACAAAGTTAAAAGCCATTAGAAGCATTTGCGAATTGTATATAAAATTATATATATATATATATATATATATATATATATATATATATATATATAATTATATTGCTGACACGTTTTTCAACATTTTCAACCATTTATCAACTGTTCCAAGTTGGCCTTTGCATCTTGTAAGTCTTACAAATATATATATTTTTTAATATCGAAATTGCCTTTAATTTAATTTAAACTGTTTTTGCTTTTGTGTCTTTATGTGTCATATAAATATATTTTTTAAATTAATTGTATTTTATATTTTAAATAAATAAATAAACTATAACTTTCCTATTGATTTGTTTTTCTGTCGACTTACTTTAGTTGCCGTAAAATAAATAATCTTATAAATTCCTGTCATGCCATAAATACCCAACCAATATATCCTGGAACATGACAAGGCAATTCAATATTAAAAAATTTGATTTTCGCCAAAGACAAATTAAGAGATAATTCTGATAATAAATTAATGGGCGATCGCGAAGAACAAACTAAGAAGATAGCCACAGATTATCCGATTTGAATATTAATATCCAAATTACCATGGAAAAACAAAATCATGTTCGACTTTCAATTATTGAGTTTTAAAGTTGGCAAAGACTTGTACCCTGGACTTCTGACATGGTCTGTTCCATGGCTAATAGTCCGTGGTAAAGGTTCAAGTTATAGTTCGAGGTAACCGGCCGGAGTAAGGTGCAATGCGATCCGTGCCGACAGTCAGCTTGGCTGGGGGCTCGAAAATAGCCCAGTCGGGCTGACGGAGCCTGGCGACCTCCGATATTATGAAGCCTAACTGCACATCGCGGTTCTCTGGGCAGGTTATGTCCCATGTCTTGCAAGACAAAATATGGAAATTGCAACATTCACCGTAGTCTGGATTGCTCAGGACTAGGGCCATGCATCTATTTCAAGAGGGAATACTAATATAAAAAAAATTCCACTAAAAACACTACTGTGTGCCAGTAGAACACCTTCATACACCCTTCCGTTCATTCTTCAAGGAAGTAATGGTCCCACGGACCATCGGAACACAGGCAGCCGCTACCATCTTCACAGATGGCTCAAAGCTAGATAACCGCTTGGGCAGGGGTGTCTACTCTGAGAAACTCAATATTCAGCTATCTTTCAGCCTACCGAAACACTGTAGTGTTTTTCAGGCCGAAGTATTGTCTGTGAATGAAGCACTAAATTGCCAAAGGAGACTAAGACAAAGGAGACCATATTATCAGAACTTGTGCTTCAGCCCTGCACTAGTCAAGAGACGACTTGCTACCCTGGGTAGCCCCTTCTTATCTAATATGTTAAAGTTGGCAAATATTGAACCGGCCAAGATTGCGAACTCTGTTTTCTATTTACACAAGTGCAAAAGAAATCCGAGTCAGATCCGAATACGGTACCACAACGGACCAAGCATTGCCTAAATAACATAATTTGAAATTTTTATTTTAATATAAAATGTTTATTTTGTACAACTTATTTCAAATTCGTGGACAGTTTTTAGTGCCCATGAAATAATTGAATTGTTAAATAATTAAAATACACATGTCCCTCTGTCTACTTGTATGAGCCCATATAAATTTATTATATTTGTAAATATATTGTTAAATCGTAAATACAAATTTCATCGCTGATTGCTCAAATTCCATTCATTTTGCAGTTTAGCACACTCGACGGGGTGGATGATGGGAGGATTCATTACCGAATGCCCTCCTTGTCAGCTGAGTTGTTAACATGCATGTCCATCGCATCGAGCTGATGCAATCAATGTGATCCCACAAATTCGAATTATCAGGTCCCAAGGTTCATTTGCGTTTAAATGAACAATCGGCATACAGCCAGAGGCTGAGGATGCGGAGCACAGACTGTGAAATTAGACTAATGAGTTATTGTACGGCGGTGGACAAAACCCCTTGCGTCCTACCAAAGTTCAAACAGCAGCAATAATTACGCATATTATGCGCAGACTGAGCGAAACCCTTTTTGCGCTCTCAGCACGTACGAAATATGTACAATTGGGGTCAAAATAATAGTACTGCTGCTTCTCGAAGCATTTCAGATGATTCATTTTATGCTTATCAAATCGAGACTCCGTCAAAATCCTCAATATGTAGGAAAAACTATTATTTTCAGTATTCATGGCTTGTGCTTAAATACAATTTGTTTAAACATTTTCCAAAACATATTTGTGCACTTCTATTGTTGTGACCGCAGCTGTGTTTATATACATATATGTATTTGGCACCCTTGCAAAACTTGAAGACTTGAGGACATCTGCCCGGCTGTGGCAAGTAGTAGTTCAGACAGGGCCTTGAAAAAACAAAACATACAAAAAAAGCAAAAAGGAACCACCCCTAACACTAATGGTAATGGCAAATGAAGCGCCGGCAGCACTACCATTCGCTTTCTCACGCTTAAATTGGTAATTCTTCACTCGAATGATATAATTCAGCCTCAGTGCTTTGTCCTGTCGCATAAATTTGATTGCATGGTGAAAATATTGCGAAAGCCTTTAGTAGCACCTCGCGCATTCAGAAAAAAATCTTCCTGAAATTTGGTAAATCTCTTCTGACATTAGCAAGATTTTCTTGTTTTTAAAAATAATATCTAAATATAAGAAAGCATTTTTCTTAAATTTAGCAAGGCTTGCCATTCGACAATCGAAAATCCAAAAAATATGGAGTGCTCTTTTCTATTTGGCATTTTCTAATGCATTTCTAAACAAGTAAGAATGCTATAGTCGAGTGAGACCGACTACGGTATACCCTCTACCTTTAGTTGTTAAATATATTCTAGGTTCATTGGCAAATTTCCCTTCAAAAGTCTTGCACCCAAATGTGAGGAGGTCTTCAAGTGCACTCTTTTCTTATGGCAGGCTCAGGGTGCAGTAAAAAAACAAAGCCAGAGCATATTTATATTCACAAGCTCGAACTGACTTATTTATATAAATGTATATACAGTGAGAGACAGTTCAACTAGACCATTGTCAAAGCTAATTATTTCATATTTTTCAAAAATTCCAAAGACCGATGGTAGGTACATATATTAACCACCAACATTATTATATATGACCCCAATACACTGGGGCTTCCCCACCTGCTAGGTAGGATTATGTAAAAAAGTAGCCTATTTTGAGGGAAAATTTTATTTGGAGCAGGTACATTGTGGACACCTGGGTGTCATAAAGCCAGGATTTTTACCTTAAGTTGAGTATTTTCGGAATAAATAGACCAATCCTTCGTAGTTATATCCTGCAACTCTGATGCAATAAGCCAACAAGAACTATGGACAGACTACCATTGTACTCCGGAAACTCATCCTGGAACACCATAAAAACGGATGTTCACATCGCCAAATAGCTGAAATGGTCAATCTGAGCCACTCAACTGTGTATAATATCATTCGGCGCTTCGTCGACGCAAATCGGATTGAGGACAAGGGCAGAATGGCACCAAACAAGATTTTCACCGAAGAGGAGGAGCGAAGGATCATCAGGAGAATAAGGGGAAATCCCAAGCTATCGGCTCCAAAAGTGACTCAACAGGTGCAGGATGAAATGGGGAAAAAGTGCTGTGTGGAAACTGTGCGCCTGGTTCTGCGTAACCCTGACTTCAATGCCCAACTACCAAGGAAGAAGCCCTTTATAAGCGCAAAAAATAAAGGGACTAGGATGACGTTCGACAAAACCCACTTGGACAAGGATTTGGAGTTCTGGAACACAGTCATATTTGCAGATGAGTCCAAATTCAACATTTTTGGCTCGGACGGACGGAATCATGTGTGGCGACAGTCCAATACTGAGCAGAATCCCAAACACGTAAGGGCAATTGTCAAGCACGGCGGAGGAAGTGTCATGGTATGAGCATGTATCTCGGAGCTTATTGAAACAACAGTGAACAAGAATGTGTACCTCAATATCCTAAAGGAAAATTTACTCCAAAGTGCCGAGAAGCTAGAATCCGACGTACTTTCCGGTTCTACCAGGACAACGACCGCAAGCATAAGTCCGGAAAAGTACACTCCTGGCTTATCTGGAATTGCCCCCACATGATAATTCCTCCAACCCCTCCGGACTTAAATACTTTTGACAATTTTAGTCTCTGCTGGAAAATAACATCCAGCAGCACAGCATATCCAGCAAAGAGGATCTCAAATATGCTAAACTACCAGGAAGCTAGTATTTTCCAGGAATAATGGGTTAAGGGAAGTTGTTAAGGCTAAATGATTTCATACGAAGTATTATTCAGCTTTTATACGCCAAACATGTTACTTTTTAAGACTCTTCGAAATAAGCATTTACAAGTTTTGTGGATATGTTTTCCGAATTAATTAATATTTTAATAAAAACTAAAGTTTTTTTTAAAGCATTTCGCCTTTGTTTTCTTGTTTAAACTTTACAGCACTTTAAATTTTTACTTGACACCGTTCGAATTAAACTCTGAGACACTGTATCTATAATAGGATAGCTTATAAGAAATTGATCTTAATGTATAGAAAATTGAATATATTATTTGAACTTTTATTGTTAAAAGAAACTGAAAAGAAGTCAAATTTTTTTCTTTAAATAAGTTTTTTAATTTAATAAGGAATAAATTCAAAAAATAGTTTTGGTCCTGTTCATGTAATCAAAATTATAGATATTATTTCAAGAGCAACTGAAACGAAGTGGGAATAAATGTTGGAATAGGTACTTACCGAGCACAGTCGACGCCTTGAGGTCGCCCATTGATGTGATCGGAGCAAGCGCCGATTGTAAAACTGGACGCAGGCGGATTACCCACATTGGCAACATTGGATGAGGCGGCGCTTGGCGAAATGGGCATGGACGTGGACGTGGACAGACTGGCATTTGGCGAGCGTTGAGATTGCGATTGAGACTGAGAATGAGACTGAGGAGTTGCTGGCGACTTGTTGCGATGCTGGATCTCAATCAATTCACAGGTCTTGCAATCGACACCCTTGAAATCGGGATGTTCCAGGCAGCTGCTGGGGAACAAGAGATGCTTTTGATGCTGTTGCTGTTGTTGGTGTAGCTGCTGCTGGAGGAACTCGGTTAGTAGTTTGACACCCCTCGCGTTCTGTTCGTTGGCGAGCGCTGCGAGGGATGCTTGAAAGGAACTAAGTTGTATTTGCGCCTGTGCTGTTGTTGACGGTGGGTAGACGCAGCCACTCGCTGTGGTGGCAGCCACATTTTGCATGGATATTAGGTGTTGTTGCAATATATCGCTAGATGTTGCTGTTGCATCTGCATCTGCCACATGATGTTGCTGCTGTTGCGGTGGTGGTGTCTCCGCGGCTGAGCTTGTCGCATCCTCCGCTTTGTGGCTGCGTTTATTTAACTTATCGCTACTTATATTATCAGTACTAGCTCTCAAATCTGCCGTGGGAGGTGCAGGAGGAGCAGCGGAAGGAACAGCTGTAGGAGGAGCAGCTGCTAGAGGAGCAAGAGGAACAGAAGAAGCTGAAGAAGCAGCTACAGAAGGGGTAGCTGCAGCGGAATGAGAAGCATGAAGAGTAGGAGGAGCAGCAAGAGGCGAGCACTCCCGACTACCACATTCTGATGTTGCCTCCATTGCATCCGCTGGCGAATGCCGAGGCGATTCTGATAACGGTGAGTTGCATGTTATCGATGATGTTGCAGTTGCAGTTGCAGTTGCAATAGCTGCCGTTGCCGTTGCTTTCGTAGAATTATTAGTCTTTGTTGCTGTTGCTGAATTTAAGGAACCAAATTTCACAGACGCCTGCGCAGCTGCTACTTTTACAGATGTGTTATCGTTATCGTTTTCGATATCGTCATCGTTGTCGGCATCTCCAACGCCAACCTCATCGTTAACGTCATCCCCCACGTTATCGTTATCGTTATCGTTTTCCACATTGCTCGTAGCAATTTTCATCTGATTGCTGGCCAAATCGACAGGCTGCTGCTCGAGATTGACATTGGTTAGACAATCGAGTGGCTGTAGAAACGATATCTGCGGTTTCTCATCCATATTCCGTTGAATAATTGCACTCGATAATTCGCGATTCAACAGCTGTTTATCCAGCTCCAACAGATTCAATCGATGATCCGTATTCGCATGCAAACTAAACGAATTCACGTTGCCAAAGGACAATTTGCATATGAAGCACATCAATATCGGTTTATGCTTATTTTGTTTACTTGTTGTTGTTTGTTGTTGTTTTTGTGCATTAGGATTCGCTGAATTGAGCTGGATTTGATTGCACGCATCTTGAGCAGAGACCACACGAAACGAATGGATTTTTGGGCTTAACTGATAAGCACCTTCTCCTACTCCTACTCCTACTCCTTCCTCGTCCGAACCTTCGTCCGAGTCCTTCCTGTTCCTCGTTTTTTTTTGTCCTGATTTGAGAAATTTTGTCTCTCCTTTCAATTTATCACAAGGGGATGTTGATGCTGATGTTGTTCTGGCACCGCTTGTAGTTAAATGGTTTCCGGGTGGAGGAGGAGCAGTCGTCGCATTGCCTGCGTCGATTATAAACGCACTGCCGTCGAGGTTGTAAACTATTTTGCCATTGAAGGTTTCAACATCAGAACTGGACATTGGAGAGCCGTTAGCATTATTGGAGTGCTACAAATAATACAGATACAAATACAAATATATTGTAATTAAAACATTATTTCTTCTCCTAAATTACGACTTAATTATTTTATTATTATTATTTATTTACTTAACAATCAGCCCACGCAATGTTTTTTGCTGAAGTATTTGTCAGGCAGAAAGACGCATATACACTCTGTGAAACTCGATTAATTTTATTATATTTTTTAAACACTGAACACGTTAAAAATGGGTAAAAGTATAAAATCTTGATCAGGTTCAACAAGCGAGTCGATATGTCCGTCTGTCCCCCGTACGCGGATCTCAGAGACTATAAGTGCTAGAGACTTCATATTTGTAATATAGGTTCTCGAATACCAGGCATAATATGCATATTTATTGATCAACTGTACAAATTTCATCAAGATCGGATAAGAATCATCGAAGTTATAGTCGAAAGTAGATTCTCATTTTGCACTCCTTTCCATCAGCAGCCGCAAGCATTTTCTCTATGTGTAGATTTGCGATCGCATGTGTAAGAAAGAGATGTCATGATAATCAATATGTGCTTATGTGTATTCTGCAGAGTCCCGTTACCTATATATATATATATATATACATATATATAAAAAAGTCAGTTCGGGCATGTGAATATAAATATGCGCAGGCTTTGTTTTTTTTTATTCTGCAGTCCCTGTGCCTGCCATAAGAAAAGAGTGCACTTGAAGACCTTCTTACATTTGGGTGCTAGACTTATGAAGGGAAATTTGAGAATGCAACTCGAATATATTTAACAACTGGGTTCAGGGTATACTGTAGTCGAGCTCACTGGACTAGAGCACTGGACTACTTCTTTCTTTATGTAATTAATAAAATATTTTAAAAAAATGTTGCGAATTTCGAAATTCGACACAGCTATTAAAATTAATGTAACATATAGAAATAGCATAAAATATCAAATTAATAATGTGTCCAGCCTCCAGATTTGTTTATAACTTCAAAAATTCGATTTGGCATGGATTCAAAAACTTTTTGGAAGTCACGTGGGATTTGGGAACATTCTTTAACGACAGCCCTTCGTAGCTGCTCAACTATCTCAAATTGTCGACTACCTGCATAGGCTCGATGGTACAGGTTTCCCCACGTGTTTTCTATGGGATTCAGGTCCCTTATCCCGAAACCACTCACGACAGCCCCGTGAAACCTGTATTGAAGCACTATACTGTTGGAATAAGGCATTTGGGTCTGATTGATGCTTCATCAAAGCTACGTCTAACAGGTTTAAATAACCCTCCAAGTACATACAATCTGTAGAAACAAAAGTTAATCTAATCAGAAAATAATACATTTTGCCACTCCTGGGTCCAGGACACGTGTTCTTTTGCAAAATTGATTTTCATTTGCAAATGCTAATCGATTACTACTTGAAACAATTTGCTGAATTCGATATTTGGATACTTGTAACCTTGAACCAAGTAGAATTTTAGAGGCCGACGCATTTTTTCCGGCAAAGTCCGTCAGATTGACAGTTTTTCACTGGGAGTTTATTAGCATTGTTCATTGAAGTTTTTTTTTTTAATTTTATCAGTTGCCGATAATTTAATTGATATTTGCTTGTTGCTCTTTCCAGTATCCTTTTAAGCAAGCATCTTATCTATTTCCGTAACGTACAACAAAAAATCATCATCATGGGACTAGTATATCTTATAGCTCCCATAGGAACAATCGGCCGATAGTTGAGTTACATAACAGCCTTTCCGACACAATATTATTAGTTATTTATTTATCTATTTATTTAAATATTAAATTACTTATATATTTAATTAACTATTTATTTTACTTTTTTCCAAGAAACCAGTTAGTATGAATAAGTTTAGATGCAAAACCACAAATGCATGTGCAAATTTAATTTACGAGAAATGAGTTCCTAATAATAGACTAGAGGACTTCAACATACCTCCTCCTAAGATCGGTAAGGAAAGTTCTTGAGAACACCCACCCCACCCACATAAATTGCATGAGCCTATATCTGGTGCAATTTTTGAACTTGAATGGCAAATTTATGATTATTCAATGGCTGCCCAAAATACATTTTTGTTGTTATTATTAAAATTAAAAGTAAAGTTAATAAAATTATTATAATTAAAATTAAAGTCAAAAATTAATTATTGAAATGTGAAATTGTCTAACATTGGGGAAAATCAGAAGAATCAAATCAGTCCGAGAAATAAATTGGCAAAAGGAAAATTGGAACTTTAAGAAGGAAGTGCGAACGAGAATGAAAGAGCGACAGAGATAAATGCTTACCTTATTAACTAACTGTAAAGGTAGACCAGCAAATGAAACAAATACGCATGCATTTTGATGGATGTGTGTAGTTGTCACTGGCATCAGTTCATTTTTATGCCGTTGAGCAACTACAACAACAGAAACAACAACAGAAACAGAAGCGATGACAACAAGACGAAAGAGGGAGAGAGAGGGAGAGACAGATATAGAGAGAGAGAGACAGAGAGGGGGAGAAAGAGAAGTAGGAGAATACTAACAATGTAAAATGGGTAATTACTTGACAATTATCTGAAATACGTTTTGAAAATGCTTTATAGCTATTTAATGACAACTGTGCCATGATGACAACTTAAATATGTAAATATGTGCGTGTGTGCATGCATCTCTAAATGATTTTATTGTGTGTGTGCATTTTTTTTTTTAAGTGTGTGCACTCAATGTAACTGCAATTTGCATTCAAATAACTGTTACACACATGCATATATACAATTAAAGTTGAAAGTTGGAATTTAGAAGTTAAATGGTTTAATGAACGAGCTTCGAAGAACTTCTTACAGGTTATAGTTGGTTAAACATTAACTTTCATTTGCAGACTCGGCAATAATTGGCACTAACATTAAATCGAGTTCATAAAACAGACCAGGAAAGTATTTAATAACCGTCATCAGACGACCCATGGCCCGTGAATGATCTGTGCACATACATATATATATATACATGCATTTGTACTTATATACACATTAATTTATTTAATATTTATTTATATATATTCCAAGTTGTATTCTTGTTTATGCATATTTTGTTCATTTTCAGTTTAATTTCCGTATAGTCACTTACATAGTCATTTTTCAATCGATTTTGTACATTCGCGTGAACTTTAATTGAGATAGTAAATATAGGAATAATTATTAATAAATTTAACAATAAATACGAGACCATTTTTATCCAGCTAATTAGAATTGCCGACCTGCAATACAAATTTGTTATTGGTTATCGACAAGCTGATTATCGCTGATGACATTTTAATAACAGTAGTTTGTACGAAAGTGACAGTTTGAGGAAGAACTTATTTATTATTATCTTGATTATCCTTTTTAATTGCCGAGTCTCTCTCTATTTGACATCGACGTGTTCAAAGAACTTGAGCTTCAAATATATCCAAATCGGCTATTAAATCTGACAAAAATGACATATATTTATATATATATATATATATATATATATTTATAAATATATATATATATAAATATGTGTCCTCTTGTGCCTATATATATATATATATGTTTATAAATATACATATTATCGATTTGGGAAATGCTTGCTGCTGTCTGTGAAATTACTTCATTAATAATTTTTAATGAGTTTAAGGAATAAATATTGATCAAGGGACAAGAGACTGAGATGAGAAAGTATCGGATCAGAATATAATAATAATTTCAGTTCAAATTTAGCATTGATTTTAATTTACTTCAATTCAGCTAATAAGCAAAAACTTCGAGCTTGAAATTCAAACCAATATAGATCGGCTATTAACGCGGATTAAAAATATATATATATACATAGTAAAGTATATATATATATATATGGTATAGATATATTTTGTCTGATAAATACTTCATTAAGTATTTTGTGGGTTCAAGTCATTAATATTGACCTCGAGTGCAGCCGCATCGATACCTTCCCAACAGGGAAATAATAATAATTTTAATTTACTTGAATGCAGCTGAGAAGCCAAATCATTTGGCATGGAGAGATAGAGACAGAGAAACTCAGGGAGAGGGAGAGAGGTGGGGGTCCAGAGGCACAAGTGACAATGGGCACGTTCAAGTTGGCTTTGGTATTTTTCTGCAAAGGTAAATTTGCATGTGTTGTTGTTGGAGTTGTTCAAGTTATTTTGTATTGCGCATATTGCACCGGCATCGGCGTCAAAAGAGTAACAAGCAAGAGTTGAGAATTATGAGGACCGAAGGTGTAATGAAAAGACTCGCGCAGATCGCACCAAAAGGCCTTTGACTTGCCAACTGATGAGTCTTCTTTTATTTTTTTGCATACCAGGAGACAGACAGAGACTCGGAGACAAACCAAACCCGAACCAAGCCCGAGCCCATAAGCATAAGCATAAGCATAGGTATAGTGGTAAGGCCGCATGCCACACGATGGTGCTGCTTGATATATCACGGAATTTTGTGTGTGGGTGTACTCTCTACATAAGCAAGACTCAAACTCAAACTCAAACTCAACTGACTTGAACTGAACTGAATATATATAAACCAGTTGAGTTGAATATGAAAACAGATAACGACGACTCCACACACAAATAAAGACATACAACAGCAACAAGGCACGTGCAACCTGAAGACACACAAACACACACAAATACATACAGCGGCGGTCAAAATAATAGTTCTACACACATAAGTTTTGCAAAATGTTTTAAAAATAGATTAAATATATTTCAAATGGCTTAAATATTTTACTTCACGACAATACTGCGGATACGTAAACATTAAAAGCTAACAAATTTATTTACAAAATAACAATTAAATTCTCTGAATTTATTATTTTGATATATATTTATTTTTATATTACATTTTTATTGAAATTCGTAGTCGTAGCGGAATAATGGTTAAGTTTTCTAAATAATATGTCTATGAACTAGATATGATGGGTGGATTTATTTTACTACGCTGAGTAGCTGGAAAATAACAGTTATTAAAACCATAACTATAATATTATTTTATTTAACAAGCTCTTAATAAAGTCTTTCAGTCTCAAATGTTTGGACTATTTTCGCTCGGAAAATTGCAACACTTGTATAAAACGGCCCCAAACAGAAGATAAACAAAAGGAATAATTAAAATGTGGGAAAAGAGTAAAATCCAGCAAGGAATCGAATGGATTTATAAGAGTACCTATGATTATTGAGATATTCGCTAAAGCAGGCACTACTATTATTTTGACCGCCACTGTACACATATTAAGGCAACAAAAAAATAAACACAGATTCCTACTCTTACGGCAGATTCAGATATACAAAGGCACAGTTAAAGTCAGGGGAAAGAGTATTAGGGAGGGTGAGGAGGGGGGTAGAATTTGATGCAAGGAGAGAAACCTTGACTCGCCTTTGTTTTCCTTTGCGTATGCAGCCCGAGGAGGCAGTGAACTTTTCTGTTCTTTGCCAAGTACGTTGGGGCAATACCTTCAGAGTAGACATGTGTTCACTTTTATTAACTTACTACGAGTAGTACCTATCTAGGTATTCTACCGGCTTTGCGCGGGCCAGAATACCAATTGAACTGTCCATAATCCGTAAGAGAGAAAGAGAGAGAGAGAAATAGCTCGACTACGAAATACACTCAACCCTGGTGTTAAATATGTTTAATCGATTAAATCGTGTAACTCAAACACACATATTTGTTACCTCTCTTCAATTATATAGTTATCCATACAATAAAATAACCTTCATTTGCGTAAAGTATTCAGCAAAATTTTAATAATAAAAACTGAACATTAAATTTAAAATAAAAAAATATTAAACCTATTCATCCTGAAAATATGTATACTTTACATACTTTTCGACAGTGAAAAGTTCATTTCAAAAGTTCAACTTTCCAAATGAAGTAATTCTTGATAGTCTTCCATTGATGGTTTTCTATATCTGGTAATAAATAGCGACACAGATTCCCCTTCTCAACTGTATCGTTTTACCTTTCTAGTTCTTGTACCCCTTTTTATGGCCTTTATGCTGCATGCCTTCTGCAATCATGTTTGTGCTATTTGCAAATCCTAGATTGCCATATATCACGATATATAAATATCTTCGGAAAATCTTTGAGCTCTTAACTTACAGAGAGAGATTTTTCTATCTCTTCTTTGTTTTCCTTGAAGGATTTCATATTTGAATACTTGCCGATTAATTATATCCTTTAAATTGTTTAATATTTGTTAAGCTTTTAAATTAATAATTAACTTCTTATGATATAAATTGTAACTTTTTAATAAATTAATTTTAAATTTAAATTACATTTTGATTTTTATTATTTTAAAATATTTTCGGGTCGTGTGATAACAATTCTGGCCAAAAATAGAATGTGCCTCCCTTAATCCGTTCACTGTACCTCCTGGGGTACAAAAACACTGCCTCATTCAAATATTTCCAAACACACATTTTCCACAAAATTGCGAAGCATAATCGACATTTTGCCTTGGTCTAATAATTCTCTGCAGAAATATTTATAGTTTTTAGTTCGTCAGTGAGAATTTCAAGCATTAAACAAAAATACATCATTGATTAATATGCGAATAGTTGTATTTAGTTAATTGTTTGCATACTAGGAGAATTTCAAGTGTAGTTTGATTTGTGAACTTGTATTGCATTTAAATGTTTATTTCTAATTTCTATCAACTTGGATACTTGGCTATCTTCAGGTTTGAATAATAACATTCGTTTGTTGATTTGTTTATTTAATATTGCCTGAAGTCGACACACAAAAAAGGACCACCTGACCCAAACTTGCAGGCTACAAGCACGTGCTTATACATACATATACATACATATACATACATACATACGTATTTATGCACCAGCAATCGTAGGTTACGGCGCTCTATAGAGTACACAAAAAACCATATTGACGATCGCGGCGATTATCATGCCATCTCTTTCTCATACATGCGCTCGCATATCTATGCATTCCGAAAATGCTTGCGGCTACTGATAGAAACGGGATCAATATGAGAATATAATTTCGACTATAACTTTGAAAGTTGGGCAGTTGATCAATGATATGAATTTGCATATTATGTATTAATTAGAAGATTCTGATTTAATATTTAGATTTAAGATTTAAAATTATAGCGTTTATTGCTATCGTCAATCGCAATGTATCGATTTTCGAGTAAAGGAGGCAGATATCGATAAAATAAAGCAAATTTGATCTTCGCCGGATATACCAGAAGTCTCTAGCCCTTATAGCCTCTGAGATCTGCGTGTTCAAAAGGATCCTGATCGAGAATATAAATATTTGATGTGGTCGGAGATGCTTCCTTCTGCCTGTTACATACATTTGTCTAAATCCATTATACCCAATTTAATCGGGTTCAGGGTAAAAAACATAAGAAATATTTTTAAAATAACTAGTTTTCGCATACTTTAATTGTCGTTCATGAAGTCTGCCTTTTGTTATTTAACTACATCAGAATTACGGCCAAAATTGAAGGATTTTCAAAGTTGTGTATCTAGTTGCAAGGCAAACCAGGGAAAGGCAAGGTAAGGTAAAAGAAGGTAAATTGACAGACCAAGAGGATGTGGAGAATGAACATGAGCATTGTGGACACACCTACGCGAGTACCCTGCACATGTGTGTGTATGTGTGTGTGTGTGTGTGTGTGTGTATGGTTTTAGCTACCTTCAGCGATGGATGGGTGCTCAGTACAATACAAATCTCTTTTTGTTCTGTGTGTGTGGAGATTTTTACTAAGAAATCGCCTTTGTTCTCCGATTCAGCATAAAAAGTTGCGAATATAAAACAAAAGTGTCACTTGCTGTTCGCCTTTTGCCGACGATGACAACAACAACAGAGGCAATCTGAGCTTGCATTGTTTTTTGTTTTTTGTTTTTTGTTTTTTTTCTTTCTGTTTTATGCATGTGTTGTGTGTGTAAATGTTTTTGGATGTGGTCATTTCGATTTTTTTTTGCTGCTGCTGTTGTCCTCTTCAACAAAAGCTTCGCAATCATTCATTTCGGTGAGATCAATGGATCGATACGATATATATAACTCTGGCTTCCAAATGCAATGTGACAAAAAGGAAGAAGACACAGACAGAGACAGAGGGTAGAGGGTGGGGTAGAGGTGCCCAAGCTTGGGGTCCTCGGGCTGAAAGAGAGAGAAACGCTGATGAACTGTTTTCAAACTCTACCGCAAAAGTCCAATTTGGGCAACGACAAAACAATAAATATCATTTATTTTCAAGTTGTCCGTTTTTTTTTTGCGTTCATTAAAATTGTCGCGAATTGTTTTCAACGCATGAATATGTTAATGAATTATTGTCTACAGATATATATATATATATATTTATATATATATATAAATTTATTTATTTTATATATTTGTGGAAGGGTCACGGCATGGGGCCACAGCAACCAACCGGAATCGCACAAAGGGTACGGCTAAAGGGTGCGGGTTACAACATTGCAAAAAGTGTGAGACCGTTGTTTCGGCAATGGGCCTTTCTTGTCTTCCGGCTACCAAGGCAAAAAGAGTTCAAAATAATAGTAGTGAACACACACATATATTTTGCAAAATGTTTAAAAAAATAAATTCGTTATTTTACAGTTTAAAAAAATATGCAAGTTTTATCAATCAATACTGAATATAAGCAAACATTAAAAGATTACGTAGCTATAACAAAATAAATTAAAGGCTCTAAAACTATTATTTTTATATTTGTTTTTATTTTAGTAGTTGTGGAATAAGTTCTCTTAGCTTCTTCTAAAAACCAGATACGATGTGCGGGTGTATTTTACTACGTTTAGTATTTGGAAAATAATAGTATTTTGAATCAATTCTTACAGAAACTAAACATTTTTTTATTTGACAGCATTAAAATTTTGTTAATTTTGAAGATTTTGAAGAGGTCTCGATTTTCAGCACGCCGCATTTGATCACCATAAAATTAGACATATTTTTATAAAATACTTTGAGAAGCAGCACTGGGTTCCTTATTATTCAGGAAGTAAGTTACGACGTTGAGGTTTGTGTATATATAATAATTACAAAAAAAAACTTATATTTTTAGACTTCACACTATGTGTCTTTTTTGAATTTGTATGTTTAAGGAACGTATGAATATGTTTATATAAGTGGAAAAAGAAACAGAAGAAAAAGTGAGAAATAAAACAATCATAATTGTATTTACCGTTTTCAACCTATTTAAACTTATTAAATATTGCACTTAGGAATTAAAAATATGGAAGAAAATTAACAAACAATGATAATAGCAGAATTTTTCAAATGTGCACCTATAATTCTGAAAATTATAAATAAATAAATAAATAAGTGGTGCTGAGTTTGCAACTGCGTAGCAGCAAGAACGAGAACAATTGCTCGGCTATTGCTACCAATACGACCTTAAATAGAGCAATATCAGAGAAAATTGCAGAAAACGCCAAGGAGTAGCTCTTTCGAAAGGCCGTGCTCTGTAATTTGGAAAAGCAATAGCAGCTTAGACAGCAGCTGTCGTATGGTACTGCTGTAGCGGTGCCACAAGCTGTTCTGTTCGTCTGTGCAATACTTTTACACAATTGTCATTTTATTTGTATTTGAAAATTATTATCTCAACATTTGTAAGTTACATATCTGCTACATAATTGTCATTTATTTTTGTATTAAAATCATTTGATTTCAGTAGTTTGTAATTTAACTAGTTGCATTTTAAAAATTTTGTATATATATAAAAATCCGTTTCCTCAGCCCAATAGCATTTTTTCCAAGTAAAATCAATTTCTTGGCTCTTAATCTATGAAACACAAATTTTAATTTGTGATTATATTTAAATAAGCAAATCGCTTTGTGTACCTTTGAATTGTGTAACCTCCTTTTGAACTAGTTCGATTGAACTACTAATTTAAGTCAGTCGTTTCGTTCTTTGAGTCCGATTCTCGTTTGCTTAGTTCTTGAGTATGATTTATATTTTGAACGTTTGATCGATATCGTTTTCGGTAGACAATAGAAAGAGCAAGTGCATTCCTTGCAAGCCTCTAAAAAACAATAATGTAATTAATTTATTATACCAGATATGTCATATATTTAAACGAGTATCTGAAATGTGAAATGTACATATTTGACTAACGGTATTCGGACTTAAGCGAACATAAAACGGACATCGGACATTTACATCCGACTGATGTATGATCTGTGGACTATAACGAACGTGAATCGGAATGCAATGAACAATAACCGGACTTAAACTAACGAACGAATGAACTAAATGAAACATTCATTCGTTCACATCTGAACTACTTCCATAGAATGAACTTTGAAGCGGCGCTTTGCCAATTATGAGAGGCAAAAGTCGTCGTTAATTTGTAAGTGCAGTTAGCAAAGTAAAACAAGATATACATATTCAAACTACCCAATGGAACAGTCAAACATGTGCAGACATGCATGTGTAAATGCAATCGAGCTCGCTGCAAATGAAGATTTATTACTAATGTGATCAACGTGAGCTTAACATCAACGCATCAATGCACATCAACTAACAGAAGCTGCCTGCTACATAAACTAATTTTAACATATCATTCCAATAATCGAGAACCACATGTATAATTAATTATCAAAATTCGTTCAAACCAAAAACCACAGTTTATATGTTTTGTTCTATTCAAAATAATAAAACAACATGAGAAATATGGGGAAAAAATACTTAACAGAAATTCTTAATTATTAGCCGTTTTACTCGTTACATAACTCATCCATGGTAATCTCAATAAATTACAAAATTAAAGTATTAGAAAACAAGTTCGAATGCTGAAGTCGAGTGAGCTCGACTACGATATACCCTGAACCCAGTTGTTAAATATATTCGAGTTACATTCTCAAATTTCCTTTATAAGTTTTGCACCCAAATTTGAGAAGGTCTTGAAGTGCACTCTTTTCTTATGGCAGGCAAAGGGCACTGCAGAGTAACAAAAAACCAAGCTAGCGCATTTTCGTATTCACAAAAACAATATTCAAAATATACAATATATATCCAAAAACATATTGATTATCATGCCATCTCTTTCTTACACATGCGCTTGCATATTTATACACACAGCTGATGGAAAGGAGTTAAACATGAGAATCTACCTTCGACTATAACTTCGATGATTCTTATCCGATCTTGAGGAAATTTGGGCAGTGGATCAATAATATGCATATGCACTTATGATTATGTCCTTAAACTTGTAGCACTAATCGCTATCGGAGATCTAAATGTGTCGATATTCCTGAATTATTCCGGTGGCAGTTATCGATAAAATAAAGCAAATTTGATCTGCGTCTGGTATTCGAGAACCTATATTCCAAATTTGGAGTCTCTAGTTCTCATAGTCTCTGAGATCCGTGTGTTTATACACACGGACGAACAGGCGGACAAGGCTATCTTGACTCTGCTGTTGATCCTGATCAAGAATATATAAGCTATTATACCCTTTTTAAGGTGTTCAGTTCCTGATAGAGCACATTTCTTAACTCATTAAAAGCTATCGCTTTTTAAATCCATGTAATTTGTTTCTTTTTGTTGTATTGAAAATAATATAAGCAACTTTAAAATATATGGAAAAATACCTGTATATCTTTTTAGCTGTTGCACCCAAGCGACTACATATTAAATGAATTTAATAGGTGAGCCAAGGACGCAAATATTTTTTATTTATTTAAAACACTTTGCAACTTAAAAGAATGATCTAATTGTTGTAACGCTTATGCTGACATTCTAAAGCTATGAAAAATGTGTAAAGAAGTAATAGGAATAAGGTCGATTTGTTGCACACCAGCAGGCACAGTGGCCGCGAATTGGTTAACGTAATTCATAATGCGCAGTATGGTAATAGATACCGCACATTTGGGGGCTTATACGAATTAAGCTGAGTTGGAACGGATTTTCTGAGTTGCTACTTAATTTTTTTAATTGCAAAATATTTTTATTTACCCTTAAATTTATATATATATTTTTGTGTAATACTATTTTTCTGTTTAAAGTTAAATTTACCATTTTTTTTAAATTTAACTTTTCTTCTGCAAAAAACGAATCGACCTGAGGAGATTTTGAAGAATCGAAGATGAATGTATGTATGCGTGAATGGATGTCTGTCAATGGACAGTTCTGTCTGTGACACGAACACCAACACCAACAAGTAATTCATCATTTATTTATGCATCCTGTATGTATGTGTGTGTTGAGTATTACAATAAATGAGGCTTAGGCTGCTGCGGCTGCTTAGCCTACAAACAAACAATACAAACACAAATACATGCATGCACTGTCTCTATCGCGCTCTACTATTTGCAATGAATGCCAGATTGAATGTACTCACACACACACACGCACACAGACATCCATCGTCCCTATGTTTGGGATTTAAGACGCTGCAACAGAAAACAAAACAGAAAACACACAAAACAGAAAAAACACAAAAAAAAAAAAAAAACAGCAAAGGGCGATTCACATTTGAATCCATAAATTCATAAGCGAGCAAGAAGAAGACAATGAGAAGGAGGACAAGGAGTAGGGAAAAAAGACAAGTAGGAAGAGTAAGAGTGAAAAGTAATAATAAAATGAATTAATGCACTGTAAATATATATGTATGTGTGTGTGTGTGTGTTGAGCACAATGCAGCAGAAAGGACAAAAACAAAGGCAAGCTATAATAAGAAAGGAAATACATATCTTTGTCGTATTGTGTATAATATTAAAGGAATTGTTTTCTTTTGCCTCCTTTTTCTCAGAAACGGGTGCTACATACACATACATACAATATTAATACAATGCGACGGCTGTTAAGGGGGAACTGAAACCGAAACAAGATGACAGACGTAAAGAGACAGAAAGCAACAGCCGCAGAGCTGCCAGAGTGCTGGCAGAGCACCAAAGCGAGTAATGCGTTATTCCGGCAACTACAACTACAGCAAGATGGCAACAATGACAACAATAGGCTCGGCTCACAGCGTAGCGAGTTTCCAGTTATGAACAGCACCACTACAAGCAAGGTTATGCATGCGCATGTGTGTGTCTGAATGTGTGTACATATGCCTTGTGCATAATCCGCAGATGATAGAGCTGCATTTTGGTTTACTTTATTAATGGGCTGCGCACTGAGTTTTCTTGTCTTTATTGTATATTATATTTACGTTTCTTATTTTTTTATATTTCAATTTAATATTAGAATTTCTACTCTAAATTTAATATAATGAATTTTTTACTTTTCGTATTTTTTAGTGTTAACGAACAACGTACAAGAGACAAGACACCCATCTAGTTGATATATTAGTATTTATTTGATTTTATATTCGTTTTTATATTATGTTTTATATATAATATTTTGTGTATTAATATATATATATTATCATTAAAATTTTAACTGAATCAATTTTTTATTTTATCCTATTTGTTTTTTTTTTTGTTTTGTTTTTTTTTAACCAGCTTTTAAATATTTTTTTCTGATTTTATATTATATTATATTTTATATATTATTTTATTTCTTAAATATTTATTTTTTATTTAAATTTAATATTACATATTATTTCCAATATTCAATGAATCTATTTTTTAGTTTTTGTATTTTTTGTCGTTGTTAACCTGCTGTTAAATATATATTTACTTATTTGATTTTACAAAAATCTTCAAGTCTTTTAAATATTTCTTATTTTTTTTATTTAAATTTAATATCCCATTTTAATATTCATTTAATTTAATCTAATTTTTATTTTAATTTTGAGTTCACTATATCTGACATTAAGTAAATAAAATGGTGACTAAGCATAATGTCTTGTTAATTTCTTAGAACTCGTTACTAAACTAGGGCCTCGACTCAATTAATCATATTATTCCTTCCTAAAAAGCTTTGCACAAGCACATGTGAGCAGATGTGGATGTGCTTTTATTTTTAAAAGGTACTGAAGGTAAGAAAATGAGCGACTTTTGAAAAAACATCTGCATATATATACAGTGCCTCACACCTTATTTCAAGCAGTGTCAAAGAAAAAAAGGTATTGCCTGCCATAAGCTAATTATTTATTATTTTTCAAAAATTTCAAAGACCGATGGTAGGTAAATATATTAACCACCTAAGTTAAGATATGACCCCAATACGCTGGGGTTTCCCCACCTGCTAGGTAGGATTATGAAAAAAGTAGCCTATTTTCTTTGACACTGCTTGAAATAAGGTGTGAGACACTGTATATATTGAAAGGAGTGCTGCAGGATATTCAGATACACACACATATATTTAAGCTTTGTTTATTATGCTATTTATATAAGAAGACCAATCAATCAATTAACGAAATAAGAAATATTTAAGTGATTTCTGGCGATATTTATTTAAGTTATTAAGATATTTATTGTTTATTTATTTATTTAATGACGACTAATATTAATCGACACAAAAAACACAATATGTAAACAAAACTTTAAGTTATATATAAATGTTGATATTTTAACTTAAATTTAAAATATGGGAAACATTCATAAGATTTCTGAGCGTATTTAAACGCGAAATGGTAAAACAACAAACTCTATCAGAACAAAAAATAGCATAATTTAGTTAAGATCAATCCCAACCAGAAAAATGTTAAATTCGAGATCTAGATAGAAATAAAGGACTCTGAATCGAATAGAGAATAAAGTCTAATTGCACTTACAGAGTGCTCGAAAATATGTACCAATTGGAAGAGAATGCCTTTAACATAATAAATAGGGTAAACGAGAACTTATATTCTAAATTTCAAGTCTCTGGCTCCTAAAATCTATGAGATCGGCGTGATAATACAGACAACTCAACTCGGCTGAATAAATACCATACCCCAATCGGTCGTAGATGCTTCCTTCTACCTGTTCTACATTTTTACATCATTTCATTACCCATTTTAATCAATTCAGGGTAAAAATATGCAGATCACATATAAATTGAAATAATTACGTGCTCAAAATACAAAATGCTAATATTTTAATTACCAATGTCGAACACTCTGATCTCATTTAAAGAATCAAGTATTTACTATTTACATACAGTACATACAGATAGTTCGAAGAATATATAGATATAGAGTTATATAAATATTGTAGACATATATAGAGCTTACCAATTGAAAATGGTGATGCATTCACCCCATCACAACATTGTGTGCGCTAAAAAGAAAATCGAGAATTGAAACCATTAAAATTATGTAATTTATATATATGTCAAGTAGATCTATATAGATAGATATTATATTTACTTTTAGTAATTGTTATATATATAATTGAAAATATCGGAATACAAGGCTCTTAATCCACCACTACACAAAATTGACCATATTCGAATAGCTGTACTTCCAAGCAGAAAAGATACATTTTCACAATTCGATTGGGGAGGGTAAACATGCTCAATAGGGAATTGTGTTCAAAGGACAAATGCCGATTAATCCGATTTAGTAATCAACATTTCGCCTTAGCCGCAGCAAAAATAAATCTGATCATTTGACTTTGAGACAGATTCTTCTGAATTTCGAAGATTTTCATTCAAAATTAGACTAGGTGAGTTTGGGTAAAACTACTTAAACAAACCTAGTGTAATTTTACACTGTTTAGAAATTTCTGTGTGGTCTTATTTTTCATGTGGTTCTTGTTTGTTGGTAATATTATTTTCAAATAAACTAAGTATAATAACTCCATAAAGTTGTTGGTTTTAAAGCATCTTCTGATTTAATGGGTCCAAATGTGGCAAAGTGGGCAATGTAACGCTTATGCATCTTAAATTTTAATTAAAAAATTAAATAAAAATATTTTATAAAAAAATAAATAATATTAAAAATAATTTCTGGGAGTAAAAGTCAGATGGGTTTCTTATGCAAAAAATATGCTAACCAAAGTGACCAATTACAAGTACTTTTCGAAAATGATCTTACAAAATTGAGAATAGCCCTTTAGTGAAAATATCTTTTTGGTGTAACATAGATTTAATTATAATGCTGTACATACATAATGCAAAAATGTAATTACATCTATAAGAATTTGAATCATATTTATTTGGAGTGAAAGCATATCATTTATGTTAACGTTATTAAACAATAGACTAAAGGAAAAAAGTCAGTAAGCAATCGGATCAGCATTATTATAAATATATATTGTGTATATTGTATATTGTATATTGTGAACAGCTGTTCAACAGTGTCAAAATAATGAATTAGATATATTTTAATAACAGTTATCGACAAATCGAAAACAGTCTCTTTGTGAAAGAAATATTGCTTAAGTTTTAAGTTTACTTAAAAGGGGACAAAATGATTTCATTAATTTTTTGGCCCTCAGCAGACTTTGTTTACAGCTTCCACAATCGAAATATATTCCAATTTTGTGAGCTTTATTTTTTGTTCGATCTGTAAAAAGTACTTAAAGGTTCTCATTTACTCAATACACAGGAGGTTCATTAAGTCAATAGGTAACCCTGCCCGAATCAATTTCTGTAGCGTCTGAAATATATTTATCTAATTAATAAAAATATGCATGTTATTTGAAGACTTTTTTTCTTTCTTCATTTTTTTAATTTTTCTTTAACCCCTTTGCGCTACTTATGTGCTGGTTGCCTCAGAAAATAATTGAATATAATAACACATAATTAGAAACGAAGTTCTTTCTTACCTTGCGGTTATGCGTTAACCATATGGAATTTGGACGTTTGAGCAAAGGTGTATAATAGCATTGTTGCAAAGAACCTAAAAACCGAAAAAGCTAAAAGGGCCGGACTTTGTTCCACTCCGAGCTGGAGTCCAGAATTAGATCCGTGATTCCAGCTCAGCCAAGCCAAGCCAAGCTTTAATCATATGTCTGAGTTTGGAGTTTCTGAGTCAAATTTTGCTGTCTGCCCCGTTATCTGCCTAATTGCCTTCAAATTAGAAACAGCTGGCTCTTAAAATTCGCTAATTTTCGACTCTTCGCTGGTTCGAAACTCTGCTCTTTTTCAGATGTCTGTTGAAATTCTTTCCTTCATTTTGCTAATTTATCTTTTAATTTCCTGCTCTTTTATATAAGCACGCTTGTCGGAATGTTCGATAATCGAATGAGTTCAATTTCAGACACCTCAGACAAAACGAAAACGCTCTTCGCGTTTGCTCAGATAGAATTGCCCATTAAATAAATTGACTTTGCTTATCAATATTAGACGCCTAATTTAATTGTATATTATTTTCATTCCCTGCATGTAAGCCGCCCTGTAAATGTTGATACGATAAGCAGTCATCGAGCTATACTTCTGTTTATATTCCAAGCCCGGTGGTTTTCAGATCGATAAATTTCGCTTATAAGAAAAGGAGCAGCGCGCTTATGGCTGAACTCGTTCTTTTTCTTTAATCAAAATATCGATGCACATATGATTTATATAAATGAGCAGAAAATGGACGGACTTGATGTAAAGCAGCGATATTTTTGAAAAATTAAAAAAAAAAACTTTATATTGCGGTCATTGCAATTTTATGTTAAGAAAATCTTTGTAGAAAATATCTCACGTTGCGTTAATAATATTGTTGTTTTATAACTTGGATAATTCTACAAATTGTATTTATTGTAGACTTTCCATAGTTATTGATTACATATATAATTACTTATCGATACTACACATTTCGAGGCTTCACTGAAGATACCACAAACCGTTTTCGTAATGGGATCTTTTCGCTCCTTTGCAATCTTTCTCTATCTCGCTCGCTCTCTCCCTCGTATAGTGGAGTGTAGAGTAGCCTCGCAGGCTCCTTTTCATAGTCGTTTATATGTTTAATTACCCCTTCTCACCTGTGCTCTTCTTTTTCTATTTGATTTTTAATTTTTTTTTTTTGAGTGCCAATTAAATATTACAATCACGTAAGTGGCTCTATTTATACAAACATATACACACACACAAACACATGCACACTTATAGCATGAAATAATTTGCGACCCAGTAAAAACGAGATATGTACAGCTGCGGTCAATATAATACTACTGCTCACTTAGCAAATGTAAATACTGAAGATAAGTAAATAGTAAATAATGGCGTAGATATAAAATTTATTTAAAAAAACCTTTTAATTAAATTATTATTGAAATTTGTCATTATAAGAGTAGTCAGCTGGAGCTAAATAATATTTATAAAAACTAGATATGATTGGTGATGATTTTACTATTTTTAGTATTTGAGTAATAATAGTATTTTTAGATGAGAAATAAAAATTAAAAAAAAAAAAATTAATTTAAAATTATTATTAATTATATTGAAATTATTATTATTATTATATAAAATTATATACAAAAGGAATAGGTAAAATAAAAATATAATACAAATCGAAGAAAGTATTAAGTGCATTTATAAGAAGCAGGCACTACTATTAATTTTACCGCAACTGTATTTATGTATGTGTATATATATTTATGTGTGTCAGTTTCAATCTGCGTGGCATTTTGCGCATGATCATGCTGGGCATTAAATTGAACAACTGAACTGAACGGCGAGTTCAATGCCCAAAAAAAAACTGGCAAGCGACATAATTTCGTGTCGCACAAAGAAAGGTGTTAAAAACTGTTTCAAATGCACGACGAAACAACGCCAATCATCACAAACGGACCAACAAATCACGTACGAGCATATGCGTGTGTGTGTTTGTTTATAGAAGCTGCTGGCCTCGCACACAGCAAAACGTAACAGAAGCGTCAGCAGAGGCTAACGGAACGTAACGCAACACAATACGAATTTGACGATTGCTAGAGAATTAGTCAAGCTGAGCAGCAGGGAAAGGACTTGCTTTTGTCTAAGAATTGTTTGATAACAGCTGCTCACAGCTGCAATAACGAAGTTTCTCAGTTTTAGCATATTTTTTTACAAATTCTTTTTTGAGATCACATTTTGCAAGCAATTAGAAAAAAAAATATTTATTTTTATTATTATATAGAAACGAAAGCAATCTTCCGAAAACTTATTACTAATCATATTTTATTATTTTGTTTTTCTGTAATATTCATTAAATTACAGTTTGGGAGTTCCGAAATGATATATATTCTGATGATCTCAGCAGCTGAGTCGATGATACTGTATCCGTTTATCTGTCTATATTAAATGTCTATTTCAGAGACTATAAGAGCTAGAGCTACGTTCATGGATAGCTGCCTCCGTTTTTCGTAAAAACTTATTTTCATATAAAAATGAAAAGCTTACGAGAACTAATTAATTATCTGTGTATTATTTTATTTTGTTTTATTATTTGTTGTATTTATTTTTTTATTATATTATTATTATAAATAAAAGGAAAAGGGAAAAACTTGACAGACTTTATAGTTAATTAAATAAAATAAATAGATTCATATAATACACATACCATGAGTATGTTGAACTATTAACTAGAAAGGTTAATGTTAACATTAACTTTGATTTTCGTATTATAAAGCACCTTTAAGAAAAATGGTACAAATAACTCTGATGCATAAGAAAAATATTTATTTTATCTTTATTTATCTAATGTCAGTCGACACAAAAAAAAACAAGAAGTTAAAATTACAATTTAAAATTTAATTGAAATTATAAATTAAGAGATATGTGAATACGTGTAGCTGAGCTAGGGTATTTGTCGGTCTATACAAAAATTATGCAGTTAATTGTGTCTCTTAATGAGCACACTATAAATAAATAGATGATGGCAATGAATGAAAAAATTGTAGCCACGATCAATTGCGTGTGTGTGTGCTTCTGTGCAACAAATACATGCCTTACTTTTGAAGGTGCATAAAAAGTCAGGTGTATCAGCAGCAGTGATTTCACATTTAATAGCTCTGCTCGCTCTGCGGTTATAAGATTTTATACAAATTATAAGTGGAAAGAGTCTTAATAGTAATTATCTTTTGTTTCTTATTTTGGTCGGTCTCTCTTCGTCTCGTTTTCTGGTGCTTGGAAAAAACTTGTTTTTTCGACAATTTCTACGACAAAAGAGTGTGTTTATGTGTGTGCGTCTATCTGAGTGTGTGTGTGAGGTGTGATTGCGGGTGAATCAAAAAAAAAAAAAAAAAAACTGTAATTCGACGAAGATGACTCGGAAAGCAATTTGAACAATAAGAGCGGCCAGCGCAACGGATGTTGTCGAGACGCCTTTTCACTCATAATTAAAAGAGATTATTATTATTGCTGAAGGAGCTTAGATGTATGCTTGGATGTATGTATGTGTGTGTAACTCTACATATAAAAATACAGCTGCGGTCAACATAATAGGAGTGCTTTCTTACTTCCTTTAATAAACCACTTCTATTCCCTGGACTATTTTTATTATTTGTGTATTTTCTGTTTGGGGCTGTTTTATTTGAGTGACGCAATTTTTCAATACTCGAAATTGCTGTCGAAAATATTTGAAGTATTTAAAACTGAATGAGCTTGAGAGTTTTTTATATAATAATAATTTTAATAAATTAATAATTGTTGCATATAATAATATTATAAAAGTAATTTATTTGCTTATTTGAAAGCATTGCCCTAAAAACATAGTTTATTAAAATATTTTAACTTCACTTTTACTCCACTACTATTTATTTATTTATTATTTATTTAAATAATAATTTGATAAAAACAAATTTTTAAATAATTAATTTTGAGATTTGAATTTGGTTGTTGTTGTTTATAAATTCAAATGTAAGCTAACTCATAATATTTACTTTTCTTAGTATTGTTTGGTTTTGTACAATTAACATTTTCAAAATTTGTAAATCAGAAAATAAATTTTTTTTACATTTCCCACTGCTATTATTTTGTCTTCTGCTGTATGTATGTATATATTTAGGGTGTACAATAATATTTAGGGCCTACAATTTTTCTTTGGCTTCAACTAGAATTAAAGCTGTAAATTAATGTTCATATACACACATATATATACACACACATATATGCATATATATATATACATATATATGGAATATAATTATTTATGTACACTCATATACATATATATTTTTAAATATGAACGGGTATACAAAGCACACTCACAAATAATGATTCACAAATTTGGTGAAATTAAAAATGTTTGTAGTATTTTAATGTGGCAATAGTTATGGGATAATTATTAGAACAATTATCATTAAATTGGCGAATCATTATCGTCTTCCTCTTCCACTTTGCTGCTCAGCCAAGCAACGCCACAGGTCACACACACACTTCCACACACGCATTTAAATGCAGCCTCTCCCTTTTTGTTCTCCTCGTCTCCGCTCATTCGCTGTGCACTTTTTATACCCTGAACCCATTAAAAATGGGTAAAATGGGAATAATGGTTTTGGGGTAAATGTAGTCCGCCAGCTTGTATGAACACGCGGATCTCAAAGACTATAAGACCTAGAGCGCAAATCAAGTTTCCTTTGTTTTATCGATAACTGCCACTGTTCTGTAATATCGATACATTATAGTCGATACATAGTCGAAAATATTTAGTCATATTGATCTCATTTCTATCAGCAGCCGCAATCACATGTGTGAGAAACTGATGGCATGATAATCGATGCGAGCGTCAATATGTTTTGGATGTGTGTTCTGCAGAGCCCTGCTATCTAACATTGTTAGTACGAATGTATGTATGTGTTTATGAAGGTCCTCGCGTCTGTCGCCAGCCAGAGAACGTTTGCAGACCCCTGCTTACATTTGGGTGCAAAACCGTTTGAAGCGAAATTTGCCAATTAAACTAGATTATATTTAACAGCTGGCTTTTGGGTATATCGTAGTCGAGCTCACTCTACCACAGCACTGCACCGGTAACTTCAGCTGTACCTGTACCTATGGTTGTACCTTTAACTGCAATTGCACCTCTTATGCGTGCTTTGGGCAGTTGCTGTGCTTCTTCTCCCTCGAATATGCACTCCCCGAAATTCGATTAAAGGCACTCGTGTTTTTGGTGCTAAAAACTGTACCAATCCTAACTGGACTTTGTTATCGTATTTTATAACGGTATTTCTTCCTCTTACACTGTTATGTTGCATTGGTCCTTTAGTTTTTTTTCGTTTCTGCAGATTTGTATTTTTTGAGCTTCAGAGCCTGGGTCCCAGCAGATCCCAGGCTGCGAAGCGTCGAAAATGTTGCAAGGTTCGCATGTCAAGCAGCGAACGCATTTCATTATTTCACTTGACAACATCGCGGATAAATGAATCTTTTTGAGCATGCTTGCGTGTGTGCGAACAGGTACACATCTTTTCTAGTAGACCCTAATGGGTTATGAATGTGTGCTGAAAAAGAAGCTGTATTGCTACCGGATTGCGCAGACCCCTGAATGTGTGAATTTCGGGAATGTTCGAATATGTATAAAATTTCCAATCAATTCAATTCACACGAAGTTAAGCAAATTTGCTCTACTACTTGAACTTATAGCCGGACAAATTTCATACAACCAATAAATTTTGTATGTAAATTAATTTAATCTATTTTTTACTTGTATCTTTTTGTTGTGTCGACTGGCTTGAGTTGCCATTAAATAAATAAAATAGTAAATAAATAAATAAATTATCATTTTAACCAATTAGTTACATAAATAATAATAATTTAAAATAATTTTTTTAAACTTAATTTAGTGCACATTATCTAGTTGAATATTCCGTAAAGTTCCTTCGCTTAGATACGCAAATTTGAAGATGGGCAAAATCATAAGAAGTGTTATTGATCAGAGGCTGGTAAGCACCAAGCTTGACTGGTTTTTTTTGTTCCGATTTTAATATTCAATTCTGTGCAACAAACAGCACTTTTTTTTGTTATTTTTTGCACCCTCTCATGCAGATCATATGTAAACACGTATTTATATATATGGGGGCGCTGCAAAATACTTCTAGCCATCATGCAGTCCCCTTCATTCAGAAAATGTTTGTTATATTACAGAAAAACAAAATATTGAGATTTATTAATACATATTAAGGCAATTGTTGATTAGCTCTAATCGGTAAAATATTTATAGTGTACAAATTTATAACGATTTAAATTACTTTTTTGATTTTTAAATGATTATTGTACACATTTTATGTGACGTTAAAGACAATTAAATTGAATATTTAAAAGGTCGAGACATATCTTCACAAAATCAAAGTACTACTGGTGAAAACAATTTTAACTGAATTTGCTTTTCAATAAATTAATTTATTTGTTATTCTTATTTGTTTTTTACTCACGTTGATTGATTTTGTGATGCATTATTAATATAATATGTAAACACAAATTAATAAATTAATAAATTAATGTTCTATTGATAAATATATATATTTGTATATACATACTTTATTTACTTATAAGTATATGTGTATTTATATATTTACTTATATATATATATCTCTCCAACTCGCCGACATCTTTTTAACCCTGAGAAGAGAAGAGCAATGAGCTGAAGTCATTGGCTCATTATCTTGCGAGGTGAAATCACCAGAGAAAAAACAATTTACGCCAACTGGCATCTGGCAGCTTGGCCCGTCCCCACCACCCCACTACCCCCGCCTGTGCTCATCAGCTCTGTTTCCTGGCCAATGGCAAAGCTGCTGCGACAACTCCTTTGTGCACGGCACTTCTCCTCCTCTCTCATCTGCCATCAACACATACACACACAGCATTCGTTTGTCAGCATTGGCAATTAAACCCCAACATTTACATCGGGGGTGGCAACGCCACAGTTACAGCTACGATTACACTCACAGAGACAACAACAGCAACAATAATAGCCGCATCAGCAGTGGCTAATTAATGCCCGCCCCCTCCCCACCCATTCCCATCCGCGCTCATCACTCTGAGCAGAGGCCGTTTGCAATTGGCTATCGCAAAATGTTCAAATGTACAAATGTACAGACCAGTACATAAAGCGTAAAAGCTGTGATATTATATTTTGACTAAAGCCAGTAGCAAGCTTTAAATAACGTAATAGCTTAACGTCTTTTGAATTCAACTAGAAGCACACGTTACGTTACGTAGATGTGTGTATATATATTTATATATTCTTTTGCCTGTTACATGCTTATATCCTTGAACTTATACTTACCCTTTGAATCGTTTTAATATGTTTAGGTTATGAATATAACTCCAAGTCTGTTAATCTGGTAAAGGTTTCACGATGTTTTCCCATCTTTGACGGATTTGCAATGCTTGCAGCAAACACCATATTATCTAGCTGTATATATTCATATATATTATATATTAAGAAATATTTCTGAACTTTAATAAAATTTTCCCTAAAAATAGGCTACTTTTTTACGTAAGCCTACCTATCAGGTGGGGAAACCCCAGTGTATTGGGGTCACATATTAATTTTGGTGGTTATTATATGTATCTACCATCGGTCTTTTGAATTTCTGAAAAATAATAAATAATTAGCTGCGCGACTTAAGCTGTGGACCACTGTACATAAATATGTTTACACATTTATATTGTAATTTTTTCCATTTGTAACAGGGCTTATGTCGGCATATTTATTTAAAGTCAGTCGACATATTAAGTAAAAAAATATAAAAATTAAAATTTAACATTACATCTAAATGAATAAAATAACAAGCATTTAGAAGATTGATAGGATCTCTGACGGTTAAATGGACCAACGTTTGTTGTCTGTGTTGGGAAAACCCAATCAGATCAAACAAACCGTTCCAATGCCTGATTGACACACATACTAAAATTTATGGTGAAATTTAGAGTCGGTGATTTGAGTCCGCTCTCAAGGATGAGTATAATCTTTGGCGTGCCTCAGATAACTGTTCTTGTCAAATGTTTTAAATTGCCTTCTCATCTAACTCTATCTCTTTATCTCTCTCTCTCTCTCTCTCTCTCTATCTGTCTCTGTATACATCTCTCTCTGTCTCCATTTCTCTTGATGTCTCTCTGTATCTCGCTTGCATCTCTCTCTCTTTATATCTCTCTCTCTATATATATATACAGTGTCTCACACCTTATTTCAAGCAGTGTCGAAGAAAAAAAGTAATTGCCTGCCATAAGCAAATTATTTATTATTTTTCAAAAATTCCAAAGATCGATGGTAGGTACATATATTAACCACCAAAATTAATATATGACCCTAATAAACTGAGGTTTCCCCACAAAGTAGCCTATTTTCTTTGACACTGCTTGAAATAAGGTGTGAGACACTGTATATACATATATATATATATCTCTACATATCTCTCTCTTTGCTGTTTGATCGTGATAATTTCTAAATTTTCTTTCATTTCGTTTTCATATTGGTTACTTCAAATGCAACAGGCCTGGATTTATATTTTTTCGGCAAAATCGGCAGCTAACACGAAAAATCATGTGAATGCATAGGTATAAAGGTGTATGTGTGCGTGTGTGTGTGTGTATGTGCGCGTCGGTGTGAATGAATTGCCACCCTTAAACCAGGTACTCGGACAACAACAAAGCAGACGAAGACGAAAAAACCTTTATTGACCGTAAAGATAAAAGTGAGCACTTACGAGAAGGAGTAGGTGCTAAAACATATACACGTTCACACAAACACACCCACACACACGCACACACAAAGGGAAAACAAACAAACTGTGGTCAAACATGCGATACGACGACGACAACAAACTGAGACCTGACCCGTCCCAGTGGAGACGTGCGAGTGAGGGAGGCGTGGGGGAAGTAGAGCAGAGCGCGTGTTGTAAAACTAACAAATTGTATCCGAGTCTCGTTTGCTGTAATCGAACAGCAGTTACACACACACACACACCACTCAGTTGGTATTAAAATAGTAGGCAATAGTTTCATTAATATATTTTACATATTAATAAAATACAACAGCCAGTTTGCATTGCATTTTTAATTTTCGTAGGTTAAAAAGGTTTAAAAAAGGAATAATAATGAAATGAAGAAAGCATCTCTAATAGCATAAAATAAATATATTATAAATAAATACATCAAATATGTTCATGCCAACATACACAGCTGAGTCGACCTCAAAAGCTGGTGGACATGCCTGGTGTATACACAAATTATTAATTTTATTAAAATTAAAATAATCATTCGATTCCTTAGAATATTTTACTCTTTGAAATATCGCCTCACACCTCTTTTTCATTTGAAATATTCCTTTTTTTATTATATGCTTGGTGCAGTTTTATTTAAGTGTCGCAATTTTTCCGATCTCAAAATAATATTAGTGCTGGCGAAAATAGTCGAAATATTTAAAACTGATCGAGTTTATTAACAGTTTTTATATAATTTTATTATAATAATAATATAATATTAATAATTTTAATATTTAATATAATAAAATATTGCTTGGCTTATATTGCAAATATCGGTTATGATTTAAAATATTATTATTTTCCAGATATTATAACCACACATCATATGTTGTTCATACAAGTATTATTTTTGTCCAGCTAAAGCTATGAAAACTCCACTATTATTCCCCTAATAATGATAAATTTCAATAATAATATAATAAAAAAATGTTTCGATATACATTTTTTAATTTTTCATGATTTGCTTTTAACTTTGCCTAAACACATGCTGTACTATTATTCTGACCGCAGCTGTACATATACAGTCAGTCAAATATTTATGCGCTCTTGTTTCATTTCAATGCTTACGAACATGTTTATGCCTAGTTTTTCGCAGATCGTCATAACTACAGTTAAATAAATAGTCAATAAATGCACAAAAAAATGAAGGGCGAAGTAAAGTCCGAAAAAATAAAGAGCATTCAAATTTGCTGTACTTTTTCTACTACTGGCAAATATAGCTGCAATCAGCGAATTTTTTTGCACAATTCTGCGTATTATGCCTTTCCATTGAATTGGAATGTAACGATTTACAGGTTAATCGAATGGATAAACATAGTTTGCTAGAACTAATTTTTTATTCTTATTAATTTTTATATTTGCAGTTTACTTATTATTATATATATATTCATATTTAAATTTACATTTATATTTACAGTTAATTATACAATATTTAAGCACCGGTGAATATATTCTTATTGTTAAAGCAAGTTGGGATACCTGATCCATTTACAACAGCGTAATGATAAAAAGCAAAAGGACCCATTTTCCCCCGTTTTTCCATTGGTATATTATGTATCTGAGATGAGTACAACTCATTTGTTAGTCGGAAAAATGTGTATTTTTGTGCAATGCAACAGTTTAAGTTTAAAACACAGAGAAATGATTGCAATTTGAAAATAATAATTATATTAAGGAACGCAGCTTGCCAATTTTTAGCCTATTTAGATAAATGACAAATTGAGTACTTTCCAAAAATGTATTATTTACAACGAAAATATAAACTTCTTGTAATATAATATTAAAAGAGAACAATTAAATAAACATTACAAACATAAATTAAAACAGATAATTTATCTTAGCGCGTTAAAATGTCACCTAATTTAAAGTATTGAGGAAATCAAGAAAAAACACAAATATTATTGAAGAAAGTGAGTAAAGTACATTTTAAAGGGGGAGAGACAATAAGATTTGCAGATTATTTCTCAATTAAACGAAGAGAAGCGAAGAAACATTTTTTTTGCCCAACAAGTTGAAAAAGATGAGTTGTTTGTGATCTACAAATTACCTTTGCCAGTAGAGTTTTGAGTTGTTGTCCCAGCAACTGTTGTCCTGGGGGAGACAACAACCCTATCGTTCTCAGCGGAAGCCTTTCTATGTCTTTCTCTCTCTCACTGTGTCTTTTATTTAAGACTACTTTTAACTATTTCGGAACATTTTTGACCAAAAATATTTGTGGATTAAATTAGTAGAACTAAGTCAATTTTGCGTAAAAAGCCAAGTCGATTCCTCATTTCCGTCCATCTGTCTGTTTCTCTGAACTCACCGATCTTGGATTAAACTGTAAAATGTTTATTTTTCTAATCTAGAATTTTATACACATCCTTCGTATAATAATTAACACCTGTATAAAACTATAATTAGACTTAAAACAATATAAATTTCAAATTAAATGTAAGATTCGAATTATATTATATATTGCCAAGATTCTTTAAATATAGTGAATCTAAAATGAAAATAAAAATAATAAACAAGATGTAAAATCAAAATTAAAATTTAAAGTTAAATGATATGAAAAAAAGTGTATAAGTAAATTGATATTTAAAATTAAAAAATTTATAAGTAAATAATGCACTCTTTAGAAAATGTAAATTTTAAGTGAAAATAGTAAATTGAAGAGAGGCAACCAACTACAAACGAAATTAATATATAATATATATAAGAATAAATCAAAATTAAATGAAAAATTCACATAAAATGAAAAAATAATAAAATAAAATAACGAATTAATACATAATTAATGACAAGATTCTATGAAAAATATAAATTTGGAATCAAAGCAAAGATTAAAAAATAATAAGATAAAATAAAATAAAAGCTAAGTAGATAATGCCCCGATTTATTACTATGTATGATGTATGCTTAATAAAGATGTATGTATGTGTGTTCAAATAATAGTGGCAGTGTATGCATTGCACATGATTGTTGCAAGCACAAATCTAAATAAGGGGAATGAATGGCTGCTAAGTCAGCCACTGACTCTACTCAACTCGAGTCAACTCAAGTCAAGTGGGTGGAGCCGAGTTGAGTCGAGAGTTGAAACTGAAACTGAAACTGAGACTGAGACTGAGACTTCGACTGAGGGCTGAGCGCAATTGCTTCAGTTGCCTGCACCAATTAAGTGCGGCTGGCAAACTTAATTAAAGCAGTAAGCAAAAGGGGAGTGGGCGAGTTGGGGGACCTGGTGGAGAAGGAATACGGGCGCACAAACGACCAATCAAAAGATGCGAAATGTGAGAAATATTTATAAGTGTGTGTGAATATTCTACGCACAACGCAGGTTTTTGCTACTCACTCACACACACTTACACACACCCTTCTAGTCTGTTGCATGTGTGCGTCTCTCTGTGTACATATATCATGTATATATGGATATACACACATACGCTCGCGAGCGCTATTTGGTAAGGTCGAGTGGGTGGTAAAAAAATTGTAAGGAGAACAATATGCTTAAATGCGAACAGCCAAAAAGCACATACACACGTAAATGCATAAACAACCGATGACATATTAATATTTGCTGTACATAATAGTCGGCTGTTGTGTACCTATGTACCATTTTGCATTTGAGTACACCTAGAAATCTTGTATAACTATTTTGTTTTTAAATTTGTATCCATTTTATATTATTTATTATTGTTATAAAATTAATTTAATTTAATAGATTTTTCATTTTGTATTTTTATGTGTCGAAATTAAATAAACAAATACGAAATCGACTAAATTTTTATTATTTTTTATTTAAATTACATTATATTTAATTTGATTTTTTATTTAATTTAATCTTTTTTTCTACATTAAATAAATAAATTAAATTGGAAATATTCCCTGATTTTTCGTATTTTTTCTAATTTAAATGTAGTATTAAATTAAATTGTTTTCTTTTATAGTTTCAATAAGTGCCGACTGACATTAGTTGATATTAAATGAATAAATAAGTAAACAAATAAATAAAAATAAATTATGAAATAATCAATCAATTGTGACATTTATAAATCATATTTTTAATTAATTTTAACTATTTTTTACTATTTGTATTTTCTTATTGTCGATTGACTTTAGTTGGCATTAAATAAATAAGTATCTATATACATCTTTACAAATGTACCTATGTTCCTATGTGCAACTGTACCAAAAATACAGAAATGCAAATAATTACGACAGCAACAACAACAACAACAGCGAATGCAGTGAACATAATTTTTGTCATTTTGCGCAGGAAGCCAAGCAGTCTGTGTCGGAATCGGAATTGGAGCCACGCCTTTGCAACTCTGGCAATGGCACTATGTTCGAGATCATGAGTGTGTGTGTGCGTGTGTGTGTGTGTATGTGTCATCTCTTCCCCTCCTTCTTCCCCTTCTGTAAAACTCCTATATCAAGTTTAGGGTTACGGTAACGAGCGGTAATGAGAGACAATGAGAGAACCCTACCCACCCCCTCCTTAATAAAACCTCATAAGCGCACGAGCGCGAGCGAAACAGCAAAGGCAAAAGCGAAAAGTAGCAGCAAAGCATAGCAGCAGCAGAGCAACGGCGGCGAAAACAACGACAACAATACAGTAACAACAGACCATTAAAAGCAGTAGCAGCGGACTTAGCAGAGCAGAGCAATAACAACAACAGCGCAGTAACATCTGCAACAACAGAGGAACAACAACTGAGCATTAGCAGAAGCAAGTTAAAGCAGCTAGAGTAATAACAACAACAGCAGAGAAGCAACAGCAGACTTAGTAAGCAGCAGAGCAGAGCAGTCAAGCAGCAGCACAGCTAGCTGCAGCAGACTTAGTAACAACAGCAGCAAAGCTGAGCAGCCGCAGTCGTAGCGCCAGCGACAGAGCAGCATCCCACAGCGCACACCAAAAACAATGAGCAGAAAAGCGAAATCAACGCCACTCAACGAGCGAACGCAGCCATCTCGCTCTCGCGTACACACGCACAGAAAGGGAGCTGTGAGCACGTGTGTGTGATTTGTGAGAGCACAAGAGAGAGAGATACGCATGGCGGAAAGAGAGCGAAGCTTTTAATTAGTGGCTCGCATATAAAATGTGGGAGAGGGAGAGGCAGTTAATCAAGAGAGCGCACAAGGAAAAGCACGCGCTTTCTCTCGCTCGCTCCTACACATGCTGCGTCGCTCCGTCTTGCTCACTCACTCTCTTTATTTGACGCCCCCCTCCACACTCTCTTTTAGCGTACTAAGTATTTTTGCATTGATAATAGCTGCAAAAACAAGTTCCAATACACACATACATATATATATATATATATATGTATAAACAAACTCATATATATATATCTTTGTATATACAAACACATATATATATATATATATACAAACACACACGTAAACCAGCTGAACACTGAGCGTGAACAAGCTTTTTTTTTTCCTTTTGTATTTTGTAACCCTTTTTTATGTGTGTAATTGCAGGCATTCACACAGCCACACACACGCGAAGCTGGCAGCAGCAGCGGCTTTTTTCCTACATTGTTTTGCAGCCAGGAGACAAAGTGACACACACACACGCACGCACACTTGCATAAATACATATAATGTAAATAAATAATTTATACATAATGCGCTGCTGCTACTACTGCGCCACGCGCGCTATCTCGCTCCCACTCACACACTTATTTGCCTTCGCCGTCGTCGTTGTCGTCTTCCTCGTCGTCGTCTTCGTCGTTTTCGCCTTCGTCTTCGTTGCCTTCGTCGTTGTCGTCGTCGTTCGTTCTTACGTTCGTTTGTTCTATGGCAACATCAACGTAACCACCGCCACCACCACCCAGTTAGCCACCCAGCTCTCCTCACTACTCCCCTTCCGCTTCCACAAACTCTGCAATCGCTGTTGTGGGTGTTGCTGTTCGTGTTGAGCACACGTAGAAGAAGAAGAAGCAACAGCAGCTCGTCTCGCTAGTTGGAAAGGGACAATGCGAGGGTGAATGAGCTCGCGAAGCTCAGGAGCATAAAGTACACAATTACACGCGCCTCGCGTCGCGTCTTTTATTTTTTTTTTTCGGTTACAGTTTTTTTTTCATATTTTCTTTTGCGCTGATTTCTTATTTTGCTTACACATTTTCATCTTAGTTTAGAGCCAAGGAAAACGCAGCTTCCCCTTACGATGGCCTTCCCACTCTCTTCCTCGCCATTCCGCTCCTATCCTGTTTCCTTTTTTATTTTTACAAATACATGCTCACATTTTTATGTTATCCCTCTGGGTCTGTGTGTGTTATGTGTGCATTGGTGTTAGTGAGCTGGCATTTTTGCGTTTGCTATTAAATATTATGTTAGCCGCGAAACTTGACAGCGTGTGTATTGTAGAAAATACCTAATGTCAACATGCGCTTTATATTTATACAGTATGTATTTATATGTATAGATGTATGTATATGTGCGTCTAGTAGCTTTAGTAATTTGAATACATATGGGTTGAAATATACAAATTAATAAGAAATAATTGTAATCAAATGGGTCATGGAAATGTTTAAATTCATCTTCCATTACGTTTGCAAAAAAAGAATTCTATATTAATATCTTCTTGTTTTTAGAACTTAGTGCAGTTCTTATAGCTCAAAAAACGTGTTATTAACTAAAATTTTTTTTGTTGGTTTTTTTTATATTAAATGGAGTGATTACAAACAGGTAGAAAATATCATGATGTACATACATAAACTCAGGAAAAAACTCAGATTTATTCAATTCACTGGCAAATAAAGTTCAAATATTTTTTCATTTTTTAGTTTAATTTTCTGCATTTCATTTATTTACTTTGTTTTTATTAATATACTTTTTCATAGTTTTTTGCTATAAATAATTATATAAACATACATTTGTACATATGTAGGTGTGTATGTGTATATTAAAATGCAGATTATCAAGAAAGTATTTTGGTACAGCAAAAAATTCATCTCTTTTCATTTAATTTGCAAAATAATTTCGTTATTATTGCCATATTTTTTCGAATTTTTCTACTACTAAATGGATCTGTAGCCACTAGTTAAAAAAAAAATAATTAAAGGAAATAAAATAAAAAAAAATCTATTTAAAATAATGTGATATATAATATATAATGATAAAAGTTGAATTCTTTCCACAATTACATCAAAACACTTTCTGTATGAACTGTATATTTACACATAATTATATATGCATACAAAAATTTGTCAGTATATATTTACATAAAATATATGTACCTGCAAAAAATTAATGTGTCTTTTGCTTCTTTTTTTGGGGAGAAAATATTCTGCTTTGAATTTTGGCGCTAACTGTCGCAGATTTACATATATATATGCGTACTCTCTTATACATATATATAATAAAAACACTCACCACCCACCCACACACACAGTGAGCAGCAGCGTTTTTCATAAAAAGGTTTTTGTTTTGTCATTTTTTTTCTTTCTTTTTATTATATATATTTTAATTTCGTTGTTCGGCCTTATCGATTTTTTCCTTTGCCACTTCCTTGTTTGTTGATTTTCATTTCCATATATATGTCTTAGGGGGTGAAAGGTGGGGGTGAGCCGGGAGTGGTGGGGGTGGAAAGGGGCTGCGTACTCGCAAGAAACGTCTGGCGTCTGGCTCGAGGTGGATATGTATATATATATATATATTTATATACATACATGTGTGTGTGGGAGTGTGCACATTTGTCATTGCTGTATCGGCCACACCCATAGCGCCAATTAAAACCGTTTTAAAAGGCTAGTGACAAGAAAAGCGAGCAAAAAAAGCAAGCATCTCAGGGGATTTTTGCAAAGCTTTGTTTTAATTGGCCAAGCGACGCGAGCCAACCAGCTAAATATAAGTATACAGATATATACATACATATATATTAGACATATATGTTTGGTTAGCTTTTGTGTCGTTGGTTAATTGCTTGCGCTTCTAATTAGTCAATCAGGGCGCAACTTGTTCCTCCCCATTTTTGTTTGCTTTACTTTTTTGGCGAGGCGATAACGAATCAGCAGCAACAGCAGCCAGCCAGCAGCCAACAGCAGCCAGCCAGTAACACAAGTAGACAACAACAACAACAACATGTGACGAATGCTGACTGGACGGGGTCGACAGAGGAGCAATTAACTCTGCCATACACAAATACAAGCACACATTAGCACACACACACACGACGAAGCGCAGCGGAAAGAGGAAGGCAAGAAAAGACACACACGCAAAGAGCGACGCCAGTCTGAAGCGGCATAGCAGCAGAGCAGCGCTACAGATTAAGGTGGTAGTAATAACAGCAGCAGAGCAGCAGCAGACTTAACAGCAGAAGCAGTAGCAGAGAAGCAAACTTAACAACAGCAGCAAATTTAACAGCAGCAGCAGCAGACTTAACAGCAGCAGCAGACTTAATAGCAGCAGCACCAGACTTAACAGCAGCAGCGACCATAATAAATGTATGTAAGCAGCGACGGCGCGCATCGTGCAAAAGCAGCGAAAAAACCCCAAAAAAAAAAACAAAAACAAAGCACACATGAGCATGCACGAACATGTAGTAGTTGTGACACAGCGCCAACACCGGCAATGCATAGATGGATGAGCTGCTGATGGCAGGGGGAGGGGGGATAGGGGCCGCACGATGCGCGATGCGCAACGACCAATCAAGAAGCGAGACAACTTTGACTGTTGCTTTACTCTTCTACGCTGGCGAGGTAGATGGGAAACGGGGTGGGGGTGGGGGATGGGGGATGTTAGGCATGCTCTCCACAGCATGCAAAAAGATGAAAGAGCGCGTAAAGCAAACAAGCGAGGAAAAAAGCGATTCTCTTTAATGCTCAACGTGTGTGTGTGTGCGATAGAGAGAGAGAGAGAAGGAAAGAGGTCGGCTTAATAACTTAGATTAGGCTCGCTCAACAACAGCAAAAATAGCAATAACTGCTGCCCCGTCATTGGCTAATTAGAGCTTGGCATTAATTATCGCCGTGTTAACCAAAAAAAAAGGTTAATTTGGCGTCGGCAGCAAATGTTCCCAAATCTTTTCAATTGGTTACCAAAAATACTGGCGGCATACAAGGGAATAATATATATACATATATATACTTACATTATATTTCTAATTATATTTAGGCATAAATATACATTGATACTTAAACATTTTTAAATTGTAACTTTTGCTTTAACTAATTTTAAGACTTTACTAAATAGAAAAATAAGACAAAAAATAAAAGTGAATAAAAAAATAAATTTTTTGCTGAAAGAAATAAGAAAAAAGGTGAAATTTGTACTGTGCCCAAACACTTTTTTGACAAACTGTATAAATATTATGGTAGTAAGTAAAAACACCAATGTTGTCATCATATCATTGTTATATTTAGATTATATTCTCACCCTTATAAAATTGTATTGTTGTCAGTCTGATAGTATTTAGGGTTCCCTAAGTATTTATAAATATATATTTATTTATATATATATATTTATTTATATATATATATATATATAGTAGTGTCTGCTCACACTCCGACTCCATATTTTTATAGCGCCCTTCGATGTCAGGAAGTAATGTACTCTTCGATTTATCTCCTCATGCCCATTATATGTATTTTAGTCTATTCATTTTGAATATCGCAATTTTTCCAAGTAGTCGAAATTTGTAAAACTGAACAAGACATTTTTGAGAAAATTAATATCTACAAAAATATAGCTTATTTTATGGTGATAAAATGCAACGTCGAAAATAATGCACTGCTGAAATTCTAAAAAATACACTAAAAAAATATACACTTGGCCCATTTCGTAGTTAAAAGAGAAGAAAACTTCTTTAAAAAGGAACAATTTTACTATACTCATAGTAATAAAAGCTTAACTGAGCTATCAAATAATATTAAATGGACATCACTACAGAACTAAAGGCAAAATACTTGTGCAAAAGATGTGACATTAAGGAAAATATTATCAATTTCATAGCCACATCAGTTGGATCATCTCAGTAAATGCGCTTAACTCGAAAAAAACATTGCGTAGCGTTGGATTTTAAAAGAAATTCCTCAGCAACCGTTAATCGAAATCGGTATTATTTGCTAAGAGTCATAATATTTATTTGACGACGACTAATATCAGTCGACACAGAAAAATACAATAACTAGAAAGTAAATTTAATAAAATTTAATATATATATAAAATTGAATGAAAATAATAAGAAATATTGAAAAGATTTGTTGAAATGCAAAATGATCCAACATAAATTGAAGAAAACACAAAAAAAAAATCCAGACCAAAAAAAGATAATATGAATTCAAGAGCGATTGCAATAAAAATGCAAATTTAGAACTTCCAGCAAAGTTCCTTAGTTTAGAAAAGCTAATTGAAGATGGTTAAAGACTTCGCATTGGTTCATTAAGACTGAAGCGGATATTTACAATAAATAAAATATATACAGTAAAACACTTTTTTTTGCTTAAAAAAAGTATTTATGTGATAGAATTTAGGGTTTTTCTATACATACCTATATAAATATATTCGAATATATATTATCTTTATTTATTAATTTACTCGATTTATTTATTTCCTTCTTTTTGTGTTGATTGCGTTATTTTTAAATTTATAATATTATTCCTTCCTTTTATTTAATTTAGATAGTAACTTTAATGTTAAATTTAATTTAAAAGATATAAAAAATTGTGGACTGATTTTAGTCGACATTAAATAAGATATAAAAAATAATAAAAAATGTTGTATCTGATTGACTTTCCGAAATTGACTAATTAATTAATTTTTTTTTTTAATTTTTGGACTATGGTCTAAATGGTAAGATTCAGCATTCAAGTATTTTAAGCTTTATTGAAGGCAATCATGTCAAGCAACTTTTATAATAATTCGCATTTCTAGGTGAGAGGGATTTGTTGAAAAGTGATCGACTAGCAGATACCCTAATAACACACCAATTAATTGTAAATGTAAATGTAAATTGCTGTATAATTAACAATATATATTGCAGAATAGAATTTAATAGATAATAAAATTTTTTAATTCAATATTTGGTATTATGCACATATAACATTCACAAATAATTTAAATTCTCATTTACTTAATGTGTGTGCTTCTTGTTGTTGTTTATTTAGTAAGCAAGAAACTTTTAGTTTCTATATTTTGTGCATTTAAAATAACTAATAATTTTTTTTATTTTTAAATATTTTGTGGTAAACCCAAATAAACATCACAATTAATTAACATTCCCAATTACTTTAATAAGTCTTTCTTTTTATTTATACAAAACATAATCGAGGTTAAATCAATCGACGAGTCGTCAATTTTACAGGTAGGTCAAAGGTCATCATCTTTGAAGGTCGACACACAATCACACAATCAGAACCTTTCCAATACCGAATATTATATCCCCACATTAGAACTTGCACTTTTTTTGTAACTTAACTGTAGCAGAATTATCGGGATTCTTTTTGGTCTTACGTCATTCATTAGTGCAAATTCTAAACATAAAATATTAATATATAGATGATTAACATCTTGGGAATAACAAACCAATTGTCAGACAACAATTCATCCTTACACTTTCTTTGAATAATATAGTTACTTAAGCAGGCAATATAAAATACGAATATTCACCAAGTTTCATTGAGATACAACCAGCAAAATTCAAGTGAATTCCTCGCTCCTTTCGTAAAGGAATTTACAATTTTAAGAGTGGACAGTTCTTCGGACTTAAACTATACGATATAAGAGGAATAGGCTGAAAACTTTCTCATCAAGACGATAAACTACGCAATTCTATTTATTTATTATTTATATATATTTATTTATTATTTATATATATTTATATATATTATTTATTATTATATATATTTATTTATTGTTTATTATTTACATATATTTAATACATTAACTAACAAACTTATGTGGATAATTTAATAATAATAATATAATCAAAACTGGCATTGATATTTTATTTTATATTTAAAATAAATAATTATTTTATTTATTTTTTAAGCTAACGATGATGTAATGAAAGATCACTTGAATGTAGCAATTATGAAACATAGCTGAAACTTACCGATTTTGAATGAATTATATTCCCCAGTGGATCTCTGGTTGCGCCTAAGTCTCATGAGATCAGCTGGCAAATATATCTTCGGGCCAGAAATCGTTACTATATATTCCCAGCTGACTTGTGATGGTTGCCATTCACATTGCAATTTTTTGTTTTTTTGTTTGATAAGGTGGCAGATTTAGATTCTAATTGAGTGTTGTGTTTAACGTATTTTTGTTGGTTTTTTGTTTATAATTTTTGTAGTTTTGTACTGTTTTTAATTTTATGCTTAATATTATAGGAACTTTGAATCGAGCGTGTAGCGTGACGAGTTCAAACTGGATTGCACCTGAAAGGATGTTCAAGAAATACATATGTATGTATGTATTCAAATTTGAGTGCGTGTGTGTGTTTGTGAGAATATGCGTTTGTGTGTCTCTCGTTTGCAAAACCTTCTCTATATAAAAAAAAAGAACGGCTGAGACAGTCGATTGACTTTTTGCATCAGGTCCTGGAACGGATCTGCTTCCGGTCTAAGTTATATATTTATGCCGGATACACACATACACTGAGTATGTGATGGACAAGGGGTAGGAGTGGGGTGGTGAAAGGGTGCTTGAGATCGCGACATCAACGAAAGCGAAACCGAAACTGAAGAAACAGGACCAAAAAGAGAATGAGAGTTGAGGTGAGTTAAGGGGTGTGGTGGTTTGAAGGGTGAGTTGAGTTCAGAGTGAGGGTGTAATTGGCGCGTCTAGTGACAGGTGACCTGTGGAACCCGTCAACAGTCTAACAACACAGTTACGGTCAATTTATACAAACCCAAAAACAAAAGATGATCGAGAAAAATTATGCTTAGGCGCTGGGCAAAATAGCTATTCACATTTGCCGTATATTCACATTAGATAGCGGCGAGTGTCTTATACATCACACAGGCACATATATATATATATATATTTATATATTTGCATTGATATGTATATTTGTAGATTTGAGTGTATTTGACTTATTGGCGAGTGAGTAAAATTTAAGCAGAGTGAAGCACATTTATATATGATAGAGGTATTTTTTGCCGATATATACGGTCCATATCTATAAATAATTATTATGTAATTATTTTTGTAATTATATATATATATATATATATATATGTGGTTTGTATGCATAAAAAAAAAATTACGAATACAAAATGTATACATAAAAAAAAAATTATAACAAAAAAAATTGTCCATATATAATTATGATGTGTATGCTTAATGCATACATAAAAAAAACACATGAATTTATATGCATAAGGATAGCTGAGGTGTGTTCATTTGTACATATATAAAACAAAATATATACATGTATATATGCATATATATGTACAGGCGTTAAAGAGAAAGCGAGAGAGAGTGAGCAAAAATAGAGAGAGAGAGCTGGAGAGATTGTGCAATTCTCTCGGCAATTTAATTTGCCAACTTCTGCTTTTTGCATTTTTAATATCAACACTTTTACTCCCACTTGGCTGACTAACGACTGAACCAGTTGTCTCTTTTTCATGCACACAATCGCATTTACATATATATATACATATATATATATATATATCTCATTTTTGCATATATACTTTTCTTATGGACCACGTGCCTCATTATTTGTGTTGAGAGCACAACGACTTTGATGCTCTCTCCCTTTCTCTCTCTCTCTCTCACCCCTTTTTTATGCGCATCGTCCATCTCCCTCACACACAGTCGCAATAATCACTCCTTTACTCCTTCACTCGTTTATTTTTTTAACGCTGCCTATTTATTAGCAGTATGCACAACGGTATTTTCATGTAAGTGTGTATGATGTATGTGTGCGAGTGTGTATGTATATAATATTCTCCAGTTTGGAACGCGATTAACAAATTTGCTCAAGCCTCATTTTATTATTATTTTTTTTATTCATTTATGACAACTCTTTTCTTTTAATTTTTAGTTAACTGTTATTATTGTATACATATATATATATATATATATATTTTTTTTTTGTAATTGCTGCAATGTTAACAGGCCATGTACAAATATATTTGTATTTATGTACATAAGCAATAATTAAAAAGTTGTTATGTGGCTTAGACATAACGCAACGCAGCTAAACGTACGTTAACGTAATTTTGTTAAATTTGTTAAAAAATTGTTGTGAAATGTTAAATGCACTGATAATCCGCACATGTGAATCAAAGGAATACAAAATGCACTATTAACAACATTTTTGGAAGCTGATATGTTATGTTTGTAAGGCTTATGTAAATTATACAATAACATTGTGCATAATTTCTGTTTTTTTTTTAGCGGTACTTCTTAAGTAGCTGTTGTTGTGTTTGAACGCTGATTGGTTAGTTTGTAAATTAAGACTCGAGTCGCCGTTGTACAAATTAAATTGCACAGATTAAAACACACACGCAGAAAATTTGCTTTTCGCCATAATAAATAAGTGCATTCATATATATGTACATGTAGGCACTGTTTTTTTTGTCGAATTTAATTTTTCTTTTTACACAATTGCGCAGTTTTGCCGGGTTTTCGAATTCAAAACTAGCTGCTTTTGTTGACAGTTAGTTAACAATTTATTTTTTTTGTGATATTGAATTATTGGTGTGATTTTTAAGAGGATTTCAAATTGGTTGTTGTTATTTTTTTTCATTTCTTTTTTGTTGTTTTTGTTTTAAATCGCACTTGCCGCTTTACCTCGATAACGTGAACCTAGCCGCTTCCACCGTCAATTTCATACTACCAATTGTATGCCGTATGGTGCCTTTTTTTCCGTCTTTCAGCAACATTTTCACCCCGAAAGAGAGCAGCGACACTCATACACACATATACACGTATACAACAGTGAGAGAGCGCCCGAAAAGAGCAGGAGAGAGTTGAACCGGAATCACTGCTATGCAACTAGCAAGAGCGAACGAGCAAGCGAGAGAGAGCGACAGTCAGAGAGATCAAAAATCTAAGAGAGCAGAGAGCGAGAGAGAGAGCCAAAGACACATTGAAGTAGAGTTTTTTAGGTAATGGGGTAATTATTGCCACGCAGAGTGGTAATTAGGCGGGAGCGAGACAAGTGATGCTATAAAACAAAATACCAGTGTGCTTTTTATATCATGCGGGTGGGAGCGTGAGCGCGAATGCGCCAGCCTTACTCTCTATGTTTGTGTGTGTTCGCATCTGGTCTTGTGTGGGAGTAGTCCAGGCAATGGCAATCATCGCTCATTATTTTTGTACAACTACCGTCGGATGTACACAAACACATACATGTACTCATGCTCTCTTCGCCTTTTTGCATATACATGTGTATATACATATGTATGCATGTATTTATGTACATGCCACGATTGTAAGTAGAAACAATGCAGTGTCACATCGTCATCGGCTTTTTTCTTCGTACTTCACATTAATTGAGCTGTCTATATTTAAGTTCAATAATAAAGAAAAACATTAATTTCGGTGAATTACCAATTATGTACCATTATGTATATCCCTTATTCTGAACACCACCATAGGTTGAAATTTAAAAATTAAAAAAATTACATTTTACTTAAATGTGATTTATTATAAATTTTTTAGTTTTTCTGTTTTAACTGATATTAATCGACATTAAATAGATATATAAATCGAGATTCGGAAAAATCATGCTGTATATACAGATTATGTTAGAAGTTAAGCAAATATATCCTGAGCAAATACATTTTCAAGTTTATAATTAATAATTTCACTGAGTTTATATGAATTTTCGGGAAGCGATACCTATGTTAGCTCCCGATGGACACTGAAGCTAAAATCGTCAGTTTTAAATAAAGAATGACGCAAGCTCCAAATTAAGTTTGTTTTTTAAAGAGGGTTTAAAATATATTGTCTTGAGCCAAGTAGTCATGTTAATCTGTTTATCCTCTTTTTTAAAACTAAAAATAAATAAATCTTTATGTATTTCAGACTGTTGCCATCGGTCATTTGTAATTTTAATACATTTTTTTATATTTAACAAATTTTTTGGTCGGGTGAGATGCAGTCGTCAAACACAATATTTTAAAAACAATTGCTATAAACTGTAAAAGATTAAAACATTTTAAATTAAAAATAAAACTTTATATTTAAATTAAGTAATTAGTAATATTTACAAGGATTCTGAGAAATACAATGTCCAATGAGAAATGTCCAGATACAATTGCCTTACTACATTAAATCTTTAAAAACTCATTTTTTCAATATTAACAATGTTGAAAAATTCAGTGCTTCTATTTTTAGAGCTTTAGCATTTTTTTTGTTTTCTGGAATTATTTATTTTATACTCGAAGAATAAGAAATAATTCAAAATGATTCTCTCTTGGAGAGACAGATGGTTATTTTAGTTTATTTTTGTAGTATTAATTTTTTATTTTTGAATGGCATTTTAATAATAGTAAAACAGTTGGTAACGATTGAACTGTTCTAAATGCAAGCTACTGTCATATTATCGGGTCTTACCTTACTGGTTACACGCTCGTTGATCAAATGGAAAAAATGAATTAGGTTTACTTCGAATAAATTCGCTATCATAAAAGTCATTAAAGTTCTTGGTCATATGACAATGGTCAATGGAATTTGATGACCCTCGGTTAGGTTAGGTTATGGTGCTGGTAAGCAAGAGGAGAAAAACCCGACCTATAGACAGACCTCCTTAAGCCATGCTTGACTCCTATGCTATTGCAGTGAGCCTTATCGCCTTCAGCATGGATAGTTTCTTATGTTGGGTTTCGCAGAGTTCCGATACATCTGTAATGATGGGAAGAGACAGAAAGGTTCTGGACTATTTTCTCTTATTCTTCATCAAGCAACTAGTTCGCTATAATTTTGGGCTTTTTAAGAACATGACTAATTTTTCAAGGGTGTGTGCACATAATAGAATTAGTATATTGAGATTTCTTATATCACAAAGGTTATAGCCGTTAGTTGGCGTGTTGGGTGACTTACCACTGAGCTACACGGCCTCTTAGACATAAGACAGATAAACTCTATATAAAAATTGGACAGTACAGTTGGAAAATATTTTATTTCAAGCAAGTATTTTATACTTTTCAGAAACATTTTCTATTATTAAAAAGTCTATTACTTCAAAAATGGAAAATAGAAAAATATATTTGAGATTGTGGGGCAAGCATTTTTTTTTTTTTAGAAATTATTTCCAATAACAGGAAAAACTTTCTAGCTTTTAAAGGGATTTTCTAATTTTTAGTGCATTGCCTAGTCAATTCAATAATTTTAATAATTCGCGGAACCCCATGAGATCGCCATCAACTGCCAAAACTGGTTAGTTCTCGTAAGAGATCTGCGACAATTGTTTCCGGTTTTGGAGTTGTTTGAAATGAGGCCATGTGTGATTAGCGCAGCTGGGTTAGCTGGGAAATTGCTGACTTATATGATCAAGATTATCCATACTTTTCTTGGATACGTTCTCCAGAATATCCCAGTCACCACGTCGGATTGCTCTTTATAGCTATGAATTACATCGATTGACCTTTCGTAACTAAGGAAGTGTTTTGCGGAAATACCAAATAAAATACATTTCTTACGTTATAGAAAGTAGTTCAATTTAATGCATAACGTTATTATCTTTGAGTTTTGCTTGAGGTATTAAGGAATTCAGCTTTGAAGACATAATAATAACACTTATAATTAATGCTTAAAATAAATACTAATAATTTGATGTAATTTTTAATTGAGGCACATTATTGCTTGCGTTTAGAATGAGAAACTATTGTTTTAATGATGTAAGCTTAATACTATTTAGGAGAATTTTAGCTAATTATTTGGCGTGTTTGGTTAATGTAATTAAGGCAAGATTTAGGTATACCTACCATTGAAATTGACAGTCAATGAAGTTAACAACTTCAATAATTTTAAATTAGATTTATAGTGTCCGGCAGTTGTGGAATGGCACCAAGAGAGCTTACAAATCTGTTTTATATATAAATACATCTCGCCAAACTGAAGCACCCTATAGAATAACTGTCTGGGAAATGGACCTGAATAAACATAATTTATTTTCGATTGACAAGCGAGGTAGGTATACAAAATTCTGGCAACACAGTTGATCTTATCAATGGTGAATCCAACATTTTTCGTAGTACACCCGTAGTACCTCGCTCTACGGGCGCTCTTTATACGGCATTTCGCTGTACCGGCCCTCTTTAGTTAGGCACGTTTTCGATTTACTGCATAAAATGTTTATAACGTAAAGAAAAAACTTTTTCCGACAACTTATAAGGGAAACTGATAGTAAATCTTCAATTAAAACATTTTGAAAAAACTATAACATTAAGGATGCTGTTTACAGCAACATTGAATCATGAAAAGAATTTAAATAAACAACAATTAACTATGTTTGGAAAAAATATGGCCAGAATGTGTAAAAAAACTTATGCAGAATTTAATTTCCTTTCTGAAATTAGGCAAAACCTTTTGGAGCTAGCACATGATCTCGGCTTTGAACATTCAAACCTTTGAATGATCGTTATGTGATTGATCTTCTTGAAGCTGATACGGAACTCCTTTCATATGAGGAACTCATTTAGTTGCAAGCAGAACTGACATTTGATGAACAGACAGAGCCTGTTGTATCCAAACAGCTAACATCAAAGAGTTTGTAGGAAGCGTTTTCCCATTTCAAACAAGGAATAAACATCCTCCTTGAAAACGATCCTGACGTCGAATGTTGCGCTAAAGTTTCTCGAGAAATTAAGTCAGCTGTTAGCTATTATAAATCACTGGAGAACGAAATAGATAAGTTTAGTTTAATGCCGGGCCCATCTTTACAGCGAAAAATGATGACGTCACTGATCTTCAGGTTACCATTTTTAATGACAAACCATGTTTCATATTTAACAATCTTGGAACCGATACCATTGAATTTGTATGAATTTGCATTAGGATAATTGACTCCTTATACGGCTTTTCGCTTTCCGATCAATTTTTCTGGAACGTATCTAGGCCGTAAAGCGAGGTATGAGTGTAGTCATTTCCTGATAGTTCTAATAAAAAATGCATTTTGTTTTCATGTCTCAAAAGTAGAATATAAAATAATATGTATAAAATATACTGTCTATCCATTAAATATTTTGTTATTTTGCCAAATAATTTAGAGGGTAGGCTCTTGGTAACATTCGACTTCCATTATTTAGCAATTAAGCTCATCAAATTTTCCAAGTGTATTATTAATAAGCTCCTTCACAGAGCACAATACTAAATAGTGTATTAATTCCGCCTAAAATATCTAGTAAATTGATCAATTTGATCAACATAAATGATTGTTTCCTAATGGCAAGGTTTTATTTATTTATTTTTTTTTTTTTCAATAACAATTATTTGTGGAATATTGCTAAAAAAGCTAAAACTTCTAAAAATATTATATTTTTAAAATCTCTTAATACTTTAAATCGCTAATCAAATGATATATCTGTGTGATATCAAATTATTAAAGCCAAAAAAAATTTGAAGTTTAAGATAATGTTCCAAATTAAATGATAAAACAGGAAATTAAAAGTGAAAATAATTTTAAAAATTTCATTTAAAATAAATAAATATTTTATATTAAAGTAAAAGTTTCAAATTAAATTATTTAAAATAAATTTAAAACTGTGGAGAAAAATTGATCAAATTAAATTAAATTAAATTGTAGAGAAAAATTGATAAAATTAAATTTAATAAATAAAAGTTGCAAATTAAATGATATAAGATGAGATTAAAATTAAACACATAACAAATTGTAAATGAACATTGTAGGCTTATTAAAATGCTAGAAAAAATATTGCAAGAATTGTCGAATCGTAGAAAAAAGCAGACAGAAAATTAAAAGACTAAGATGGGAGAGAGCAAATAAAGAAGAAATGGGCAAAACTCAGAAGCTGTGTAGTATGAAATTAATGTACAACAATTTGAGGCCTCTCTCCGCCCTTAGTGTGGAGTTTACATGTGTGTAGTTAACACTTAACTTGATTTAGCATTGTCACAACTGAGCAGAAAAGTCGCGAATTTTTCGCCGAACTCCATTTTATTTATTTTAGTGGGTTCCACACACACAGACGGACAGACAGACAGGCAGACAGGCAGACAGACAGAATACGAGCGCATTACGATGCTCCACCCTTAAATATATGTATCGTGTGTCTGTGTGTGTACATATATTTATTAGTGGAAAAAAGCTAACCCATCCACACTGATTCAAATACAAGTGTGTCCTGTGTGTGTGTATCTGTGGCGTGTGTGCAAGTGCGAATATACATATATGTATAAGCATTGCCAGCATACATAAATGTGTGTGCATGTGAGTGTGCATATTCTCATTTCGGTGGAAAAAGTGACACTCAAAGCCAAAAGAAGAAAGGAAAGAAACGAAAAACTCGCGTCTGCGTTTACGCTTTTAAATATAAATGAATAAAACACGCATCGTTGAGGAGGAGGCCAAAAGAAAACCCCCTTTAGGCAACACACTCACACATAAGCTCTGCTGTATGTACGCACACACACACTTCAATACACATATCTACATATAAAGCGGCTGTCGCTGAAGCTCCAGCAACCAACGGCTGCATTGCCAGCCTCCAGCAAAGCTGAAAAAAAAACAACTCACGAAGAGGGAGGTGACAAGAGAGAGAGCAGAGCAGAGCAGAATCGTTGTTGCTTCGTTTCGTTTTTGACTAACGAGCAAGCCTTTTCTTAACTCCTTCGCAATTATATGTATGTACACACATACACACACACACTCACACACACGCATACAACACATGTACTTTTGTATATATGCATATATTTTTGCATGGGGTTTCTAGTATACACACACACACACATGCTCTGTGATGAATACATTTCACGTGAGTATGAGTGTATGTGCACAAGTTTGGAAATGAGCATTTTTTATATTTTTTTTTATATTCATGTGACTTGCTTCACGCACACATATATACACACTCTTTCATTTCGCATACACATATGTAAATGATGCGAACTGCATGCCTGCACATACACACACATACGGTAAGATATGTACTTATATTTGTGTGTGTTTGTATTTACGTAAGAGTGGATTTTCTCATTTAGAAGTAAGGCAAGCAAAGCAAGCAGAGGGCGTCAAAGTTAGTGGTTCTGTGGGTGTTGCCAATGGCTAGTAAAGAGTACAATGCGAGAATGCGATGCTGGCAACTCCTAACAATACGCATTTATTAGCGTGTTTTTTAATATCTAGGAAATATTAAGATTTTGGGTTCGGGGTATTTCTTGACTGGCCCATTTTTACTTGCTTATGGTTAGCGCTAAGTTTAAGTTTAAAACAAAGTCACAATAATAAAAAAAACTTCATGAGCATTTCAATCTCTGAATATTCCGAACATTCGAGTTGATAATTGTTCCAATGCAAAATTTTCGAGTTAGTTTTCGAAATGAAATTGGAAAACCATATGCATATCAAGTTTATTGTGTATCGGATTATCCAATATATTTGAGCAATATTTAAAATAATAATAATAATAAAAACTCCATTAGCAGTTCAATCTCAAAATAATCAAGCAACTTGAGATGATAACGATTTCTATGCCCAATTTATTCGCAATTCCAAATCCAATTGACATTTTATTGATTTGTGTTGATTTTGATTCGCTTTCGGTAATAGCTGATATTCCTAAACAGCTTCTCGGCTACAGATATTTTCTATTTGATCAAAATTTATTTTCAAACAATTTTTTATCTTAATCAGGATTAACAACCGAGTGGATCTAGTCATGTCCGCCTGTCAGTCCGGCCATATAAGAGTTAAGCTTCAAAATTTGAATAATTGCATTAATTATTAATATATTAATTAAAAGTCCTTGTCTTTAGAAAATTGGCTTTTATTCCTATCGGGAATTTGCTATACGACAACTTATATTCTAAATTTGCTGTCTCTAGCTCTAGCTGAAAACAACAATATCTCAAATTGAATAACCAACATGTAAAAAATTCTCAATTTTGTACACAAGGTCATAAATAATTGGCGATTTAAATATTCGTATAAGTATTTAAACTATTCCTAAACAGTTGAAATAAATGTATCATTTATATTATTATTAAGTATTCATAATAATAGCATCTGCCAAGATCTTGTTAATTGCTGTAAGTCTATTTATTTATAAATAAATAGTGTTTCTTTAATTATTTAACGTCGACTAATATCAGCCGACACAGATAAATCCAAAGGTGGAAATTAATCAATCGTTTGCTCATATATGTTAAAATAAATTTTAAAATTAAAATATATACATTATAGTTGGCCCAGAACATATACATTTTTCCTGCTAATAGAAATAGTTTCTAAATATAACAAACAAATGTCTAATGTTATCAGCTTTTGTATTAATAATATAAAGTATCTTTAAGAAATATAAATGCAAACTATTAAGTCTGATATTAGAGTTCTGTTCCAAAATTGAAGGCGATTCTGAGTATATAACACAATTGTATATTTGAGAGATAGCGAAAGAGAGAGAGAGAGAGAGAGAGAGAGAGATGGATATGCGAGATAAGTGTGTCTGTCCTTGGACGTATTCTCAGTGCTGTTAATTTAGTTAATTAACAAGTTTGCCGCCTTACCCTTGTCAAGGCGACATCGTCGATTAGTTGTGTACCACTCGTCGTGTTTGCACATTAATTAATTACGTAAATAATTGTGCGCAGCAATAAAACAGATGGATCCGCAGCCGAATCCAAAAGCCACTCCTTTATTCAGCTATGCCCATGGGTATTTGCATAAGCTGACGTCTCTCACACGGTAAACGATCAGTAAACATTAATTCATGGGTAAACGCGTTTATTGGGCTCAACCCAGTCACATAAGCATGCATGTACACTGAGAGAAACAACTGAGAAACCAACTTTTTCTGAAACAAGTGCATAATGCATAATGGAGGTAAGTACGGATTTAATTTTATTTTTTCTTATATTCTTTTTTTATTTTCTTACATTTTTTTTAGTGGTGCGAAACTCGATTTTTCAAAACCCAACTGATTTCTTATTTTAAAAATATTTTATTATTTTGTATTTTATATTTTATTATTTTATTCAGCTCCAGCACAGAATTCTTTGTGCATTTTCTTATTTAAGACAATTCTTTTGCCAAGATATTTTACTTGCCATATATTTTTCTTATTTTTACTTTTCTTACAATTAGAACTAGTAAATATGACATATTGAAAACAAAAATATTCAATTCTTCAGAGTGTCAAGAAAGTGTTTTGATAAATGATTTTGTTTGAAATTATCGTTTTCCTTTCGTTTCTCACCCAGGTAAACATATTTTCAAACTGGATGATTTTTGTGAAAAATGTAAGAAGAGAAGTATCGGCTAGTATTAGTCGACGCATACAAATTCAAAAAGTAGAAAGTAAATTAAATTAAATTAAGAAAAACACTTAATATTTAAATTAAAATTATCCAAAATAAGAATTATTTACAAGACTCAAAATGGTCCAATAATTCTTGCATATTTCTAAATTATTAAATTCAATATAGTTATATTAAAATTAAATAGACGAAAACAGCATGCGACTCGAACATCAAATTTTGAGTAAAGAACAAGAAACTTAACTTATGCTTCCAATTTTTATTTCTGTGTACATATGAATGTGCATACACATAAAAACGGTACATACAAGCAAGGCATGACTTTTTATGAATTAGTGTGTGTATGTACTTAAGTGTGTGTGAATTAGTTGTTTTAAATAAATACAGGTGTTCAAATAAACAAGCCTGCCAATAGGAGTCCACATATGTGCCTACATAATTGTGTGTGTGCGTGTGTGTATTTGTACATTCATATCAACGAGTAGATAGGATTTTTAGGAGTGAAAGTTTATTATACCTTATCTGCCGTTTCCATTGTGTGTGTCGTATTTGATGGTTAGAGACTTGAAGACTAGGTTCAAGCGCCCTCGACTCAAGCCTGTCTAAAATTGGCATGTAAAAGGCAGAAGGAATCCTCCTTAATCCCATTCAATTGTTATATTCTAGAGTCGAGTTGATTTCGAATACAGAATACACTGAATACTTATATAGACACTTATATACACATAAAGTTTATTTCGATTCTTTCATTTTTACTTAAGTTATGGTAGAAGTTGGTCTAGAACTAGAACCTTTCCAACTGTGAAATTTCTTATTTAAGAATGTATAAGACAGACGTACGGACAGACAGGCGAACGGACGGCTGAATGGACAGACGGACGGACAGACGGACGGACAGACGGACAGATGGACGGACGGACGGACAGATGAACATGGCTATATTAACTCGGCGGTTGATATATATACTTTATGGGGTCGGAGATACTTCCTTCTGCCTATTACAAACATTTTCACAAAACCTCTTTAGATTCGTCGGACAACAAACATGTATGTGAATATCTATTTACTGGGCAGTAAAAGTGAATTGTTGTTGTGCAGAAGGGATTTGAAGTTGCATAAAGATTTACGAAAAAAGCTTGGTTTTCAAAAATATAAAATAAGAGCTGCGGATCCGTTAAAAACTACTCCACGGATTTCAAGTCTATCCAAGCAGTTGCGACCCTCAAGATCCTCAACTATTTGGTTTTAATTAAACATTTTCTGGGACAAGCTGAAGACTCTGCATCAATGCTATCAAGTAAACTCATTTTTACAAATATTTGGCAATCACTGCAAGAATGTAATCAACAGAGAAGATAAATAAAAATATTATATTGTTTAATGTAAATCTTATTAAAGCTAAAGGTTTTCAAACAAGTTGGCTGTTTTGTGAGATACTTTCATTTAGGTTCTTTAATAAAACCCATTACTGAATGACTTCAAATGTGATTAACTGGTCAAAACAGTGCAGAATAAAAAAACCGCTACTAAACTCTAATTTTTCAAAATTTAATTCGAATATCAACTTACAATTGTGATTGATGTTGCTCATGGAAACGATGTTTCAGAGACTAAGAGAGATCTCTAAAAAACAGTTTAATTTTGATTCGTTTTGTTTTGATTTTTTGTCTATAACCCTGACTACTCCCATCCATGGAAAGCATTATACAATTTTATGAACAGCATTGTGAAGATGGAAGAAAGTATTCTAAAATGTGGTTGTGCCACTCTGCCCCACAGCCTCCGTTCTGATCAATTGCCGAGCAGTTTTACAGCTCGGCAAGCTGTGCTTATATTTTATTTATTCTTTTTCTGTTTCTATTGGCTCATTCACTCGTAGGCAGAGAGCTCTTCGGGCTGGGCTCCGTATTTTGTCTTCACTTCAGCTTGAGCTAGTTTGCATATTTATGAATTCATTCAGAGTGTGTTCCATTCATTACCATTCGAAATGTTATCAGATTAGGCTCGATTAAACCGATAGTTTTACAGTTCACATAAATTAGTAATGATACAAACAAACTCACAATACACCTCGGTCAATCTTTATGTATGAAAGTATTTATGTATGTATATATGTAGCAACATATCTCATTTACATTTATTTATTTACACATGTATATATTTTTTTGGTACTCGCTAACACTGTGTAAGCACGCTTAAATGTCGATTTTTTTAATTTGTGTAAAAGTCAGTTATTTTTAAGTTTTAATGCAGCATCAATATAGATCAGAGAAAGACTGCCTGTATATCGCCTTAGTTTTGGCGAAGACAAGGTAGTTGGAATACAGAATTATAAATGAAAAATTTTTTATGGCTTTAAAAATGATTCGGACCTTGAACTTTAAAATTTATGAATATCGCTTTAGATCAAATTTTTCTCGAAATGTATCAGAAAATGTTAGCTTCAAGTCTTATTGTGGTATTAAGATTGATATTCAATCGGATTTTTAGCGTAGATAACGTATCGGCGTCGGCACCATATGTTAAAACAAAAGGAAGAAAAATAGTAAGATTAATACATTTTGAAAATGCGCAACGATGTCACTCAAAGAATTAATTGTTATTTCAACATAACTGCCAGATACAAAAAATACATGCATAATTGAAAATATAACAACGCTCCGAGATCGAGATGAAGCAGACAAGACCCAGAATATACATATGTATGTATTTACTTTGTGGACCGATTTGTCCCCGATTTGCACAACTGCATGTTTGCTCTTGCATTTTAAATGGACACTCTGAATGACAATTAAAGATGCACATGCCAAACTTTGCTTATGCCTCCGAGATCGAGCTGATTACTCAGACAGGCGGAGTGGTGTCTGGACCCATTGAAAATGCGTAAAACATGGAGTGCTGAAGTGTGCAACGGGCAGAAGAAAACTTCTGCAATCACATACATTTGCGGCATTGAAAATAATAGAAGTGCTGCTTATGAAATGAAAATTTTCTATATTTTCAGAACCTAATGAAAGGGGCTTACTCTTCGATATATGTCCTCAATTTACATTTTTTGTATTTTACATATTCCTCTTTTTGTCTTCTGTGTAAGTGTAGCAATTTTGGCAAGGCCAAAATAATATTGGTAATATTAGACCGAAATTGGAATATATTTGTGTGACCTAAATCCAAAAAGGTCAGCACTTGCCGCTTCTATTGTGCCGATAACTCCCATCATAATAATTTTGACACGGTCGAACAGGTATTCACATAATCCACACAGGTAAGATGAGTTAACATTATGGATTTTAGTTTTGCGATCTATAAGCCGCCGTAAAAATTCCGCTTTGAAATATTTCGCGACCTATTTGACACCGTTTTTTGGTATGGAGTTTTTCATTATCAATAACTTTTTTATCTGTAAGCTGTCCTTATAGAGGGTATACCTTATTCGAGGACATTTTAAAAAGTCTGTGAAATTATTTCCGTTATTAATTGTCGCCCATTCAAAGTTGATTTCATTTACCTAGCTTTTTCCATACATGATTCAAAATTGTCACCTGTTTGTTCTGTTTTTGATTTCAAATTGCAATGCTCGAATATACCCAGTAATGGCAATTTGATGTTTAAAGGGTATGAACAGATAACAAGACAAGTTAGAAGGGGAACTCCAACCCTGGTTCCTCGTCGAGATTTCTGAATGAAATCGTAAATTTTGGGGCGTTAATAAGAAGTATGAGTGTGAGTGTGATTATAATATATTAGTATGCACTTTTTATATTAGTATACGATGTTAACTATGTGGGCATATGTATATACATGTATGGAAATAAGTAGATGCTGTTCTCTGTAACCGGTATGTTAATCTACAGCTGCGGTCAAAAAAATAGTAGTGCACACATTTGATTTGAAAAATTAAAAAAAAAATGAATGAAAATGAACATTAAATGTTTGGCTACAAAAAATTATTAACAGAAAAAATTAAACATAACTCTAATTTAATCAGTTTTGTATATATGTTGTTTATTTTTATGCAATTATTATTTAAATTTATCATTATAATAGTTGTGGAAAATAATAGTATTTCAAAACATTCCCCAATGAGAAACCAAACATTTTTGGTTTTGCTGAATTTAATTTTTCTTCATATATTGAAGAGTCGCCGATTTTATCTCCATAAAATGAATCATACATTTGTAAAATACTTTGAGAAACGGCACTACTATTATTTTGACCGCAACTGTATGTCTGTGTGTATATTCTCAGTCCCGTGGCTGTGCCGCTTGTTTGTTGCCTGCTTTGTGCACCCAAACAAACAGACAGATGGTCAGTCGGACAGACAGGCAGATGGACAAACCAGTACACATGTATAGTCACACCTATATCCAGTTAGATTTTATTATTATGCGTTTGTATTCAGATGATTTCTTCGTTGACTAAAAATTTCTTATTTCTTTCAGCTCTTTTGTGTGTATATCTCTTCTGATATATTGTGTGTGTGTGTGTGTGTGTGTGTGAACGATCTTTGGACATTAAAGCTTTAAAGTGATCAGGTTAAATTTATTGATATGCCGTTCTCATTTTCATTGACAAGAATAACCGACAGACAGACCGACCACTCACTGAGCCCATGCCCCACGCATTAATGTGTGTGTGCGTAAAGAAGTGTTAATAACCACACATGCATACACAAAAAATATGCGTATATGTTTGACTACAGCTACTTAGGAGTGTGAGTGTGAGTGTGAGTGCAAGAAATGCCGGCATGTCTGCATATCGTACCCGTAATAATAATAGTAATAATAATAGTAATAATAATATTATGATAATGTTGTTTCTTTCTTTCACTATGTTTGTTTCCCTTATTACGCTTTTGTTAGTTGTCCTGATCTGTGTTTGCTGTAAACAGAACAGACCTTCGATTAGCGGGATGCAGCGACAGCAACGATCCCAATCACAATCGTCTCTCGTCAACCGATCCGAATAGCTTAAACAAAACAGAGACGGAAAAAAGAAAAGGAATCGACTACACAAGCAAAAGGCAGGTAGATTTTTTTTTGGTTTACGGCTATCGGTATTTTATGCATTTGAACAGAGTACGCAGCTTAGTATGAGGGTGAATTATTAAGTGGAGGCGTCGCACCCGCATTATTCTACAATGTCATTTTGTTAGTTACTCGAATGGACTTTGTAGTCATGTATTCTTATTATTACTATTAAAAATATTATATTATAAAAATAAATTAGATATTTTAATATTATTATCAGTTTATTTTATATTATTATTATACTATTCTGAATATTAAACAAATTAAACTAAATATTTTTATTTAAAAATAATGAAAAAATATGAATTATTTGCTTTGTTGAAACACTTTCTTAGCATAGTTCATTTCAATGTATGTATGTATGTCAGTAAAAGTTGTAGCTTATTTTTAAAATTACTTGTTATGTTCGTCTGCATATAAAACATTCGGCAGCATTTTGAAATTTACGATCGAAACAAGAATAAGAAATGGGAATAGTTTCCACTTCAAATTTAAGCCAAACAACAATTTCTGCAGGTGCTCCTCAACTCAACAAAGATCACTGTCGCCAATAGCTATAAGCAAGGAATAAATATATGCAAGAGAAAATTCAATATTGTTACTGTATTTTCTATTGCTAATGTGCTAGGTTTCTCAGCCCATTTTGAAGCTATTTACACCCATGACGTGGCAAGACCCGTTTTCCTCTCTAGTCCTTAAAAATAATAGAAGTTTTGGAGTATCGCTCCAATTGTTATTGCTGCTTATGAAAAATAGTACCATAATAAATACATATTTTTTGGTAGAGCTATGAAAAAATGGAACCGTAAACATAACGTAACAAAAGTGTAGTTCTTGACATGTTGCCTATATTTACATAATTTATATTAAAGTCACAAAAATAGTACTGGAATTAAACTAAATTGAAAAAACCAAACAACTTTTTGAAATATCTTTTGAAATATTTTATAATGAAATCAGATATGTGTTCATACGTGATATATGTCAATATTTAATAATATTTTTGGCCGTTTGGCAATAGTGGCATCGCACAGTTTTTTGATTGAGTCAGTAGTTCATTGGGTATCCATGGAACATGAGTTACAACGCAAAGCTCTTGATTGCCCTAGGAGATTCGGGTTGGGTTTAGGTGTTTCCGAATTTAGTTAAATAAATTAGGATAGGGTCACAGGATATCTTTTAGCCAGACACACTTCTTTCCCCTCACTGTTTTTATTATGATACCTAGCTCCCACACAGTTCGACATTCGACAGTCTGATGAAACTCCTTAATATAAATATATATATATATATATATACATATGTATATGGATGCAAACCTTTTCTCAAAGGTCATACTATTGGAATATAATTACATATATATTTACTTACTTTTTGTAAATACATATGCAAATGAATTCATATTAAATAAATCTAGATTGGGCTCAGGCTATATCCTTTTCTCTTAGGTTAATGTAACTATTTGATACCAAAAATATTTGCACAATTTTGCATGGGTATGTCTCGACACTACTACATACATTCACACATACGTATATACAGAGCGAGAGCTTAGAGTCTGTGGCATTGAATATTGAACAATAACAACAGGAGCAGAGACTGAAACAGAATTTAACAAAACTTGAATGAGGTGAACTTGACCGAAATTTCACGATTAAGGGCGTGCTGGCCAGCCGGCGGCATTTTGTTGCCACCACCAATGGTCAGAGAGGCAGTGTGGCAGACTAACAGAGGCCGAGGCAGCGACAAAGTTTCCCTGTATTCGTATGTGCGGACATATGTTGCGTGCGCCGTGTTATCGCAAACTTTATCATTTCGCAATAAATTGGGCGCGTGCCATATATACAACCGTGTGAATGTACATAGACACATATATATATACATATACATATACTGTTACGGTCAATATAATAGAAGTGCTGCTTCTTACAGCTCTAATGAATACAAGATCGGGACAACTCTTTAAATTGAATACAAATTCAATGCTGCCAAAAATCAAATGATTGGTTTCGGGGATTGATTTAAGCCATTATTATTTTTCAGCTACTAAACGCAGTAAAATACAATCACACATCAAAGTTAGTTTACCGAAATATTATTTAGCCCCAACTAAAGCTTCGAAAACTTCACTGTTATTCCACATAATAGCATTATATTATGGGCAAATTTCAACATTAAATTAATATAATATATTATATAATATAATAATATATGAGTAAAAGTAAAATAATAACATAAATAATTCATTTAGACACTTTCATTTTTCTTGGTTAATTCTATATCTATAACTTTATTGATTGCTTGTGTTCAGATAAAATGTTCATAATTTTTGAACTATATTTTAAGTATTTGTTTCGTAACATTTCTTAAAAAATATGTGTGCACTACTATTATATTGACCACAGTTGTATATATATATATATATAAATATATACATATAAGTCAGTTTGTGTCCAGACTGAGAATTCCAGCAGTTTGCGTTGTCTTTGCTTTTGCCGTTGAACTTTAACTGACCAACAATATTTGGGTTAACACCAGCTCTGCCTTTACGACATTTGCTGCATGGCGCTTGACGGACAAGAGACAGGAGACAGGATACACGGATGAGGGGCGGTTGTCATCAAACATTTTGCTTGCCGCATTGGTGGCCTTGGTTTGAGTCTCTATTATGCGATAATGCGTCTGCTCAAAGTAGCCATACTTGAGAAAGTGTTTTTATTTTGGCAGAAATTTAAATTTCATTTCATTTTAAATTTTAAAACAAGCTGTAAAGTTTTCAATTTCTCACACAGAAACTCATCGTTGCTGCGGTAGTTGCAATCTTAAGGGTGCTTGGCCCTAGCAACTTTAAAATTGAGTAAAGAGCCTGAAAAATTGGAATTGTCACGACGACATTTTTTTAATCAAATTTGTAATTAATCATTATGCATAAGAGTCACATTAGACATGATTAAAACTGATGGGGAATTTAGTGAAGAGTGAACTTTTTAGGGATATCCTGTGGCTAATTGTAAATTTATTTAACGCAAATTCGCAGTATATAGTTATGTAAGTAAGTACATGAAGAAATTATATATGTATGTTTTCCATTTCAATAATGAAATATTTGTATATGTATTGATTTTTTTTATATTAATTTGTATCCTAGCTATACTTTAGTGTTTAGGGTATTCAAAATTAGCTATTCAAGCCATAGTATTGCTGATCACGAATATATATAACTTAAATACCGTAATACCATAAAAAGTTCTTTTTTTATATAGTTTACCTACTGGAATTAGAATCACAACCAAATCGTTTCGCTTTAATATATATAAATTAGCAAAATCATCCTTTCCGATTTGTGGGAACTCAAATCAGAAATCCCAAGTCTCAACTTACACATATCATACTTAATATATTCGAATATATTCGATAAACTGCGGGTTCCGAAATGCTTTGAAGCGTCACTGTGATTTAATGGTTATTTATTCGTTAAGTACCTCAAAATATATCGCTACTCAACAGGGGCAAAAGGCACAGAGCATCGAGACGGGCAACGCGTCAATTTATGGTTTTTAATCTCGAATTAATGCCAAAACAAATCTGTGCGGGTAAGTCTAAAATGCACAGTTGCTTTTATTTGCTTTCATTGGCACCCCCATCCTCCTCCCCCCATTCTCCAACTGTGCACCGGATGTCGAGCGCCTTTGTCCATAACAGCCTCCCCTATTCGGTTAATTTTCAACTCTGTTAAGACAATTATAATTGAAATAGCAGCGACAAGGCAAAACAAGTCAGATTGCTATCGACGAGTGAGGTCGACTACGATATACCTACTTGGCTGTTTCATATATTCTCTTAAGAGTTTACGGGGAATTGATGAACTTTGGACAGTTAATTACTAAAATGCATATGCATATTATGCAATAAGTGAGAGGATTTGCCTTTAAAATTGTATCGGAAAACGATATGTATCGATCGAAACAAAAGTAGGTTTCGATAAAATTGAGGAAACTTGAAATGCTTACATTCCAAATTTGATGTCTCTAGCTTCTATAATCTCTGATATTAGCGTGTTCAGGCATTATATCAACTCGTCTGCTGATGCTGATCAAGAAATTATATACATTTGGGGCTCGTAGATACTTCCTTCTTGATGTTACCTACATTTGCACAAAACCATTATACCCTTTATACCCATTTTCAATGGGACCGCACGCCTCGCATTGCCTCGACTCGCCTCTCCTGACTCGACTCAGTTCGGCTACACACACACACGCAAAGATAAACAGCTACAGCTCTGCTTCGCCACTGTTCGTCTGTGGTGTGTGGTGCTCGGGTGTTCGGCTACCCTTGACCGGAATTACCAGCATAATTATGCATTTAACGTTTTGCGCCACTATTACAGCGACAACATAATTAATTAAATTTCTGTTAAATCTGTTTAGCTCGGTTTTCTCTGGTCTGAGCGGGGAAGCGTCCGACAAAATCTGACCCTTCTTGGCGGCAATTGAGCCGTGTCAATTGTCAGACTGCACAGTGTGGTATTTAACAGTGGTATTTGCAAGTCAAGTATTAATTGGCTCTTAAGTATTTTATTTTATTTTACTTCTTTTTTTATATTAAATATGTATATAAATATATTATATTAAATAACAGTGGTATACTCAAGACGTGGAAAACTACGGCTCGGTTTACTAAACCAATGCACAAATTTAGGAAGGTTTCTAATAGAAAAAGTAAAAAAATTACAAATTAATATATATATCTATATATATATGTATAAATAAAATAAAGAATAAAATAAATCTTGGCTGATTAAAATGTTAAATGGTCCAACAAGAATTAGTGAAAGTTGGACAACCCCAAGCAAACAAAAAAGTGGTTAAGATTTTACTTTAGTAAACTATGCAAAGTTGAGCCCATTCCACAAATTTTAAAAAGGTTTCAAAAAGAAAAATAAATGCTAAAATAAAATTAAAATTGTAAGTAAAGTGATACAAAATTAAATATCAATAATTAAACTAAAATTAAAAAATTAATAAAATAAAGACTAAGATAAGGTATCCAAATGTAATGCAACGATTAGGAAAAGTCATAAAAAAAACCAAAAATTAAGTTTCAAACTAGTAGCTAAGTAATAGGGAAAGAAATTAAGAAGTTGCTCGCTTTGAATTTGAAATCGTAATATTCCGCAGCATAAAAGGTTTTTATTTACTTATATCTACAATCTTCAAATTTGTTTTAATATTTATTATTATATATAATTTTTTCAGTGGAATAAATCAAATGATTTTCGTTTAAGATTTCATATGTTGTTCCACTGTGAGGAATTTCTGTTGCTCTTTCAGCTTATTGCGGTGGGAATGGCTAGAAAATCGATATAATCGATAATCGCAAATATTTAAGAATCACATATGACTGACTTTTGAGCTAGTTAGCTATCATTGCAAAGGTATATTACTGGCAATTCTTTTTTATGACTGATAAAAAAAACTCTTACAATTTAAGAGCTGAACTTACCAAACTTAGATTTCCAGGAAATGTAATTTAATTTGCCTGCTTCGGGTGATTAACACAGACCGATCGCCCAAATCATGTATTGAGCTTGGGTTCTATGCTCTTTCAGCTGGGCTTCGTGCGCTGAGAGCGGGGACCCGCTCACATCGTGTCTAAAATTGTACCTACGCAGCGAAATGTTCTCTTGTAGAATAAAGACCCGATCCCTTTATGGGCATGCAAAAATTGGTGCGAGCAGGTACTTGCTTACAGTTACTAGCTCCTAAAGGGTTATGAATGTATCCGAGGAGAGCAGCAATCTCTTACGAATGTATCATTTAACTACTCGCATTGCACATTTTACTAAGCATATACACTGAAAACAGAACAAATTCTGTAATATGTCAAAATTATTTTTAAAACATTAAAGAAACAAATGCAGATCCAAAAGGAACAGCACCACATTTGCCTTAAGCACTGAAAATACAGTTCTATCAATATAATGGGTCAAAGTGATTTTCAAGCGGCGCAGTAATACTTCTGATTATTATCCCGGCAGCTAATATTCTGCACCAACCATTTCATTAAAAATGAATTAATTTCCTTAATAAAGATTTTCTGAAAAACCAATCGAACTTTGGAGCCTTATTTCAACTTCAATTACCCAGCACACTTTGTGCAATAAACCGTATCTTTATAAAATCACTTCAATCCCACGACTAGACCAAATTTAAATACTTAGACTTGAACACTCCCACCTCAACTACGAGCGTTCAAAGTCAATGCGAATTATGCCAAGAACCAAATGCCACTAAAATTTAACATATCCTAAGATAATGCAAAGCTCTTAACCCACCCAGAAGGTAAATTTAAATAACTGTAACTCAATGTCACTGCTGCTTAACATAAATGAAAACCATGCTCAAACAATAATACAATTTTTTAAGCATTCCAAATTTATTACTATTTAGTTTCAGAAATTGTTTTTCGTACGATTTCTAATTTTTTTAAATGTATTCCTAAGGAGAAAATAAAGTATTTCAAAAAATTAAAACACAAATATTTTTTGGATTATCGATTTAAAGCCTTTTTTAATTTTAACATATTTCAAAATTATTCATGTCAGCAAAAAATCTACACTAATTTTGCTCTTGCATTGCACTTATGATTCAATTCCATTAGTTGACTTCCTTCTTATACATACAAAATTCAGAATTATGAGTAATGTATGTAAGTTTATACCATATCACGTAGCAATCAACATTAACTAGCTGATGGCCCCCGAGAATGGGATGGAATGGATGATGGGCGAAGTGATGACTCTGAAGCTGACTTTGTTAATCAGTGGACCTGTATGGTTTTTCGCGTGTAAATAATTGATGATATCGGAAGAGTGGGGAAATCAAATTGGAATCAGGCAAGCAGTCCATGAATGAGAGAATTCATACATATGTATATATTTGTAAAAAGTGAATTAGCGAATTTGGGGGTTGATGTGCTGGCAAGCATTTTGTGACACGCGTTCCTGTTTCCGGAATATAAATGCGTAGTTTTTCATTAGATGGACAAAAACGACAATGGGAATGAAGCTTTGCAATTATTATGCAATTCGGGCAAATAAATATGCGCTTTATGCCCTTTATGGCCACTTTGGTATAAGGTACAAGCCTCCGATGAGGAAGCGACTTCTGCTTTTAACCAAAATTAAACTACGACCGTAACGAAATTAATTATATCTCAATGACACTGCGTAATGACCGAAACACAGGCGACTGTCCTGGAAATCCCGGAGTCTGAGCGAAGCAGATGGAGGAAGCAATTGTAATCTCTCGAATATGATGAATAGAAATTAAGAATTATGTATATTTATTCAGATCGATATTGAAGTTCTGCAAATAATGCTCGAGTGTGTGGGCATTTACCGATAAGGGGGGAGATAAATTAAGCAATTGGCTTACGACATGAAACCACATTGAATCGAATACATACATACATACCCATTAGCGAATATTTTGACAATTTTTCGCATTTAATCGATATGCCAAACATTATGGTAAAATTTATCCGAATTCCTATAGTTTCTATAAATACGCATATGAGATTTCTCCTGGATTTTATGAGCTGGATTGAGTTCCTTTTAGTCAGCCAGTCATCGATAAAATAAAATAAACCTAATGTGCGCATAGTTTACGGCAACTAATAGTCCAACTTTGAAGTCTCTAGCTCTCATAACTCTAAGACGAACATTTGGAAATTTTTAAGTGTATACCTAAATTCGTTAACATCTTGTACGTACTTAGATATTGAATTTTTCATGTTTCAAGTACAAATCAAATACTTTTTAATTACAAAAATTTAATTTGGGATTAAAATATTCATGAAAAATTCTTTTCATATTTAAGGTTTAGCTTAAAAAAATATCTCATTAACCTAAACATAATTTGAGTTAAAAAATATATTCAGAAAATTCATGCTTTGAATATGTTCAAAATTTTACTTGTCTAAGATCTGCTCTCTTAATTTAACAGTCTCTCAATAATTAATTAAATGGTGTGTTCATTTTCATTTTAAGCGGCTTTCGATTCATTTTTGACGTTTATTCAAATTTTAATATTAATAAAGAAAAATATTTGGTTTACAATTAAAAGCAATATTTAATTAACAAATTTTATAATAAATATGGGAGAAAGGGAGGGGAAAATAGAGATTGGGATGCAGATTTAACGTATGAATGAGGCAAAAAAAGAGCAATACAAACCCTCATACAAAATGCATCAGCTGATCGCTAACCGTTCAAGCACGGCGTTGCCATATGTATAAGAAAATAGAAAAGAATGGTGCCTGACATTGTGCGAACGACATTGGAAAATGGTGTTTTCATTTTCAAAAAAATATTTTTGCGCTATTTGATAGCTTTATTTGTGTTTTACTATATTTTAAGGATTATTTGTATTACGTGGTAGTAAGATTTGAATAAAATCAAACCGATACAGCCCAAGAGACATGGGAGAGACACGAATGAGTGTTGTAGCTACAGCAGCCGGCTGATCAGCGATCGTCTTTTACAGAGAGGGAGAGTAAGAGTGAGAGAGCGCTGTTAACTCCGGCGGCTGCACTTTGAGTGCATGGTTCTTAAAATAAGGTAGCGACATGAACTAATTTGATGTACCAGTTACTTAACAATAGAACACATTCTAAAATTTTTAATTACAACTATGCAAATAAAATAAATCAACATAAGCAACCGTCAATAAATAAATCATTTGCTCGACAAACCCGCTGCTTAATATGTACCTCGAAAACGAGTTTAAGTGCAATTAACATAGTATGCAAATGTAATTAAAATTCAATCAACTAACATTACACTATTTATATTAGGCTCTAATTCATATACAGTGAGAGACACCTTATTTGGCTCAGTGTCAAAGAAAGAAAGTAATTGCCTGCCATAAGCTAATTATTTATTATTTTTCAAAAATTCGAAAGACCGATGGTAGGTACATATATTAACCACCAAAATTAATGTATGACCCCAATACACTGGGGTTTCCCCACCTGCTTGGTATGATTATGTAAAAAAGTAGCCTATTTTCTTTGACACTGAGCCAAATAAGCTGTCTCTCACTGTATATGCAAAAACTGTAAACAAATTAATGGATTGTTGTTGCATTTAAATAAAGAATAAAGAATACCAAACGCATATGCAAATATTCGCACTTTTAACATCTTACCAACGCCTTAATATGGAATGGAAAAATATCCGTTATTGCAAATAAGTAGAAAGCTAAAAGCACGTTATCCCAAAAATGTTCACACTTTCGTTTGCTACGTGGTGTGCCCCATTGCCGCCAACAACCCCACCCTCAGGGGCTGTGTGCCAGCTGGACACACGGTCCGAGCAAGTGGAGTGAACTCCTTTTATTGATGCAGCTAATCGAATATCTTGCACGCACGAACAAAATGTGAGCGAGAATGAGAACGGCACACATAACTGAGCAACACTTGCAACATTCTCCCATTCCCCGGTTCGACGATTAAAGCGTACAGTGCCAAGTACAAATTAAGTTCCTGTAAATTTCCGGTACACACTAAGGTAAATTAAACAATGACAATTAAAGCCCTAATGTTTTTCGAGTCGTGATTGTGATACCGTCATCAACGGCACAGATATCAGACCCGTTCCTAGCTTTCCACTACACTTACAGAAAAAAAGCATCGCTGCAATGTAGAAAATTGCTATGTCGCAAAGGGTAGCTCAGCGGTTTTTCTGTTCCGTGTTCAATTCTAGACTGAAACATTAAGACAAGCATACAAAATAAATTAAAAAAAATATAATAAAACTTCTTTCTAAATAAATGATTTTTTTTTTTTGTATATTTAGAATTTCATTTTAATAATCAGAAATAAATGATCATAGAATTCACGGCAATTTTATGTTTGGTTGATTTTCAAAATTTCAGGACGATTCTTTTTTCTAAGTGTAGCTTGGCTTGGACTAGAGTCAGCTCGCACATCTACCGAGGATTTGAGGACGTGCAGCAGGAACGGTATATCAAAAAAGATGAGAATGGGGACATGATTTTGATATTAAAGCTGTGCAGTGGTGAGTAAACATCGTCGGACTTTCACTTACGGATTCCTTAACACTTTTGACCGTAGTAGTCTCTGTGTGCAGAAATTTGGCATTTATTTATTATAATAATATGACTGTGGTCCTTATAACGAGATAATTCTATTTAGTCTACCCTCCCCTAGAGGAACGTAACCCATCGTCATTAACTGTGTCGTTAACCTTAGTTTTAATCGCAATATTATTCGAATGTAGTCTAAGGGTGACTGCGATTTTACTCGAATGATGTTGCCTTTGGGTAAAATGTGGAAATTCGTTAGTGTTCATAAATATTAATAAATCTTATAAATGTTACATGAGTTTATTAAGAAGAAGAAAATATTTCTTACTTTACTTGTGAAATCAATTAATAAATTCCCTAACGAACAGTATTTTTGTCTGATTACACTTTTTTTTGGAAACAAATGTTCAAGCATTTTTCATTCAAATACCTCCAGAAATGTTGTAAATATTTCTTATTTTTTTTAGTGCAATTCAAAATATTTATTTTGTTTTATAATTAAATTTAAATTAATTCATTTTTGTTTTTTCCTGTGTCGAACTAGAAAAAAAATAATAATAATAATAACTAGGATGCTAAAATTAGAGCTGCAACTATTTGGTATAGCAATATAGGGTCGCAGACGTCTCAAAACTTGTCAACCAACTTTAAATATGCTCAGCTCAGCTCATGTACAACGAGAGAAATATACACATATAAATTTTATTGTAGTTCTGTTATAGATTTTAATTTTTTTAAATGAAACACCTTTTTCTATATTGTACTTTTAATGCTCGGAAGAGGGGATGGGATTTTGAGAGGTAGGGGTTGCCAGTGGAAGCAGAAGCCATTTCATTTTCGCAAACCAAAAAATCGATATTCCATAATTCAATGTTAGATTTTCAGATGCTAAAACTGCCAAGCGTTTTTTATCCAATTTTTCACGGACTGCCAAAAAAAAAAAATAAACAAAAAAAAAAAACTTGGGGGTGTCGTTTTTATGTGCATTAGCCACTGCAAACATTTAAATGGCCTGCAATCTACTAGCGAAACAACGCGCCGAAGGGTATCGTCTGCGTCACATAGAGCCGCTTGATGTGGCGAATAAAGAACACAACACAAAAAAAAATACAGAATGAAAAAACAACCCCGACAAAATTATAATGAAGTTGGTGGTGGCGCACTAGCGGAAAGCAGGCAGGCAGGCAAGGCAAGGCAAGGCAGCCAGCCTGAATGTGAGTTTCCAAAAAAGCAGGGAGCGGACAATTTTTGCCACCTTCTGCACTCAAAACACCACCGGCACAGTCAGCGGCAGCGTCGCCACCCTACACACCATCAAAATTAAAAAAACGAAAATAACGAAAAAAAGAAAATCGTGTATACATATATATAAAAAATACCCAAGATCATCCATAGTGATGAAGAAAAAAAGAAATGGAAAATACCCCTGCCGCGAGTTATATTTATGTATGCATGTTAGCGCATATGTGTTCGTATGCGTAGGGGTTTGCTTTTTGCAAGATACAACGGTAAAGAAGTGTGTATATATATATATTTATATGTATTTGTTCATATATCTTTGGATGGCTAAGAAGTCATTTAGAAATTGCAAAGCTAAAGAAAAGAGCCACAAAGACGGCATTACTTGTCTTAATTGTGTGCGTCTTTTGCAAATTATTCTTTTCTGTTCCACAAACATACACATACTTATTTACTTTCTTAAAATATGTACTTATTTTTGCAAGCCAAGAACTTTAATTCTGAAAAAAATGTGTTCATTTAATAAGAACCAATTCCGCTTACAATGCCAGCGAAACACCTTTACAGTCGATTCCCATATTTGACTTATATTTCCATTACGACAACTTGTATTCCAATTTTTAACGATTTCATTTATTCACATTAGAATTTTAGGGTAGCTAACATATCCTTATTGAGCTCAGTGCACCTGCTAACAACCCAATTTTTTTATAAATAGAAAATAACGATCGAGCTATATTAATATGTCCGATGTTGATATGAAGGAGGCTAATTGTCACTTGTTGTCGGCTTATTTGGTATTACTGTTCTTAGCTATTTTTTCAAACAAGTTTATTGTACCATAGCGTACAGCAAAAATTAGGATACTAATACCGAAAAAAAATATCACAATAAAGATTTTAAAAAATATTATACATTTTTGGAAAAAAAAATGATTTTGTTACCCGAAACGAAATTTCATGTTGAGAATGTAATATAGGCAGGCGATGGCATTATCTATTATAAATGACGTTTATAATCAATATTAAATTGGAGTTATATGGGCTTTCAATTTGGAGAAAAGTTAAAATTTTAAGGACTGCAGGAATATAAAGTAAAATTGACTTTAATCAATTGTACAAATGTCATCGAGAAAAGAAGAAACAAATCAGAAAATCGCATATTCATATTTTATGTACTCATTTTTTATGCTCTGATATTGAAGATGCTGGTGCCATCTTTCAAAGGTCGACATTTAATAAATAATTAAAATTAAAAAAAATATGAATTAAATTTATTTTATGAACAGAAGAAATTTTTACAAGATTACTGGGGTATTTAAAAATTGTCAAAATTGCGCAAAATTGTCTAATTTTATTTTTGCAGGAATTGGGAAAAACTATCTAGAAACAAGGTGTGTTTGAATTGTTAGATGCCCAAAAGACGTTTAAAATTTAATTAAAAATTACCAACATTGATTTACTATCCCATAGAAGATACGAGTATCTTGTGAACGGGGCAAGAGCTTAATTTCTTTTTGGTTTTAAGCTTAAAGTCGATCTAAATATTTTGGGCTCTTACTCTGAGTCACATTTGTGTATCTATCTGGCGATTATTACACTTACACTAAAGTAAGCATCCCTCATATAGCTTATTCTTTATCTTAACCATTGCCAAACATTCGTTTTCTACAAAAACCCAACAGAAATACATACATATATATTCATTAAAATGTTTATATGTATTTATATATGTATGTTTGCTGATTGAGGGGTGCATTTTTTGTTTTCGTTTTCGTTTTTTTGCACTTTTGAGGGTGACAGCTGCTGGATAAATTTTTTTTATTGATTTCCATATTGATTTGGTGCACATAATCTCTAGTTTCACTACAGTTCCAATGGTTGCCCATTGTCAGTGCCGCGTGCTCTGCCAAACCCTTAAAAGCTGAATCGGAACCAATTTTATCTGGCCGGCCTCTGACAGGAATTTGAACATTTTAACCCTTTTTCTATTTGATATTTCATGCGGAAGTCAATGCGTGGTCAATTTTTCAATCGAAATGTACTCATTATACACTGAATGGGTATGACAGGGTTAGTTCTAATATTGTAATGCATCTTTAAGTGTTATTATTTTTGCATGTTATTCATCTTTAAAATCGTATGCGTTTTATTTATTCATGTAATGTATAGTAACAAAAGTCGAGAAGTTTTTAAATATGAAAAGTAGAATTAAACTGGCAAATTAAATGAAATAACAAAATTCAAATTTAAAATGTGAAGTGATTTATTTGGGAAACCGCAGATAAATCATAACCAAAACAAAAATTGTCAAATATTAGAGGAAGGTTAAGATAAAGAAGAGAAAGGGTAAAGAATGAAAGAGAAAGCCTCTAGAGTAAGATATATTTATAAGATACAAGACACAACCTCGTTCAAAAATGTTATGCAGAAATGCTAACTTAAGGAAGGCACAGTTCCACCGAACATATGTGAAATAAAGCATTTTAAGATTTGCACATGTTAAGCATAAAGAATAAATGGAAAGGGGAGAAAGACGACTTAACAGAATACAGAAAAGAGGAATCTATTTCGACATTTATTACCTAATGTTGGAAGACAAAAGACAGTAGTGCTTTATGCGGAAGTTCAATAAGACGGACGATTAAAAATAAGAAGTCTACTAGAGTACGATAGCTAACGAAAACAGAGAATAAATTACTCGCGAACAGTCTCAATTCAATCTTGATCGTTTTCATAAACAGACCAAATACAAGAGCAATACAGTACTGACAATACTGATAAGAAAATCAGACTGAATTGAAAATTTGTCTCGAGGTGTATCTTTAAATGAACTTCTTATATTGGTTAATACCCTCGAAAGACTGAACTTTTCTATGATAACCATTATTTCTTCTTTGATTTTATACTACTCTATCATAAGAGTGAGCGAACTATATAGAGTTGCTTCCTAAAGTATGCAGGTTGCTTCGCAAAAGTTCTTCTTTGCTAAGATGGTGATTTATTTTCAAAATTAGTACTATTGCACTATTAAAGTTTCGTTCACGGTTTTCTCAAAAATCATTGGATACAACGACTTTAATTTATTAAATTATTTGTATGATTTTGTAACGATGTCGAAACAAATAAAATATTTGAAAGTGCGCTGTTATGCCGCCAAAAAACAGCTGACCCGTTAACAGAGATAGCAGACGTTCACAGCTGCTCAGTGGCACAGCTCAGTGGTTCTTTTTCCGATGTTTCTGTCCTCAACAGCGCTGGCAACTATCAATTATATCGAAAGCGATGGGAAAAGTATTAAAAGGATAGAAAACAGCCGAATTTTTTTTAATTAGGTTTATTATTGATTGCTCATGAATTCATAATTTAATTATCAAAGTAACATATATACTAAATTCTGTCACCATTTTTGATATTTACGGTCCATTGCTGTAAAAATAATGCAAGCAAACCAAATGCGAAGAATTAAAAAAAAATCAATTTTAAAATGGTCTCCAAACAGAAAAAATTATTTGGCAATAAGTTGTTGCCCTGTTAAAAGGTGATTAATTACCATTTAAAAACGGCGGTAAGTATGAATATTTTGAAAATGAATTAATAATTATATTTTTAAAGAAAAAATTATAGTTCAGAGTTATCTTATCCGTTATAAACCAATTTTAGGCTTCTGCAAAGGGCCATTTGGTTATTTTGAAAAATAAGGGAACATCAATAATGTAATTAATGTTTAAAATGTCACCATTGTCAGCTTCATGTCAACAACCGGAGTATGATAAGTTTGTGTTAAAATTTTGTAATAGTTTTAATAATACCATAACGCAAAGTTTTATTGTACAGAAAATTGTAACGTAAGACAGTTTAATCTTTTTGGCAACTGTTTTAATTTTTTCAAGTGTTATAAATAGGTTAAAATCTTTCAAGCCAACTTTTCGGCTTTGATTCGATTTGTGTTTTCCGATGGAAGTAAAAAGAGAACACGCTACGACGTATAAATATCATCGTTAAGCGAAAGATTTGAATAATTGAAAACGAATCTGAAATTGCGCTCACAACTGTCGATACATCGATAAGTGTATTACGTGCAATAAATCGAACTTTACAGATGTGAAATATGTGGAACCAAAAAAAAGGTCTGCTGAGAGTCAAAAATTTAATGAATTAGTTTTCTCGCCTTAACGGCGATTCTAAATATATTTTTTTCTTGAAGATTAAAATCAGTTTTCATTAATTATGTACTATTTCCATTTCTATACACTTGCCGCTTCTATGGTGGCTTGTCGATAACCGCTATCAAAATATATCAAAGTTCATTATTTTGACACCGTCGAACAGCTGTTCCAAAGAATCCACACAGGTAACTGAGTCAACACCGTTTTTTTATGTGGAGTTTTGCATGATCGATAACTTCTTTTATCTGTAAAGTGGGCTATAGAAAGAACATATCTTGAAAGATTTTGTTTTTGAAGAGAAACTCACTTCTTGAATCTAAACTGAAATCTAACATATGGGTGAATTCTTTATGATTTAAATATGTTTAATTTTGAATTATTGAGAAATATCTAATGTCTCGTCAAACATGTGCTTATTTATAAAAATTTTTTCTAACTTTTTAAAATAATGACTTTTAGCAATCTTTGACTTAATGTGAAAGTCCCAACCTACTAAGCAAAGTGAAATGGAAACTCTACAATGTGACGTCACATGCGTTGGGTTTGTTGAACAACAATCAGCTGTTTCGCAGCTCTCCGAACTACATATAATGAAACAAACTCGACGATCTCTTTGCGTCGTGAGCTAATGAGACAATGAACTACTCAGCGCCGATCAAAACAGACAAGAAAACCAAAAACTGTTCTTGCTTTCAGTACTTTTTTTTTTGACAATTTCGTACCAAATTTGATGGATCAGTGGATCTGTGTGAGATTTTGGTTATGCAAACGGAATGAAAAGTACAAAAGAAATTCTAGCATTAAAACTTTTAGACTGCTGGATGCATCTTCAAAGATCGTCTTGTAAAAATGCTATCGTCTGCTCTTTGAATGGTAAAGATGCTTGAAGGTCAAGTTGCGCCATCTTTTCGTTACCACCTGTATTTCAGTTTGGTAATATACTGACATCAGAGAATCCCGCAGTCGATCTTCCGTTCGACTGCAACATTCTCACTTTTTCATTTTTCTTATATATTTTTTCTGTTTGCTTATTTCTATATATTTTTTTTATTTATTGCTTAGTTGCCTTAAATAATAAAATATTTTTTAATATTATTCTGTGATTGCTATATTTCAGTATGCATAACTATATTCTTTAGTCGTTTTTTAAGATATACATATAATGCGGAAGGTACCTGAATACAACTAAACATGTATGAATATATATGCATACATGCATATTTATGCTTGTCTGTATAAGTAGAAAGACATGAAAGATTTTTCAGTTCTTTAGCGCGCTGCAACCATTTTTCCGAGGCGATAGAAAACGTCTCAGTAGAATCTTTTCAGTGAACAATCTCGTATGTACGTGAAAAGCTCTGTCAAAAGTGCTAAAAATTGAGTAACAGCTCGCTCGCTCCCGTCTTTTGTTGTTCAAATCCTATGTGTGTGTTTCAAAGAGAACGTAAATTTGTTATAAATAGACGCGTGTTTCATTATAAAATTGTCAGATATATTTTTTATATTACTAATTATTTAATTTGTTGCTATTGTTACATATTTTGAAGAAGGGGTTCGATCGTTTTGTCGGCTCTTTAAAAAAATTGTGGCACGTGTTGCACATATATCGTTAAAGGTTCTCGTTGAGTATATATCTCTATAATTAAACAAGACAAAAATATGTGTTTTTAAAAATAGAATATTTCATGCACACAAGATTACCTACATAATACTAATAATTGTGATTGTTCCTATATCAAATAAACAAACATTCGAATCCGAAATACTTAAAACAACGACACATTTCTCTCAAAACTTTGCTAATAATTAAATAATATTTAACGCAAATAAACAAATAGCTTGGTGATAAATAAAATAAAATGCGTATGCTAATGTCATATATGTAATATAAAGTAAATGACAGTTGAAAGCCATTGCATTTAATGAATCTCCAAACATTTCAAATTTCGAATAGGTCGAGGGCTAAGTGGCATATACCTTTGGAAACAAATCAAAAAGTAACTAAAGCCAAAAATTCAAAATGCATTTACAGGAAACCCACAAGTAAGTTTCAAAACATTTCAATATTTTAAATATTTGATACTGTCGCACTAATAAAAATACCATCAAAATTTTTACTTCTTAACTTCAACTAAAATTCTATGTAAACTTTTATATGAAACGAAAATATAATATTAATAATAAAAAAAAGTTATTGTCACAATTTCGAAAAAATGTGTTTATATGTATGTAAATATTTTATATAAAATTAATTAATTATAAAGATTATATATTTTTTTGTTTAATTAATAATAAAAACTAAGAAAATTTAAAATTTTTTCTTTTTAGTGAAATATTATTCTTCATTTTATTACTTTGTATTTATGAATATTTTCGCAAGCAAGTCACAGCGTCCAAGAGAATGTGACCTCTTTGAAAATTACTAGTTCGCCAATTTGGCATTTTGTGGCCTCTTTCGAAATAAATCGAATAAATCGAAATATATTTGAGATTTATTTTTGCAACGAAATAATTTGTTAAATAATTGTCTGAAATTCAAATATCCGTTATAATCAAAATCTAAAATGATTGGAAAATTGTAGTACACTTTTCTACAATCAAAACCTTTTCTTTATTTTGCAGAAAACTTTTTAGCACAATTGCAGAAAACTGCATTTGTGTGTTTATTTTGATAGTAGAATGATTTTATCTTATAGGGACATTTTTACTCAGCATGCATAATTTTTATTTACTTATTCATGCACAATTCTTATTATCTAAAAGCTTAATTTTCCCCCTATACAGCACGACATAAAGAAAAGAAAAAAGAAAACTCGAGTCGAATAAAATTATGTTAGCCTTAAGACATGAAATAATAAGCGTATTTAATAAGTATATACGTACATGATTTTTTCCGAAAATTCCTTCTTTTTTTTTGTATCTGCAACAATGTAAGCCCTAAAACCAAAAAGTTTTTGTGATATTTTACTGGTCAGCTTATCCTTAGATTGGTTTCGATTCGATTTTTCGACGGATGGGGAAGCCTTTCAATACAAGTAGTGTTCAAAATGTGCTATACTTTTTCGATGTCGGCTATTATTAGGCGATAGAGAAAAATAGAAAAAAAAAATAATATAATAATAATATATAATATAATAATATAATATATAATATAATATAATACTTTCGAACTTTGACTAAAAATATTTGTCAAAGAATTTGCCAAAGCTTATGGCTATACAACGCTGAGTGTGAGAAAAAACTTGATTGATATAACACTCCACAGTCCATGTCCTGGCGCATGCGCTGCTGGAAGGGTGCAGCTGGTGAAAGTTCAAGTAGCCATTGGCAACTGTCAACTTGTATTCGGCTCTCTCTGTGTCTCGTTTGGTAAGCCAGGAAGTGCCGTTGTTTTGCTCAGCAAAAGCTCAATATAGAAACACGGAGAGCCACATTAAAAGCTTAGCAATCAATACGAGATTTTTTATTTCAGATTTGAGTAATATGTCAAGCGTACCTTCTATGTAATCGATGTTTAACAATTAGAATTGTGTTTCGTGATTCTTTGCTCGCAATTGTAAAATGTGAAATGTAAAATGTGTGTATTCTATGCCACTCTCAAAGCGTGTAGCGTGCCTATAAAAAATAATTAGTTCCTCCAAATTCCATGTTAAACTTTGCATATACATATATATATAGCTGGCACATTTGCATTACGTGAGCTGAACTGAGCTGCAAAGTAAAGCCAACTTTTCAGAGCCAGAACCATGTGGCTATTTCAAGTGATTATCGCTGTTGTTTAATAATTGAGGTAAACCCAATCAACCCAATTGCATTGCCAGCAAAATCTTCTCAATTTTGAACATGTAATAATACCTTATGTACATACATACATCTACTTCATGTCTCCATATCCATTGCTTATATTTTCCCTTGGAAAAAGTTATTTCTAACAAATATATTAATTATTTTGAATTTCCATATGCAATTTATCTAATGAAAAAAATATTTTTTTGAGCATAAAATCGAATAAAATCTGTCGACATTATTTGCAGAGACAACGCCTGCAAATGGGTTCAGAAAAAAAGGAGAGAAAAAAAGACACCACCAAATTAGTTGAATGCAATCAGCTGGTGGTAAAATAACGTAAAAGTGAAACCAAATAAAATAAAACATTGCAAGTTTAAGATGATAACAGTGTTCATATATGTTAATCACAAACATTCACCTCATTTCAGTAGAAACAAAACAATGTAATTTTATAACAAACAATACAAGTTAAAATTTTCTTTTGAGACATTAACATACTTTTATTTATTATTATTTATTTTTTAATGTCACAAAAAAAAAACACAAGGAGTAAATAATTTATTAAATTAAATTCAAAATAAAATACAAAACAATAACATAACTTAAAAAATGTTAAACAATAAAAGATAGCAGTTTTGTTTGCGATATTAACATACAACAATTTATATATACTTTATTTAATGTCAACTAAATTCAGTTGACCCACAAAATAACTTCAAAATGAAAAAAAGGAATTAAATTAAATTAATCATAAAATGCAATATAAATATATATTAAAAAAAATAGACTTAAAATAGCTTTAAAAAAGTAAACATTGTATTAACAGTGTTAATCAAAACTCTCTCTCTTTTCAGTAGAAACGACGAAAATGTCGCTGAGCCACACAAGAACACCAGAGGCCACTCAAAAGACAATCTGCTTGATCAGCGTCAGCTACAACACCACAACCAACACCAACAAGACCAAGGCCAAATCCAATCGAACCAACCAAAGCTGTACATAGGCGAAAGTCCCAAATACACAGAGCACAAGAACATATTGCGATTGCAACCTCCGCCTCCTTCAAAGCCTCCACCGTCAATTGCACCTGGCACGCTCCACACACTCTTTCTGCAGAACATTCGGACTGGTGGTAGTGCTACCAGGGGTAGTGGAGGAGTTCAGGCTGAGGCTAAGGCCGATGCTTCGGAGGAGGAGCAGAGATACAAAAACTATCCAAATGCACTGCAGCGATCGGCGACATTGCCTGCCAAGCATAATCGTTTAGGCGTCCGCAGTCGGGTGACCTTCAAGGTTCCATCACAGACCACGCAATCTCCAGCTGCTGCCATATTGGAGAAGAGCAGTAACGCCGCCAGTGGACAGCAAGCAGCCCCGAAAGAGACGAGCAAAATGACGTCAGAGGACCTTTTGCAGCCAGGACATGTGGTCAAGGAGCGCTGGAAGGTATCGAAACTTTATTCTGATTTACATTCTCTAGTCATTTGTTCTTTACTTTTTACTCATAAGTTGAGTGGGGTTTCAGTCGGTTTCCCCAATTAACATTTTAATGTGCAGATATTATTTATTAAAAGTGATTTTTTTGTCATTTTATCTTTATTTGTTTTTAATTTATCGTATGTTGTTCTCTACTTTTTAACTTTTACTCATAACATTCTATTTTTTCTTTATATGACTAATCCCTTAAATTTTTTATTTTTATTTGTGAATTTACCCAGTAACATTTTACTATCCCCATTAGTTTTATATTTTATAACTGTTTTTTGTATATTATTTATTATTGAAATTTAATTTCTAAGTTTAGTTTTTTAACTTTGTACTTTAAAATTTATACTTTTATGCCTTAGATATTTTGTATTTCACATTTCACGTTGTTTGATACATAGTCAATTTTAACTTAACTGATGTATTCTAAATTTTAATCAACGGTTTTTAATTGATTTAATTTTATATTTAAGTTTTTGAATTAAGTGAAATAATTAATTTTATTTTAAATTTTTTAAATTTGGTTTTAATTTAAATTTAATATATTAATTTTAATCTGATAAAGTTTAGAGACGCATAGAGTATAGATTAAATACTGAAATTAGACCCTAAATATAAATGTCAATTTAAATGTTTATAGCTGATTTATTGGTTGTTTGTTCATCGCTTCGCTTTTCTGTATTTCAACTAATTCAACGTTTGATGTTGTATTTATTTAAGGTGGTGCGCAAGATTGGTGGTGGTGGTTTCGGTGAAATTTACGAGGGCCAAGACTTAATCACTCGAGAGCAGGTGGCACTCAAAGTGGAGTCCGCCCGCCAACCGAAGCAGGTCCTCAAAATGGAGGTGGCTGTGCTGAAGAAGCTCCAGGGAAAGGAGCACGTTTGCCGCTTCATCGGATGCGGCAGAAACGATCGCTTCAATTACGTTGTAATGCAACTGCAAGGCAAAAACTTAGCCGAGTTGAGACGAGCTCAGCCACGTGGCGCATTTTCCCTCAGCACAACACTCAGGCTGGGATTGCAGATTCTGAAAGCCATCGAGTCAATACATTCCGTTGGCTTTCTTCACCGCGACATAAAACCGGTAAGCCTATTTAATAGAAGTCTTTAACTCGTGCTCATTGATCATCATATTGAACAGCACGAATTTGTTACTATAGTGTAATTAAAAAAAATGTATTTAATGTTTTCGGTGATTTTCTTACAAAATTATAATTATTGTACATTATTTTCGCAAATAATTATCTTTTATTCATGATGTTCTATTTTAATCTATCTATCAATCACACACTGCCAAGCAGTAGATATTTAAATAGTCGCAATTGTACCTACTGACTTTAGTTAAGATACGTTGTGCCTGCCATAAGAAAAGAGAAAGAGAAAGAGAAAAGTCGAGCTCACTGGACTACTGCGCTCTTGTTAAATTTAAATTTATAATATATATTTTACATTTTAGAGCAATTTCTCTGTGGGACGCTTGCCATATAACTATCGACGGGTTTACATGCTGGACTTCGGGTTGGCTCGGCAATACACGACTGGGACTGGAGAGGTGCGGTGTCCCAGGGCGGCGGCTGGATTCCGTGGCACTGTGCGATATGCCTCGATAAATGCACATCGGAACCGGGAAATGGGGCGGCATGATGACTTGTGGTCTTTATTCTATATGCTGGTTGAGTTTGTGAACGGCCAGCTGCCGTGGCGAAAGATAAAAGACAAGGAACAGGTTGGATTGACCAAAGAGAAATATGATCATAGAATATTATTAAAGCACCTACCGTCAGACCTGAAACAGTTTTTGGAGCACATACAATCACTCACGTACGCAGATAGGCCTGACTATGCGGTAATATTTATAAATACATAATTATCATATATTGTTGATTTTAAAAAATATTGTTTCTCTAAAAGATGTTAATCGGTCTATTTGAGCGCTGTATGAAACGCCGTGGCGTTAAGGAGGCAGATCCGTACGACTGGGAGAAAGTTGATACTGCCACCGCTGGCAACATTAATGCATCGACAAATGCAACTGCAACGCCTGCTAAAAATGATTATCTCCATGGCAATGTCACCCAAATGACTGTGGCAGCTTCCAATGCCAGCGGTACTGAATACGTAAGTATTACAAATTCGAATATATTAAAAATTTCTTGCATTTCATTTATATCAATTTAAAATCAATTTTGAATACGTTATTTACTTGTTTTGAATTTGGCAAACTCTTTCTACAATTTAAGTACATATGCATTTAGTTGGCTTCAGGTTTCTTTTCGACGGGTTTCTTTATATATCAGGGAAAAAATAAAAGAGTGACTTTAAAACGTTTGACCTGCAGCCAGCTAAATATATATTTAAAATAAGAAATCTTATTTTCTACAAAACGATCTTCAATTTCTTGTCCTTAATATAGGTACGAAAGAGAAACGATATTGATACTGCCCAGATGGCCTCAACGGAACCACTTCATATAAAGGAAAAGGTAGAAGAAAAACATACATCATTTTTTGGATGGCCCGTGTTATTTTTCTTCAGAAATAGATGGTCACCTTTTGAATTCGAATACAAGAGCCCAATACAACAGCACAGAGCTCAAACCTCTTTTGATGAAATCATCATCTCCAGCTCTTATTGTGCGTTATGTATAAAGTTGCAAAAAATATATTCCAAGTTTATTGACTCAAGATCAAAAGAAGCTAAACCTGCGGTTAGCTTGGAAATGAAGAGGCCAATCTTTAAAGGGAGTTGCCAACAATATACCTTCTAAATTTTTGTTATTCCAGCTTTAAAATTGCGGCAAATGAATAGTATTTCGGATTGTGTTATCGATTTCGCAGCTCAAAAATTGTAACCCAATAATGATGAGCAAATCCTTCATAAAAGTCCAACTGTCACTCAGAAAAAAAGTCACACTGATTCTTAGAAAGTCGACATACTTATTGCTGGTCACCTGAATAACACTTCAGAAAGTAGATTTGTAAAATGTATGGCTGTGGCTTTTTGAAGTCTAGAATCTACATTTCTTAATTTCACGGTGCGTGCTTATAAAAGAATTCTTATATTATCTTTTAAGTAACTTACATCATTAAAAATTAATATTTTAAAAAAATTCACACAATTTAATTGGATGAAAAGATTTTTGGTTAGATAGTTGAGTTACTGAGCTGCTTGGGCTCTAAGACTAAGACTCAAATATAAAATCCAAGCCAGTGAATTCAATCAATTTAGTTGCATTTCTGCTATTTGCTAATGTTTTTCATCATATAAATACAAGCTTTTCCTTTTAGGGCGATATACTAAAATTTAGGGCTATTTTCTGAGTGTATATATCTTAACATCCGCTCCAATTCTTTTGTTCTTATAGGTTGATAAGAATTGCAATGCAACAATGGCACCCCAAGCCACAGTCGACTGCGCCTTGCAGAACCTCAATACAGGGATTCTAAATGCATTACCAAAACAGCAACAGTTGCAGCAACAGCAGCAGCAACTGGTGCTGGTGTCAAATACGGCGATAGCTGTTCCGAATCTTCCAAGTGCATTGATCAAGCCGTCGACGGTGACAGGAATTGCTAACCACGAAGTTAGCACCATCAATTCCAATGCCCCGTTGAGATCTACGCACGGCGTCATCCATGGGAAACGGTGTCCGGTGCAGACCGTATCCGGTTCTTACACCACAACGAATCAGAACAACTCGGCACCAGTCTATGTAAGTCCATAAAATCGAATCGATTAACGATTAATCAAGCGATTATTAAAAACTAACAGTATCCGGAGAGTAAAATTGTTGCCGCTCATACGCACCCTGTGGTAACCAAAATTCAGACGGGGACGGGTGACAAGGAGCACTTGGATGTAGTGGGGACAACCAATGCCAGCAACAATGATGCGGACCAGAAGAGCAATGGACATGTCAATGTCAATATTGAGGGTGCAACAAGTCGATCCCTGTGCGGCGAGCCCAAAATGGAAATCGTCGAAGGTGCTATTAAGCTCCATCACAATCATCAGGCTGCTGTCGCCATTGAGAAGAGCGGCGATAACAAGAGATCGGCGAGCAGCATTAATCTGGGTTCTGATCAGAAGTCGAACTATGGTCGGCTGCGTGTTCTGGCTGCACCCCAAATCAACAGCGCCGAGCTCTCCTCATCGCTGGATCAGGAGAATCAGGAGAATGGTGGCAATGGCGGCAGTTCAACGCCTAAGTTTGTCATTTGTCAGCGTGATCAGATCTTTGGCATTCCGACGACCATACCGCCAACCAATCGCCGTTCGGCAACATCAACCAATCTGCGGCCCTCGTCCTCTTCGTTAGCTGGAACTGGAGGTAGTGCTAGTGCCACGTGCACCCAGCGTTTGAGCAGCGGTGGCAACCTGCCCGGCGGAGCAACTATGACGGGCAAGAGCAGCGTTGCCGCTTGTGTTGGTGATCATTCTGTGACCCAATTCGCATTGATTGACGATGAGAATGTTTCGGCTCTGCAACAGGTAACAAAGGGTGGCGGAGCACTCACCCTGGCCTCACAGTGGAAGAGCCAGTTCGATGACTCGGAGGATACAACAGACAACGAATGGAAGCAAGAGCCACAGGTAAATAAGAAAGTAGGAATTCAACAGCGGAGATAGGGGACTTATTGCCAGGTGTCAGGTGCGAATTAACCAATCAATCAACAATGCTTAAAATGTCCATCTGTTTTAATGTGCGTTTTTTTTTTATACCTCATATATATATAAATATATATATCTATAATATACAAAACATATAGCAGTTCATGTCAGATGCAATTACAAGAACATGTATATATGTTTATATCCAACCTAGATATATACTATCCATATATATATACTCGTATATATATAAATATATGTATATATATATTTATTTATTATGTGTGAGCAGATACACAATGTACAAAAAAGGAGAGAAATCACATGTAAATTATTTGAACCTCTTGCCTCACAGTCACAACCAAATTTGGATCAGTTTACTAAAGCGGATGTCTCTTTGCCGTTATTACGGAGAACCTCTAACTTAGCTGTTACCGGTAGCTGCAATTCAAAAGCAGAACCATTTCGGAAGGAGAAGGTTAAGAGGTAAGTGCAGCAATATTAACAAAAATAAATGCACCCTCCTTAGAAAAGAAATTTTTGTGTAAGTAGTTCTATGTTTTTGTCTTAAACACTTAAAGAAGAGAGAGTATTGCACTGCGAAATACTTTCAAACCATAAGTAATACCAGCTGATTTCAGGTAGCAAAGAACTGCATGATCATTTTTGAGGGAGATTCTTAATAATTTACTATCCAGTTGAATTTTGGAAGTGGGAGTGTGCGAATCCATCCATCCAAATTTGGAAACTATATCTCTTAAATTACGAGAGATATGGACTTTTCAGAATTTAAAAGGCGTTAACTTAAGCTTAGTAATCTACCTTCCATGTTTGATATAGCTCTTAAGTTGCGGGAGAAATAGGCTTCATCGTTTTTGTGGGCGGGACCCGGCGTGGGCCAAAATGCTGGATTTTTTTAAGGGTGTTACTAGCAATATGCCTTTCAAACTTAATGACTCTAGCTTTCAAATTGTGTGAGATAAATGGTTTTTATCAATTTGCACACTTGTATCGGATTGCGGAGGAGGAGTGGGCGTTACCATCAAATTTCTTACCTATCTCTTAACCGGCTTGATGGTCGTAAGCGTTGGGCTCGAATCCCGCTGTAGGCATGGTTTTTTGGTGTTGGTCGCCAACCTGTAACTGCTTTGGACCTTAAATTGGTACGAGGCCTGACCGGAGGCTTGTTTTCCGGTACCACGGAACATACTTCCGTTCTGGTTAATGTTTGCCGCCCTTCGGGGAGTATCGTGGTGGCTGTGGTTTGAAATGCGGGTAGAGTTTTTAAGTCGGTGTGTTGCTGCGCTATACAGCAGGGTGCCGTGATAACCCATAGATCGGAAGTCATTTAAATATGCAGTCCTCTAAGCCATGGTGAAAGTTCACGACCAAACAGTGACTTCAAGTTGGTACCTGCGGAATATAAGTTCCAAAGGGGCGGTAATTGACGCTTAAATTAATTCTTGTGCTTGTCACCGTTAGATTAAGCCTTTACGATAGGTGCTCACGTTAAACAACTTGACTTTGTAGGCATGGTTATTTGATGTTGTTTGGTAGTTTTGTCTTCTTCTTATTCTTCTATCTCTCTCTCTCTCTCTCTGTCTCTCTGTCTTATCACTCTTTCTTTGAGATCTACGGTATCACAACGGGCCAAAACTGGCCTAAGTGTGCTGATTTTGGTTCGTAACCTCACCTAACCTAGGGAAGGTTGCAGTAACATACTTTCAAAATTTGGTGACTAGCTTACAAGTTGTGGCAGATATGCGCATTTCAGATTTCTAGGTCCGAAGTTCCTGGGGGCGGAAGGGTATGGTCGTGCTCTGAAAAAGTATATGCCGATCTTTGAAGGAGGTTTCTTGCAAGTTACATTCCAGGATTGGTAACTCAATCTTTAAAATTGTGGGAAATATGCGGTTTAATCGATTTATACTTTCCAAAATTTTGGCCTTTACGATTATGGGCGCAGTTGTAACCGTGGCTATAAAGTTGGTTCTTAAAAGCGGCTACCAAATGTAACGGCTCCTAGGATTTCCTAGCCGTAGTATGACTTAACACTTTGTCTGACGCGGGCACACACCAGTAAATGTTCCAAGTTTCAAGTCTCTATCTCTAAGGGTGTCGAAAAAAGTTGCGTTCATACAGAAGGACAAAAGACAAAACCAATTTAATATGATACCATCAGTATCAAAGTATAGCAATAATTCAGACAATTTTCATTACATTAGTTATACAGCAAGCTTGAATCTGTTTTATAAGAAAACTATTTAAAGGAACCGGGTAATTATTAAAAAAGTCAGAAAAGGCCTCCCAAAATATTAACAATTTTAAAAAAATATACTTACAAATGCGCGGAAACTCGACAACAAATAATATAATAAAATAACATAAAGAAAGAAAAAAACTAAATTTACTATTTGTTAGGCTACAAAAATCAGTGTGCAGGTAATGGAAAATTTGAAAATCGAAGAAACTTACGGATAATTTTATTACGATATAATTAAAAAATTTTACATCACCCACACACACACCATCTTCTAACTAACTTAAGTTCAATTGATGTGCATAAAAGAAAAAACAGTGTATAATAATTTCCCAACTGCCAATAGATATACGCTTAATATAGCTGGAATCGAGAATTATGAGACCTTACAAATGTCGATACCACACTGCTGGTCCGAACCGGCAATGGGTAATGTATTACGTAAAGACTTAGAGCCACCTGCTGTTCAGCAAGCAGCCTTTGATGACACTGTAAGTATATTTGAGAAATTATTCCATTCCACTTGTAATCACTTTAATTTTGTTATCTAAGAGTGAACTCGTATTTAACATAGCTGTATATCTATGCATTTCAAATTCATAAAGTTCAATAATTGTGTATAAAATAACGTGCATGGTTTTACTTTTTTTTAAGTTTTCTTTATTTCGTTTGTTTATGTATTAAAGTGTGGAATACTCGTGCTCGAAACAACTTACAACTTGTAACTACGGGACATTTTAAGCATTTAAATTAAGCGATTAATTTAAAATAAGTCCCGTCATTCTGCCATAGCATATACTAAGCATACAGATCAATTAAAAAAAAACGATTTAATAGAGAGCCCACAATAATAATTGTATTCCTTGTGACTTGTCACCTGTGACTTGATTAAGGTATATCGCATGGATATCGCGAGGAACGTTTGCGTTCGTGACTCTTGTTCCGAAATCGCTCCAATATCTAATCAAAAGGCGACAGCGACGGCCATAATACCAACAATGCCGTTGCGGGATCCTACTCAAGCTGCTGCTGCTGCTACTCCTGGCGACATCCTTTCGAGCCACTCAAACGAGAGTCAGGTCATGTACAAGCATCGCAATAGTCTGCCCAATGTGTGTCTCATCGATATCTTTGATGAGAAGCCGCCACAAGGTCGAGAGGATGCGAAAGCGAATCCGCCGGATAAATCTGCCGCAGCGGTACCCTGGTGTGTTAAGACAACATTCTGTCAGCGGAGCAACTTGCCCATAATGCAGCCGTTTTCAGATGCAATAACACCAGAGTTGCTATCTCATCAATCGGGAAACAGAGTTGCCAATTTCGTCGATGCGGAAATGCAGCCGAACGACGGTTGTGTTAGTGGGCGACTTGAAATTCGTGTCATTTCTAAAGGTAAATATACTTAATTATTAATTTATTAAAAAAAATATTCATATTTGATAGACTTCTGGATGTAAAAAATGTAAAATGGTCCAATATTTGCTGCAAGATCAAACGCATTCAGTATATATATATAAATGAAACGAGGAGTTTGAGTGGAATAAAGTGTAGCATGCGTACGTACTCATAGATTATTATAGACTTACCGCCGTCTTTTAACGAGAGACACTTTGGTGATTAAAACATTGGGACACTCAATGTAAATATTTAAACCAAAATCAAATCATGACATGTCTAATGTAAAAGGTCTAGGCCTCTTGCCTTTTATATAAATCAAATTATATATAAATCCAACAGTTGTAGAAAATCGGAACTCAAACGAAGAACAGCAGGACAAGTGAGTCGAGCTTAAGCGAATCGTTGGCAAGAAGCCGTTTTGCAGTTGTCGGTACGTCGTCGAAATAGTCGTTGTCTTATAAAGTCGTACTTCGCTTTATAAATCTAATAGGCATACTTCATACTACTTACGAGTATAGCTATTGTAATAATATTGAAAAACGGGACATAATTAGTCCTACATATATTAATTTAATTTAATTATTTATTTGCACTGAAAAAATACTATAAGTTGAATATAAATTAAATTACAAATACAATGAAATAAAATAAAATATTTAAATTTAAATTTAAGAATAGTTTACAAGATTTCTGGGCGTATTTAATTGCAAAATGATTCAACACTTCTTGCCAATCTTTCCAAAATAAAATAGAATAAATTTTTATTTATTTTTTATTTGCTAAAACAACACGGCACAGAAAAGTACAAAAAGGAGAAAATAAATTAAATTAATTTAATTTAAAAAAAAAATTTTTTAATATTTAAGAAATTTCTATGCGTAATTAAGTGAAAAATGCTTCATAAAATCCACTAGTATGATTATTAAAATAACGTTCGAAATGTAGTTCATAAAGTCCACCGTTATCATTTCAGAGTACTTGAAGGAATTATTTGAAGTAAAATTAAGAGAAAGTGGGAAGAAGTAAGGGGTAGCTCTATATACGGAACAGAACCTTAAATGGGCTTATCAACGCTCGCATTACGCGAATATAAATACCTTATTCCTTTTTTTCAGAAAACTCGCACATAGACGAGTCGGTTTACTACGATGCATTGGCAGCCACAAGTAGTAAAATAACAAAGAACTCATGCAAACTTTCCAACAATGAAACATCTGGTGATAGGCAAACTTCAGATTCGAATGACAAGAAGTCAGTTAACTGTGATGACGTAGAAATTGGGACAAATATATCTTCCTTAACTAATACAACGGCCAATTGTAATACACCTTTAGCCAAAGAATTGACTGCACCCGGCAACGAGTTTAGCTCCTGCCGAGTTCAGTCCGTCAAATTGAATGGCAAGAATGGTGAGAGCCCGATTGCATCCCCACACTCCCAGAGTAAATCCAATGATGAATCAAATACACAAAACGTCACGAGACGTGTGGGAGCTGATGTAACTGACGGTGGTGGACCTGATCTATCATTGTGTGCACCCAGCAAGATACCTGTACTCACTTACAATGTGCGTCAATCGAAGTGTGCTTCTTGGGCGGGTGTGGACAACAACCCGATCAACCCAACTGGGCATGCTGGGCAAGCTGGGTCTTCCCAACTTGGTATTCAGGCTCTGCATACGCCGACACCCATTTTAGATACAACAAATAGTCCAACCCGAAGTCACCATTATTCAAGTGCACTTCAAAATTCTCCCAATATCATGGACTTAACACCAGGTATGTTCCGAGTTCGTGTGAACCAACGGTCTTTTTGTGTTTGGGTTTGGTTAAAAAAAAAAAAACATTTGTTTTAATATGCTAACTGAAATTTGAAGTGCCTTCTGTCCCAAAAAATTTGTACATCCTCGAATTTGAATTTCAAGTTTAATATGTAGCTCTATTATAGGTTTGCGACGTCGTCGAGAGTCTACGGAAGGAAAGTACGTAACTGATCCCACACAACTAAATCTAAGATTTCAACGACCACAAGCTCGTATCTCCAATAGGTACGTTGGAAGCTGTTTGCTCATTACTCCAAAATTATACTAATTTGTGATAATTACAGAACTCGTGAAACTCCTTTAACCATGCTGGGCAATTTCGATGATCAATCTCAGGCAGAGATTAGCGATAATGATGATAAGGAATTGGTTGAGGACAATACCGGCTTTCGCAGTCGATTGTGCAAGGCAGCAGCAATTAATCCCTCGACAGCAGTCCATCTTCAACAACTGTCAATAACCCGAACCGAGGACACAAATAACACAGCACGGAAACAAAATGCACTCGAGCCTTCATTACGAAATGATATTTCGCCGCCACCGGGTGATCCCAAGATAGAAAATAGTGCACGCCTTCGTCGCTACCGGCATAATTTAGAATAATTGAAAAGCTTATAAAAAAAACAAAATATGGAAAGCAATAGTCTCAATGCATGGTAATGGACCGAAATATAAATACATATATATATATATATAAATGAACTTACTCGTATTTATATTAATTAATTTATTATTAAAATTATCGAATGGGCTTATTCAACAAATGCTTGCGTATTTGAATGTATTCAATCGCCATGCTTTGCTCTGAAGTTTGTTGTATATTTATGTACTCACTCACAAATCAAAGTGTAATTTTGGACACTATATTGTATAATCTATCTTGATACAATACAATATACAAATGCTGGATTCACATTCGGCACACTGCTGAGTATATATACATAAATATATATGAATTATTGTACATTTGTAATGCCATATACAAATTAAATAAACAAATACAATGCTCTACCGTATTCGAATGTAGCGTTAGATAGCTCATTTACAAAAACACATTAATTATTTAATGTATACTCTATTTTGTTCACAAAAAACTTTTGCACATACCCAAAAAAAAAAAACTTCAGTCTGAGTTAGCTTTTATTTATTTTTCATCTAACTTCACTTTTGTCTTGAGGTTAGTGTTCATTATGAGAAGCTATAAAGAACACCTTACGTAATGAAATCCATATTTTTGTGTTTTATAGTGTTACATAAGAGACTTAGTTTGCAATTAAAAAAAAAAAATAACGGAACTTGTCTGTTAAAATTAATTTTTTTTTTGTCAACTTTTTCTGTCCAAACAATTTATATAGAACATAAATTAATTAGCACAAGAGTTATTCGCTTGACTGTAAATAATCAATTATCAATATTGTAATAGAACAAATTAACCTCAATAAAGTGTAATGTTAATTCTAACAGCTTGTTATTACTATACAGAGATATTCTACTAATATGTGGCTACACATTCAGACCATTATTTGGAGTTGTGAAAATAACCCATCGTTTTGATTTTCTTTTCTGCCCTAATCAGAAAATTTTTAAATACATTTCATAAAACTTAATTTGCTGCTCTAAAAGATGTGTTACTGTAATATCGTGTTTTTAACCACGGGTGAGTTCTTTACCGGTCTTCCTTTAACCCATATCATTAAAAAGTATATTCAAATAAAATTAGAAGTTATTCAACTTGGATTTTTATTTTTGTCTAATTTCAGGGCTCATTATTGTCTTTCCGTTTCCATTATTATGCACTTTTTCATTCTTATAATTGATTAATGATAATTGAAAACACTCGTTTTCAGTAATAAAATGAAAAAACTTCTACAGATTATGGCTTATTTTACACATATTATAAATATTACCTTGCGTCCCACCAGATGTCGCTATGTGTGAATTACTTATGAGAAAGCGAATTTGGTATTTTTCATGTAAGGTCACACTCTTCTGTCAGCTGTGTGTTATTCACAAATTATCGAAAATACAAAGTAAATCATTATTAAATGTTACTGTTAAATGATTTCATTAAGCTATTATTATAGTTGCCCCAGATCAACTTTGAGCTGATTCTCACTTTATTTCGTTCTTTCTTTGCTTTGCAGAACTAAATAATCAATTAGGATGCATATGATTATGATATATGATGCTCATTCATGTTACATGTGCTTTCTTTACATTTGTTGCAATTCTTTATGTTGCTAATTTGGCAACAACTCTAAAAAAGTCTCCATGGACAGACCGTCCATCGTATTCTTTTCAATACCACTAAAATAAAGTTTACTCTCCATGTAATGAATATCTGAAAAAATAAAAATATCCTATACGACTGCTCATAGTTTTAGAATGAGTCCGCAAACCTCAAGAAGTCTTGCAAGGCAAGGGAATATCTGTACTAATTGCCGATTGCCGACCGATAAATTGTGGAGGTTAGACAATTCTTTTACTTTGCTGCAATGGGCGTTACTCAACACTAAAGACGCAGCCATTATCAAAATAAATATACGATGAGAACAAGCTCGTCGATGATGGCAGAAAAATATTCTTCAGACATATTGGGCATTGTTATAGCCCAAATTGCTCAAACAATTGGATATAGCAGCACCCAGAGTGCACCCCTGGAACTGCTAGAGGACATTCTGCAGCGCTTTATCCAAGAACTCGCCCGCGATTTACACAGCCAAGCCGAGCACGGTAATATTTATCTGTTTATTTACATCACAATTTATTCTCTTCCTTACCGCTTTTGGGTTTTTCTGAGTTGTGCACAATTTCTCTTAGTAAAAGCCTTCACACTGACTCATAAATATTTGATTGCATTGTATGGAGATTGCGACTAGAGACGGCCGCGTGACCGATTTTTTCCTCACGTCATGCACTAAATAATTATCTTCTGCCATTTAAATTTGAGTCAGGATTGCGTTTTCAAGAAAATTTTATATTGTCAAGAACGTGTTTGGACACGGAAAAATTCTTATTTCCGCAATTCTTTTGCAATTCTATTGCATCAGAAAGAATAATGCCATCTTGGCCTCGCCGAACATTACAAAAATGTATTACAATAAAGAATTTATATTTAAATGTTTTTGTAGCTATTATATTGCATCAACATAAATTCTTATAAATATTTGTTATTTTTTTAAGGTTAAATATTACATTTTAATATTTAATTGAATTATTTCTACTCATGCATTTTTTTGTGTCGGCTTATATAAGTTATGTATATGCCAATCTCGATCCAAGAAACTTAATATTCCGACCGATTGTTCGATGATTTTCTTTATTTGTTAATTGTGATTAACTTAATAACGCTTATATCTTGTGAGTTTAGTCTTATCTTTGTAATTGACTAATAAATCTTATCCATGGACTAATAAAAAAATAAAACAACCAATATTCAATATATACATATATATACAAACCATCTTAATTATATGTTTTTTTTTATGAGTCGCACGAAACTAATTAAATAGATTTGTTTTATTATTATTTTTTTTGGTAGCAAACCGCGTTGAGCTGAATTTGAAGGATGCACTTTTGAGCCTAAGGAATCTCAACATAAACGTGAACGAATTATTAGACTATATTGGGAATGTGGAGCCGATTCCTTTTGTGCGGGATGTGCCCATCTATCCCGTAAAAAGAAGCTCAAATTTGAATTTCCTGAAACCTGGCAGTGCTGAGACGCTGACGAGACCCGTTCACATATTCGAGTATTTGCCGCCAATGCTACCTACAGAGCCAACTGCTGCAGTCACCTCCACTGGATTAGTTGACAAGTCTGACCACGAACAGATTCCAACATCGACATTGGAGTCAGGCCACAAAACAGCGGCCAAATTACTGCCGGATTTAAAAACGGACATTGGCATACCCAAGTGGTGTGGTCAGAGCGATTTTCCACCGACGCTGAATTCCTCGTCCAGAGATAACTTTGATCACGACGGGCATGCGATTCGAGAAATCAGTAGTGTCGTTATGACGACGGGCGGCTTTATTTCCCCAGCAATCGAGGGAAAACTACCGGAAGCCTTCGTGCCCGATATTATTGGTAAGAGAAGCTTTAATTGGTGAGGCTCATATTATGAATTGTTTATATTTAGCAATAGCAATAGCTATTTAAATAGCTGTGATGACAAATTATGAATTTAAAAAAAATTTAAGTGGTATGTCTAAAATCAAATCAAAACAAAATCAATAGAATATTAATGTTTTCTCAATTTTATACAATTCTGACCTATTTTACTGTCCAGCTTAATATGGACGAAATGACGAAAACGAAAAGTTTCAAACAATTTGACTGTACTTCTGAATTAAAAACCAATATTGCCATACTTACAAATTAATATGTTGAATTTGCGCCTGTTAAAGTTTGTCTCTTGTTTCGCGCCAACGCGTCTTTATATTGTGAAGGATTTACAGCAACTGACTTATGGAATACAGATATGTTAAACACAATTCATGTGTGACCATAGCAACGATATTAATCGACGTAGCGATATTAATCGTTGACGTTAAAATTCAAACGTATTTCAATACTCTCAACGATTACATTACATTACTACAAGATTAATAACAATTCATTTCATTTATACATCCACTATTCGATTTGCGGTCTGCAGTATCATTTGACCAATCCGCGTCGACGTAGCCATGTAACAGTTTTCCCGTAGCCTGCTAATGAAGTTTCAGATTAGCTGTGCCCTTGAGGTACCTTAGCACACGCTCCGCTGCAATTTCGTGTTCCTTGTGAGGATTTGCGTTCCTTTGCGCCAGTTTTGCCACGGAGTGTAATATATCTGCCCTTGTTGTTATGGCCAAATATATTAAAGAGCCTATTAAAGACTGATACTTTTTCTCATCAATAGCTTCGCAGTTGTTGTCATCGCACTTGACATGATGACCGGCTTCCAGTGGTGTAGCAACAGCCTTACACATTGACATGCCCCAAGCATGTAGCATGTTTTCCACGTCATGCTCATGAATAGCTATGTTGCCAGTTTCTCCCTCGCGTTCAATTTCTATACCTAAGAAGTGCCTGAGCTGGCCTCCATCAACCACATCAAACTCATTGGCGATTGACAGTTTGATGCTCAACAAGTCATCTTTGGTTGAGCTGGCAATTAAAAGATCATCTACATAAACTGCAATGATATTAATTTTACCTTTCCCATTGCGTACATAAACGCTTGGCTCGCTGACGCATGCAGTAAATCCATGTTTTCTCAGTACTGCATCCAGTTTGATATTCCATTCTCTGCCACTTTGCTACAGAGATTTTTTTAGCTTCAAAACTTTGTTAGGATATTCATCGCTAACGAATCCATCCGGCTGCTTCATGTAGACTTCTTCGGAAAGCTCGCTGTTCAAGTAGGCTGTCGACACGTCTATTTGATGCAGGAATAACCTATATTCACCTTACCACTGGTGAGAAAGTTTCAAAGTAATCGACGCCATATTGCTGCGCACAGCCTTTAGCTACCAATCTTGTCTTGAAGCGCTCTAGGTAGCCGTCTTTGCCAACTTTTACCCCGAAAACCCATTTACATCCTCTGGCTTTCTTGCCCTTTGGCAAATCTACAATTTCCCAGTTCTTATTAGCTTCAAGTGCTTGAATTTCCTTCTGTATTGATGCTGACCATTCTTTACTCATTTTTGAAATACGAGCATCACCTACACTTGCGGGGATTGGCACATCCTCTGCTCTTAACATATTAAGAGTATTAAATAGCTTTCTGGGACGACCCAGTCTTTAATATTCGTGGACGACCTGCACCTCGAACTGCACTAATTTTGGGTGTCTCCACTTCATTGCTTTGCGCATATTCTTCGATATCGTTACCTTCATTACTTTGATTGCTTGACTCAATACCTGCTTCTTTCTGCACTTCTTCATTGCCACATTCTACACTGACTGTTTGAGCCTGCAGATTTGGTAGCAGACATTCATCAAATAACGCTATATCTCTGTTGTCCCTCGCAGATTTTCCAAAATCGCTTTCCAAGAATATAACATCTCTGCTTTCAATCACCTTTTCGGTTTCTGGACAACACAACTTATACGCTTTTGCTGTTAACGAATAACCTATCATTATGTACTCGCTGCCCTTTGGCCGGAACTTCTTTTTGTGCCACTTATTGAGTGCAATCACCTTTGTGCCGAATATTCTTAAATGTGACACGGTTGGCCTTTTATCGGTCCACATCTCATACGGTGTCTTGTTTATCAACGTCTTTGTCTCCAACCTATTGCGCAGATAGGCAGCAGTCTGTACTGCATCTCCCCATAGGGTCTCTTTTGCTCCAGAATATATAATCATTCTGTAACGCCGTTCTGTTGCGGTGTATACGGTACCGTTAGCTGTCTTTTTATGCCATTTTCCGATAAGAATTGATTGAATTCACGACTCACATTCTCTCGACCGTTATCGCTGCGGATTGCGTTCAGCTTTTTGCCGCATTGTCTTTCGGCAAACACTACAAAGTCTTTAAATGCTTTCAGTACTTCGTCCCGCGCTTTCAAAAAATATACAAAAGTATAACGGGAATAATCGTCGATGAATGCCGCAAAGTACCGCGCCCCTCCGGCAGACGTCGTGTTGATTGGTCCACATATGTCTGTATGCACAAGACTTAACACTTCCTTTGCGCGATTCTCTGATGCCCTTGGAAACGCTCTAACGCATATTTTGATCTTCGCACAAGTTTCGCACACGTCGCCTTGCAAGTCTATATTTTTCTTGATTGATTTCAAACCATGTGCGATCTCATCACTTGCCATTTTCTTTAAGATTGCCTTATTTAGGTGACCTAGACTATTATGCCACTTCCATAATTCACTGCAGCTTGCATTTGAGTACATACACTTTTCCATTTTTGCATCAATCATAAATAAGCCATCACACTTAGTAGCCTGCAGTATTGTCACATTTTCATTGTCTTTTATTATGGCTCTCTCTCTCTCTCAAACAACACTTTGTCCCCTTTTGCCACGACTTTTAATACAGACATAAAGTTTGTTTGCAATTCTCAAACGTTCAAAACGTTTTTTAATCCAATGCGAAAATTTCCAGAATTTACACACACAGTGCCAATGCCGTCGGCTCTTATGAAATTGTCTCCAGCTAGAAGAATTTTTTCCTTGTGCTCTTTAAATTCGACAAACATTGATTTATCACAACACATATGATCGATGGCGACAAAACTTTCAAAACTTTTTCCAAGTCCCGACAGCAACACAATTGTCAAAACGTCTTCAGAAACTTGCAAATCGACTATCTTTATCTTGTCCACTATATTGAAAAACTCATGTAAGAAGTTTTGCACCGTCGAAAACTCTGTCGACCTTAACAAGCTATTTTTTCGAAACGTCATTTTCGTGGCAGGTCCACGTGGCTGATACACACCGGAGAGTGTATCCCAAGCTTCTTTTGCCGAAACGCAATCCTTTATAAAAATTAGCTGTGACGGTTCTACACCCAGCATTATGCTTGGTAATGCCTTTTCGTCACACTTATCAAACTCAGCTTATTCAGCCAGAGTTGCATTTTCCGATTTCACAATTCTTCCACAAACAATTGGCCATTGGTCAAGTTGCACCAGCACACTTTTCATATGCAATGACCACGCCGCATAGTTTTCGCAATCCAACTTATTAATGGCAAATAATCCTGATCCACTCATGTTTATTATAGCACTAAGCAATTAATTATCGCACACAGCAAATAAAAATAATAAACACTACTCTTCGAAGCCCTGGGCCCATAACCTGTTGAAGTTTGTCTTTGTGAAAGATTATTTTTATTTGGCGCCAACTGCGTCTTTACATTGTGAAGTATTTACTGCAACTGACTTATGGAATACAGATATGTTAAACACAATACATGTGTGACCATAGCAAAACGATATTAATCGACGTACCGATATTAATCGTTGCCGTTAAAATTCAAACGTATTTCAACACCGTTTTCAATGTCTAGGTTACAGCAGGACAGCTTAATAATAAAAATAAGCGACATGATCTTATTAGGACAATTTCCTATACTTACCCAGATTTAATTCTAGAATGTGGATGAGTGTAAAAAAATCACTATTTGTCAAAATTATTAAGACCTTGAAATCCATGCTTTTTTCCAGTTTGGTGGCGAGTTTGTAACTTGTGATAGAGTCTAATAATCAGCACCACCCCGACAAATTACGAAAATCTTTATAAAGATTCACAAAATTTAAAAGTTACGTTTCCTCAGTTTGTGTTCTAAATTCGAAAAAGGAGTCAATGATTATAAAGAAAAAGGTTGCATCATCCGAGCGAGAGTTTATACCAATAACCATTTAGTATTTATCCACAATGATTCTCGCATATACTTCTTGCGTACTTAAATCTCTATATATTTTCTAGGCAAGTTCAAGGGACTGGATGCACCACCCGTGTCACCGCCACCTAAAATACCCGAGGAGCCCAAACATCTTTTCACTGAAACCACCGAGGTATCAATTGCAAAAAGAATTGCTCTCTCGGAGACGAAATCACGTACGGCAGAGCAAGGAGTTGCCCAATGCCAACAAGCAGTCACATCTAGCGAGACGATTGAGGTAAATATGGTATTGGGTACAGGTGCAACATCCGTTCCAGTTGTGCCATCAGCAAACACAAAGACAGCCAAGAAGAGCAAAAAGAAGAAATTATTGGGTGCTCAGGCAATTGATCCAGCCGGAGAACTAAACACTAATAAGGCACAAGAGAAAGCGCACCGCAAAGCCTTGAAGATCTATCAGAAATTGTCTAAGAATCAAATGGATGGTGGCAACAATCTACAGAAATCCTTTAAAAATCTAAATCGTGGCATGTTGTCCGCATTGCCGGACGGATCTGCGGAGCGGCTGCAACTGGAAAAACTGTTAAAGAAACAAACAAAGCAACGCCAAAAACAATTGAAATCCCAAAAACAGCAGCGACAACAACTGCAATCGGTGTCCAAGCTGCCAGGAGTTTTACCCAACGCAATCCCATTGGTTTCTGTGGCCAGTATAGATCCGGCTCCAGCTTTGGTGCCTTTGGCGACGCAACCACAGTCCTTGGTGCCTACCAATGTGACCGAGAATGTGCTCGGTTTTCTTGGATCCACGCTGAACGTGGAAAAAACAGATACATTTTCAAACGATTTTGTGGTGCCCGTCAAAGATATTTCGAATGCTGGCGCTGCGACGAATCCAGATCCTCTTTCCGACGAAATCAAACTTGCGAATGAGCCCGATCGCAACAAATTAAATATATTCAAGAAAATCTCCAAGCCGAAAGCGCTAAATCCATTGAATGTTGCCAAAACAATGTTCGAGAGTGCCGGCAATAGTTCGCCACTGATTAATCTGCCATCGGGCACAACAATAACACCGGCGCCCGCCTTGAGTGCCACTGAAAGTGTACAGCATAATTTCAGCATGTCCATGAGTAATATCTCCACATATGATTCCTTTGGCGGTCCCTCAGATCCGACTCCAACAGTAACAGCTGGGAATCTGTTGGCCCTCGACGTGAACAAGCCGAAGAAACGCGGTCGCAAACCAGGTGGTAAGAATCAAGTTCGATTTCATGCACCGGCGAGCATCGCAGCATCATCAACATCGATTCAGCAATCGCCAAAGAAAATGAAATCGACCAAGTTAACTCCAGTTTTTAACTATACACCGGAAACACCTATGAACAAAAATCCAACAATATTTCCAACTGTACCATTGCCCATGGAACCACTTAATTTAAGCAGCGTCGATCAATTTAAAAGTGGCGCTCATTTTACTGATAATGTTCTCTTTATGGGTGATATAACTGCAGCTGGCGAAGTTAGCAACGAACCAAACACAGAGAATTTAAAGTTGCAGAAATCCAAGGAGAAAAAGGAACGAAAAAAGGCCAAATCAAAATATCAACTGAATCACGTTGACATTGTTCAACATACAAATATGGGAGATTTCAACAAGAAACTTGTCTTCATGGATTCCGATAAAAATGCTAAAAATACATCGCCACACGCAAAGCCTGGTAAAGTGCAAATTTCATCTGCTGACTTGACAGATGCAATAACGAATCACGCTCTCGGGTATGTGACCGGCTCGGGGCCATCAAATCTACCCAAGTCCAGTACATTGTATGGTGGTAATCAGCCAAATTTGATGCCAATGCTGCCGCTACTGCATTTCCCGCCACGTCCCGGCCTGATACCCTCGGGTCCAGCTATTTTCGCACCAACCACTTTAACCGGATTCAATAAAAAAGTTACGGGCCCCAATTTGATTATGCCTCACACATTCATGTCCTTTCCGAATACCAACATTGGTCACAAACAACCAAATATTGAGAAAGATGGTAAGTAAAATAAATATTATATCTTAAGTATTTTCAATTTAATAAAATATTTCTTTCAACGCAGATAAGTCCTCACTTTATGGTCCCTTGCCTCATAGCGATGCACATTTGGAGCGAAGTTATTGCAATGTGGCTCCCTTGGTGCCAGACTCGATGAAATTACCCAATGCGCTAATTGACACCAACAAAACCAGGTCGCCGGAACGGTTTGCGTTTGACCCAAAGCCGAGCAATGAATGCAGTGGCAAAGACACTGAACACAGTTCATCCATTTTGGGCTTTGTACCGTTGACCGGTCAGGGAGCTGAACTTTCGGGCAATGATGATGCACCCACTAACCCGGATTCAAGATCTACAAAATCAATTAAATCAATCTCATCTGCTACTGGAAATTTGGGGGATCCCATTGAGGTGTCGGATGATTCCAACGATGACGACGAATCCAAGTCGCCGTCGAAAGACAATAATCAACTCAGCGCCTTTCCATATGTGCATGGGCTGAAGTCTAACTTAATTCAACCTTCAAATCTATCGAATTCCGGGCTACGTCACCACAATGAAAGTGTGCATTCATCTTTGCTAAATGCCAATCAGATGATAAATTCGCCCATTTCCGACTCGAAGCAATTGAAGAAAGATGCCAAAGCAGGTGTCATAAAACTGAATCAATCTGATAGCAATATTTTGGCACTTGCTGCTGCATCACCACACCCACAGTCACATACACACCCGCCGCACACCACACACACATCACCGTTTAACATTAATTTCATGAGCAGTGACAAATTTAGCCTTGCGGGCGGTGCCGATCTGATTCCCTTGTCACGCGTGGATAGTGGCTTGGCGTACTCCTCGCTGACTGTTCCTGCCACAAGTCTGACAGCAGGTGCCACATCTGGATCCATGTCGAGTAGTGCGGCACCTCAAGCTGAAGTTCAGAGTTTTATGAGTAATTTTGTCGGTTCTGTGAATTATGATGACATCACGATAACACCCACAAACAATGTGCAGATGAGTGAACTGAAGCTGCACAAGCTGCATAAGAAGATTAAAAAGCCCAAGGATGGCAAAATCAAAAAGAAAAAAGACAAAAAAGATAAGACGAGAAGCAAGGAGAAAAGTGAAGAAAAGCTTCTACTCAATATTGAGCGAACCAAAATCCAAGATAAAAAGCCCAAAAAGGATAAGAAGAAAGAAAAACAGGTAAGCATTTCAAATTTGTACGCCTTGCATAGATCAAAAACATAGTAACGGGCAGAAGATAACAAATATATATATTCCTGTCAGTATGCGGAAATAAGCTGGGGACTGAAATAAAGCTTAGAATACATATTCATTTTAGCATACACATATTACGTGTAGAAATAATAATAATCTATAAATTTGTATCTTCATAATCCATAGAAACAGAAATCCCTTAAGAGATCTTAAATTCATGTGTGGGTTGCAGTATAAGCCTCAAGAGCAGTGTGCATGTTCAATTTCACGAATTCTTTTAATGATATTGTGTAAAGAAAGAAATATTCTATGTATGACCACTAAGCAGTGGTATGACAAATATATTGAATACATATTTGCGCATCGTTTTTGACGATTTACTTATTTTACAAACATTCAATTTGCAGGTGACACCAGACGGGTTACATATTTCTACAGAAAATCTAAGTGGAAGCACAGATCAAGCAAAAAACCTTCCTCCTCCCGTTTCCATCGAAGCCGGAGTTGCTGCTGACCATATTCCGCCAAATAAGTCGCAGGCATTAATGCCGCACTTGATAGTGTCGCCAAAGCTAGATCTTTCACCAAATCAGGTGCCGAAACTAACGCTTAAGCTCAGTGGAAAGTCAACACCCACGGCTGCCCCATTTGAAGGCGATCATGATCATACAGCAATAACAACAGAACCGACCACGACGCTTCAGACACCGACGACCCAGACTAAAAAGGAACAATCCCCCGAATTAGCTCGATTTTCACCACTTGTTACCGGACCCCCCAAGCCTAAACAATGTATGATCTTTAAATGTTACCTGATGATACTTGATGTGTTCATTCATTAACCACTCTCTTCATTTTAGGTGAAACCATAACAATGAACCTATCAGCCGCGGCCCCATGCCCCCCTTCCGTTTTCGCGCCTATTAGTAGTACGCAGCCAATGCCAATGTCGATGTTAGGTATGCAGTCAACTGGATTGAATGTTCATTCAAGTAGCTGGATACCCAGTTCTGGTAGCGCTGCTTCTGCCACATTATCGGCCAGTTCGGTTTTGCTGCCACAACAACTAATGCACCACCCGACAAAACAGATGCCAAAAATGTCAGCCGTATCGATACCTACAATAGCATCTGCCGAAGGCGCACAAACATTGCCCACAAGTCCCGAATTAATTAGACCCTCTTCATATGTTGATGCCGAGGGCTATCGCATCTGGATTTGTCCGGCGTGTGGCAAAGTTGACGACGGCTCGGCAATGATCGGTTGCGATGGTTGTGATGCATGGTATCATTGGTAAGTCTGTGCTTAATTTTCAATAATGAGAGTAATCAATGATAATGATATTATGATTTAGGACTTGTGTGGGCATTCATGTGGCTCCCAACGACAATGAGGATTGGTTCTGTCGCGTTTGTATAACAAAAAAAAAAGGCAGTGGATCAGACAAAAAGAAGAAGCGAAACAAAAAGAAGTGAGCATTTTGACAATTAAAAGCCTAACTGATTATCACAATCAGCGTTTTGGATACATGGCATATTTTAACAGAATTTTTAATTTTACTTTTCAAAGAGTAGATAGAAGTACTAAAGTAATAATATTATTTATATAATAAAGTGTTATATACGAATAAAAACATAACCGTTGTAACATTGATTTTTTCTTATAACTTGGGTATCTCTGTTGTAATTGTATTTTATATCAAAGAGAAATTTAATTTTAAAAGTGTGGCTCTTGCGGAAATATATTAAATTAAAAATTGATTGCTATTTGGTCTCGATATGTACATAATAAGTGTTATTGCGGTTGGTTTTTTAGTAAGTATTTTCTCATATATTCTAATATCTAATTATAAATAGAGTAATATACTTATTCATTTTAATTTTTTAATAATATCGTATTGCAAAATCTCTGAAGTTTCCTCCTAATAAGCAGACCCTGCATACAAACATTATAAGCAAATAATGCTTGTGTGCATATGTAACTCTATTAATGTTAATATTTTATTAATACAAATTAAATTCTGATTTTTTTTTGTATATAAAAATATTTGGTTAAGCCATAAATTTATCTAGAGTTAAAATAAACTGCGAAATAACTTAAATAATTAAGGTCAGCTGAATGATATCGATTACCAAAAGCAGTGTCATAATAGCTCTGTGACAACTGGAACAACATAAATAAATTTATACAAATTTAAAAAACTTATCCGTTATTTACACAAGCATGATCATCATGAATACCACGACAACCTCAATGAAAATATCGCACTGCAATTATAAATTATATGTATAAATCGAATATTTTATAATTAATATGCTGTGTACGATTTATGAGAGTATAGGACATTTGCTTTCTTAGTCGAACAGAGAATTCTTATATGTACTTTTGCTTATTCACATTGAAAACTAGAGTCAAACAAAATTATATGGCATATGGAAAGACACGCAGACCGACCGTCCCCTGCTCGCTGAATACCATTGGAACTATCGAACATATCGAACAAGATAAACGAAAGAAAAACTCACCAGCTTTAAGTGTTGTTTGACATTATATCGGTTTTATTATATTCAGTATCAATATAGCTAGCCTATAACTGTAAAGATAATTTCGTAAATGATGAAATGTCTTGTTTTTAAAATGATATTAAAAAAATTAGCCAGTTACGATAACAATCGAAATCATATGGTAATAAATTTATTAGTTTTATTATTAAATAAAAATCAAAATCAAAGACAATTAATGTTTAAAATTGAATATAAAAATAGGAAAATCGGTCGAAATGTGCCTCTCAAAAACTGCAAATGTATTCCTAAAATTTGGCAACAAATTATTAACCGATGTTAATGTCTAGTGAATCATAAAGATCCGATAGCTTTATAGAGTATGTAGTTGTATGTAATTTTTCTATTATTATTATTAGAATATATTTTTCTGGTCTCACAAGATGTTTTAACCAAACTCACCAGTTATAATAATAATATTGTATTTTAAACAATTTGGAAAAAAATCAACTTCATATATCATCTACCTCGCTTTAGTTTCAAGGTTATTGATTAAAAGTGTAAAGAAGAGACTTCTTCGACCCCACATAGTATATATATTCATTCTTGATCAGCAGCATAAGTCGATATCCATTTATTTTTTTACATTATTTATACTCCATCATTATCATTAAGATAATGAAACTTGTCATAAATCCATCTATTTCTATTGGTAGCTTTGCCGGCTGGACGCCTAGACGTTCGGTGCGGACCACTATATCATACAGATAGCATTAAAACAATCGATCGAAAGACTTAAGTTGTAGGCTAGAGATAGACGTAGACATACATGTCAATCTCTCTGGTACAATAAAACTTCACAAATATTAATTAGTGACTTCAAATCAGGTATAGAATTATAATATATCTAAATTAAATTAGTTTTAAGAAACATTTTTTTTCAAATCGAATAATAAAAATAAATGACAAAAAACATAATATTTCGAAACACTGATTAAAATTTGGATGTAGGGAAATTAACTCCTACAAGGGTATGTAATCTTTGGCGTGCTTCTTTCTTGATTATGTAAATATTTACTACTTCATTTCACATCTTTGTTTGAAAAGCTGCAAAAGCGTTGAAGTAGAAATATATATATATATATACAACGCGTAGATAAATTGAATTTTATTTCATACATAGCTCCCCCATTTGTATAGATTTTTTAGTTGTATGGCCGTCCATAACATGCCTTGACGTAACAGTAACAACTTCACCAAGATCGTGTAAAACTCACAAGTTATAGTCATTATTTTAGTTCTGGGTTGGGAGAAATATTGCTTGCATTAATTTTCTCCTTTTTTTATCCTTGAAGAAGATAAAACATTTTAGTGTGCAAAGACTTTTAAAGAGAAAGTTGACAATATAACTTGAACCTGTGTTTTAATCGATTTAATATTTTAACAACTGGGTTCAGGGTATCTGCCAGTCGACTAGATCAATCTTACTTGTTATTAAGGTTAAAGTTCTTAATATGTATTTTGATTGTTAATTAGTGTTGAAGTATTGGCTTAATATTTGTTTTTGCTGAGAATTTGTTAAATCATATAAATAATTTTTTTCTTGTTTAACTTTTCGAGTTTTTATAATTGCACAAAACTTATTTATTTATGTTATGCGTATAATTTTGTCATTTGCAAAGATTCCTTCACCCTAACACAACAATGAATTTGGCTTGTTAGTAAAACGCAAATACAAATGCACAAAAAGCACAGCCATTTACTGTTCGTGTGCGTATTTTTATATTCAATAGCAAAGCACACAACTTAGCTCAGCTGCGGTATTATGGGTTGTTGCTGTGCAGCTGGCAGCACAATTCTGATTTTTTACCCTTGCAATGAATTTTGTAAATTTGTGTCTAAGTAATAAATTATACATATATTGTGATCAGCTAATTAGCCGAGTCGAAATAGTTATGTGCGTATCTTTGTTTGATAAAACTTGCAATATATAATTTTTTAATTGCAGGTTCGGATCACTATATAGCTGATATGGATATAATCGGTCGTCAGAGGAGCTCCAGTCAAACTAGACTCTCTTTTGTTAAGCAAGATATCCAAAATATATCAAAAACTATATGTAAACTTGTTCTTTAAGTTGAAATTGAATTGGATATCTGCAGATGGACTCTGATCTGCGAGGGTATATAATCTTCGGCTTGACGAAGATATCCGTTTTTTTTGTGTCTCTTGTTTTTTACTCATAATCAATAGAAGTGCTTTTTTTTTGTAATTGCTGTCGCTATGCTGTTGATGTTGTTAATTTTTGCAGGCAAAGCGTAATCAGTAAAGCGCTTATTTTCTTAAGAACGCACTAAGATCAAAAGTGCGGGAAACCTGTTAAAATAATTATTTGAAAATATTAAATTTTAATAATTACCATGAAAAATATAGAAATTTATATAACTACAGCAAACAAGTTTACAAATTGATCCGGACACGATTTTCAATTAACTACGGCTTATATAAAAGCTAAATAAAATAAAAAAGTGTTTATTTTTAATATGTGTAAAGTTCCCGCGAGATTGGCTTAAAATTTTTATAAATGTTATAGGCGTGGCTAAATGGCGTCAACGCGACATGATTTTTAATATACTCGACGTTACTTATATATATAAATATATATATATAGAATTGCAACGTTTCGTTACGCAATAAGAAAATAGAATTCCGCACTTTTGCAAAAGCTATAGACCGCGCCGTTCAAGTGCACATCTTTTATATATATTCATGGACAATGTGTGTTATGTTTTCTTTTTTTTTTGCCAGTACTTATGCCGTTCATAAAATTATTCAACTATGTGCTTAGGATATCCCTAGTTGGCTTGGCCGCTGCTGAAACTACTATTTGGCGAGATTCTTTGGTGATTTTTAATGTCGTTGCGCGGGCTCACAGGTTGTGCTGAATCCATCATTGTAGTGCCGGATGTTGACTCCGTGCCCGAAGCAGGCTCAATGGGTCTGGTAGATAAAGGTTCAACTGTAACAGAGACTTGGTCATTACCATTGTCCGACGATAGATTAGCAGAGGTTGTTCCATCAGCCGTCGAGCTACTGTTGCTACTAAGCGCCATTCGCTGCATTTGCCGGATAACTGTCGCCGCGTAATACGCTTGCTATAAAATAGCGATGAACATTAATCGCAAGAAGAAAAGCATTCTTTTTTGGTACGAATTCATACCTTCCATCGTGACTTGGCAAAGTTTTTCTTAAGCTGCTCCGATACAGTGCCATGAATGTTTTTGCTGCTTGCCTCATTTCCAGATATCCTACAAGGTGTTTTTAATAAATTTTTTTTATAAATTACAAATGGAACCGATCGTTATTACTCACCAAGGATGTCCCAATGCTTGCTTGCAAGTATAGCGCTTTTCTACAGTAACACACATTAAGTTCTTGATAAATTGCTTGGCCGACTCGCTAATCTCGTCCCAATATGGTGAATCGAACTCAAATTCACCTGAAAATACAATATTATATGGTGAATGGGTCTAGGACAGTTTTATTTTATTAATCGTGTAAAAACTTTTGACAAATCATTGCTGAAGTAGTCGGATTAGACTGAGGCAATTATCGAAATATGTTGTCTTAATTTGAAAATGATAAAATTTTAATTTAGCTGACTCATGAGTTGAATAGTTGTGAATGGAATGGGTAAAATTGAAAAGTATTGCAGCTGAGGTGTAGGCCTTGTTTGCGAAATGTTAATATGAATAATAGTTTGCAAGGAAAAGTCTGTCTGTAGGTGCATTTATTGGCTTATGGCTTAAATAACGGATTTAATGGACTTAGTCAAAAGTAATCGCAGTCATTGCAATCAAACAGGTTTTGGCCTGTTTACTGGACCTACGTATACTACAATTACACAAGTTCCAAATACTTATTTGTTAAAAAAAAAACAACAAAAAAATACATATTTATATACGAGGTGTGTTCAAAAAGTATCGCGAATTTTGAATTTTCGCGGGTTACGTATATTCGAATTTCGATTTTTTTGTAGCGTTATGTTGGTACTCATATCTCTCACTTATGCCGACAAGCTCGGCCATTTTGAATGTTCACTTAATTGTTGACAGCTGCTTTGCTTGCACGTGTTTTGGATCGTCTTCGATTTTTACCTATTCAAAAAAATGGCTCAAAGAACCTGTATCAAATTTTGTGTGAAAAACGAAATTAAGTGCGCGGATGCATTCCGAATGTTGATTGTGGCATACGGAGAAGCTACCTTGGACCGAAGCAACGTTTATCGGTGGTACAAAATGTTCTCAGAAGGCCGAGAAGATGTGAACGACGAGCACTTCAACAACAGACCAAAAAATTAATGAAGTGGAGAAAATGGTATTGGCGAATCACCGTTAGAGAAGTTGCTGAGGACCTAGACATATCGATTGGCTCATGCCATTCGATTTTTATCAATGATGACGGGTCGCCGCGAAATTCGTACCAAAATTGCTCAATTGCGACCAAAAACAGCATCGCATGAACGACCCAAATTTGCTCCAGAGGGTCATAACTGGTGACGAATCGTGGGTTTATGGTTACGACGTGGAAACCAAAGCTCAATCATCTCACAAGTGGCACAAGTGTATAATATCTCATGGGGATTACTTTGAAGGGGACAAAATAGATATTCATGAATAAATAAATATCTGAAAAAACACAAAATTCGCGATACTTTTTGAACATATATATATATATATATGTATATAAGTATATATATAATTTGGTCGATAAGTTGCACAAGATGTTTCCATGCATTGATCAGCATTGTGTCTGTAATCATCACTAAATAGGTTTCAACACACCAGTTTTTTTGCTCCGGCAAGCGGAAACGATCGATCGTTCTTGTATAAAAAACTATATCCAAACTTACTAAATGTACGTGTTATAATGCTACTTGGCTTCCTTAGGAACAATCGGTTAGATTTTAAGATTTTTAATTAAATTTAGATGGCAGCTGCTATATGTAATATTTATATTTATACATAATTGTACTACAAACGTTGTAATAGTTAGAATATATATTTAAACGGCTTAAATTTTCAATAAGGAACTGAATTTGCCGACAAATACTATACAACTCTTAAAAAAGTAACACTATCAAAACACTAATTAATTAAAATAATTGCGGATATCAATTAAAGAAAATGTTAGTGATAAATACCAGCACGAACACCGAGAATATATATTTTCATACTTTACATATAAATAGATATACAGACAGGCATATCAACAAGATGTATTTACTTTGTGTAAGGGGATGCTTAGTTTAATGTGGTCGAATGTAAGTAATTCGGTTAATATTTTGATCGGTTTTTTGTACATTTTGTCGATCAGTTTTGATAGTTATGTATACATATAATTTATATATACCTTTTAGGATTTGGGCAAATAAGTTAGCGTCGTTTTCATCGTAGAATGGAGGATAACCACAAAGGAGAATATAGGAAATGACGCCTATGCTCCAAACATCAACGGCCTTTCCATACGGTTTTTGAGCGAGCACTTCTGGCGCTACATATCCCGGAGTTCCACATGCCGTTGCCATAATCCCCGAATCCTCCATTTTTGATAAACCAAAATCGCTTATCATGATTTTGCTTTCATCGTCCGGACTATAGTATAGTAAGTTTTCGGGCTGTATCAAACAAAATCACAAGTTCAGAATAAAGAATTGATTAATTTCATTAAGGTTCACGCATCTTAGTTGTTACCTTGAGATCTCTATGTACAACACCCTGCTCGTGCATATAGTCTACAGCCTCTAAGATTTGTCTAATTAAGTGTGATGCATCTTTCTCGGTATACGATCCCTTCTCCACGATACGGTCGAACAATTCTCCGCCAGTTACTCTACATAGAAATAATCGCGTTAATCCTACGAAATCTCACAAGCACTAAACATACACTAAATATGGGTGTGCTAAATCTACAAAATATGGTTTTGCATAAAGCAGCAAACTCTCTTTTTGGGGAGTCATTAGCGGAAAAATATAGTTTTTACTATTGTTTGCTTATGGTTATGTGTTCAGAAAAATTGCTGATGGTAGTTTTTAATTTACTTTTCAACTTGTTTTAAAAAATTAAATTGAGCAAAATTATAAATATTACTTAAGAGGTCGGAGTTACCTTCGAGTTGATTAATTTTGATAGCTTGGCTTATAAAGCTCAACGTAGCGGATTAAAATTAACTAAAATTTAACGTTACAACTTGGGTGCAAAACAGTAAGTTATTGAAGGAACTGTTGGATTAAATTTAAGAACAGAATCGAAATTTCATAAGTGTGTTTTTTTGGGACTCTTCAAAGATAGTCAAACAATGTTTAAATTGAAACTTGAGAGCACTTGCTGTATAATTGTATAGAGCGATAACAGCGCACATTATTGTTTATTTAACATCTCTAAATATTGTATGTTTAGTGCTAGAAGCCAATTAAAAATCATACAATTCCATAACCAGATACACCTTTGCCTTATCTTCGTACGTTTCAAGAAGTTGCACGATATTTGGATGAGTTAGTCTGTAACGAGAATGACGAAAATAAATATATATATAAATGACATTATATCACATCGTCATGCTACACAAGCGACTTATTTTTACATTGTATACATCCGCAGAAAATTAATGGATCCTCAAAAAAAAAAAGAAAAAAAAAGAATATCTATCTATCGTACAGTTGATGTGTACGGGATTACACAGTACATGAAAACAAACTTGATTGGTCCTATTTAAAGACACATTTCAATATAGCCGACTAATTTAAATTGTATGTAAATTGCTTGCATTTAGCAAAAACAGGACGGGTTCGGGGTCACAACTCACCGCGTTCCATTCGGACTGTTGCCATCGAAATTATTCGCACTGAACCTATATAGAAAGAAAGCAAATTAAACGAAGAAAATTTTAAAAATGAAACAAAGAAATGAAAAACAGAGATTTCTTCTTATAAGTAATATGCAGACAGGCAAATCAGACTGTGCTTCTCCATTCAAAATCACCACTAAAAACTCTTCTCATCATAAACTCGCAAATTAAGAGTAGCCTTCCCCTAATATCCAGCTATTTGTTATACAAACATAAACAGAAATAAAATTGCAAAAGTAAACTAAATTTGAAAAGTAATTGATGAGAAATATTATATAACTCCCCGGGAACAAGTGCTGCACTTTAAATTATTTAGTAACGAAATTCGATGGGTTGAGAAATTCTCGTAAGAAATTAAATAGGTGTATTTTAATAACAGTTACAAATCGATCCAAACTTAGTGTTATGGAGATCAGACTTCAGTTTGTGGGGGTCACTTTTAATATCCTTACATAGATTGTAGCGCGTTCGCATTTTCGTTTTTAAAAAAAATATTTATTTTTACATAAATGGAACTTACCTTCGAAGAACACGTATTTCATTTTCCAATGATTCCTCTTTTCCCTTCAGCGCTTTTTTATCGATAATTTTAACTGCAAAATGATCGCCAGGTGATTCCTTACTTTCGGCTAAGCGCACTTCAGAAAATGCGCCCCTATGCAAAAGAAAATAATACATTTTATTTTTGGAAACAGTTTTTAGAATGAGTCAAATACTCACGTCCCTAGGAGGCCATGGAGGTTGTACTTCTCTTCAATTGACACCTGTTTGTTTAACTCCTTCGAATCTTTAGATTTGGCCTTTTTGCCCGAATCTTTTTTGCCAAACAGTGGCATTACTTTAAGCTTTTTTTTAGTTCTTTAAAGAGATTTATCATCTAAATTTCCCAGAAATTAAAATATGCGACTTCCTAGATTAGCTAGCTACACTTTCTGTTGATAACAAACGTCAGCCTGTTGATTAAATACAAATGAAACAAGTTTGCAACATAAATTGATTAAATACTTTGCATACGTAGTTATTATTTGTATTTGATATTACTTAATTAAGCAGGTCAAATGTTTCACTCTAGCTAATGTAAAATTTATTTACTTTTTATTTTAAAATTAATCTTGAAATTATATTTGGCTCAATATTTAAAAAATCGCTCTGACAACTACGAATTTTTTCTTGTTAATGGAAATAATTTCTAAATATAAGAAAAGCCATTTCTAAAAATTAGAAAGGCTTGCCATAAGTTGAGAATCTCTAAAATATACTCTTTTTTTCTGTATTTCAGAAATATTTTGTTATTAAGAAATTCATTTTTAAAAAGTATAAATACATATCCTGATTCTTCGAAAAAACTGTTCTGAAATTAATAAAAAATAGTAATGAAATTTGCAATCTCGACTGCTAAAAAGAATTTATAAACTAAGATCTAAGATGTTATGCATATGTACATATATGCGAAATCTTAAAATATTAACGGACATGAATAACATAAAATCTAATGTTGCTTTTTGCTCTACGCATGAAAATAAATGTCTAAATTTTAAATAAATGTACACTGAAATTAAGAAGCGAACAATCTTATTTTTTCAATAATATACTATCAGATTATTGAAATCAGTTGTCCTTAGCGCTCAAAATTTGGTGAATTACTAAAATTCACATAGATTTTTTCTGAGTGTAGCTCTGCCAATATAAGCATGCAAGAGTTGATACCAATTTTCCTATGAGCTAATGGAAAAGATGTGCAAAATGGTGTTTGGGCCAGAATTTGCCAAAAAAAAAAGGCGATGGCAACGATGAGTTGCAAAGTGACAGAAATCTGCCTTGCAGCCATATTCCACGCCTAAGTGATGTACAGCTTTTGTATGAAACTCCATAATGAAAACAAATAAGAATTCTGCATTAAAGATGTATTTTGTACCTGCAGTTGTGTGTGCTTTGATATATATAATTACTGGTAACCCAACGAATGTTAAACACGTGAAGTAACTATTGAGGTACATTTTTGTTTACCACGCTGAATATTTCTAGTCATTCTCATCCGCTAATAAGGTCGCATATATAAGTAAAAGTATGAAGCTTGTAATTTTACGAGATGTATTTTGATCAAGATGCTAACCCAAGATACACATCAATCAAATTCGAATGACGTCTTTTTAATAAAAATGAGGAAGTTAAAAAATAAAACAAACAGATTTTAAGAAAGGTTTCGTTTTTACGAAATGCTCACCTTTCCCTTGAGAGACAAATTAAGTTAAAAACTTCAAAATTGCTTACTGCTGATATTTTTTAAAGTCATTGAACACAATAAAATTATTGACTTTTTCAACAAATATTACGACATTGCCGCAGCTGCAAAGCATGCATCTGTACATTAATGTAAACAGCGATGCGAGATATAGGCTAATAAAAGTGTTGCATTGATAATTAACATTGATTTTGGAATTTCATAATAAGAATACAAATACCTTTAAAGGCGATCTTCAACATATTTCCGTACATAAGTTTGCCTACTTATTTTAATACTATAAGAAAACAGTGCCAAAACTTGTATTAATGAGTACGCAAAAATAATTATAATATAATGTAGAACAAATTAGAAACAATTGCAAAGCATGTGCATATAATATATATAGTAAAAATATATAATACAAAAATTTAACATATTAATGTTATATAACTTTTGTTGTCCACTAAAAACTCGTCAATCTTGTTCCAAACAAACTCATTTATCCAGCAAAATACGTATTTTGTCGTGCAGATCCTATTGACACTTTAAGCAGCAACATCCGCTTAAAAGATGCCCTCGTGAGTCCATAATAAAAAAATTAATGAGAAACGTTTCACATAATATCAAATTAAGTTAAATAGGGAAATAAAATCTGTTAAATCAATTTTGTTTACCGTTTTTTCACTTTTAGTGTTATTTAACTATTCATTTTTTATTTTATATAGTTTGGTATATTTTATTTTATATTTAATTCAAATCTTTTATTTTTTTAACCATCGAAACATCATCGAATAATTAAATCCTTTAAATGGAGCTCATGAGCTTAGAAGAACTAAAAATCTGTTTATAAAAATCTTTCATATTTTCTAACGACACTTTATTAACTCCTTTGCATAAAAAATATAATTTATTAATGACAGCTAAAAAAAAATTTGTCATCGATGTAGCAGTCCGTACCGAAATTTGAACAGACAATTGATGGGCTGTTTAATAACTTTGAATTGATCTCTTGATGATTAAACTTTTAGGCACTGTTTCAGATTGTTTTACATCCGTGCAGAATTGAAGGGTGACCAGATTCAACTAGTTAGTATTCGAGTGCGTGCAATCTTCGGCGTGCCGAAGATTATTGTTCTTTATTGCATTGTTTAGAAATATATTAAGTAGCAATCATTTTTTCACAGTCAAAGGTGAACTCGCAGCTGATAAGTTTAAGCACATCTGAATTGTATGTATGAATTCATCTATGTACATAGATTAAAAATTCAAATAATATAATTCCGTTGTGAGTCAAAAACGATCAGAATAATATATTTACACTGAATTTAATGTATAGAAAAACAAAAAAAAATATAGATCATGTGATCTGCAGTATATTTATAGATATATTCCATTTTTAATCAAGATAGCTTTAAAACATGTATGCATGGCCATATAATTAGAGATAGTTTCAAAAGCTAACAGTGCGACTTTAAATTTTAAATGTATATAGAGTACGAGTAAAATGTAATTGATATATTTAACGATAATTTTTAATTCTACGTACGAGTACTCTCGCATACTAGTAAAATGAAAATGTAAATTTAATTTAATTTTTATTTTTTTAATTTTGGCTATCAAACTCCACTTAGCATTAACGGAAAAGTGCTAAAAAGCAGTCACAGCAACACCTGACCTGGTAATCAAATGTTCCCAAGTAAATGAGTTTAAGATTATGTGCATAGACAAACTATCTGTTTAATTGATCATATTGATTCTTTCCGTGATTTCAAAAAAAAAGAACAAACCGCAAAACAGATGAAAATGGTCACACTGATTCGGCTTGTCGCACAAAATATGCACACGCACATACACACGGGCATATATGTACATACACACAAGCAAACAGTTAGTATTTGAGGGAGGTCCTAAGGAAAACCATTGTTAAAAAATAACTGCACTTGTCAGGTGGGATCAAATATTAGTTTTAGTTCAGCAAATACAACATTTACCAGCACTTTTTATATGTATGTATTTTATTTCAATTTAATTTGGAACTTTCCATTTGTGCGTAGGCAAAACTAATAATAAAAAAATGTATTAACATACGCAAGTCCACAGCACAGACATTCATTAAAATTAACGTTTAATTTTTGTTTACGTATACGTGCTTGTAAAAGCAAATAATCGGATCGTGGCATAAACACATACAGTTGCGGTCAAAATAATAGGAGTGCCTGCTTCATACACTTCAAATACTCAATATTTTCATAGCGTCATTCAAAATGCCTACGATGCCTGTGACCATTTTTTTTCTATTCCTTTTGATATCTTCCGTTATTGGCTGTTATAATTAAGTGTCACAATTTCGACCCGGTCAAAATAATATTAGTCATGGTGAAAATATTCGAAATACTTAAATTTGAAAGTTTATTAATTTTTATTAATTTAATTTTTTGATAGTAAAATGGGGCTTGGAAAGCATAGCACCATTGAAAAACGTCATGCCTTAAAAATCTTCAAAATTGACAAAAATGTAAGGGAATTAATTTAAAATACTATTACAATCGAAACGAAAGTCATGAAAAACCGTATTATTATCAAATACCTTAACCTTGTTTTTATGCCAACCATTTTTATATATTATAAAAAATTCTTTACCAGCATCGAGTGCTGAGACAGGTGGACAGACTTCGCAGAGATAATAAGCACGTCGCTATTGACAGTTTGTATTCATATATAATTTTCATATTGTTTTAACTATATTTAAAATATTTGTTTTCCGAAACATATGTCTACACTATCATTTTGACCGCAGCTGTGTATAAATAAATACTCTACACTTTTTCAATTTTGGTTTGATTTTGAATATAATTTCAAAAGGTGCGTGAAATCGTAAGTAAATTACGAAAGAATAATTCGATTTCGTTTGAAATAAAACAGATTGCGGTTTAACAAAAATAGTCGACGGGATATCAAGCACACACACGCAAGGAAGCCCACATAAATGTACATATGTACGTATATATTCGACACTCACACATACACGCGCAAATTAAAATATTTATTTATATTGTATATATGTACAACATATATGTATTTACGCATATATATATGCATGTGTATATACATATTATGTATATATGAGTCTGGCCTATGTCTAAATAACTGAATATGTTCGCATATGTATATTTATTTTATATTTTATAAGGTATATTATATATTAAATATTACATATATACATATGTATACATAAATATATCTGTATATCTATATATATGTGTATATATGTACTATTTAATTATATATATATGTACAACCTTATAAAATATGAAATAAATATACATATGCGAACATATTCAGATATATAGACATAGGCCAGACTCATATATACATAATATGTATATACATACACATGCTTCTACTTACATACACAAATCACGGCTTAAACTATTTGCATTAAATTCACAGCTTTGATTTACATTTACAGCGCTAAGGAAACTCTGAGAGGGTTTGAGAATTGTGCAAACTTCGAATTTAGCTATTAAACGGACTTTACCATTCGCAATAATAATGTAAAGTGAATTGTATTGATTTTTCCAAGTCCCAGTAGCGTTTTTGCTGCATATTCCAACAATCGGTGTATGGTCACACTTTCCATGGCAAAGCGAACGCACTCCTGCAATCCACATAAATTCGCACATTTTAAAAACGACAAAATGAAAATTTTATATGCGTTTTAATAACATTCTCCAAACTCTTGCATAAAAGTACTATTTCTTGTAGTCGTTATATTGACAAGTTTCACTAATTTTGCAACAAATTTGTATATTTTATATAAAGCTATCGATGTCATAATTTCAAATTTATCATCACTAATGAAGCGCGAAGAAAATTTAAATTCTTCAAGTACATTGAAAAAATCTGTGTCGATGACTAGATCTACTAGCTATTGATTTTGATCAAGAATATTTTCGCCTATTATGTACTTGTGCACAACTATTAATAAAATAAATAAATACATAAACACTTGCAACAAAATTTTGAATTGATTTGGGGAAAACGGAACTTTGTTGTTTTTCCAAAATATTTAATTTGATTATTTTTCTTTACATATTTTAATGATTTTTCATTTATATTTGATGTGATATGATGGTGAATTGAAAAATAAATGTATTCTTCAGAAGATATACATAGAACACTTAACATAGGAATATAAATAATTAAAATATAACTTCAACAGCTGTGCACATGTAAATTCACTTTTCAGAAGAGAACAAAAACGATTTCTCATATTTTAAGTTACAAGGACGTTAATTGAATATTCAATATTTATTTATTGTCGACAGTTTACAACTACGAATGCGTTCGAAACTTTACAGCTATCATTACTTACTAAAAATTTGAGATAGATTTGACGGTTTTTTTTATGGTTCTCCTGTGCAATTAATGCCAGCACTTATATAGTGTCGATAGTTCAACCTTTTTCGTTCATTCGATATTTTACAGATATCGTTAATTAATATTTTTGATTTGGTTTTTTTGCGGATGGAATGCCCACACTGACAAAGTGGTTCAATGCTGTAGCATACCAGTGTTGGAAAGAATTCAACAGAGTCAACTACTCAGCATAGTTGAGAAATATAAAGTGTGGTAGCACTGTCGCTTTTCTGTGGAATGTATACATATACTTTTTGTATCGTTAATCAAAAACAAAAAGTGACCAAATGCAAACTGCAAAGATGTGCTGTTTTATGTGAAAATTAAAAATATGATTTGAAATAGAAATTGCATTCGATTTTCAATAAATGTGCAACCCGCTTGTGGACGACTGAAAAAGCGATTGTGTGTATATGTAAATGCATATGTATGTATGTGTGTATTTATTTACATATAAATATATATGTAGGTCTATATCTGTGTGCGTCGTGAGTTCATTTTTTAAGTGTTTCAACCGACAATTTTAAATTTCTGATCGTTGTAAGTGCAGCTTTTATTCATAAAATTTAAGTCTTGAGTAATTTTAGACAAATCTCATTATCACTGCAAGAGCGACAAGCAGACGCATGTATACATTTGTGTGTGTGTGTGTGTGTATGTGTATGCATATGTGTGTATATGCATAGTTTATGTGTTTGTGCGCTTCAATTTAACATTTTTGTAGTTACAAAAACAATTTAAATAAAAAACCAAAAATAAATAATTTGAGCAAAATTTATAATTTATTATTTATTGTGCCTTAGAATGAATTTTCGGACGTAAGGTAAACAATCAAAAAAACAAAAAATAAATACAATTATCCGATTGTAATAATAAACAGGAGCAACGTATAATAAATCAAAATATTTTATTGGGAGTTTAATAAAAACGCCATATATTATAATCTTAACTGGCTCAATATGTGTTTAAAAGAGCTGCAAAAGTCAACCGATTTCCAATTACAGCCCCGAATAGTTATTCGTGATATGTTGATCGGGTTTGCCTACACGCTCAAAATGATCATTTGCTAGTTGCAGCGCTCAAAACATACTTCATGTCATTTGCTATCAGATTGACTAGTTAACACCAAGCGATCACACTCAACTCGTTCACACCATTAGCAACGAAAATCCAGCTAATTTTTCTTCTTTTTTAAAAATTATATATAAAATTAAGTGAAAATAGATTAAATTAAAAATCAAATTTAAAAAATTAGAACTATAATTTTTCGGTATATTTCTGTATACGAAAATTCAGTGAGTGTTTTTTAATTACTTTTTATTTATTTAAAATCAACTTAAGTCTGTCGATAAAAAAAATACACAGAAAGTAATAATAGATTAAATTAAATTAAAAATAAAATTTAATATTAATTGATTAAAACGGAGCGATCGCAAATACATTTAAGTCGAAGAGAACCTTTTATTTAAAGCAATTTTTTAGTGCGAGCAATAAAAAGTCAGCGAATATTTCATATTTTGTAATTTATTTTGTCAGTCGACGCAAGGAAAAAAATACAAAAAGAATAAATAGATTAAATTAAATTCAAAATTTAATTTCCTAATGAATTTAAATTACAAATTTATAATTTTTTTTTAAATTTAACATTTGTATTGGAGAAAAACCATCAACACACAAAAAAAATAATAAATAAAAATTGTATTGACTACATGCGAAAATTCTATTCATGAGGCAAACAAAAGAAACACGAAACTGAAGAGATACTATATAAAGCGACGAATTTATCGATAATTCGATCATTGACTGATGCCGAAATGATTCGGCTGGCTTATTGAAATTCCTATAGTTATGCAAAACTATCTACAATAATGCTCGTCCTAAGGTCTTATATTATCATTAAACACGGGTAGTTTGAAATAATTTTTTATTTTATATACCACTACAGTCAAAATAATAGTAGTTCACACATAAAAGTGACGAATTGCAACAGTGCTATGTTTGCCACTTCCCAGTTAAAAGATTAGCTATTTTTTTAAGCGAGTGAGATATTATTGTATATTATATTACTATATATACCCAAAAAACTAATAATATTTAAACTAAAACAGATCAAAAAAAAAGATAAACAAAAGGCATAGGTTAAATATAAAAAACGGATATGAGGAGATATATCGAAGATTAAATCGTCCATGACATCGAAAGGATTTTGAAAGGAGCTATGAAAATGAGTATTTGCATTGCATACTATTATTTTGACGGCACCTGTACATGTTTTTATAAAATTTATAGACTTAAGGTTATAATGCTCGATACACAAAATACCTCGAAACCGAACAAGGCGATCGTTAATATGATTATATTGAGTTATTAGATGAGTTATCAATTGTGTATTATTTCGAATAGAATTTAATGTTTGTATCATTTGAATTGTGTTGATATATTATGTATTATCTTGTTCGGATCAACAATTCAGCCAGCACATTGTATATGTCGCATGATTTAAATCAAATTTTCCACGGCGATTGAGATTACATTTCATAAAAGCGAAATGCAATCAACGCATTGGCGATTCGGACTTCTCAAAAGGAAAAAGAGTCGACATGATGATGATGATGCAGCTTGCTCCACAAAAAATAAACTGGCTTCCACACAATTACCTGTGCCAATAGTTAAGTATCTGAGGCCGATGCAATGCCATATCCTCCGATGCGTTGACACTACACAACTCAGTAAATTGAAAATTCTTCAATTAATGTGGCTAATTGCCATCGCGTATATTTTGCAAATTGTAAACGCTGATCAAGGTAAGCAGACCAAATAGCACCGATCTATCTACTTGCATTATATGGAATTTTTTGTTATGAACCTGAATTTATAGTTGTTTTGCTTGACACAACGAGAGAAGCTACACTAGAATGGACGAGGTATCCCTATGGGCCCCAGGCTCAAACTCCAGGCGTAAGTATATGATATATAAATATATCTCTTTTATTTTTTATTAAATATATAAATATATATATATCATTTTATTAAATAGTAAAATTATACCTAAATTTAAATTTAATTTTGTTTCGTTAAAATTTTTGTCCAAAATTGTTTAAGTGATTAACAGATCGGCAAGATACCGTTTTTACAAAATGTATCATATTTATAAAAGTTGTAATAACTCAATATAATAATATTCATATATTTTTCATGAAATCCACTTGATTCAGTGGGTAGAGGAATCATTTACAGATTTTGTTAAGGGCATTAATTGGCGTAGCTATGTGGTTTGCGATGTTGCCTATCACAATGTTAACAACTGGCTTTGGTCCCCTTTTATTGATCGTGGACCTGCTAACCGTCTTTATATAGAAATACAATTTACAATTCGGGACTGTTCATTGTTTCCAGGTATAAAACTTATGACATATCTCACAATGCGACTTAAAAAAAATGAAATTAATTTTTAGGAAATGCCTTGTCCTGTAAGGAGACGTTTAGCTTATTGTTTTATGAATTCGATGCGGCAACTCGAGAGCCACCGCCATGGCAGACAGACAGCTATAAACTGATCGCTCGAATTGCGGCTGGTGAAGGGCGCTTTAATCAAAACTCCGATGTGGATATAAATACCGAAGTGAAGAGTATAGCTGTAAACAAGAAGGGTGTATATTTCGCATTCCGGGATCAGGGCGCTTGCATAAGTGTTCTGGCGGTAAAAGTCTACTACATCACATGTCCGGCGGTCACCGAAAACTTTGCCCATTTCAATGAGACGCCCACCGGCCGCGAGATTACAATAATTGAGAAACAAAATGGTACATGTGTCGAGAACGCCGAACCCTATGAACCACCCACTTACCTATGCAAGGGCGATGGTAAATGGACCATTCTAACGGGAGGCTGTCGTTGCAGGGTCGGCTTTGAAGCAAATGATGTGAATAACACGTGTAAAGGTGAGTCGCTTTTACACATTTCTTTGACTCAAATTAAACGTTATCCTTGTTCATTTCAGAGTGTCCTATAGGCACGTTTAGATCGTCTGAGGTGCGTAAATGTGTTCATTGTCCACCCAATTCGAATAGCTCTAAGACGGGTTCGCCGATGTGCAAATGCATGCCAGGCTTCTATCGACATCCTGCGGACGGCAGACATATGCCTTGCTATAAACCGCCAGGAGCACCCATGAATCTCACCCTATTATTTGTCGATCAAACAAGCGCAATAATATCATGGAGTGCTCCAACCAAAGATGATTTGTATATGGCAAATACAGTAGAGAAATACCGCTCTAATCTCGTCTATAAAGTGCGTTGTACCTTGTGCAGCTCCAATGTTATGTTTAATCCATCGACAGACACATTCAATGAAACGAAAATAACACTCACCAATCTGGATCCGGTGACCACATATACAGTACAAATTCATGCGACGAATGGCATCTCGTCTTTAGTCGAGCCGTACGCTAACGAAACATATACGAATATTGAGAGTCCATTTGTCAATGCTTCTAGTTTTTCGAGTGGCAACAGTCATCAATTGGATCTCAGCGAAATTAAAACGAAACATGCTGAAATTGTATTTACCACGGAGTCCGTTATGCTCACGACGGTTTTCAATTTACGCGTTGTGGCCATAACCAACAATGACGCCGATCTTGTTTGGGACAAACCTGTCCAGAGTGAAACTCCAATCGAGTTGTATGAAGTTCGTTGGTTTCCCAAATCTGAATTGGACACGATCAATAAAACGGCGTTGACCACAAAGGAGACAAAAATTCACATCAGCAATCTGATGGAGAATACTGAATACGGTTTTCAAGTGCGCTGTAAAACTATCAATGGATTTGGGACCTATAGCAATATGGTCTATGCTCAGACCCATCAATCTGTTGGTTCAGGTATTGTTTTCACCAATCGTAAATGAAATGTTCCTAAACACAAATATCTAACTTAATTTTTGATGCTAGTTTACGACGATTCCATTCAAATACGATTTATTGCTGGGGCCATTGTGACGGGTGTGTTTTTTCTGGTCATCTTTATCGTTGCAACTGTCTATTTTATGAGATCCAAACATCAAGACGAGCTCGATAAAAAGTCCACTAACCATCTTCCCTTGCCAATGGATTACGCAAGTAATGAAGGTAATTAGTGATGTATAAGCTTTATTTTTCTATTTATATGGATAAACTTCCAAACCAATCTTATTTTTTAACCACTGCTTCAGAATCGATTGAATTCGCGAATTTTTTTTTTCTGAGCGAATAGATCGTCAAAAATAAAAGGCATGTGTTGTTAGCTGATTGACAGAAACGATTAGAAACTTAGAAATTCTTAATGAATTAATGCGCAGCAGTTCTGCTTATAGTTAATTTTGTGTTTATATTTCAATGGCAAGGCGGGAAAAATGTGCTTTTGTTTGACATCAAATAGTAAGGCACGTTGCTATTAAAATTTTAGTGACAAGGTGCTGCCAGATGTTTTCGCTTATCGAGTTTTCTTTAGCTCTGGCAACCTCCGACACGATCGTGAGATTGCCAAGCTTTAGAAACACAAAATTAATTGAATCTATAAGTGTTCTACAAATAGCAGATCATTCTTATTTTATTATTATTATTATTATTTTTTTGATAACTTCACCCCAACTGTAATCTACTTTTTAAAATATTATAATTTTATCTCTGAAAATTTTTGAATAGTCCTTGCTCAAGAATTTAAATAGGTTTCGACAATACACTCTTTCAGGTACAGAGATTTTCGCGATTTCGAAAACTTAGGTGGGTGTGGCATTTAATTTGTAATTTGCATTATAAGAAAACGTTACAAACATATGCGTTGTTTAAAACATAACGAGTCCAAATTATTTAGACTCTTCATCAATATTGTTATCCAGTAAGGATTCTGACTATCTAGTTGGATGAGAAAAGTAATTAAAGCCATTACTGGGAAACGTAATTCTCACTGTGAAGCATGGCGACTGATAATTACTTGTTAGGGAGTACAAAGCTGCAGCTGGAGCTGGAGGAATGATGTTTGCTGGTAAGAAATTGGAAGAGCATCTATACAAATATTTTGGGCGAAAACTTGAGTGCCCCAAAGTTAGGGCCTAATTTGAAGACGTTTTTGTTCCGCCAGTGTACTCGTCATATTTGTTCCAAGGATGACACCTGAGACCGGACCTGATCTAACCTGAGACTTATTGAGCATATAAAGGATATGCTGGGAGAAGAAAGGCTTCAAAATAATGCAAGCCTGGACAGGCAGACGTAGACAAAGTCAGATGGAGAAGCGGGCAGACAAATGACAATTATTGAGACATAGAAAAAAAAAAAAATAAATTTTGACAAGTCGTTATTGTAAGCCACCAAGTTTAAAATTTTCCTCCAGAATTACTGGGTCGTTCATAACGCAGAAGTTGTTTGCAAATATGAATCCAAGAGGGACATATTTGTATTCTATATATTTAATAACATTTGATTTCTATATTTTTAAAAAATGTATGTTCGCCTAAAGCTGAATATACCATTAAGTAAGATTTGTGTGCTTTTAAGTAATTTACTACGAACCTATATTCATAATAATCACTTGATATTTGTTTATATCCCTATCCATTATTATACCGATACCGATCTCTTTTTAAGGACTGGTTGTGACATATAGTAAGTTTTTTAACCTTTAATTCCTCAAACTAATATCATATATAGCTATAGATTATTCATATACATGTATGCTTGCACATACAATACTTGGTACATCAATACTCTATTTTACTTAAATTATATTCATTCATAATTTTAAACGCGCTCTAATCAAGTGTGAGCATCTATTTATGTATTTAGATTGACAGAATATAGACAAAATTCGCTCTCCTGGAGACAGACTAATTTTTGTGGACGGCATGTCCGACATATCCGATATTTCAGTTTTAACTTATTTGTTCTTATTTAAATATATATTTTTGTTAAATTTGTGATCAATATGTTTTTATCTTTACTTTTAGTAAATGCCATGGATACAACTCCAATTGTCAAGACTCTGCATTCAAATGGTATATAATTTGTTTATGTTTTCTGATTTTCTGATTATTATGGTGTGAGTCTTTTATTGAAGTAAGCAAACCTATTCTGAATGCTTACTTATACACCGTTATGGCTACTAAATCAACATTTTCAACTGCGCATCCATATGAACATATCATTAATTATTTTTAATGAACACAGCTTTCATTTACATCAAATACCAATTCCTATATCATGTAATTTACTAAATGATTGCGTTGACTGTTTTTGTTTTTCAGTGACGACGCCCCTATTTGGTAATAGCCGAAGCTACGTTGATCCTCATACCTATGAAGATCCAAACCAGGCAATTAGGGAATTTGCACGTGAAATTGATGCAAATTACATCACAATCGAGGCCATTATTGGTAATTAATATCGCTAAATTCTTTCTAAACACTTTTAATCAAGAGTATTTTGGTAGGTGGCGGAGAATTCGGCGATGTGTGTCGCGGTCGTCTCAAAATTCCGCCAAACTTTGTTCAGGACATTGATGTGGCAATTAAGACATTAAAGCCAGGTAAAGAAAGAAAAATTCGTAATCTTAATAAAATACATAATTATGGTTTCTCAACTTTCTAACGATAATATTATTGTCTTATTTATAAGTAATTGATAATATCACCAATGTTGTATACAAATATATATTTTTATCTCTTATCTTAACGTAGGTTCTTCGGAAAAGGCACGTTGTGATTTTCTGACAGAGGCCTCAATAATGGGACAGTTTGACCATCCGAACGTTATATACCTTCAGGGTGTGGTTACGCGCTCCAATCCCGTCATGATTATAACCGAGTACATGGAAAATGGCAGTCTGGATACTTTCTTGCGCGTCAATGATGGCAAGTTTCAAACGCTTCAGCTGATCGTAATGCTACGTGGCATCGCCAGCGGAATGTCATATCTGAGTGACATGAATTATGTCCATCGTGATTTGGCAGCACGTAATGTGCTCGTTAATGCCCAGCTAATCTGCAAAATCGCTGACTTTGGTCTGTCTCGCGAAATCGAAAATGCTAGCGACGCCTACACGACACGGGTAAGACATGTCTATAGTGCTGTTCACATACGACCAACTTGACTCTTAAGTTTTCAAGAACTACATTAAAAAAACCAATTGTAAAAATGTTTGCATTTTGTTTCAAATACGTACCGCTAACTCATTGTCAACTTGTGTGGACAATGTTTACAAAGAACAGCTGTTCGACTGTGTCAAATAATAAGTTGCTTATATTTAGATGATGGCTATCGCAAATTACCCCAAACCTACATGAACTTAAAAAACACTAGTTACGGATTCAGTCTAATTAGAATCAATAATAAGTTTTTCCACATATCAAACAATTTCAACATTATAGCCCTCTTTACTTTATTTGTTCCATGGAAAACCAATTTTATGTCGTAGTCCCACGTTGTCCTTCTGTATTAAGGGATAGTCGTGGTATAAGAAGTGAAATGTTATCACGTATAATCTTCCTCCCGAGTCGACTAGATACCCACACTCATAAACTAAACTTTTTCCCTTCCGTTTTTCTTCATCCACAACTGATGACACTTTGCACAATCCATCGTTTTTCATATTCGTAGACTCAGTGTAACTCTCCTCTTAATGATAAAAATTTGTGGCGAAAAAACCTTCCCTTACATGGTAGAAGAGATTCCTTCCCATTTTTCTGCTCGTTTCTGACACTAATTTTATATTATTATTTTTACTTTATTTTTATGAGTTACTTTTAAAGTAGTTAAAACCATTCATTTTTATTTTAAAAAAATCAGAATTGGAAAACCTAACCAAATATATATAAGTTACAAAAGTTATATATACATACCTGGTATTATAAAACCCATTTCACTCGCACGCAAATCACGAAATCCACAATTTTAATGATGGAGGTACCTTCTAGGCACCTTCTCGAACCCCACAATAAGATTGTTTTTCATTTATTCTAAGCTGACCTTATACAGGTTGCAACGACGGTTACGTCCGAATGCAACTTTATCTTTTATATTGATTAATGGATGTAGCACAAAAGCAACAATAACTACATATATAGACAGCATATACATTTAAAGAACATTTGTTCTTTCGTTGATTTTCCATGGTTTATTTATTCTATATTTCTCTCTTTTTGCAGGGTGGTAAAATTCCAGTTCGTTGGACTGCTCCGGAAGCTATAGCTTTTCGTAAATTTACTTCCGCATCGGATGTTTGGTCTTATGGAGTCGTTTTATGGGAGGTCATGTCCTATGGGGAGCGTCCCTATTGGAACTGGTCAAATCAGGTGTGTATATATCCCAATCCGTGTATGTAACAAAAAGATGTTGACTAATTGATTTAATTTAGGACGTAATAAAGAGCATTGAGAAAGGCTATCGCCTACCTGCACCAATGGATTGTCCAGAAGCTCTGTATCAGTTGATGTTGGATTGCTGGCAAAAGCAGCGGACGCATCGGCCAACATTTTCCAGTATTGTGTCGACCCTCGATAATTTGGCCAGACAACCGCAGTCTCTGCTAACGACGCGAAATTCACCGGAAAATGATAGTACTCATATTCTTGATTCACAGCGTGGTCATAACATTTTTATAAGTACTGAATTATGGCTCGAAAACATCAAAATGTCAAGATACAGTCAACACTTTAGAGAGGCTAATTTAGTGAGTGCTCAACAGGTATGTGTGTAACTTACTTATACACTTTGACTATCCTCTAAAAATATTTTAATTTCTATCCATAGATCTCAAGGTTAACAGCTCAACAGCTATCCGATATGGGTATAACTTTAGTAGGACATCAGAAAAAGATTTTACACCAAGCTCGGCAGCTGGATACAATAATATAAACAGCGTATTCTTTAAGATGTACATACATACAATCAACAATATATATATAACATATACATATTGCGCTCATGCTATGATTTTTTTTTTTTATTTATCAAAATTAAAATCAAAACTCACAATCTGAACTGATAAACACCCTCCCACCATTTCATTGTTTTCATGCTAAGTTAAGTGGTTCACATTTGAAATTACATAGTCAAGTTTTGTGAAAAAATCGAATACATTAATTTGTGTTTATAAATGCATTTCCTAATCCGTTCGTTTAATGATTTTACAAAACTAAGTGTAGCACAAACGTTGTAAGAGAAAAACATAACATAACCCTTTAAGTTATGTTAGATTCAAAACAAAACAAGCAAGACACAATATACTTAGAATAATAATATTAAGTAAAATTTTGTAGTTTATTAGCTGTAAGTTTATATATAGGCACACACACCCACACACAAGCTACAGATACAGGCCTCTGCTTACGCAATTTATGTTTACTTATATTTTTGATTTCAAGAAATGAGAATATCGTTTTTTATATGCATTTTAAGATTACATACATACGAATACTGTATAAAGCGGACTAAAATCGAAATATTTTATTGAACGAACATATTGTTACCAGCAATAAAGCATTGTATGCTTTTATTAATGTAAGAACCATATTGATTGACTAAAGGCATCGCTTTTACTTGTCACTAATAATACATTTTTCCCTCGTCATAGACGTGGTTTTGCATTCTCCATCTGTATATTTAAATGCATATGTATATGTATATGTAATGTTTTTGTATATTAAATGTATGCATATGTATATGTATATTAAATGTATGCATGTGGGTATGTATATGCATATATCTATATATATATGTTCATATATACATACATACATAAATGTGCAGCGTCCATACAAATAAATAAATAAACAAAATATTAACTATAACATACAAGTTAAAAAATAAACGTTTTAACACAAAACAAAAGAAAACAAACATGTGTAATGTACATACAAATACTCATACATATACATATGCCTTCTAACTTTTGAGGCTGAAATTCGATTAAATTCGTTTATATTCAAACATTTGTATACATACGCGCATATACACACATATATATACATATATAAATAAATATATATACATATATATATATATGATATATATATATATGTATATATATATAAATATATATATATACATATATATATATATATATATACGTACATACATATATCTAACGATCACAACATACAAAAACACATGTAATTTTAAACATATTTTATACCTTACTACAAATGTTTTATTACACAACTCAAACGCAAGTACATAATTAATTTTGATTAATATCTGTTAGTATCAGAATGGAAAATTACACTATATTCTATATACCTTAATATATATATATATATATATATATATATATATATATATATATATATATATATATATATATGTAACAATTATACTTAATAACAGAAGCATTGCATTTATTGTAGGTTGATTATATCTTGAGATTTGGACTATAACAAGTATTATTTATACATTGCATACCCATGTATTTATTTATAGAGCTATTCATTTTGTATTGTTCACAAAAAATTAAATTAACAGAAAACTCAATAAACAGAACACTAAACATAATCTCTGATTCGATTGAGATATAGTTAAAAAATAAAACACAAAATCCTCATGCTGTGGAGGTTGGAAGTGTATTCTTTCTGTGTATTCTGATCGTGGTTTTCTGGTAGTACTTGGTGATTTTAATCTCAGTGGAACTACATGGACGCCTTGTCCTGACTCAAGTGTTTTGTCAACCACGACTCAGAGTGAGTTTTTGGAGGGCTTATTTGGGATATCATTGTGTCAAATCAATGCTATCCCGAATTCGTTAAATAAGATGCTTGATCTGATTTTTGTCACGGATCCCTCCTTCTTTTCTGTCTCCCGTTCTGAACCCATATCCTATCCTGAAGATTCCTATCACCCAACGTTGGAGGTGTTGTTTAATTTGCCTACTACGGTACCAAGTCAGGATAACAAGCTTTCAGGGCGAGTTCGTCAATTTCGGAAAACCGACTTTGTTAAGTTAGCTCGTCTTTTATCGCAGACTGACTGGTCCCGGCTTTATAATTGTGCTGACATGGATATTGCAATCGGGGTTTTTTTTATAACACGTTGGACGGTTTACTTGACTTGTGTGATCCTGTTCGTGAGCCATGTAGGTCTACCAAACCTTTGTGGTTTACGCGGGAGTTGATCAGGTTAATGATAAGTCAAGAATGTATAAGAAATTCAGGGAAACTGGCTCTTCCTTGGATTACTCTCGTTACTTGATTGCACTATCCAAGTTCTTGGCTATGAATAATAAATGTTATAAGGATTACCTAAAAAGCTGTAGTTTACATTTTCAGCGGAATCCTAAACGTTTTTATGATTTTGTTAATGCTAAGAGAGGCTCAACAACACTTCCTGCTGCCGTATTTTTTGAGAAAAAGACTGCAGACTCAGATCTGGCCATTGCCGACTTATTTACCGAATTTTTTCAAACTACATATAGTTCCCACAATCACTGGCTTATGAAATATAGATCTACCACCACTAACCTATTAGAATTCACTTCTTTTGTTATTAAGGGATTTCAAACCAAGATGCAAACGGAGGTTGTTTACACTGACTTTAGTAAGGCATATGATTCCGTTAATCATTTATTGCTAACTCACAAACTTAATCTTCTGATCTCAAACTACTTAACGCGTAGGACACAGAAAGTTTACCTTAGAGGTTCTATCTCAAAGTCTGTTCGGGTTACTTCCGGAGTACCGCAAGGAAGTCACCTTGGCCCTTTGCTATTCACTTTATTTATAAATGATCTTCCGTCCGTTATAAGTCATTCTCGGGTACTAATGTATGCCGATGATGTAAAACTGTGTCTGTCGTCTGCCGACTCGTTTGCTGGACAGAGGCTTCAGGCTGACTTAGATAGTTTTGAAGCCTGGTGACGTGTAAATTTGTTAAATCTAAATTGTGAAAAATGCAAATTTATGTCATTTTATAGGCGATTGCCCTATTTAAATACTTATTTTCTTTATGGCAAGCCACTAAAACGCATTGAATGTGTTGATGATTTGGGAATACTTTTAGATCCCAAGCTTGTTTCTTCCTCTGTTAATCAAGCCTTTGGAATCCTGAGTTTCATTAAGCGCTGGTCAAAAGAATTTGACGTTCCCTACATTACTAAAACTCTTTATATTTCACTTGTGCGTCCTATTCTGGAATATGGATCTTGTATATGGTCACCCAATTACAAGGTTCATCAGGATAGAATAGAATCCGTACAAAAACAATTTTTATTATTTGCCCTTAGGGGTCTTCATTGGAATACTAATATTAGCTTACCATCAACCATAGTAGACTTTTGTTAATAAATCTTCCTTCTCTTTCTGATCGTAGAACAATGCTTGGTGTTATTTTTTTACACAAGCTTATAAACGGTGAGATTGACTCTTCGGAGTTTTTAATTTAATTTTACAGTTCCGATCAGAAGTACAAGGAATTTTCTACCTCTTGTTTATAAAACTTGTAGTTCCAATTTTGCTATTCATAACCCATTTAGAATCTTGTCTACAAGTTATAATACGCTTTTTCCGTTAATAAGTTGTATATCCTCCATTTCTTCTATTAAAACAGTTGTCTCATCCTATCTTTCTTTCAATTCGCGAACTTCGTAGCCGCGCGTTATGCGGCGCACCCCTCGGTCGGTTGGGTGGGAGGTGGGTTGCTGTTTTGCTTGGGTCCGCGCGTTAACAAGCCTGTGCTTGGTATTGTTGGGCCACTTGAATGTGCTGCTCGTTGGTACTTCAACGTCCAAATAAATTAATATATATTATATTAAATGATATGATATATAAATGATATAATATCAAAATTATATATTATATGAGGTGCTGTTTTTTATTTTTTTTTATCATAAAACGTATTATATACAGTGAGAGACATCTTATTTGGCTCAGTGTCAAAGAAAATAGGCTACTTTTTTTAATTTTTTTTTAATCTCGGCCGTTCCTGCTTTGCCTCGGGCACCAGGTTTATTAGCCCCGGTTCTGTCATTGCCCCTGCACCGCTGACACCTACTGTTGATAATGGTCAGCAGTTGATGCAGTTTAATTCTCCTGCACCACCTGCAATCAACAGTGCTGGCTCAATTGTGTCACAGGCCATTGTTTCGATTCCGCCACCTCTTTCTAGCAGTGCTCCTATGCCTCTTATAGCGATTGCACCTAGAAATCGAATTTTTATTTCGCGTCTTGCCCTGATACAGGGTAAAGTGTCATCTACGGAAATATTGATTGAAAAATTTAAATTTAATTATGAAATATAAATTTTCTCTTTTAAAATAAGTGTTTCGGCTGAAGTATTCGGCACAATTTGCTGTGCTTATTTAGTTATAAAGGTGTATACAAACAAAAAACGTATTCGTATTACATTGCCTCAGAATCCTTCTGGTGCTTCTTCTTCTAATGTTGCACCAAAAAACTAAAATCCTATCTTCCACTAGCATATCAGAATGTTAGAGGTCTTAACACTTCTCTTTCTAATCTATATGTTGACAGTCTTTCTTTTGAATTTGATATTCTAGTATTTACCAAAACTTGGTTAAAGCCTGATATCTCCAATAATTTTTTATTTTCCAATCAATACACCCCATATAGATGCGATCGAGTATAACGTTTGAGTGGTGGTTGTCTGATTGCTGTTGATTTTGATCTTGCATCAGATTATTCCTTACCTGCATTTGCTCTAGACATTGAATTTATAAGTATTAAAATTCAGTTTAATACTTTTTCATTGTTTATCATTTGTTCATATATTCCACCTCAATCAGATGTCTCCATATATCTGAATCATCTATCCGCTAACCAATATATTTCCTCTATGCTTTCTGATAGAGACTATTTGATTGTATGCGGTGACTTTAATCTTCCAGAAATTATATAGTCCGCTCCACTTAACTATTATCTCTCGCTGTAATCCACTTGTTAATCCCGAAGATCCTACGCTCGATTTGATTATAGAACTCTCAACTCTTGTGCCTCTTGTACCAATGGATTCTACGCGTAACAATCGTTTCCGTAAAGCAGATTTTGCCAGACTTAATCAATTATTATTTTTGCTGTGTCAATATATGATACTACCATTGACTCATATTTGGATGCTTGTGTTTCCCGTTCGAATCCCAAGGAAGGCTAATAGGCCTCTCTGGTTTTCGCGGAAATTAAGTAGGTTGAAAAATGTGAAGTCTAGGTATTATAAGAAGTTTAAGAGATTAAGTAATCCTTTTGATTACTCTCGCTATTTAGTTGCTAGAGCAACTTTTACTACTCACAACTCACGTTGTTATCAAAATTACCTTCTTCGTTGTAGGCTGCATTTTGTACAAGTTCCTAAGCAGTTCTATAACTTTGTGAACATGAAACGCAAATCGTCTTCGTTACCTTCGTTTTCTATGAAGATTCGAAAGTCAAAGATGATCAGGAAGCAGCAAGTTTGTTGAGTATTTTCAATCCACCTATTCCTCTACTAACTTCTCACCAAAATTTACCATATCCTTACCCTGTCCAAAGAGCTAATTGCATTTTTGGTCATGTAATCGCTTTAGAGTCAATTTTTGCCGACCTACACTCAATCAAGTCTGGGTATTTGCCAGGTCCAAATGGAGTTCCGGGAAGTGTACTTAAGTACTGTTCTGAGTCTATTTGCAACCTTTACTTAAATTATTTAACTTTTCTGTTGAGACCTGTTGTTTTCCCGCTATTTGGAAGGAATCCTTTATTATTCCTGTTTTTTTTTTTTTTTATGTAGCAATTTAATTTAATGTTAATCAACCTACTGAAAGGTTATAAAATATTGTTTTGAAAATATACATTATAATAGCGGATTTAAACAATAACATAAACAAATAATTGGTTTTAACATATTACAATATTACTAATAAGAAAATAGGAAAATATTAACGCCCAACTGTCCAGAGGTCGCTGGTGTGGAGGCGCTTTAAGCGTCGTCGGGTTGTATTTGACCCTAGTGAGCAGGCCAATGGGTTGACATGGTTATGCAACCGGTCATTGTAACGACTTGTATGTCGGTTTATTTGACTAATGACTGTCGGTACACTGAAGTCGTTGTGCAGTGTCAAATTGCTGACATAGGGTGGAGCACCAGAGATGTGTCTTAGCACCTTGTTCTGCAAGACTTGAATTTAATTAATCCACGATTTTGCCGCTGTGCCCCAAAATGGAATCCCATATGTCCATGTGGGCACGATGATGCTCCTGTACACCAGCAGCTTGTTGCTCAAGCTGAGTTTGCTGGATGACTTCAGCATCCAGTTGAGTTTCACCCTCTTGGATCTACACGTTGCTGCCGTGACCTGTATGTGTTTACGCCAGGTAAGTTTCCTGTCCAGATACATACTTAGGTAGCGAACATGATTCCCCTGAGGTATGATCATGTTGTTGAGTCGGACGCTTGGACAGTTACCACTCCTGAGCGCAAACGTACAGTGCAGAGTCTTGTTCTCATTGATACAGATGTTCCATCGGTTGGCCCAGGTACTAAAACCATCCAAGAACCTTTGCGTAACCGCTGAGGCTCTCCAGGCAGTGGAGGAGTTAGCAAGGATTATTATTCCTCTCCATAAAAATGGCTCAAACTACAGGGTATTTCCAAATTGTCCGCAATACCTAAGGCATTTGAAAAAATATTAACGACTTAAATGCAACAATTATGTAGTTCTATTATTTCACCATTACAGCATGGTTTTGTGAAATGTAGATCTACTACCACTAACATTCTTGAATTTACTTCCCTTGTGATCAAAGGATTTCGGAATAAAATGCAATTTGATGTCGTTTATGCAGACTTCAGTAAGGCCTTTGATTCTGTTAACCATTGTCTCCTTCTTCACAAACTAAACCTTATAGGATTTCCTACTAACCTTCTGACCTGGATTTCGAAGTATCTGAGTAACAGAACTCAAAAAATGGTATTTAAATCAGCACTTTCTAAACCTATCCTAGTCACCTCTGGTGTACCCCAGGGTAGTCACTTGGGTCCAGTGCTTTTTAACCTATTTATTAATGACCTTTCTTCTGTAATATTGTATTCTAACGTACTAATGTATGCTGATGACTTCAAGTTGTGCCTAAGGTATGATCATATGACCTCTCATGGCTTATTGCTTGCGGACTTATTTTCCATTTTGTCGTCGTGTAAAATTAATCTGCTTCTTGATAGACCGAATGAAGTAAATGATCTTGATCACAGGTTAAAGCTCGATAACCATACTAAATTCACTGTCAAAAAGCTTTTCAAGTTCTTGATTTTATAAAGAGTTGCTTAAACGAATTTGATGACCCTTGTACGACCAAGATACTTGTCACTTCTCTTGTACGTCCAAGTCTGGAATATGGATCTTGTGTGTGCTCTCCACAAAGTAGATTGGAATCTGTACAGAAGAGCTTCTTACTTTTCGCTCTTCGTCGCTTTAACTGGGGTGTACTTCCACCATAAACCAATAGGCTGCTTCTTCTTAACCTTCCCTTCCTAACTAACCGTCGTGTTATGCAAGGAGTTATGTTTGTAGTTAGATTACTTAAAGGTGAAATCGATTCAGCAGCGTTGTTGACCCAAATAAATTTGTCTGTTTCTTTTAGACCGTCTCATTATTTCTTCCCACTTTCTCTTAATCGCTGTACTACTAATTATTCATGGCCATAAGCCGTTTCGAGTATTCTGTAGTGATTACGAGTATAACAAACTATACCATGTAATCAATTCAGAGTCCTCCATTTCTATAATAAAAAACTCAATTTTAAATGTCCTATTTTGGGAATAACTTTTTCGCATGCACAGGTTCTTACTAATGCACTAATTCTTACTAATTATCTTTGGTCTTTGGACCATTTTGCATTTAAATACCCACTGAAATCATTTAAATTAAATTAAATTAAATTTCTTATTTTTTGTGTCGACTGACCTTAGTTGACAATAAATAAATCCGTAACTGGTGTACTGACGGATTCTCTAAGCATCTTTCGGCAATTTCCGTTGCCTGTCGTATTTCTCTAATATCTCCGTGGGACTCCTCTTTGTCTCCTCTTTGGACGACTTAACAATTTCTTCTGACCGTCCACCAACCTCTGTTTTTGATGTGGTCGGCTCCATTTTTAGCAGCTCCTGCTGCTTAAACCACAAACATATTCACTTTAACGTCAATAATGTAAACTGCAGGCCTTTATTTATATAAAATTCTTAAACCTAAACAGCAGTCTCAGTCCATCGAATGCAGCCGCTAGTAAGGCGACCGCAGTGTATGGTCCATCTCCTCTAACATCTCTAAAAATAGCTTGACCCCATGCAAGCCAGCCGCAAGTATCTAATTTTGAGAGCGCTGCATAAGCCATCAGCAGCTTAGAGCGTCACATGTTCATACTTCCTTCTAAGTTTGGTAACTGTAGTTTTTAACTGTGGGAGATGTGGGCTTCTGGGAATTTTGGAGACGGGAGTGGGAGTAGACAGAAAAATTTTTTGGAGTACGATCTTGGTAATCTGCCATCCAACTTTGGTAAATGTGGCTCTTACATTCGGGAGGTACAGGCTTTTATCATTTTTGGGGGTGGGACTGGGAGTGATTTTTCTTGATTATTGAAGAGAGTTACAAGCAATATACCCTTTAAAAATATCGAAATATCGGAATTGGCGATTATGGGCGCTCGTGTGGGCGATGCCATAAAAATTTATGTATATCTACAAAATTTGACAGTTCTAACTCAAAAACGGAAGATATAGTCACTTAAAATTTATAGGGTTGGGCCTAGGGGCGGCGAAGGTGGGCGTGGCATATCCTGATCTTTGAAGGACATCGCCAATAGCCCACCAACCAAACCTACCTCAAAATTGTGCGAGATATGTGGTTCTATCGATTTCCTAGCCACCTAGTGGACGTAGCACTCCAATTTTTACACTTTGTCTAACGCGGGCACAGACAAGTATATGTTTCAAGTTTCAAGTCTCTAAGTCAGACATACAAGCAGACAGGCAGACAGACAGACAGCATGATGGACATTGCATAAAACCAATATACTATGATACCTTCGGTATTAAAGTTAAATATTGTGATAAAAAATTTATTGACACTGTCAAACCGTGTAACCGAATTCAGCGCTAAAAATTTCTTATTATATTTTTTTTCGACCACCGGTAAGTTGCCATTCATTCATTCTTTTTACAGACACATGTGAAAACCCAACAGCTGTTCGCAAATTATCGCTGTGAATGAACAACTTTTTGTTAAATGGAGTTTTTCATTATCGATAACTTTTTTTCGACCTAAGAACTGGGCTTAAATAAAATAATAATACCGGAAATACTAATGTGTTTGGCACTAAACCAAATTGCGGCCTAGTGTGAAGAATTCTTAAAACTGATTTAATATGAAGTTAATATGGAGTTAAACCAGAATGTAAGTTCAAAAAGCATTTTCAATTTATTACATTGCCGCTTTTAGCTTTAGCGCAGACAGCTTAGTACCTGTGATTGCAGCAGCAGCCGGATTGTTTTTGTGAGGTTCCAAATATGTCTTTCAATTAATTGTTCAATATTAGCGTTATTTTCTTTTCACCAATTTTTCCTATCTGCAATTTTTTTCCAGCGTCTTTCGTCAAAATATGTGCAGTTGTTTTGACGGTCACAATGTAAAGTTGATCAGCTGTTCAAACAAGCTACTCAGGCGAACAGTGTGGCAACGCTATCTGTGCTGTCTCAGAAACCACTATTAAATTTCCTCAAATATTGCTGAAGCAATTTTAGTTATTTTTATATAAATTTGTTTATATTTTATTAAATTAAAAAAGCCGTTAATTATGATATTCATGTTTTGCTTTCATGTCTGCTTTGCAATGCGATCAGAGAGAAGAATTTAAATAATTCATCCTCATTTCTTAATGCATTAATGCTTACGCAAAATGTGTACCGATTTTATTTGCAGCAATCATTAACATTTTCCTAACAGTCGCTAAAGCTAACAGATGTACAGTTAACATTTCTAACATTAAATACGCTTCAGTAGCATTCTATAAACATTTATTTCAATTTTAGATGAACTATTAGATGCCACATTTAAGGTGAATTTTTGCATTATGTTATACATTTTTTACTCCTTGCACATTTCTCTGCGTTACGTTACTCATTTTGTTTGCACACTTTACTCACAACTTTCTTGGATATTTTTTTCATCGTCGCAAACGGTCACACCAGTTTGCAGAAAAGAGTGAGCGAGAGCAACGTATCGGTACAAGTGCGTTTTTAAATAGGTAAAAGAAAAATAAAATTAAGTTTCACTAAGCAATCAATAGCCCAATGGATTTGGATTAACAGTTATGCAAAGCTTGAAGTTTTTTTAATTCTATGAAATACGACAATTAATGTGCGTACGCGCAAGAGTTTTTGCTTACCGAAAGTTGAACACATGTACACACGCATTCTTACAAATGTGTGTGCGTCTGTATGTGTGTTAATCTCAAACAAAGAGTTGCCACGTTTTAAGTATTTTACATAAGACAATGATTTGAAGAAAAGCGCAGCAAAATGCTGAACAATTTCAATTACTATTTACATTTTACAAATTTCCCTAAGCAGTTGCAATAAAGCGTAAATTTTTTAATTTTAAAATATATGTGAAAAACTTTGTTGGCTGACTCGCATAAAATATGGCTAGGTGGCAACATTGCGCAAGCAGCCATTTGTACTGTAGTAAATTGTCCCGTCCCGTTGAACGTGTGGTTTGATAGATTTTCGCACCGAAAAAGTAATCTTTTTCATTAAAATAGTTGTATGTTTTTGATTATTTTGCCATAATGCACATACGTAATGACGCTGGAAAGTGATGAGTTCTTTTTTTCGATCGGATTTGTGAATAAAGAATTTTATTTGACATAAGTTCACACACACACAACACATATGCATACTTTTGTGAAATCGTCGTAGTGGCTTGGCTTAATACAACCATGCATATTTATGCATGTATCTATGTACGTATGTATGTAGTGTGTGATGTATGTATGTGATGTGAATGTACATTCCATTTAAATATATTTGTGCGGAATATTAAATTTGAATTGATATTTATTTAATAAATCCAAAAAAAAAATGCGAGTTGTCAGTTCTTAAATATTTGCTAAATTCTTCTGTTTTGCTCACTAAAACCATTAATATGTATCTATGTATATTTATGTGTGTATGTATGTATGTAAGTGTATATGAGTGAGTACTTAATTGAAAATAAAATTCATAAACGCACAAATACCTGCACACAAATATAAATTAAAAAAATTCAAATAAGCAAAATTAAAATCCACGAGAAACATTTCTTAAACATGTATATCAATAAAATAAATTTGAAGGTTTAATAATTGTATTTCGGATATTCTTTCAAATATCCGATTTGTGTGTGAGTATGCGTGTGTCTATGCGTGTGTGTGTATACAAATATTACATTTGCAGCTGTATATATGTGTGTATGTTTTATAGCATATTTGTTGATTCGTCCGTATGGGTGTTTTTGTGTATCTGTGTGAGTAAGTGTGTGTGAGTGTGAACAAAAGTACAGAGTTAAATAGGGTGATTGCGTCAATGACTACTGTCCAGAGTTGTCAAGTATCTTTTACGTACACTCGCACACATACAACCCATGCAAATCAACAAATACTCTGTATACTCTTTCTAATTATTATTCGATGTATCTTTCAAAAAAGGAGCAAATAAGTTGACAAACTAAGTAAATATTTTATTTAAAATTAGTTCAAATACACAATTATAAAATTGGAAATAAATGTTTGCTTCTTTTTATCGATAATTTTTCTTTTTTGGCTTAAATAGATCTGCGATCTCAATGTTTGCAATTTTTTTTTAATTGGTTTCAAAAGTTAGACACCTTTTGGACACGATTCCCGATTATCGCCCCATTGTTGCAAATAACCAATTTTTAAGGTGTTAATATTTGCAATTATAATTTCGCCCACATTTTAATATTATCTACATATATTAAATATCATATGACAATGGAAACATAATTTATCTTTTAATTTCCCGCAAGAAATCATTTTATATTTAAAGTTTATTTTTTACGGGGTATCAATCTAGTGGTCGGCCATCTATCGACTAGAACACTTTTTCTTGATAAAATTCCAAATATTAATGCAAAACATTTCTGTTATTGTAGGCAATATAATAAAACAATCACTGTTTAAAAGCCGTTTTGAGAACGACAACTATCAATAATATATTGTTAGCGAGTTGAACAAAAATTGAAAACAAGATTATTACCATCAGCCATACGAGTTCATTTAATGACAATGACGTTGGCGGCAAAGTTGATGCAGGACTAGTTGAACCTGAGAATGGGAATGCGCCATTCACAGCTAGTGTAGCTAAACATCAATTGGAACAGTTGTACACGATGCGCGAGGCCCTTTTCTCTCAGGATGGCTGGGGTTGCCAGCATGTTAACCAAGATACAAACTGGGAGGTGCCAAGTTCACCGGAGCCGGCCAATAAGGATCCGTCGGGAGGGCCGCCAATGTGGAAACCGAACATTAACAATGGCACAGATCTGTGGGAATCAAATTTAAGAAACGGCGGTCAGCCACCAGCCCAACAAGTGCCAAAGCCATCTTGGGGCCACACCCCCTCATCCAATCTGGGTGGCACCTGGGGCGAGGACGATGACGGTGCGGACAGCACCAGCGTTTGGACAGGCCAATCAGCCAATAACGCCGCATCCGGTGTCGTTGTCGGTGTAAATACTGCAGGCGTTGGCTCAGGCGTCGGCAGCGCCAGCGGTGGCCCCCAGTGGCCCCAGGGCGTTGGGGTCGGCGTTGGTTTGAGCGCTACAGGTAACAACAGTTCGCCGGCCACAGGAGCCTTACCAGTGGTCACTCCCGGATGTAAGTATTATACGTACCTACTATCATGATATATATATACATAATATATATATATACATATTTATTTATTTTGTTATCAAACTGAAGTCGATGCTGCGAAAAATATTAAACAATTGCATTTGGCGTGGTTTGATTCGGTTTCAAATAAATCAAATTAGACTTTTTACTAAGTAATTTAATGCTGTCTGTCCGACTGATAAAGGCTTTGTTGCTACATCCACTTGGAGGTTAGAAAATCGAAATAATCGTTACTTGCTAATCGATAATAACTATATATGACTATTTAATTTTAAAGCTAGTCACCAAATTTGGTTAGCTATTGACTTGATAAGGACGTCCTTCAACGCTTGGCAGCGAACACGCACACAGTCTCTCAGCCACTAACGATTGATATAGTTTTGAGTCGCTAAATTTGGACGAAAAATTGCCAGTAAAAAGTAAAAAATAAGAAATACAAGAAATAAATCGATAATGACTGCATTTCTAAATTTCCATAATTTTGAAGCTAAAGTGGAATTTAAGAGCTGAAATTATCAAACTTGGAGGGAAGTTAGGAAAATCGTTCTAAAATTTACAATATTTTCATGGGCTCCAACATTTTGGAGCTAGAGTTGGCCAACTTCGAAAGTATATTTCTATAGCTTGTATCTCCCACAATTTTTAGTGATGGAGTTGGCAAATTGAAAAGGCTCATGAATGATTATTATTATCGACGGGAAAAAAGCTTGTAAAGTAATTAAAAATTAATGAGAATCAGATTGCCAATTGTCATATTGTCAAAAATTAATGTGAAGTTTAAATTACAAGATATGGTTCCATCCATATAAACATTCATTATAACAATTAATGACAAAAAATATATGGGTTAGTCGAATAAGTAATTTAAAAATTGATAATAAAAACTAATATTGCAAAAACTGAGTTAATCCCACCGAATATTAACTTGAAATATTAAAATTGAAATTGAAAATTGTTTTTTAAGCTCTGTTTTTTTTTTTGTGCATTTTAAAACCTGATTCACATATAGGTGGAAATAGTGGCAACAATTTGACAGCCACTGGAACCGTGGGCGGAGCAGGCAGCAGCGTTGGTGGCAGTACTGGCAATGGCTGGGGCGATCCCCGAGACATACGCCCGCTTGCAGGCGGTGGCCCCATGGACATACGGAACGTCGATCCGCGCGATTCAATTCCAATGCGTGGTGTCGGTCCACCCACGGGAGATCCGCGAGATTTACGCATGATTGATCCACGCGATCCGATACGCGGCGATCCGCGTGGAATATCTGGACGACTCAATGGTCAATCCGAGATGTGGGGGCACCATCCCCAGATCGCTCATAATCAGATCCAAAATATAAACAAAATGGTCGGGCCCGTTGTTGGCGGCGCCTCGGGTACAAATGTGGTAAGCTCAAATATAGGTGGGCCCGGTGGTGTCGGTGCCGTTTCTAGCAATATCGGCGCCCAATGGGGACCAGCACAAACAGTTAGCGGTGGACCCAAAGATATATCGAAGCAAATCACGGGTTGGGAGGAACCCTCTCCGCCGCCACAACGCCGTAACATACCCAATTATGATGATGGCACTTCGCTCTGGGGGCAACAGACACGCCTGCCAGGCGGTGGGCCACAGTGGAAAGACATGACAGACTCAATTGGTCGCAGTCACTTGATGCGCACCCAAAATCCAAGCGGCAACATCGTTGGCAGCAGCATCGCGGGCAATAGCAATGTGCCAGCAATCGGCGGCAACCCAAATAATTCAATGTCGGGTCCTGGTCCACAGGCTCGCCTCACCAACCCAATTGGCGGACCCAGTGGTGTAGGTGTCGGTGTTGGTGGGCAGCATGGCAAACCCGATGCCGGGGCCATGTGGGTGCATCAAAATAATAGCGCTGGCGGACGCAATGCGCAAGTGGTGAACTCGTGGGGCGAAGATAGTCACAATGTGGGTGGTGTTGTGGTAGGCGCTGCCGGCGTTGTTGCCGGCAACAATTGGGTTGATGATAAACCGAATGCAGGTCTCGCCCAAATTGGTGGTACTTCGAATTCATGGAGTGATTCAGCTACGGGTGGCGGCGGCGGTTGGGGCGGTAATAAGCCAAGTAAATTGTCGTCAGCGAGCGGTGCTTCCTCGGGCTGGAGCAATGCCAACACAGTTGGAGGAGGAGCTGGCAATGTGGAGGGTGGTGACATCTCTTCGGATTGGTCGCACAGTGTTATCGTTGGCAAAACCCAACAGCAACAACAGCAGCAGCAACAGCAACAGCAGAAATTGACGGGCATTAATGTTGGTGTGTTGAACTCGGAGATTGTTAAGCAAAGCAAGCAATATCGAATTTTGGTTGAGAATGGATTCAAGAAGGAGGATGTTGAGAGAGCTTTACTGAGTGCCAATATGAATATTGAGGAGGCGGCCGATATGCTGCGTGCTAACGCAACTTCATCATTGGCGATGGTGGAGGGCTGGCGTCGTCACGACGAAGGCCTTGGTTCCTATGCCGATCATTCGAACACGACGAATAGTGGCGGCTTCCCACAACGCTATCCAGTTAGCGGCGCACAACCTTCGATGTCATTCCCTCCGGTAAGATCACTCTGGTCAAATAAGATCTTATCTGATCGATCAAATGAGAAATTATTTTTGTTTGTGGTTTTTTTTTTAGAATAACCTAATGAGTAATATGAGCGGTACCGCCGTCACTGGTAGCAATAATCCCAATATGGCCACGCTGCAGGTGCAAAAATATTTGAGCCAAGGAGGACCGCACAGTGTCGCCATTGGCGGTGGTGGACCACAGTCTGTCAATCCGAATGCACCGGTCGCCTTTTGTCAGAACGCATCGAATGCAGCTCCAGCGGTCAATATTGCATCGAATGCCAATAATCAACCATCTGGGCAACATATTCGAATGCTTGGCCAGCAGATTCAATTGGCTATACACAGCGGTTTTATATCAAGCCAAATCTTAACGCAGCCTCTGACACAAAATACTTTAAATCTTTTGAATCAACTACTCAGCACTATAAAGGTGAGTTTAATATCCATATCCATTCGTATGTATGTATATATTTATATACCTATTTATATGCCATGTGAACATTCGCTACAGCATCTTCAGGCAGCGCAGCAATCTCTTTCTCGGGGCAGCAACGCTAGCCCAATGGTTGTCAATGTAACCATCGCGAAATACAAGCAACAAATTCAGAATTTACAAAACCAAATAAATGCACAACAGGCTGCGTACATTAAGCAACCGAGCTTGCAACAAAACTCACAGCAGCAGCAACACCCATCCGGAGGACATATGAATACCTCTGGCAATGACTATTTAAGGAATCATGATGCAATAGCTACACTTCAAGGAAACTTTTCTGAGCTCAATCTTAACAAGGTACGTACTCCAATTGTAATAATTCCGATAACTTTTCTATAGTCCGTGAAATGCCGTCTGAAAAAGTATATTACAAAACTTTCTCTGTCCATTTCGCGTGTAATACTTCGTTATGTTTCTAAAATAAGTATACAGTCAATTAAATTTACCGGATAATTTAAGGGTCAGACTATACGAAACCAATTTCTTTGTTTTTTTATTTTAACTTGTTTTCCGACCATTTATATTTATCTATAAACGTTGGAAAAAAATGTGCAAATTTAATAATAAATTTAAAGTTAAAATTAAGTTATAAGAATGAAAGTTTAAGAATGTTACGAATTAGGAAATTACATAATAATAAACAATTGAAATTTGTATTTGTATCCATTTAGCCAAGTGGATATCAGGCTGCGCCCAATCAGCAATCCCGCTTAAATCAGTGGAAACTTCCAGTATTAGAAAAGGACAGCATGGCTACAGATGGCACGGACTTTTCACGTGCTCCAGGTGCTACAAAGCAGAATTTAGCAAGCAACTCAAACAACATGGGCCCGCTGGGCTTGCAAAATGATGGGTCAGTTGTGTGTGATAGTTGTGATAAAAGCAATGAAGAACTTTTCTCTAAAATAATTGTGACTCTTTTATATATTGTATGTAGAACTTGGTCAACCGGTCGTAATATTGAACACGGTTGGCCGGATCCATCGATTGATAACGAGAACAAAGACTGGTCAGTTGCTCCGACTGCAGCTGCATATTCCGACTTGGTACAGGAGTTTGAACCAGGCAAACCGTGGAAGGTAACTGTAGGCATACGTCTTCTTCCAATAACATACCCAAGCAGAAGTTTATTTTTAAGGGTTCTCAGATCAAAAGCATTGAAGATGATCCAAGCATAACTCCTGGCAGCGTTGCTCGATCTCCATTGTCCATTAATCCGACGCCAAAAGATGCTGATATTTTCGCAAACACCGGCAAGACCTCTCCGACTGATTTGCCATCATTAAGCTTATCGTCGTCAACATGGAGTTTTAATCCAAACCAAAACTTTCCAAGGTAAAAAACACTATCCATTTGGTTTTATATTTGTATATAATATTTTAAAATATACTTTGAATATATAGTTGGTCAGATAACACTCAACAATGTGCCACCTCAGAACTCTGGACCAGTCCTCTAAACAAAGGTTCATCTCGAGGACCTCCGCCCGGATTGAGCACAAGTAAAACTGGAGGTGTCACTGCTACCACCCCATCACCTACGGTTGCCGGGAACTCGAACGGCTGGCTGCCCAATCGAAGTGTCCCCAGCACCAACACAACATGGACTGGAGCTAATGTTTCCTGGAACTCTTGTTGGTTGCTTCTCAAAAATCTAAATGCTCAGGTATGTTTTAGAATAAACCTAAACTGATCAACATATTTTTTGATAACATATTTGTAGGAATATTTAAAGTTATTAAATGTGTAAGATGTTCGTCAAAATCACTTAGGAATCGCAGATCAGTAATGTATATTCATTATGGAAATTAATATTATCTTCTTGTATCTCTTGGGTCTTAATGATTTTGTAATTTAAGTTTGGGTATAAACAACTTTTTTTTTTTATTAGATCAAAAAGTATGATTGGCTAGGGACTGCGATTTTCCGTTCCTAAAAAGAATAGTCTTTTGGAGGATGCCAACTGTGCTAAAGTTAGGATTGCCAGAAGAAAAAGATAACTAAAGAAGACTGAAATTCCGCGTTAACAATTAAAATGCTTTAGTGACTACCTGACTACCTGTATAGCTCGACTTATACTAAGATGTTATTATACCTGTTTATATTGTATATTTTATACATATATGATTACAGATTGATGGCCCAACCTTACGTACTTTGTGTATGCAGCATGGTCCCCTTGTTAGCTTTCACCCGTATTTAAACCAAGGAATTGCATTGTGTAAATATGCAACGCGGGAGGAGGCTAACAAAGCACAAATGGCTCTGAATAACTGTGTTCTCGGCAATACGACAATATTCGCCGAATCGCCAAGCGAGAATGAGGTGCAGAATATTCTACAGCATTTGCCTCAAGCACCGTCCTCGACAAATTCGGGTATTTCGTCAAGCAGCGCAGGCAACGGCAGCAGCGGCGGCGGCGTCGGTAGTGTTGGCAACACAAGCGTCAGCGGTTCCGGCAGTTCTGGAAGTGCATGCATTTCGGGCAACAGCAGCAGCAACGGCAGTGGCAATGGTGGCGGCGGCAACAGTGGATCGAATTCGGCTGGTGTTGTGACCAGCAGCGGCGGTGGCACAGCCAACAGCGCTGCAAGTGGTAGTGCGGCGGGCACCGTTTCCAGCAGTGCGGGCGGTAACAGCAGCACAAGCGGCAGCAACAACAGCAGCAACAATGTTGTCAACTCGTCTGTGAATGGTGGTGCCTCATCTAGTGGCAACAGTTGCGGCGGCAACAATGCCAAGAGCTCTTCAACTACCTCCGGTGGTGGTAGCAACAACATAACTATGACAGGCGGCGGCGGCCCATCGAACGTTACTTCGTCTGCAGCTGCCAACAACTCAACATGGCGACAGACTGGCCCAAACCAAGTCCTGCAACAGGGCCAAAATAGACCACCCGGTAGGGAAGCCGACTATGATTATATATCTCAATTCGTTTGTTCCATAGTTGACGATTAGTTTGATAAAAATATGACCATGGGCAGCACTTTGAATCAAGACACACATACACACCTAACACATACATACACAACCACACAGAGAAAACACTCTAGATTCAAAATGATTCAATATAGAAAGGAAATACCATGCTATATATGAAGTACATAAAGTGGATCGACTGATAAACGAATGGACTTAGAATTTTGTATGCCTGTAGATTTATTTTTCTTTATCGTTCATAGTGTTTAGGGTTGTATATGTAAGAGAAAAAAATGCGATATACATACAAAGTTTTGAATATAATACTTGAACTATTTACTTATCATACTTACACATACCTACACAACAACTATCTTTCCATTGTATACAAGTGTTCAGTATCCAGATTTCTTACAATTTGACTTTCAATTAAAATGGATGATTAGCACCGGGTCAGAGGTCAGAGGTCAAAGTCAGCTACGTAACAAGTATGTATGTACGTAGTATATGATGAATGAATGTAAAAAAAAAAAACAAAAAAAAAAGTAGACATGCATGTGCCACATGCATTTCGGTTTGTTTGTTTGTGTATAAGTCGTCCCCCACAACATGTATGCACACACAATTCATGAGTTTGAAAATTTGATTATTTTTTGTATTTCCACAAGAATCTTATGGATGGACAAAAAATGAAAACAAAAAATGACCTGTGTTATATACATAATAGGAAGTTATAATCAATTACGGTTTTGCTTTCACAAAGCATTCCCACCGAAAACAGTTCGGTTAAACATACAAACATACATATTAGCTCACAATAAAAAATACCAATGAAGTTAATTCGAAAATCAATCGCCTTTGATTATGTATATTTGGACACAGATTGTTGTAGGCGGCAATTAATGATGATGGGAATACAAATCCTTGTAATCCTTGTATGCCTACGGTCTTGCTTGCATGTGTAGTGGTGTGGTATCTCGTATTCTTTTCATGACATCATAATTAAAACTTACTATATTAATGATTATGTAGCAAAAATGAGTAAAATATCGTAAAAAGCTATAACAACTAAGCCACACAACAAAAATAAAAAAAAAAAAAAATTACCTAGATATTGATGTATACTTGTGTATGTATTACTTAACAGATGATTTCAGTGGTTAATAAATCAGAAATTGATTATTAAAATTTGTTTTTACAAATTGTGTACAACCATATATTTAATGAAAAGGTTAGTGGACAATTCCTTTATTCAATTACAATTGATTTTTGATTTATAAAAATCCACCAATTTCATACATGCATACCTACATACATACATACACATATGCAAACATGCTAAATAGTTTGTGAATAATTCTTTCCTTGCGATTTATTTTTGTTTTTGTCGGTTTCCAGTTGATGCCGGCTTAGCCCTAGATTAAATTTGTTCAAAGCTTAAAATTATAAAATGAGCATAGTGTCGTTGAAAAGAAATAATAATGATAATACTAAAAAATATATGTATATATACATATTTAAAGATATAAATGGTATACACGCTGAATTTTAAAGCGCAAGGTGGGGGTTCGTACGTACTACGTATGTACAAAATAATTCCATTTCGAGAGTATTGAATAAAATACTCTTCGGTACAACACCTTGATAAAACTGTGTTCATGTGTGGTATTGGTATGTATACTATGCCAAAAAAAATTAATTTGAATGTTTGTTAGCAATACATATATGTAAGTGATACATGTACTGGAAAGTAAACGATGGCTTAGGTAATATTGTACCTAGTGTTAATCGTTTTTAAAATATATAAAATAATAGACTCTTGTGTACATCAATTCGAATCTTTAGAGCATACACTTAAATATGTGCTTAATTGAAACAATATAATAGATGTCTATATAAATATTACGGAGATCTGAAGAGAACTAAGTCATTGACCTATGGGCGCCATATGATATATATAAAAGTACAGCGCTGATTATTTGGTATTACCTAGAGGGTTTCAAAGGAATATCTTAATAAACGAAAAGATTGGGTTACACGGACAGAATGCTGCTATTATATATATCCTATATCCTATTCGATCAGGCAGTTCGTATGTATCATCTCGGCTATTATTGATAATGGGCTCGTTGATAGTATGTTTCCATGCTTTATACACAAAACGCCATTTTGGGCAGTAGCAGTGAGTTATTCTCTAATACATAGCAATCATTACGACATAATCATTGATCATTTTGATTTTAAAGTTGTTCATACTTTTATTGATAGCTCTCAATTTGCCTATGGCGTTGTAGACAACACATGTGGATCTTTTATGAAAAGCACTTATAATGAAGCTTACATTAACATTTTCATAAATTTAAAAAACTGACTGTTTCCATGGAAGTTATATGAGAGTAAAAACGTACTGATGATGTTCTTTACGGACCTGTAATTTAAATCATAAAAAAAACTTCTATCTATCAATACAAAATTTAATGTATCCATATATTAATTAAATGTTTGTGTAGTAGTTTCGCTTAACGCACATATTTGTTTACAATTACTACAACATTGAAAAACTGTTAGGGACTTCAGGCTATAAATATAAAGATAAATGCAGATCATTACTGTAAATATAAAAACAAATATGAAAGATTTACTTTACTTGCACCTTCGTGTCTTTGTAAGTTGTTTGTACAAACATATATGTATATAGTATATATATATATACATAATGAGGTAAGTGCTGAGATAAGCAACATCCAAATATAAAAGTACTCGAATACTAATGAGAATCATGTGAAAATAGTTTATGAATAGTTTTAATATGCTGGATATAACTGACGGACGTCAAGCATAAATTTTGATGATAATCCGTAAGGAGAACATTTTGGTTTATGAGAAACCATCAGTTTTTCCGAATATAAGCAAAGCTAACTCAGTTCAATTGAGGGTTCGAGCAACGAATTTATATTTATTTATAACAACGATATTGGTAAGATTTAGTTTTAAAGTATAATATTATTATATTTTCAGAATTTCACGATTTAATTTTAATACGTGCTAGTTATTGTTGAATTTTGTCTTTGTGGAAGATTATATTTATTTGGCGCCAACTGCGTCTTTACATTGTGAAGTATTTACTGCAACTGACTTATAGAATACATAAAGCAGAACACGATACATGTGTGACCATAGCAATAATATTAATCGACGTAGCGATATTTATCGTTGCCATTAAAATTCAAACTTATTTCAACACTCTCTCTCAACGATTACATACTTAACTACATGCTTCAAGATTAATAACAATTCATTTCATTAATACATTTCACATGTTTGTTCTTTTGCAAATTTTTGGTTAGTACATCAGACATCATATCGCTTGTACACACATATTCAATATCTATCTCATTGTTAGCATACAATTCTCGAACATGATGGTACTATGTTACTATGATTAAGCAATGTTGGATTCTTAGCTAGACATTGTGCGCTTTGATTGTCGCAATATAATAAGACAGATTTAGTTTCTTTAAAACCCATCTCATGTAACAGTTTTTTCAGATACACCGCCTCTCTAGCAGCAGTTGATAGTGCAATGTACTCGGCTTCAGTGCTGCTCAAAGATACCAAACTTTGCTTCTTAGACTCCCACGAAATCGCGCCGCCCGCTCCAATGAAGACGAATCCACTATACGATTTGCGGTCTGCAGTATCATTTGCCCAATCCGCGTCGACGTAGCCATGAAACAGTTTTCCCGTAGCCTGCTAATGAAGTTTCAGATTAGCTGTGCCCTTGAGGTACCTTAGCACACGCTTCGCTGCAATTTCGTGATCCTTGTGAGAATTTGCGTTCCTTTGCGCCAGTTTTGCCACGGAGTGTAATATATCTGGCCTTGTTGTTATGGCCAAATATATTAAAGAGCCTATTAAAGACTGATACTTTTTCTCATCAATAGCTTCGCAGTTGTTGTCATCGCACTTGACTTGATGACCGGCTTCCAGTAATGTAGCAACAGCCTTACACATTGACATGCCCCAAGCATGTAGCATGTTTTCCACGTACTGCTCATGACCAATAGCTATGTTGCCAGTTTCTCCCTCGCGTTCTACTTCTATACCTAAGAAGTGACTTAGCTGGCCTCCATCAACTACATGAAACTCATTGGCGATTGACAGTTTGATGCTCAACAAGTCATCTTTGGTTGAGCTGGCAATTAAAAGATCATCTACATAAACTGCAATGATATTAATTTTACCTTTCCCATTGCGTACGCTTGGCTCGCTGACGCATGCAGTAAATCCATGTTTTCTCAGTACTGCATCCAGTTTGGTATTCCATTCTCTGCCACTTTGCTACAGAGATTTTTTTAACTTCAAAACTTTATAAGGATATTCGTTGCTAACGAATCCATCCGACTGCTTCATAAAGACTTCTTCGGAAAGTGTAACGGTCGGTGCCCGAAAGGGTGTAAACAGTGCAGCCGGCTAAAAGTCGGCAATGATCGGTTGTTTTAGATTAATTAATCATTGCAGACTTTGCGGCAGGCAAAAGCTCTGGAGGATTAGATAAAAGCTGCGGATAGCTGAATAGCTGCGGAATCCGAGAGCTTTGCCAAGCTGCGCTATTAAAGCCGAGCTGCACGCTGAAAAACTCTCTTGTTTTTTGGTTAGCGTCGAATCAACCGAAACCGCACGCGACGGATAGAATTTTTTTTCAGCCGAAGACTGCACGCCGCTCCGGGTTTTGTCTTTTGGTTTTTCTGGAGAAATACACCGCGCCGCAGCAGAACCAAAAATCGCGACAGCAACGAACACGGGAAAAGCGCAGCGCGCAACTATCCAATGATCGTGCCCAGCGGAGCACCCCTCAACAACTACCAGCGCAGTGCAGTGTAGCGCTCGTCATGCCCAGCGCAGCGCCCACATCGCGACAACCACTACCAGCGCAGTGCAGTGTAGCAGCGTCCCGCCCAGCGGAGCACCCCAAAACAGCTACCAGCGCCGTGGAGGGCAGCGTTTACCAGCGGAAGCTATAAACCCCAACGAGCTATAACCCCCAACGTGCAGGGTTAGGCAGTATAAATGCAAAAAGTTTTTTTTTCTTTTTTTTTCGTTCACGTGTTTTAAGTTTAGTGGTATTTTTTTTTTGGTTAAGTTTAAAAATGTAAGGCAAGAAAATAAATTAGCCCACTCAACCATGTGGATCAAAGGGACTAGTGCGAACAATGAAATAAGAAACAAAAATTCATAAAACTAATTTTTCGTACACCAGTAATTATAAGATCAAAATCTAACACTACTATATATAGTGACATATTCAGATCACGCAGATCTCTCATGTCCACACTCACTGCAACCGCAACAGCAGCGCACAAGAATCAAAACGCCGTTTCAATATAAACATAAACAAAACCAACAGAGCCAGCTCAGAATTAAAACTCCGTCTCAGCATAAACATAAACAAATCCAATAGAGCCAGCGCGCAAGGATTAAAACGCCGACTCAGCATAAACACATTACACTCCGTCAACGCATTTGATAAAAGCAAACAAAACCCAAGAACCAAAGATGCAGCGACAAAGCTACAGCAACTCAGCGACAACACCACAGAAGACGCAAATGCGAGCTTTCTTCATAGATCAAACCATAAGCATGAGTAGAGTTATATTTTGTACATCTAACGAATAAGACGTGCTTTTAAATAAAGGAATTTAATACTTTGCTAATTAAAACCGTTGTTCAATATTCAGATTGTGCTTTTAATTCTCAAAATATATAATTGGAGCAATTTCTAATTCTCCAAATATATAATTGGCGCAGCCGGTAGGATAACAGATAAGCATTGTGAAACGTCGTAGTCCTTTCAGGAAAACGTATTAGTGTTTCGCGAGAAAACCTGTTATCCGCATAAGGACCCCGTGATCCTTGAAAAACTTTTTTCCTTAAAAAGTAAAACAAAATTACGCGAGGCAGACGACGAAGAATTTTTTTTTGTTGCATGAACATTCACAAACAAAGAAAAAAAAAACTTACAACAAAGAACAGACCCAACAGAAATGTGAAAGCGTAACAAACAAGTTACAAATAAACAAAACAAAAAGTGAAAGAAACCTAATTAGAACAAACGATAACAAAAAATTATCTCAACAAGTGAACAAAAAAGGAAAAAAAAAATAATAAAATTCAAATCTAAAAATTTGTTCAAATAATCAACAAGTGCTAAAATAAAAAAAAAATAATAATAAAAAAACTTTAACAAAATTTTGCACGAACATTCACAAAAAAAAAAAAAACAATAAACAACAAAATGATGTCGGAAGCCACATTAAACCAAGCACTCGGGCAAATCCGCCAAGTACCAACCTTCGATGGAGAAACGGACAAGCTAGGAGGCTATATCGGACGGATCGATTTCATCATGGAACTCTTCCCAAGCAATGACGCAAGACAAAAACTCATACTGTACAGCGCAATCCAGATGCAGTTGCATGGCGACGCGATGAAGACATCACTCAGGCACTTACCAGGAGATTGGGCAGCACTACGGAGCATATTAATTTCCACTTACAAAACTCAAACACCTTTTGAGGAGCTCCTCAGAAAAGTTTACAATACATATTACGGAGGGAGTATTCGTAAGTTTCTCGAAGAACTCGAGCATAAATCATTTGTAATATTAAATAAGCTAGTAATAGAAAACAATGTAGAAAATAAGACATTGTATACTAATGCATTAAGAAATACTGTTAGAGATGTAATACATAAGAGACTACCGGACAGATTGTACATGCAGTTAGCAAGATACGACATTTCCACAACTGATAAATTGAAAGCAGTAGCCCAAGAATTATGGTTGTTCGAGGAACACATACCTAAAAAAATAAAACCTCAACCTAATACATATTACACTAAAGGTAATAACAAATATTACCAAAAACCACAACAGAATTTTAAACCAAATTACAATCAGAATTCAAGAGCTCAACAGAATTTTAACCCAAACTATAATTTCAATTCTAGGAGTCAACCCAATTTTAATCCGAATTATAGAAACCAGAATTTTCACAAGCAATTGTATAATGAATATCAAGAAAAGTTAAATCAAGGCAGAATTCAAAACCCAATTAATTACCAATCAGATCGTAATGACACCAGACCACCTAACCAACCCATGAAAAGACAGAGGCATAGTAATAGTGGACAATCAAAAATGGACTACACCGAAAATTTTAATCAAACAGCCTCGGAAACGAACACAGATCCCCATTCATAAGAATAGTTTGGAATAACCAACCAATGAGATGTTTAATAGATACAGGGTCATCAGTAAATATGATGAATAAAAATTTCTTCAATTATAAAACTTCCAAAGAGAATCTTACTTGTCACACTATAGGTGGAGAAGTAAAACTAAATACCAGTATATCATTAGCCCCAAGCAAGCTTTGTCCGACAGATCAAAAATTTTACATTCATAATTTTTCAAAAAATTGTGACATCCTCTTAGGCCGAACGTTCCTTAAGGATTGTAAAAGTGAGATCAACTATGAAGATGAGTTTGTTAAGCTTAATAATTTCCAATTTTTATTTAAATATAATAACGAAAATAAGGAAGAAAAATATAAAATAAAAATAAGAAAGAAGAATATGAAAACGAAAACAAAGAAGAAGAATATGAAAATGAAAATAAAGAAGAAGAATATGAAAATGATAATAAGGAAGAAGCATATGAAAACCCACCACTAATACAAGATATACACACAGCATATGCATTAGAAAACGAATTAGTGGAAACCAATCAATATAGGTTAGAACACCTAAATACAGAAGAAAGAATCCAAGTTAACAAAAGTTTAGTGAATATCACGATATTAGTATAAAGAAAGACAAGTTAACAAAGACGCACATACTGTAAAACACGTTATTAATACAAAAAATGAGGACCCTTGTTATAGGAAACCTTATAAATATCCACAAAGCTATGATGAAGAAGTTAACAAACAAATGAAGGAAATGATGAAACAAGGTATTATACGACCATCTAATTCACCATATTGTTCTCCTATCTGGATAGTACCAAAAAAGGAAGATGCATCCGGAGAGAAAAAATATAGAATAGTTGTCGACTATCGCACCCTTAACGAGAAAACGGTTAGCGATAAATTTCCCATACCAGTAATGGACGAAATATTAGACAAGTTAGGAAAATGTCAATATTTCACCACAATTGATTTAGCTAAAGGATTTCATCAAATTCAAATGGACGAACAATCAATTGCAAAAACAGCATTCTCAACTAAAGCAGGACATTTCGAATATACACGAATGCCATTTGGCTTGAAAAATGCACCAGCAACCTTTCAACGATGTATGAACAATCTACTAGGAGACTTGATTCACAAAAATTGTCTAGTTTACATGGACGACATAATAGTGTATTCCACTTCATTGGAAGAACACATACAAGCATTAAAGAAAGTTTTTGGAAAGCTCAGAGAAGCAAATTTAAAAATACAAAGTTAAGTGCGAATTCAATGAAAAAAGAAACTGAATTTCTAGGACACATAATAACAACGGAAGGAATAAAACCTAACCCGATCAAAATAAAAGCCGTTAAGGAATTTCCAATTCCTAAGACTCCAAAAGAAATTAAAAGATTCCTCGGATTATGCGGATTTTACAGGAAATTCATCCCAGATTTCGCAAAAGTAGCGAAGCCAATGACAATAAACCTAAAGAAAGGAGCAAAAGTCAATGAAAAAGACGTAACATACATAGAAGCCTTCGAAAAATTAAAGTTACTCATAGTATCTGACCCAATATTGATATATCCGGATTTCAAGAAAAAATTCTCACTTACTACAGATGCCAGTAATTATGCATTAGGAGCAGTATTATCACAAGATCACAAACCAATATGTTATGCTAGCAGAACTTTGAATGAACACGAGATAAAATACTCAGCAATAGAAAAAGAATTATTAGCAATAATATGGGCAACGAAAAATTTCAGATCATATTTATTTGGTAGAAATTTTGAAATACTTAGCGATCACAAACCCCTAATATGGCTCAATAACATAAAAGAACCAAACATGAAGTTACAAAGGTGGAAGATCAGACTAAACGAATTCGATTATGAAATAAAATACATACCAGGCAAAGAAAACTATGTAGCTGATGCACTTTCACGAATTAAAACAGAGGAAAATAATGTAGAAGAAAATTTCATGGGGAATGCTCACGATAGCATAGCAGCAACAATGCATAGCGCATACGAAGATAATCAACATTGCATTCAAATCACAGAAAAACCATTGAATAATTTTATTTATCAAATTGAATTTATAAAAGGAAATACCGAAGAAATAAAGAAAATTAGCTATTTTCACAAAAGTAAAATTATAATAAATTACATAGACATGACAACGGAAAAAGCAGAAGAGATCATAAAAGAATATCTTTGTGAAAAAAACAGCGTTATATACTTCCCACATGAAGGTGATTACGCAATATTCCAAAAAGCTTATTTAACAATAATTCATAGAGATTGTCCTATAAAAACTATGAGAACAACAAAAAAATTAAAAGATATCCAAACTTATTCAGAATTGAAACAAACCATATTAAGCGACCATACAAAACTTTTACATCCAGGAATAGAAAAAACTAATATAATGTTTAAAGAAAAATATTATTTCCCGGATTACCACAAACTAATACAAAACATAATTAACGAATGCGAAATCTGTAACACGTCAAAAGTGGAACACAGGGACACGAAATTTAAATATGAAATAACACCTGAAATTTTCAACCCCAGAGAAAAATACGTTATAGATTTTTATATGATCAATAATAAGCAATTTCTATCATGCATAGACGTATACTCAAAATACGCTACATTAATAGAAATACATGGTAAAGATTGGTTAGAAGCAAAACGAGCACTATTAAAAATATTCAACGAAATGGGAAAACCATTAGAAATAAAAGCAGACAAAGACTCAGCATTCATGAGTGCAGCATTAAAAATTTGGTTAGATTCAGAAAATGTTAAAATTCAAATTACAACAAGCAAGAACGGAATATCAGACGTAGAGCGGTTTCATAAAACAATCAACGAAAAATTAAGAATAATTAATTCGGACACAAACGAAGAAAATAAGTTAACAAAATTCGAAATAATACTTTACACTTATAATCATAAGACAATACATAGCACTACTGGTAGAACACCAGCAGACATCTTTATTTATGCCGGATCACCAGCATATAATACCCAGTTGAATAAAATTAAGAAGATCAATAAGCTAAACGAAAAAAGAAAAACTTATGAAGTAGATACAAACTATAGAGAAATGCCACTTATCAAATCAAAAACAACAAATCCATTCAGAAAAACAGGCATAATAAAACAGTTAGACAGCAAACATTTCGAAGAAACGAATAGAGGACGAAAAATCATACATTATAAAACTAAATTTAAAAAGAAAAAGAAAATAAACTAAATGTTAAAAAAACAAAATAAAAATATAAAAACGAGAGAAAGAAAATTTGAAATACTATACTACTACTATTATACTACTTACTATTTAAGGCGCAGTAGAAAAACCCAAATATATTTTTACTAAAGACAAGATGCGCTCTATTTTCAAATACGATTTATAAGAATTAACAAAAAAAACACAAAGACAAAAAAAAAAAAAAAAAATAATGAAATAAATTTCATAGAATCAAATGTAATATTAACTTAAAACTTACCTAATGTCACACTTAATCAAAACTGTATACAAAAAAAAAAAACTTGAAAAAAAAAAAACGTTAGCATTCTTACAAACTTAAGAACTCATAAGAAAACACACAAGAACTAACGATACTTTATTAATCATAAGCTTATAACATTGTCAATAGTAATAATAAGCTATTCCTTGTTTAAATTCAAAAAATTACCAAAACAAATACTAATCAAGTATAAGAATAGTACAGCAAGTACAGCACCGACACCACACATCGAAGATGAAGAAAAAGCAACCGCAGAAAACACCAACGACTTACAATTGTACCCTACACTGAACGCTTGAGGACAAGCCAATTTCTAAGGGATGGGGAAGTGACATATTCAGATCACGCAGATCTCTCATGTCCACACTCACTGCAACCGCAACAGCAGCACAGAATCAAAACGCCGCTTCAATATCAACATAAACAAACGCAACAGCAGCGCAGAATTAAAACGCCGCTTCGATATAAACATAAACAAATCCAACAGAGCCAGCGCACAATTATTAATTAATAACGCTGTCTCAGCATAAACATCAACAAATCCAATAGAGCCAGCGCGTAAGGATTAAAACGCCGAATCAGCATAAACACATTACACTCCGTCAACGCATTTGATAAAAGCAAACAAAACCAAAGATGCAGCGACAAAGCTACAGCAACTCAGCGACAACACCACAGAAGACGCAAATGCGAGCTTTCTTCATCGATCAAACCATAAGCATAAAGTGAGTTAAATTTTGTACATCTAACGAATAAGACGTGCTTTTAAATAAAGGAAATTAATACTTTACTAATTAAAACTGACGTTGAATTTTTAATTCTCTATCGTGGTTTTAAATAAAGGAATTTAATACTTTGCTAATTAAAACCGTTGTTTAATATTCAGATTGTGCTTTTAATTCCCAAAACAATATAATTGGAGCAATTTCTAATTCTCCAAATATATAATTATATATATAAATATGGATGTTCAACGGTGTGACAACCGAATCTCGTGTGTGTGAAGGTAAAAACAACACTAACGAATAACAGAGTGTCGACTGCCTACCAAGGCAAATGTGCGTCCACGTGGGAAGGCCTTTTCACCGCGGAGAGTCACGTAAGTTTGCTCTCTGATTTGTTGATCCCGAACACCACCAAATAGGCGTTGTCCTAGAAGAGTCAGTAAAAACAAAAAAAAAAAACAGAATCTCTCATTGTTGGATGCGCATATGTGTGTATATATATTGCTAGTTCCTTCATTGGAGGAGTTACCTTCTTTTGGTTAAATTGTAACAAAAAAAAAAATATACATATTAATTAACGAACTATAGTCGCACTTGCCCTTTTAGATAAGTTGAGTTGCAGTTAAAATAAACCACCCAAAGCCAATATATAATAAGAGAATGACTTAACCAACATACAACGAAAGTATGCAATAGAAGTTGAAAAAAAATATAAAGTAGGTAATAAGACTTTTTTTTTTATATATAAACTGAAGTATGCAATAATTTGTTTTATACACGAAAGTATACAATAGAATTAAGCAAAGACGATAAATGAAGTATGCAATAGAACTTGGAAAAGAACTTATCAGAAGTATGCAATAAAAATTTACATCCAAAACAATAAAATATGTGCAATATGCAATCAAATATTTACTGAAGAAAATAATGCAAGGCAATACAAATATTATTCAATGGAATTTAAGTTACTTTCAAAAAAAAAAATATTTAAAAGAAAATTGTTTATTTTTTTATCAAAATTTTTTTCAATTATTGTTATAAGCTAGATTAATTTTTTTGTTTACATTTTTTTTTTGGTTATAATTTATTTTGGCTATGACATTATTTATAAGGACATTTATATGAAGTTAAATGAAATATAGAACAATGAAACGATAAATTTTGTCATGTGTCCTACTGGCCGGGATGTAAGTTAAGTGAACTCTGTAGATCTGCTTTTGGGGACTTTCCAGGTGGGTAGAGAACGCGTGAGCGGGGTAAACACCAGCCCCAGGAGTAATGTTGGAGATGGCACTCCAAAGAAAAATTAAGAGAAAAAGGACTCTAAAAAAAAATTAAAGTTATAACAGCAAAGGAATTCCCGGATGTAGCTACCAATCTTGACTTGAAGCGCTCTACGTAGCCGTCTTTGCCAACTTTTACCCCGAAAACCCATTTACATCCTCTGGCTTTCTTGCCCTTTGGCAAATCTACAATTTCCCAGTTCTTATTAGCTTCAAGTGCTTGAACTTCCTTCTGTATTGATGCTGACCATTCTCTACTCATTTTTGAACTACGAGCATCACCTACACTTGCGGGGATTGGCACATCCTTAACATATTAAGAGTATTAAATAGCTTTCTGGGACGACCCGGCTTACCAGTCTTTAACATTCGTGGACGACCTGCACCTCGAACTTCACTAATTTTGGGTGTCTCCACTTCATTGCTTTGCACATATTCTTCGGTATCGTTACCTTCTGTACTTTGATTGCTTGACTCAATACCTGCTTCCTCCTGCACCTCTTCATTGTCACATCCTACACTGACTGTTTGACCCTGCAGATTTGGTAGCACACATTTCTGAGTATAGCATGCGATCGTCTTGCATCGTTGCTTTTTCCTTGTCCTCTGTCATTCTTTCTTTCATTACACTGCGCAATAAAATGACCCTCACGTCCGCATCTATAACACTTTTTGCTATGCCTAGTACCGTTATTCTCTTGTACATTTCTGCTTCCTCTGTTGTGTACACTGTTGTCGTCTTCTACGCTGCTTATTCTTTGTCTTTCGGTTTGTTCAATAATCTTGATTTTAATGTCCGATAATAATGGCAACTTCTCTCTCGTTTCGATCGCGACGACAAAACTTTCAGAACTTTTTCCAAGTCCCGACAGCAACACAATTGACAAAACGTCTTCAGAAACTTGCAAGTCGACTACCTGTATCTTGTCCACTATATTGGAAAACTCATGTATGAAGTCTTGCACCGTCGAAAACTTTGTCGACCTTAACCGAAGCAATTTTCGAAACAACGTCATTTTCGTGGCAGGTCCACGTGGCTGATACACACCGGAGAGCGTATCCCATGCTTTAGCATGTGACGGTTCTACACCCAGCATTATGCTTGGTAATGCCTTTTCGTCACACTTATCAAACTCAGCTTATTCAGCCAGAGTTGCATTTTCCTACTTCACAATTTTTCCACAAACAATTGGCCATTGGTCAAGTTGCACCAGCACACTTTTCATATGCAGTGACCACGCCGCATAGTTTTCGCCATCCAACTTATTAATGGCAAATAATCCTGATCCACTCATGTTTATTATAGCACTAAGCAATTAATTATCGCACACAGCAAATAAAAATAATAAACACTACTCTTCGAAGCCCTGGGCCCATAACCTGTTGAAGTTTGTCTTTGTGAAAGATTATTTTTATTTGGCGCCAACTGCGTCTTTACATTGTGAAGTATTTACTGCAACTGACTTATTGAATACATAAAGCAGAACACGATACATGTGTGACCATAGCAATAATATTAATCGACGTAGCGATATTTATCGTTGCCGTTAAAATGCAAACTTATTTCAACATTAATAAAAAATAATTACTATTTATTAAAAATAAATATCCGCAAAAAGATGCGTGTAAATAATAATAATAAAAAAAAAAGAATGAGAAAACGATTAATAATGAATTGCCTGATAAAAAGGGTTACCTTGATAGGGTAAATTATATGGTATTCCACATTCATTAATAAATTTTTAAATTTTATTAAGTTTTGATGTTTTTTTTTATAAAGACTTTATATTTATTAGAATTAAACTATTTCTAAAAGTATCAACAACTTTTGTGCATCATACATCAAAATATAAAAAGATAAGCTAAGCTACTGGGTTCATACCCCATTTATAAAGGTTTTAATCCTTTTCTTTTTAATTTTTCATAATTCTTCAAAAATTTTATTCATTACAATAATAATTATTGGAACTTTAATTACAGTTACTTCTAATTCTTGATTAGGAGCTTGAATAGGTTTAGAAATTAATTTATTATCTTTTATTCCCCTAATAAGAGATAATAATAATTTTAAATCAACAGAAGCTTCATTAAAATATTTTATAACCCAAGCTTTAGCATCAACTGTTTTATTATTTGCAGTAGTTTTACTTATACTAAAAAATAACCTAAATAACGAAATTAATGAATCTTTTACATCAATAATTATATTATCAACTTTATTATTAAAAAGAGGAGCAGCTCCTTTTCATTTTTGATTCCCTAATTTAATAGAAGGATTAACATGAATAAATGCTTTTTTGTTGATAACATGACAAAAAATTGCTCCTTTAATATTAATTTCTTATCTTAATTTAAAAAATTTATTGTTAATTAGAGTAATTTTATCTGTTATTGTAGGGGCAATTGGAGGATTAAATCAAACTTCTCTCCGTAAGTTAATAGCTTTTTCATCAATTAATCATTGAGGATGAATACTAAGAGCTTTATCAATTAGAGAATCAGTTTGAATAATTTATTTTTTATTTTATTCTTTTTTATCTTTTATTTTAACATTTATATTTAATATTTTTAAATCATTTCATTTAAATCATTTATTTTCTTGATTTATACAAAATAAAATTTTAAAATTTACTCTTTTTATAAATTTTTTTATCATTAGGAGGTCTTCCCCTATTTCTAGGATTTTTACCAAAATGAATTGTTATCCAACAATTAACTTTTTGTAATCAATATTTTCAATTATTAATTTTATTAATATCAACATTAATTACTTTATTTTTTTATTTACGTATTTGCTATTCAGCTTTTATACTAAATTATTCAGAAAATAACTGAATAATAAATTCTCAAATTAATAATACAAGAATAAATTTATATTTAATTCTTACCTTTTTTTTTTTTTTTTTGGCAATTTTTGGATTATTTTTAATTTCAATATTTTTCTATATATTTTAATAAGGCTTTAAGTTAAGTAAACTAATTTGGAAATTGATTAGTTCCTTTAATATTAGGAGCTCCTGATATAGCATTTCCTCGAATAAATAATATAAGTTTTTGACTTTTACCCCCAGCTTTAACTCTTTTGTTAGTAAGTAGCATAGTAGAAAATGGGGCTGGAACAGGTTGAACTGTTTATCCTCCTTTATCATCTGGAATTGCTCGTGGTGGTGCTTCAGTTGATTTAGCAATTTTCTCTCTTCATCTAGCTGGGGTATCTTAAATTTTAGGAGCTGTAAATTTTATTACAACAGTAATTAATATACGATCTTCAGGAATTACTTTAGATCGAATACCTTTATTTGTTTGATCAGTAGTAATTACAGTTTTATTATTACTTTTATCTTTACCAGTTTTAGCTGGAGCAATCACAATATTATTAACTGATCAAAATTTAAATACTTAATTTTTTGACCCAGCTGGAGGAGGAGATCCTATTTTATACCAACATTTATTTTTATTTTTTCACCCAGAAGTTTACATTTTAATTTTACCTGGATTTGGTATAATTTCTCATATTATTAGTCAAGAATCAGGTAAAAAGGAAACTTTTGGATCTTTAGGAATAATTTATGCGATATTAGCAATTGGATTATTAGGATTTATTGTATGAGCTCATCGTATATTTACAGTAGGAATAGATGCTGATACACGAGCTTACTTTACATCTGCAACTATAATTATTGCAGTTCCAACAGGAATTAAAATTTTTAGTTGACTTGCTACATTACATGGAACTCAACTTTCTTACTCTCCTGCAATTTAGCTTTAGGATTTGTATTTTTATTTGCTGTTGGAGGATTAACAGGAGTTGTTTTAGCTAATTCTTCAGTAGATATTATTGTACATGATACATATTATGTAGTTGCTCATTTTCATTATGTTTTATCAATAGGAGCTGTATTTGCTATTATAGCAGGATTTGTACACTGATACCCTTTATTTACAGGATTAACTTTAAATAATAAGTGACTAAAAAGTCAATTTATCATTATGTTTATTGGAGTAAATTTAACATTTTTCCCTCAACACTTTTTAGGTTTAGCTGGTACACCACGACGATATTCTGATTATCCAGATGCTTACTCAACATGAAATGTAGTTTCAACAATTGGTTCAACAATTTCTTTACTTGGAATTTTATTCTTTTTTTTTTACATTATTTGAGAAAGTTTAGTATCTCAACGTCAAGTAATTTATCCTATACAATTAAATTCTTCAATCGAATGATACCAAAATACACCTCCTACTGAACATAGATATTCTAAATTACCTTTATTAACCAATTAATTTCTAATATGGCAGATTAGTGCAATGGATTTAAGCTCCATATATAAAGTATTTTACTTTTATTAGAAATTTAATGTCAACATGAGCTAACCTAGGTCGTCAAGATAGAGCTTCACCTTTAATATAACAACTAATTTTTTTTCACGATCACGCTTTATTAATTTTAGTAATAATTACTGTTTTAGTAGGATATTTAATATTTATATTATTTTTTAATATATATATTAATCAGTTTTTACTTCACGGACAATTAATTGAAATAATTTGAACTATTTTACCTGCAATTATTTTATTATTTATTGCTCTTCCCTTCTCTCTTCTTTACGACTTTTATACCTTTTAGATGAAATTAATGAACCTTCAGTAACTTTAAAAAGAATTGGGCATCAATGATATTGAAGTTATGAATATTCAGATTTTAACAATGTAGAATTTGATTCTTATATAATTCCTACTAATGAACTAGCTAATGATGGATTTTGATTATTAGATGTTGGTAATCGAATTGTTTTACCTATAAATTCTCAAATTCGAATTTTAGTAACAGCTGCAGATGTGATTCATTCATGAACAATTCCTGCTTTAGGTGTAAAGGTAGATGCAACTCCTGGTCGGTTAAATCAAACTAATTTTTTTATCAACCGACCAGGTTTATTTTACGGACAATGTTCAGAAATATGTGGAGCTTATCAAAGTTTTATACCTATTGTTATTGAAAGTGTTCCTGTTAATTATTTTATTAAATGAATTTCTAACAGAGTAAATTCTTCATTAGATGACTGAAAGCAATTCAATTTTCAATTATTTTTATTTTATTCTGTTAAATTAATTATTATGCTTATATACCTTCTTTACCTAAATCTAATGAATTAAAAAATATTAATTTAAATTCAATAAATTAAAAATGATAACAAATTTATTTTCTGTATTTGATCCTTCAGCAATTTTTGGTCTTGCTCATTTACTGTGTGTTGTTGTTGGTGTCCGAGGGGTGGTGACTCTGTTGTAAGTGGATTTGATCTGGATACTATTGGTGCTTGCGGTAGGTATTGGTGTTGGTTATTTCTTATTTGTACTGGCGGTTTATTGTTATGGTTGTGGTTATTAGATAGTTTAGCTTGTTCTATTTTAAATGTTGGGCAACCTTTATAGCTGGCAATATGTGTTCCATGGCAATTCGCACACTTGGGCGGGGTGTTTCTATCCTTCGTGCATGTTGTTGGATGTGCCTGGGCGCATTTAAGTCAGACAAAAGGCAGACGGCTATCATTTTTGCTGTGGCAGTATGCATGGCATCTATGGCATTGGACGGGGTCAATTCTTTTTGGTTGTTTCGTCACTGTAATATTATATTGGTTCCCAAGTTGCGTCATTCTTAGCACCATATGATTGCTGTTCTCATTGGGTGCCAATTCAACCTCGAATTGATTGATAGGTCACCTGGTGTACCTATGTTTTGACACGGTTATGAATCTGACAACGTGCCCCAGTTTGGTGAGCTCATCCCGTATCGATTCCTGTGGCCTGGAGTGGTGTAGGTGGCTTATAGGTATCCTAAACCCTCGTTCGTTTTTTGGCTGGTGTGTATGCATTTGTATTTTATTCTGTCCAAGTAGTTCTAATGTTGTTGTGTAAGCTTCAACGTTGTGGCATTGAAGCCTGATGTTGTCACCCTGGAGTGAACATTTTGTTGAAATAGCGTCTGGTCCAATTGTAGTATTTAGTTTGTCCAGGATATGTTGCATATTGCTTACTTGGGGTAAGAATAATGGTGGTACCTTAAAAATCTGTATTGGCTGGTGTTATTGTTGCTGGGTGGTTTGTTTATTGTTATTTTTGTTGGGGGGGGGGGGGGGATTATTATTTTTAGAGATCTATTTCCATGACTGCTTACATTATATCGTCTGTTTTTTGTCCGCTTGGCCTCTGAGGGTGAGAGTGGGTCTGTCTTTTTTCGTTTAAGGCTGTTGTTCGTTGTTGCGTTTTGGTGACGTGCTGTTATTTGTTGTAATGGCTTTAGTTATTCCTATAGCGCTGTTTGTTGCTGCATTTGTTGTTGCTTCCATCGTTTTTGTGATTATGTTTGTGCATGTTGTTGCTGGTAATTTGGCTGTTTTGGTTGTTTTTGGTCCCTCATTAGGAAGGTATGTTGTGCTTGTACGGGGTGTGATGACTTCGTTATCCGTAGCTTGGTCCATTGGTGTGTTTGCTATAAGTTAAGATTGATCATTGTCAAAAAAGTAGCCGCTATTGAAGGTCATGTTGTTTGTATCATCATTGTATGTGTTTTCTCCATTATATGTGGTATCAGGGTTAATTGATTTCTTGTTTCCCTCGTAGTCATTATTGCTATTCGTGTTGTCTTCCAAAAAATGCCTATAAAATGCTTCTGGCAGTACCATGTCGTCATAGAATTCCTCTATTATTTTTTCCGGTGCTTGTTGTTGCTGTTGAACTTCAGTGGCGTTTTTATAATGTTTAGGTTCTCTTAATTTATTACTATTGCTGCCGGTGTCGGCTCTCTTATTTATCTTATATAAGCGGAGCTGATATATGTTTGTGTGGCTGCTGCCATACGGGATTGTATTTGTTGGGCTATTATTTGATGTTGCTGTTTATATTGCTGTTTATAGTTGTGCCGTTGTTGTTTTGGCTGGTGCTGTGGTTGTGCATGCTGCATTTGTTGGTATCTTTTGTCCGTTATGTTAGTGATTTCTGTTTCGGTTTCTGTCTTGTCTTTGGCTATTGCGGTTTTTTTTAGTATTGGTGTTGGGAGTGGTGTTGTTGTTTATTATCATTGTTGTTTGTGGCATTTCAGATGGCTCATTTTAGGGCATTTTCTTTTGTGTTTGCTGGCGCCAAAAATCAGCGTCAGCGTCTGTTTTTTAGCAGGCTAATTTCTGCGCGCCTGGTGCGCAAGGGTTATGATTTGGCGTATATGGATATGAATATATACGGATTTTTGTGATGATGGTGGTTTATGTGGCGTCGTGCAGGTCGCAGTCTGCCGCTCGCGCCCTCCAGGAACCAATCGCTTCGCCAGGAACCAGACTATTAGTATTAAAACGGCTGAGGATGTATTTCAAACAGCCAGTGGTCGGTATGCTTCTTCGTTGGGTACGCATTTGAATGTGGAGGCTCGCAAGCTGCTATTTCAGCCGTTTGTGCCAAAACGCCTTGTGCGTTCTAGGTACACTTTGCAGCGCCAGTTTCGGGTAAGACCTTCACTTGAGGAAGTATTGCCGACACTTTTGCAAATTCAGGAAAGGGAGCAGATTGCTTTACGTGTGGCCAGGGAATTGGATCACCTGCGTCAGTTAGTCATGCAATTTTCAGGGAGATTGAGTGAGCAGTACACTAACTCATTTCGCCGCAAGTATAGAGATGGACTAATCAGCCGAGAAAAAGCGGAAGTGATTATCTCGCGTCAGCCTGCGCAAGTTCAGGAAATAATTCTGTCACCCCTGCGCCCCGCCCCCACCCCCACTTGTGAGCATCGTGGCGCTCAAGAAATTCAGCAATCCCAGTGGCATAGGGAACCGCTTCGTCGATTTAATGGCAGAAAGATTAACTCTCTACGCCGTGAATTTAGGCTTGGTCGCATTTCACGTGAGAATCTTGAGCGGATGATTCAGGACCAGCCAGCTTATATTCGGGAATTGGTTCTGCCCTCGAAGCGCACTGGTGATGTGGTGTGTGTATGTAATTCCCCTCCGGTAGAAGATAATTTCTTACCAGCATGTCGGCATGTCCATGTGGAGGAAGTTTTGATTCTGCCTCAACTGTTCCAACTTGAGTAGCAGTCAGCTAAGAATCTTGAGGCTGTTCAACATGATGTTGTAGCATTTAACTTGTGGTGTTTGAGCAGGTGTCGGTGTAGCGCTCCAGAGGAGGTGCACGCACTGGTTCCGGCTGTATGGTTGGTAGTAGGTCGGGGTGCCATTAAATTCCCTGGCGCGACGGGCTCGCTGTGCTAAATAATAACTAAAAAAATTCGCGTGCGGGATAAATTCGACCAATTACTGGGAAGGAGGAAGGTAGGAAGGGGGAAGTGGACCGATCTAACACCCTAAATATGGAGGCTACACTCCTATTCTGTCGTTGTGTGCGCTGGGCTGGTGTAGTGCCGCAGCCGATGCCCACCCTAATCATTACCATATCGGAGGATCCCTAAACACAACGACTATTCGAATCCTTCCCTAGTTACTGTGCGATGCACGACTGCCCAATAATTAACATTTACTTATTCATTTTTCAAATTATACTAATTAACAACTTCATTTATTTTCATTTTTGTCTACTGAAATTATTTTCTAAGTGTTAATCTAATTTTTCTATAACTAGTATTGACTTCAGATTTGTTCAAGGAAGATAATACAAAAAAAAATAATAGAAAAAAAACGAAAAAATTAATGTTAAATCCTATTTTAATTATTTATCTAATGTATATCTCATAGTATTCTTTTCCTTTTTTTTTTGTATTTTATTCATTTATCGATATATGTATATGTATTTTAACAGAAAAAAAATGTGCCTTGAAATCAAAGGAGCAATGTAGCAAACAACATTAGGTATTTATTTAATTCATGTATAATCACGTTAAACTTCATTTGATGGGGCTGGCAATTAGGCAATTAATATTCTTCGATTTTAAAATGCGGCATACTTTTATGCGGACCTTATTACATGTGCTCAGCTAATTAAAAGCTCGCTCAGCTTATCCAAAAGCCCGCTCAGCTTATTCAAAAGCCCGCTCACGGATCTTAGGGTGAGCAAAAAGCTCACTCTCTCAATGCTTGGCTAAGCTGAGTGAGTTCTCTTGTCATCCATTTTTTTTTTATTCTTTTATTTCCAATGCAAGAGAGATTTTGCATGTGCACTTAACTTAACTTAACATTCTACCACATTTTAAAATTCACCGAAATTAAAAATAAAAAAAAAAATACAAAATTAATGAGCAGGTACACTTACTTGTCTTATCCACATCCAAAAGATCTTTTGTAGGTGGCACCTCTGGACTCTTGAGAAGGGTAAATTTTAGTTTTAACGTTTTAATGCCGGTGTATGAATTTTTTTTTTTTTTGCCTCTGTGTGATTGTTTACTTTTTCTTTTTCAGGTTCCTCTTAATGTTGTTTACTTAGAACAACTTTTAGTATTTATTATTATACTATTTAAATAATTTTATGATATTAATGACTATATCAAAAAAAAATTTGCTTCACTTAGGTTGAGTATAAATGGTAAAGTTTAACATTAGGCATTTTCCTAGGGTTTGTTTTTTCTTTTTTCTTTAAATTTTCTTTGTTTTTCTTTTTTTTTTATGGATTTATTTTTGGGGATACATCCTCAGGGCTTAGGCGATTTACAGGCGAGTGGTCTTTAGGCATGTGATCTTCAAGACGCCGAGCTGCTGGTTCGGTGGTTGAGGGACGAGTGCGGCGGTGCGGGGCCGTTCACTTTTTGCGTTGTCCTCCAGAATTCGATGGCATGTGTATTTTAATTATTCCATTGCTTGGCGGCGGGAATCGCCTCTCCTGGTAGCGACAAATATCGCGCCGAGTCACAAAAAAAAAGTGAATATTGTTTCTCACCAAAAAAAAATTATATTTTTTTTCAAAAAGGGAAGTAATTTTTTCATTTGTTTAAAAAAAACTTTTGTTAACCACGATTTTCCACTGTCAGTTCATTTATCAACTTGAAAAAAAATCTTGGGTTAGGCACGAACTCCACCCACGTGTGCTTTTTAGTTTCTTAATATTTTTTTTTTTGAAGATGCAATCATTTCAAGCCGCATCCGTGAAGCGTGGGTCTAGCTCTCCACTTACACCTTCAAAGCGTGTATGCATGGGGCGACCCGCACCGCGTCCACTTTGTGCTGCTGCATCACTTTGGAAAGGTAGTCCAGAGAAGCGGAAGATTGAGTGGTCGCTGCCCCCTGAGAAGCGGGTGTGTGCTGAATATTGTGCACATTTCCGGTCAGTTCGCGATAAGAAGCAAATGCAAGTGCGGACTCCAAACTGGATTTTGCTGCCCTGGCAACGGCAGCAAGTCTGTGAGGAGGGAGCGCTTCAGCAGTGGCGACGATTGCACCCATTGGCATGACTTTCATGAGCAGCAGTCTTTCTGGCCTGATGACCGCCTCCAGCTCCATGACCCAGCTCAACTTTTGCGGCCTGAGCATGACTGGAGTCGAGTTGCACACCGGACCTTTTGACAAGGCTAAGTCTGCTGATTAGTTTCTTATAATGCGTTACCTGTTTTGCTTGGGTCCGCGCGCTAACAAGCCCGTGCTTGGTGTCGTTGGGCCACTTGAATGTGCTGCTCGTTAGTACTTCAACGTCCAAATAAAAAATTACAGTCTGGCTGTTCCTCGATGGTAGTCTTGCTGCGATTCCATCTTAGATGTTGGAGCAGCTCAGTTACCTTATGCATTTTCCATTTTTATCTGAATTTCCCTCCATGGGCTGGTGTTTTAGACGTTGCTCCACCCGCAGAAGCAGCTTTTGGTCTTGGCATCCTTTGGGTGAATTGGCCTTCCATGGTCTTTTTTCTGAGGTGCCACTTAGCTGCAGGAGCAGCCTATACATATGGACTGGATGGTCTTCCATGGTTCTTTTTTACTTGTGATGTCAGTCAAGCTGCTGGTGCAATAGAGTTTTTAGCACCTTATGTGTGAAGATAGTCCTTCATGGTCTATTATTCACTGTGCCACCCTCATCTGCGCAGTGCAATGCAGCGGTTGCTGTTGCCAGGACAGCTGAGCATTTGAAAATGTTCAGAGTTACCCTTATCCAATTTGTCATTGACATGTCAACAATATTTTCAAAGGTTGCTTTGTTTAAAGTAATATCAAAATAAATTTGGGGACAGGCGGCTGTATTTTACTCAATCGTCAGTCTCTCCCAATGTTCCATAGCGAACACAACTATAAAAATATATTCGGAATTCAAAAACGCAAAAAAAAAAAATATATGTATTCGGATTGAGATGCGAAGCAGGGAGCTGCTAATCTATGGGCGAAATATTTGACGACTTTGGAATGAAATGGACACGCATAAAATATAAAAATATATTCGGAATTCAAAAACGCAAAAAAAAAATATATTAATATTCGGATTGAGTTGCGAAGCAGGGAGCTGCTAATCTATGGGCGAAATTTGTGACGACTTTGGAATGAAATGGACACGCATAATAAATTAATAACGCAATTTAAGAATCTTATTGAAAGTATGGATTTGGCTGATGATAATAGTTCTGTTGTGCAAGTTGAAGGGATTCTGGATGGCGATGATGATTCGGTTACTGAATCAATCATTGCGGTAGATGCCAATTGCTGCGTGGTGCCACCTCAGTTTCCGTAAAGGTTGGTCAGCAGCTTGAGCAGGAAAAGGAGTTGCGGTGCAGCTGAGCCAAGTCCAACTTTGGTTTCATCTAAGAGGAAGGTGGTTTCGGCGCGCCTCTCGCGTAAGGCGAAGCGAGTGGCAGTGGATAAGTTTGGATCTGCCAAAGGCCGCGCCTTGCAAGAAACATGTCAAAAACAAGCTTCTGTTATCATTGGATGACGTGTTCATATGTTGTTACCAACCATGATGTCTTTGGTCGTGTTGCTAACACGCATGATGGTGAAGTTGCTTCTGAGCAACAATCAATCCAGCAGCTGGCTCAACAGAAAAATAAGCAGACTTCAGGTATGAAATTTCCCACGCTCTTTTTGCCTAAGGTAGCTGCTATTCAGCATTTGCTGAGCACTCAATGAGGACGAAATCCATTTACATACGCATCAGTTGCGTATGGAGCGTGGATATAAAGTAGTGATACGCCATTTACATCACACTACTCCTCAGGAATGGATAAGGGAGAAATTGTTACAATTGGGTTTATTTATCGATTTATCAATGTCTTTAAACATCGGTTCACTGGTAAGCCGATGAACTTGTTTGAGGTTGAACTGGAGCTCCGTGTGGATGGGTCAAATGATAAGATCCTGTCACTATCAGTGTTGGGCAACCAGCAGATATCTGTGGACCGTCAGCAGAGGCGACTTGACCCGGTGCAGTATCATCGCTGTCAGGCGTTTGCACACACTAATAATTACTGCCGTTGGCCGTTTGTCTGTCTCAAGTGTGCAGGTAGTCACACCACTACCACGTGTAATAAGGGTAGAGAAGCTGAGGCCACCTGTGCTAATTGCAAGGGCCCGCACGTGGCTAGTTACAAGGGCTGCCCTTCATTTAAGGCTTCTCGTGACAAGCTCCTCTCCAGTCGTGCAGCTATGCGTGATATACATATGACGCCAGTTCAGCAATCAGTGGTCAACAAGGCGACCATGCACTCCTCGCCATTCCAATGGCAGCTACAGCAGAAGCGCGGTAAAACGACTACTTTGCTGAAGGAGCTGAATTTCGAGCCATCTACCAAGCAACCTATTGGGAAGCAAGTTGTTATGCAGCCAGACAAGCAGACTGTCAAGCAAGCTTCCAAGCTACCAGCCAAGCAGCAAGGGCCGAATATGGCTAAGCCTTCTGTGTTGCAGTCTACCAAGCAGCAGCGGAAGCCGTTAACTCATCAACAGCAGGTGAGAAAGCAACCAGCCAAACAGCAGCAGCAGCCTGTTAACGACTGCTGATTAGCATTGTTAAAGACAAGCGAATGAAGTAAACTCAAGAGAGCATCCATCTTCCTTTCCATTTCACCAATTAAAACCGCATTTTGCTGCATGGCTCTCCTCATGCTCTCCTGGCAGCTGTTGTGAGGACTGTTGCTGTCTAACCTGCATCTGCTGAAGATTCTGCTGCTGTTCAAGTTGGAGCTGATGTTGAAACTTCTGCAAGTGCGTCATTGCTGGATTTCGCGCCTGAACAAGGGCAGTAACACCGCGAGCAACTTGGCTGTATGTCAGATTGGCATTGCCAAAACCAAGCTGTGTCTTGCGCATCTTGGCCAAATTAAGAGGCTGTTTGGGTGGCTGTTTTCTCACCTGTTGAATAATTAACGGCTTCCGCTGCTGCTTAGAAGACTGCAACACAGAAGGCTTAGCCAAATTCGCCCCTTGCTGCTTGGCCGGTAGCTTAGGAGCTTGCTTGACAGTCTGCTTGTCTGGCTGCATAACAACTTGCTTCCCAATAGGTTGCTTGGTAGATGGCTCGAAATTCAGCTCCTTCAGCAAAGTAGTCGTTTTACCGCGCTTCTGCTGTAGCTGCCATTGGAATGGCGAGGAGTGCATGGTCGCCTTGTTGACCACTGATTGCTGAACTGGCTTCATATGTATATCACGCATAGCTGCACGACTGGAGAGGAGCTTGTCACGAGCAGCCTTAAAAGTAGGGCAGCCCTTGTAACTAGCCACGTGCGGGCCCTTGCAATTAGCACAGGTGGCCTCAGCTTCTCTACCCTTGTTACACGTAGTAGTGGCGTGACCACCTGCACACTTGAGGCAGACAAACGGCCAACGGCAGAAATTCTTAGTGTGTGCAAACGCCTGACAGCGATGGCAATGCACCGGGTCAAGTCGCCTCTGCTGACGGTCCACAGATATCTGCTGGTTGCCCAACACTGATAGTGACAGGATCTTATCATTTGACCCATCCACACGGAGCTCCAGTTCAACCTCAAACAAGTTCATCGGCTTACCAGTGAACCGATGTTTAAAGACATTGATAAATCGATAAATAAACCCAATTGTAACAATTTCTCCCTTATCCATTCCTGAGGAGTAGTGTGATGTAAATGGCGTATCACTACTTTATATCCACGCTCCATACGCAACTGATGCGTATGTAAATGGATTTCGTCCTCATTGAGTGCTCAGCAAATGCTGAATAGCAGATACCTTAGGCAAAAAGAGCGTGGGAAATTTCATACCTGAAGTCTGCTTATTTTGCTGTTGAGCCAGCTGCTGGATTGATTGTTGCTCAGAAGCAACTTCACCATCATGCGTGTTAGCAACACGACCAAGGACATCATGGTTGGTAACAACATATGAACACGTCATCCAATGATAACAGAAGCTTGTTTTTGACATGTTTCTTGCAAGGCGCGGCCTTAGGCAGATCCAAACTTATCCACTGCCACTCGCTTCGCCTTACGCGAGAGGCGCGCCGAAACCACCTTCCTCTTAGATGAAACCAAAGTTGGACTTGGCTCAGCTGCACCGCAACTCCTTTTCCTGCTCAAGCTGCTGACCAACCTTTACGGAAACTGAGGTGGCACCACGCAGCAATTGGCATCTACCGCAATGATTGATTCAGTAACCGAATCATCATCGCCATCCAGAATCCCTTCAACTTCCACAACAGAACTATTATCAGCCAAATCCATACTTTCAATAAGATTCTTAAATTGCGTTATTAATTTATTATGCGTGTCCATTTCATTCCAAAGTCGTCACAAATTTCGCCCATAGATTAGCAGCTCCCTGCCTCGCAACTCAATCCGAATATTTTTTTTTTTTTTTTTTAGACTGACGACTGTAAAATACAGCCGCCTGTCCCCAAATTTATTTTGTTATTACTTTAATGCATTGAGTTGCCGAGCTACTGATTCTGCTTTTGCCTTGTAAAAGTCCAAGTCAGAGTGAGGAGCCTCAATTAAGTTAGAATCGTTCTCGGCCCTTCCAATTTCCAGTCACAACTGACTCACGCGATTAGCACTGTCGACTATGCACGTATGTTACTTTACGAAACAACGGATAAACGAAATGCAGGCGAGAGAAACGGCAAGTGCAAGTTCACTGGACGCGATTAACGGCAAGTACAGGTTGACCGCTGAATGACCGCTGCATTAACGAAAGTTTTTGCACAGCGCAACCAATAACTTGTTGGGCAATTTATAGTTAGGTAGCCAACTGTACCATTTACAAGCATATGCGAATGCAAGAATGTGGGCGAGCAAACGGAGACAAAAAAAGAGTAAACGCGCGTAATGAGAACGAGAGCGAAAATGTTCGAATGCGTGTGTGTGTGTGTGTGCGCGATTGTTGGTCTTTGCATCGAATTATGCAGAAGACGCTTACAATGATTATTAATACAATAGTTATTAATCTTTCACTTGCACTTTACCGACGACACAACACCATGAAAGAAATTAAAATAAAAAATCACGTCGGGGTCACCAAATGTTTCGAGGAGTGCGCCTTTTTCGCGCTCACCTATTTGCTAATTGAGGTTTTCTATGTTCGTGATTTAGTTATTTTAATTCGATGTAAATACGATCACTTTACATTGGTTTCTTTCATGTGCTGCTTTATTGTAACTTCTTGTTTTACGTTAACTGTGGGTTTGTTGAATATAGGTTTACAATTTATTTTGGTTTTATGTATTTGTTGTTGCGCGTGTTTGCTTTGCCGAATGCGCGCTCGACGGCAGACGTAGCGAGAGTGCTTTATCAAAATTTGCATGTGCAAGGCAAAGATGACAATTAGGGATGGGCAAGCAATGACGTTATAAACTAAGTTACATTTTTAATCGATGTTATGATTAATGGGTTGTTGGCTGCTGCTGCCTCCGACAATGAGCTTAACACTTATAAAATTGAAGTGGAAGAACTCTTGAAAAAATCGGAAAGTTCTTGGGAAGCGAAATTTAATTCGCAAATAGAGTTAATAAGAAGTTTAATTAATGGTGACAGTCAAAATATGAAGATAAAAATCGACTCTATATTGTTTGATAATAAAAGTTAAAGCTGAGAGTTATAATCTCTATGACCGTTAGCAAGTTCGGACATTACTCAAATGAGCTGAATAAAAAGAAAAGTAATTTCTACTTGGCGGAAGTGGATGTGGAAAATGGTTAAAGTATTGGTGCTAAATACAATCTTATTAAAAGGAAATCTTATTAAGGAAATATTAACATCATTAATTAACATGTGAATCATGAGTAGGAGGAAATTAATAGAAGAACTACATGCGCCAGCACGTTAAAATTTTAAACGCCGAAGAGTTATTATGAAGGGAATCGATGATCATTGGCAAGCAGACTTAGTGGAAATGCAAAATTACTCCTCATCGAATAAAGGATATAGATTTCTATTGACAGTTATTGATACATTTTCTAAATATGCATGGGGATACGCATTGAAACCAAAAACAGCGAAAGAAGTTAAACATGCATTCTCGTGTATTCTTAAGGAAAATCGAATCCCTAAGAATTTGCAGACTGATGATGGAAAAGAATTTTTTAATTCAGACTTTAAGAGTTTGTGTAAAAAACATGGCATAAATCATTACTCGACTTATAGTATAGTCTTAAGGCATCAATTGTTGAACGTTTTAATAGAACACTCAAGGAGATGATGTGGAGAGTTTAGTTATAATGGAACATATTGCTGGATTAAAATTTATAAACTATTGATAAATGAGTATAATAGAAAACATCATAGAACAATCCAAATGGCCCCAATTGAAGTAAATTCATCAAATGAGAAAAAATTTATTAAATACCGTCTACAATCATATACAAATCTTTAATGAAAGTAAATTTCGTGCTGGAGATTATGTGCGCATTAGTAAGCATAAACACACATTTGAAAAAGGATATACACCAAATTGGACAACTGAAATTTATAAAATCAATGAAATTCAGAATACTAATCCCCCTACATACATACTGGAAGACTATCAAGGTACAGTTCTGAAAGGAGGTTTCTATAATGAAGAGTTGAGGAAAACAAGATTACCAGACACGTACTTGGTTGAGAAGATAATAAGGCGAAGAAATGAAAGAGCAATTGTTAAATGGCTTGGGTTCACAAATGATCGGAACTCTTGGATAAATATAAATGAAATTTTATAAAGATTGACCTGTAAACGTACGTGCGGACTATCAATAATTTAAAAAGTATTTTATTTTTAACACTCCTTTTTAAATAATATATATATATATATATATATATATATATAAAGAATACAAATTACTCTGTGCTATTATTTCAAATTATTGTGAAATCAACATAAGGAGGGTCACTCAAACAGAGTGCACTGTAAAAGGGAGAGAACCGATAATACACACACAAAAAGATAGCTGCACGTGTTAAACGTACGTGCGTAGTACCTACACAACATCAGTTTACGTCAATAATACTGTAATTATGATGTGGGAAAACAATTAGGTGGGAGGTGACCTAAAAGTTCTAGCCAATGAGAACGAAGGTGCGAGAAGAGATGCAAATCATCTACCTGCACACTTGTGCGGTAGCTGCTAACCGATCTTCCACTATATTCTAGCAAACAGGTTATAGGTTACATATTTTTAATGAGATTCCAAAATTAAAAAGCACAATCACGTACGCACACACACACACACACACACACACACGCACACTTACGTATTTCTTCTTCGTCTGCTTTTACCAATATTCTTACCAGCAGCTGAAAATGTAGTTTGCTTATATTAAAATAAAAGAGACACATTTATTTTTTTTTTTCTTGTGTTTACAATAAATTTGTTTATTCATTTGTTTATTTATTTGTTTTTCTTAATTCTACTTACATAATATTTGATTATTTATTTATTTAAATATTAAATATTACTATTTACTTAACTTTTACTTTACTTAGTACTAAGAATTAATTCTATAATGCCCCCAGGCATATGTTCTAATCCCAACTTCTCCTATTTTTCTTTTATCAGCTTTACAACTTAAAGTTGTTTTTCTTACTTTATGTGTATACAAATTATGAATCTTTGATCTAAATAACAACATATTATCAGAAAATGTCTTATTTTGAAAAAGACATTCCTTATAGCTATTTATGGTTAACTTATCTATAGCCGACTTTTTTACACCTTTGGATTTTTTAATGCACCCACCCCCCTCAAGAGACAATGAGTACATTTTTGCTCTAAGCCCTACAAACTCTAACATTCTTTTCCCACAATTTTCATCCTTCATCATGCCTAATACTTTCTTATTGCACCTCTTAATCCCTAATTTCTCCGCCAACTCTTGGGGATACTCAGAAGTATCAAATCTCATTTCTACATCTTCAGCAATATCTTTGAAGAAATCATTTGTCTCAATAGAATATATGAATGAAACTGTATCCATATAATTCAATGAGACTTTCTCTTGAAATTTTGGCTTCATATAATCATAATGAAAATCATACATTTGCTATTTCGAAAGTTCTAAGAGTTCTAAAAGTTCTAAGTTCTAATTTGAAAAAAGTCTTTTTCAAAATTATTTTTTGCCGATGTCCTATGATGTGTATTCAAATCTATATACTTTTTTAGCCAAGGAGACTGTTTAAATTCTAATATCTTATGTATTTTGGTTAATTTTAAGCCATTTCTTAAGCATTGCTGAAGATTTCTATAATGGATAGGATACTTTGTTTTTGACCTTAGGTCAGCAACACGTTTTTGTATTTTTGTCTCTGGAGTAGGCTTTTAGTTAGATGGACAAAAAGGTAGATCATTGTGAAAATCATGAAGAGTGTCTGGATACAAAAGATCTACCTCGAGAATGTAACCAGACTCTAAATATTCACTGATTGATGAAATGTCGAATGAATTTATTTCATCATCATTCATACATCTAAAACCAGAATATGGGAGATGTTGGGACATAGCCCAACCGTACAAATTATTAGCATCTAAGTACATCAAAAATTCTGACGGCTTAGTGCTATCATAATTCTCCATATATAGATTGTTGGCTTTTGAGTACCGCTTACAGCACTGAACTAAGCCACCACGAATGCCCATTTGGATAAATCTATACATATTAATATCTGTTAACAACTCTAATTCTATTTTAGTGGTCTTTAACATTGCATCCCATGAAAGACCAGGTGTTGTATAATAATGGGCGGGATCTAATGAATAAATTTTCTTGCAAATAGCTCGAAAATTTTGAAAGACATCTGCAAGCAGTAGTACATCAGTCTTAAGATACAACTCCATGTAATCTTTAAGACTTTCACATTTAAAAACTGACCAAACACTTTGGGCATGAGTGTAGTCTTCGAGTGAGCATTCTTTATTTGTTAAACTATTAAAGAAATTATCTCTAGGGGGGAGAGCAGACTCATTTAATCTGCTCTCTGAGTTGATGTACTCATAGGGAAAGACCCCCTTCCTACGTAAAAGCTCAAACTCGTTATCTAATGGGAAAATTTTTTTAATATTATTAAAATTTTCTGTATCTAGATTGCTGCTAAGTGCATCTAGACTTGTTGCCATGAACCTGAATGTATCTAAGAATCTAATCTCTAGGTTTTTATCATGGGATGCAATATGAATATATTTTGAGATAGAAATGTACAACTCCTTATTAAGGGGAAGTACTTTTATATCACCTTCCACTTTGTTCAATTCCCTAACGAATAAGTGGGAATCATATTTAGAAAAATTGTGAAAAAATACAGGGACAAAAGGTGCAATTTGAAAATTTATGTTGCAGACATTATGTGCTGCCCCCCTGTACGACCCGGTTAAATGGCAATGATTTTTAACATATATGGCAATTATCTGCATTTCTAAAACTAAACTCTTCTTCATTAGACATAACTAAAGGTTTTATATTAGATAAATAATTGGTGTAAATTTCGCCTATATCTCCGGTAAGAGACGACGAATTTTACACCTGCATCTTTCCCAGTCTCTAAAACAAGCTTGTCTAGAGCTGGGTCAAATGCACACTTTATATAATAGGAAAAGGCTATTGGTATGTGCTGAGATGTTGATACAACATTCTCACTAAGTTGGGCATTGAGGGGGTGAGTATGCATTCAAAGTCGGCATACACTACAAAAGGTACATCTAAACTACGATTATAATTTTTAAAACTAAGGCTTGCCTTTTCCTGCGATGGGAGTGTGGAAACAAGCTTTCCACACTGCAGACGATGCTCGATAGACATCCTCTCGTTGTGCGAGTAATTGAGGCATGTCCTGCAGAAATAAAAAGGCGCATTGTGTGTCGTAATTTGACGTCTTACAAGCCTTAAAGTATATGACAAAATATATGTAATTATATATATGAAAAAAAAAGGTATATGTATATGTAAAATGTTGTTTTTAATAAAGAATATTTATTAAAAAATATTACCTTGATAAATTTTTGATCCATACAAAATGTGCCCGCTCTTCACCCTCCAGCAACATCAGACTAATATGGATTTCCTTCTCTACCGTTGTCGCGTATAATGGACCGTTGACTGTGCCCGTATCCTCATCAAAACCAAAAACATTAATGCTAATGTTTTGATTTTGAGCTTCAAACATTTTTATTTGTGCCAAAGGTAGCGGAAAGTCAAAATTTGTGAAATTTAACGTCACCCTTTCATCGATTTTTATTGATGCACTCTCAATGGCATCAATTTTATAAGCAGAACATCTGTCGGGGTGATTGTTCTGTGGAGCTTTGAGGGCTGAGATTAAAGCCCATTTAAAACAAAATGTATCGTTATTTCTTACATTTATAATTGCTTTTTTGTTACTCAGCCCTTTTGGTGTTTTAATGTAGCTCGAAACTTTTAGTGGAGTATATTTATTTATATTGATCTCCAGCCTCAATATTTGAGTCATTGTTCAGCCGCTATCATTCTCCTGGAATTCATCCATTTTACCGCTAATTATTCCTGCGTGAGTTGAAAAGATCTCTTCTAGATCACTCGATGCTGTAACGACACACATATTTGATTGATGTGATTTTATGGACATCAGCATCTCATCATCATTGAATTTAATGTACTCCGCAAAGAGTTCTAAAATTCATTTTACATGTGGTATGTATTCTTGAGCCGCCTCACTCAGAAACTCCTCTGGCTCCACAATGTTTTTATTCTTATTCTCATAAGAAAATGTACTAATTCGGTTCTTAAACCCACTCGATATCATTTTAACCTGGGTATTCACAAGTGTAAATACTAGCATCTTATGCGTATTTGATCGGAGATGGGCGCTCCACTTTGATGATGGTATTTGCTCATTGCATGCGGTACAGAGTTTGGTCCGAGTCGATGTTGAAGGTCTTGAAGAGTTAATCATGTTGGTGCAGGCGGTGGGGGTGATGTTGGAGTTGGTGGTGGTGATGGGGTTGATGGCGAAGTTGGTGAAGGTGGTGGGGGTGATGTTGTGGTTGATGTTGACGTTGCTGGAGTTGGCAAAGGTGGTGGTGGGGGTGATGTTGTTAATGAAGATGTTGCTGGAGGTGGTGAAGGTTTTGGGGGTGATGTTGTAGTTGGTGTTGGTGACGAGGTTGATGGTGAAGTCGCTGACGGTGGTTGGGGTGATGATGTCGTTGGTGATGTGGTTGATGGCGAAGTAGGTGGAGTTGGTGTTGGTGGTGGGGTTACTTAGTTCATTATCATTAACGATATAGGTTAAATGATCAAAATAGTTCGGGCGGCTCTGACCTTGGGTCGAGTTACTCCGGGCAATATATTTGATGCCCTCGAAGGAGTTGGTGGAGTTGTTTTTATTGTGAGACATTTTTAAATTGTTTAAATAAAACACTTTGTTAACACAAAATTTGTATATTTTTCGAATTTTTGGTTTTCCGCTTTGCAAGCACAACACGAAAATTTATAATTTTACTTTTACACTTTGTTAACACAGAACTTATTTGTTTTTTCGAATTTTGTATTTCCACTTTACTATCACAACCCGTAATTTTTGTTTATGCTTTTCTACTTTGCTAGCAAGACGTTAGAGATGCCGAATGAAGAGTTCGAAAACTACTAAGGTTTTAGAAATCACAATCCCCAATTTATGGAATAAAGTCTGTATGAAATCAACATAAGGAGGGTCACTTAAACAGAGTGTACTGTAAAAAGGAGAGAACCGATAATACACATAAAAAGATAGCTGCACGTGTCAAACGCACGTGCGAAGTACCTGCTCAACATCAGTTTACGTCAATAATACTGTATAATTAGAATGTGGGAAAACAATTACGTGGGAGGTGTTCTAAGAGTTCTAGCCAATGAGAACGACGGTGCGAGAAGAGAACAGAAAACACTTTTACACTGATCAATGAACCCACCCTTTAAAAAATCAAAACCAAATCATCTACCTGCACACTTGTGCAGTAGCTGCTAACCGATCTTCCACTATATTCTAGCAAACAGGTTATAGGTTACATATTTTTAATGAGATTCCAAAATTAAAAAGCACAATCACGAACGCAGACACGCAAGTGCGCGAGTGATCCTCCACCTGACCCCAACCCCCAATAAAAAAAAGGGTCATCCATAAATCTACACCCTTCGATCATAAATGTCACGCACGTGATCCAAAACCACACATTTTTCTAAAAAAGGTCACACACCTGTCACCCCCCCCCCCCCCCCCCCCACCTAAAAAGCAATAAATTATGTGCTATAATGAAGCAATTAAAAATCGAAAGCAATAAAAAAAACAATTAGGACTTCCTGGGTTAGAACGTAACAGTTCCCTACTACTGTTGAACTTGCTTTTCCATTTGTCTAGTATATTCCATGCGACGAGTCTCCTGGTGCATCTTAATTGCAATGCCACTCTTAAAAACCGGCATGGTTAATGTCTGATCAAGAGAGTGCAGTTCCTAATCTAAGTCGTCGATATCTACGCATATGCGTGTTAATGGCGAGCGGTAAGTATGTTCGGGGTTTGTTCCGGCCCCTGTTGTCATCTTCCGCAACTCACAAGGAAGCATGGGCGGCACTCCGCCAAGCCAGCTCTCTACCCGCATATTGTTGGTTTTGGTTGGCCTTGTCTGTTTGCTTCTTGTTGGCGACTCTGGTGGCGACTCTGGTCGCAGAAGTTGGCGCCAATAATTTGAAATCAAGCGTCGTTTGTCTCAATTGTGCGTTTGGCTGTTTGCGCGCGTAACTATCGCCGTCTCGTTCTCTTCTCACTGCTTGTTTTGTTGATGGCATGATTGGCGCGAAAACCCTTCCCATGTATTGGTGAGTGTGATTTTCTGCCTGGTGCTTGCATGGCGCCACCATGGTCTCCTCCAACGGCTCACCCTTATCAGAGTCAGTAACGTAGCAGCTTGTCGGAGGTGATGACCCAAATGTGATGCTGGATCGTGATGAGGCTTTTGGGGACAGCAGCGGCCCTTTAGCAATCAGGTCCACTTCAGCGTCCATTGTCACTTATATGTTTTTATTGGCTTTGCTTGTTATTTTTTTTTAATAGCAAACTAGCACATCAGAAGTTACTCTGATGGCCACTTTATTTAAATTCAACTTATTACCTATCGGCAACTTATATAAATTTGAATGACCACAATAAAAATGGCTAATTGTTTTCAGAGAGTTGTGCATTCGCACCAAAAGGCAGCTAACAACTGAGACAGTTGGTCGCAGGCCTCCTTTATTTATATAAAATTGCTCTTAATGTTTGTGTTGGAGCGAGTTTTTCTCCGACACAGGGAATGCCTGAATAAAACCATGTACCGCCGTGCGTTGTGTACTTAAGGGCAGTTTATTTTAGACTACAATATTAATGTGATTATGTGACTTAACATTAATGGGTTAACATAAGTTGGATGCATGGTTGCATTGAAATGTTAATTAACATGTTTTTCAACACCCTTCCACAATGCAAACATGCTTTCAAAAAATCATTTCAAATTTAACATGTTCCTTAATTCATGATGTTTTCTCTTCGACAAGTTCTTTGTTAGCACGTCAGCTATCATAACATTCGAAGGAGCATATTTCAAAACAATGTGACCTTCTTTTACAGCTTCACGAACAAAATGATATCTTATATCTATGTGCTTAGTTCTACCATGATGTACAGGATTCTTTGCCAATTGTTGTGCACTCAAGTTGTCTCCGTACAACTCCGTCTGGGTAGTTTCACTGCCACAACCAACTTCGATAATCAGCCTACGCATGACGATAGCTTCCTTGCACGCTGTCGACAAAGCCATATACTCAGCTTCTGTGCTGCTGAGTGCTACGCTGCGTTGTTTCTCCGATTTCCATGATATCGGACCGCCAGCAAGAAAATATACATAGCCAGTATACGATTTACGATCAACCTGATCGCCAGCCCAATCGGCATCAGCAAAGCCCTCGAACGCCTTTCCACACTTCCTGTAGTGTGTCTTTAGCTCCAACGTAGACGCTAAATACCGCAGGACATGCTTCACGCCTGCAAGGTGTTCGCTATGCGGATCCATGTTTCGTTGAGCCAATTTTGCAACTGAGTGCAAAATATCCGGTCTCGTTGTCAGAGCCAACCACATTAGCTCTCCCACTTGTGCTTGGTTCGATGTCTTATCCACCTTTTGACATTGGCTGCCGTTGCAAGCGGTCTGGTACCCAGCATCCAATGGCGTAGCTGCTGGTCTGCAACTCTCCATGCCATGGCTACGCAAAAGATCCTTGATGTATTGCGTATGACCCAGAGTGATCTCTCCAAGTTCACCCTCACGTTGGATTTCCATGCCAAGAAACAGTTCTAATGGCCCCTTGTCAACGCACTCGAACGACTTCATAATATCGGATTTTATGCAGACCAAGTCCGATTTCGATTGACAAGCTATAATGAGATCATCAACGTAAACTAGGATTAGTGCTAAATTACCTCCCTTTCGCTTATAAAGGCAGGGCTCATTGTCGCATGCGATGAAGCCAATCCCACGCAAAACGCTGTCGAGCTTGGAGTTCCACTCCCTTCCAGATTGCTTCAATCCATATATTGCCTTTTTTAGCAGCAACACTTTACCCGCATGATTGCCTTCAGCATATCCTTGCGGTTGCTTCATATAAACAGTATCTCTTAGATCGCTGTTCAGGTACGCAGTACAAACATCCATCTGATGTAGGTATAGCTGCAACTCTGCCGCTAAAGCCAATATAAATCGCACGCTCTCCAGCCTGCAAACCGGTGAGAACGTTTCGGCGTAGTTAACACCATACTGCTGTGCGCATCCTTTTGCCACCAGTCGTGCCTTAAACCGTTGTATTTGGCCGTGAGCATCCCGCTTCAAGGTATAGACCCACTTGCAGCCAATTGCACGATGACCTTTCGGTAAATCTGCCAGCTGCCAGGTTTGATTCGTAATCAATGCCTCATACTCCTTTTGCATCGCTTCTTGCCAAAATGAAGCATGCGAACTGCGCGTTGCCTCCTCGTAGGTTGCTGGAATGGGTACATCACTTGTAACCATTGCGCTGAGTATATTAAATTGCTTGCACGAGCGACCAGGTCTGCCCGTCCTCAGCAACTTGGGTCTTCCTGGTCCAACACTAGGGATCTGCTCTTCCTCCAGCTTTTCGTCATCTTTGTCATTTTTCAAGGATTCATCCGCACTACTTTGATCAGTTGCACCTGAGCGAGATATGATGTCTTTGTCGCTGGAGTCAATCTCATCATCATCTTCATCATCAACTTGATCAACTCGATGCCCCACATTCGACATATCAAATGTTACTGCTTCGCCCTTTGCTTGCTCCAAACAGCTGGCTTCGTCAAAGAGAACATCTCGTTTGTCAACCACTGTCTTGGACTGTGCATCGTAGAGCCGATAGCCTTTAGCCTGCATTGAATATCCAATCATGCGGTATTCTTTCCCTTTTGGCTTAAACTTGCCCGTATGGCGACCTTTGTCCAGTGCCACTGCAATGGAACCAAAAACTTTTAGACGACCTATCATTGGTTTCTTACCAGTCCACGCTTCCATTGGAGTCATCCCGATCAGTGCCTTTGCGACTGCACGATTGCGTAAATACACCGCTGTGTTTACTGCCTCTGCCCACAGTGACTGATCCAATCCTGACTGCTCCAATAAGCATCTCGCCATCTCCACAATCGTACGATTAGCTCGTTCTGCCACACACATTTTGTTGAGGAGTGTACGCCACCGTCAATTGCCGTGCAATTCCATTGGCTTTCAAAAAACCGTTGAACGTTTTGTTCACATATTCGCGCCCGTTGTCGCTGCGAATACACTTGATCTTCTTTCCTTTTTGGCGCTCTACTAGATTTTTGTACTCCACGAACTTGCGAAAAACCTCGTCCTTTCCTTTCAGGAAATACACAAAAATCCGCCTTGATTTGTCATCAATAAATGTGAGGAAATACTTAGAGCCGGCAAGAGACTTCGTTTCGAAAGGGCCACACACATCAGTGTGCACTAGTTCCAGAAGTTCCTGCGCTCGGCTTTCTGTTGATCCTGGAAATGGCTGCACGTGAATCTTGTTCAGCATGCACGTCCTGCACGATACCCGTTGCAACACGTCAACGTTTTCCATTCCTCGCACCAGCACCTTGTTTGCCATTTCACGCAAACTATCATAATTCAGGTGACCATATCTGTTATGTCACAACTCGCCGTCTGACTTAACAGCTGCATAACATCTGTTACGATGACTTTCAAACGTATACAGATTCCCTACTCTTTTGGCATTGAGTATACATTTGCCGCCTTTAAACACTCGTGCACTCGTTGCATCAAAATTTACAATGCACTTCTTTGCTACGGCTTCTCCCACGGACATGAAATTGCCTGTCAGCTTTGGCACGTACAATACGTTGCCCAGGACTAGTGTACACAAATCCGTTTTCAATTCAACTTCGCCTCTGCCTTCTGCTTGCAAGTTGCCGGCGTCCGCCAAAACGATCGTTTCGGTATGCGTCTCAAAAGTTGAAAACATTTGCTTATCACAACACATATGACTTGTTGCACCACTGTCCAAGCACCAGTCGAATTTCTTGAAACTGCCTGCATCCAATGCGTTCAGTAAGCTTCGATTCTGCTGCCTTCCGCCTTTTATTTTATCATTTTTGGCAATTACTTTGCGACAATTCGCCTTAATATGCCCTATTTCACCACATTCGTAACAAGCAATATTTGTGGGTTTCTTCTTTGTGGTGACCTTTGCACTGACGCTATGTTTTTGTCTAACTGTAGAGACCTGCGCGTTATCCCTGTGCTTCTCTGCTCTTTCTTTCCTCTCACCCTCTTCCTTCAACTTTATACAGAGAATTTCATACGCTGGAAGGGTGTCGCGCGTCTCGATGGCGACAACGAAATTCTCATAACTGTCTGGAAGGCTGGAAAGCAAAATAATGACTTTGAGCTCGTCAGCTATTGCTATTCCGACTCCGGCAAGCTGATCCACAATTTCGTTAAATGTGATCAAATGGCTAGTCATGCTTTGCCCCTCCTCCATGCGTGAATTGTGCAGTTTCTTATATAGCGAGACTTTACGCACCGGCCCGCTTGGCTGATGGACTTCGCGCAACTTAATCCATGCCTCCTGCGACGTTGTGCAATTTTTGATGTATCCCAACTGCGATGTCTTAACACTTAGCGTGATCGTTGACAATGCCTTACGATCCAGCGTTTTCCAGTTTTTATTATCGCCAACATCAGGCTCCAGTAAGTCCCCCGACGCAACATCCCATAGATCTGCATGCACCAACACGCTTTGCATCTGTATGCACCAAGAATCGTAATTCTTTTCTTCAAGCTTGTCAATTTGGTACAACGCACTCATTTTTCTATTTCTGCGACGCAATTTACATTTACACACACGTATCTGCCGATTTGTTCTTTTAACACATCCGAGTTCGTAACTACGGATATATAGTCATATAAACTTTAACCGATCTTATCAGGCCACGTCTCCTGGGCCCATAACCTGTTGGAGCGAGTTTTTCTCCGACACAGGGAATGCCTGAATAAAACCATGTACCGCCGTGCGTTGTGTACTTAAGGGCAGTTTGTTTTAGACTACAATATTAATGTGATTATGTGACTTAACATTAATGGGTTAACATAAGTTGGATGCATGGTTGCATTGAAATGTTAATTAACATGTTTTTCAACAGTTTGCAACATAAAATTAACATTGACATAACAATAAAAAATGTTAAATACAATACTGTCTGTAATGTTAGATGTAAAAAATATAAAGTGCACTTCTGTATGTAATGTTAAGTGTCAAAATGTAACATTCAACTCTGCATATAATGTTAAGTGCAAAGTGCAACTCTGTATGTACTGTTAAGTGAAAAAGTGTAACATGCAACACTGTATATAATGTTAAGTGTAAAAAATGTAAAAGTGTAACATTATTCTAACATAGCAGTGTAAAAGTGGCAAAGTGTAAATAACAGGAAATGGCGTAGTATACTTAGTGGCTAAAGTGTTGTGCGTACTTAATAAAAAATAAATAAAGATTACTTATTTGGTAAGACATGGTGTGTTTAAAAATTAAGAAGTGAAGAAAACAACAAAATAATGTGTGCTTATAACAATTATGTGAGTCTTCATAAGGTTGAAAAACTGGAGGTGGCATCAAAGTGAAGCAAGGCTAGAATTGAAAAAAGCAAAAGATTACCGTAACAAGATTATCATTGACTTAGCCAAATCTAAGAGGGTGAGTTTTGCGATGGGCCAGCCGCATCCAGCCATGTCCAGGACGCCAAATTGGTGATGAAAATCGAGCTCCTCTCCACAAAGAGTGATTCACTGCCAGGTTAGGCCGGGGTCGTCGCACACAAGGCAGAACTCTCCGTTTGCGCCGCTCACGCCATGAGTAAGGTAAAAGCCTCCTTCGAATTGGTTGCAGCTGTCTATGACACCGCAGGTCTAAAACCCCATCTAATTGGTTTGGCCATTGCCAAGAAGCCAAGATCCGGTTTGGAGATGGAACAGCCATTATTGGACAGAGCCGCAATGAATTGGTAAGCTCCGATGAGCATAAGCATACTCGCTTAGCAGACGGCCAAAGTCTCTTAATCCTTCGCTTATCAGGTAAGCCCCGAAGGTGGTCCCGAAGGTGCTCACAGGACCCAGGCTGCTGGGGTTACTGCACAAGAGACCCATAATTCAAATCTTGATGACGAATAGCCAGCAGCTGCCGTGAATCAAATTTCTGCTGATCAAAGACAGTTTATTCATCTATATCCTGCAGAAGCTGCCGTTCCAACGTCACAAGCCGCATCTCTAGCTCATTCTCGTCTGCATTAGTAGCTTGCTGCACTTGCTGTTGCTTACTAATTAAACGACAGCCAGCCAGCTGTTCAGGCTGAGGAATAGTTTGTTCTGCCAACAAACGCTCACAAGTGCGGTTGCACAATACTGAAACTTCAGAGCTGAGTACCAAATGTAGATCCAGTTCATCATCATTGGGTGCATTAATAATTGATGACTGCAGCTGCAGCTGCTGCTGATGCAGAAGCTGCTCAAGTTGCTGCTGTTGCTGCTGCTGATAGTTGACGACACAGCGATCCAGTTCCTCATCATTGGGTTCATTGCTATTTGATGGCTGCTGCTGCTGCTGAGAGATCACACAGCGATCTTCTTCCTCATCGAGCCATTCAAACAACAGCCTCCGGACACGATCAGGCTGCCGAGACACAATCATATCAAACCTCTCACGTGTTATGGCACCCTGTCTATAGCGGCGGAGAAGGGAATTCACAAAAAGATTCTCAATAAATTCCGGGGGATGCGCTGGTTGCTCATGTTGTTGAAGTTGTTGAACAGCTCCAATAGCAGTAACAAGGTTTGATGGGGGCAGTATCAAATCCTGAATATAGGACGGTTGGTCTTGAACAGCCTGTTGCTGACCCTCAAGGGTGATTCGACCCAACCTGTAGTCTCGTCGTAGTGAGTTAATCGTCCTTTCGTTGAAACGGGCTGGTGGTCTCACCTCCATCTTACTACTAGATGTACCCCTTTGAGGTAAAGTGGACTGATGCAATCCTGGCAGAATAAGATTTTGTATAATGATAGGCTGGTGCATAATAGTTGCCTTAAGCATCTCTCTACTGCTACGGCCATCCCTGAACTCACGACGTAGAGAGTTGATTGCCAGTTCACTATAGCGCACTGGTGGAGTCAGGGATTGTTGACGTAGTCGCGCAAGTATTTCAGCTTCACGCATAGCCTCTTGCTCCTGTAAATCAAGTCGCAGAAGTGTTGGCAAACGTAGTTCCTGTATCTGCACTTGTGACTGCATTTGCTGCTGGACTGGACGAAGATGTTGATTTAGCTGCTGCGTGTATCTTGGTCGAACTAGCCGGTTAGGTTTTTTTTTTTTTTTTTACGTTTATTTTATTGTCTCTTCATTTCTAACAAACAGATTGAAAACTTACTTGCACAGTAACGGACATTAAATTAATAAAATTGTAGCATATTCTTAGGCTGTCTTCATTTTTGTTATTTAGGTTCAGAGCCTGGTTTCAGTCTTAGCTGGTAATTTTATACGATGTTACCTTTTATATCGATTAATTGTGACCATCGATATATTGTGTGTTTTATCGAGAGGCGATAAGATTTTGCACACTAATGTTTACGTTTTTTAATTGTAGCTAAGGTTAATTATATTTAATAGTGTTGGAGCAGGTAATGTTATATTGAGTGCCTTCTTCTTTTCCGCGTCATCTTTCTTAATATTGGACGTTGAAGTTGGCCCAACGATACCAAGCACGGGCTTGTTAACGCACAGACCCAAGCAAAACAGCAACCCACCTCCCACCCAACCGACCGAGGGGTGCGCCGCATAACGCGCGGTTACGAAGTTCGCGAATTGAAAGAAAGATAGGATGAGACAACTGTTTTAATAGAAGAAATGGAGGAAATACAACTTATTAACGGAAAAAGCGTATTATAACTTGTACACAAGATTCTAAATGGGTTATGAATAGCAAAATTGGAACTACAAGTTTTATGAGCAAGAGGCAGAAAATTCCTTGTATTTCTGATCGGAACTGTAAAATTAAGTTGGCTGATTAGCTCCGAAGAATCAATCTCACCGTTTATAAGCTTGTGTAAAAAAATAACACCAAGCATTGTTCTACGATCAGAAAGAGAAGGAAGATTTATTAACAAAAGTCTACTATGGTAGGACGGTAAGCTAATATTAGAAGTCCCCTAAGGGCAAATAATAGAAATTGTTTTTGTACGGATTCTATTCTATCCTGATGAACCCTGAGTGACCATATACAAGATCCATATTCCAGAATAGGACGCACAAGTGAAATATAAAGAGTTTTAGTAATGTAGGGATCATCATGTTCTTTTGACCAGCGCTTAATGAAACCCAGGACCCCAAAGGCTCGATTAACAGAGGAACTTAAGCTTGGGATCTAAAAGTGTTCCCAAATCATCAACACATTCAATGCGTTTTAGTGGCTTGCCATGAAGAAAATAAGTATTTAAATAGGGCAATCGCCTATAAAAAGACATAAATTTGCATTTTTCACAATTTAGATTTAAAAAATTTACACGACACCAGGCTTCAAAACTATCTAAGTCAGCCTGAAGCCTCTGACCAGCAAACGAGTCGGTAGACGTCAGACACAGTTTTACATCAGCGTACATAAGTACCCGAGTATGACTTATAACGGACGGAAGATCATTTATAAATAAAGAGCCAAGGTGACTTCCTTGCGGTAGTCCGGAAGTAACCCGAACAGACTTTGAGATAGAACCTCTAAAGTAAACTTTCTGTGTCCTACGCGTTAAATAGTTTGAGATCCAACAAATTAAGTTATTTGGGAATCCCAGAAGATTAAGTTTGTGAATTAGCAATGAATGATTAACGGAATCAAATGCCTTACTAAAGTCAGTGTAAACAACATCCGTTTGCATCTTGGTTTGAAAACCCTTAATAACAAAAGAAGTGAATTCTAAAAGGTTAGTGGTTTTAGATCTATATTTTATAAACCCGTGCTGGCAGGGAGAAATTACGGATCTACAAAGATGTTGTAGTTGAGAAGTTACCAATTTCTCAAAAATCTTAGGAACAGCGGACAACTTAGATATACCTCTATAATTTTGAACATTTGATTTGTTTCCTTTTTTAAGGAGAGGAATAATAAATGATTCTTTCCAAATGTCTGGAAAAGAGCATAACTCCACAGATAATTCAAAAAGTTTAAACAAAGGCTTCAAAAGACCATCAGCGCAGTACCTAAGCACACAGCCAGGTACACCATCTGGTCCCGGTAAAAATAACGGCTTAATGACATTTAGTTCATTAAGCAAAGATTTCTCCGTTATCAAAGGACCAAAAATGCAATTAGAACCACTAACCAGGTAAGGATATGGCAAAACTAACTGCAAATAAATCGGCAATGGCCAGATCTGAGTCTGCAGTCTTGTTTTCAAAAAATACGGCAGCAGGAAGTATTGTTGAGCCTCTCTTAGCATTAACAAAATCATAAAAACGTTTAGGATCCCGCTGAAACTGTAAACTTCAGTTTCTTAGGTAATCCTTATAACATTTATTATTCATGGCCAAGAACTTGGATCGTGCAATCAAGTAACGAGAGTAATCCAAGGAAGAGCCAGTTTCCCTGAATTTCTTATACATTCTTGACTTATTATTCTTTAACCTGATCAGCTCCCGCGTAAACCACAAAGGTTTGGTAGACCTACATGGCTCACGAACAGGAACACACAAGTCAAGTAAACCGTCCAACGTGTTATAAAAAAAACCCCGATTGCAATATCCATGTCAGCACAATTATAAAGCCGGGACCAGTCAGTCTGCGATAAAAGACGAGCTAACTTAACAAAGTCGGTTTTCCGAAATTGCCGAACTCGCCCTGAAAGCTTGTTATCCTGACTTGGTACCGTAGTAGGCAAATCAAACAACACCTCCAACGTTGGGTGATAGGAATCTTCAGGATAGGATATGGGTTCAGAACGGGAGACAGAAAAGAAGGAGGGATCCGTGACAAAAATCAGATCAAGCATCTTATTTAACGAATTCGGGATAGCATTGATTTGACACAATGATATCCCAAATAAGCCCTCCAAAAACTCACTCTGAGTCGTGGTTGACAAAACACTTGAGTCAGGACAAGGCGTCCATGTAGTTCCACTGAGATTAAAATCACCAAGTACTACCAGAAAATCATGATCAGAAAGCGTGAGTACACAGAAAGAATAGCAGCTAAATGGGAAGAATACAAAGAACTATCTGAAGTAGGAGGAATGTAGGAACAGGTTATAAAGATACCAAAACCATTAATATGAAATTTAGCAGCAATGAACTCTATATCCATAGAAACATCTGTCATTATTATCTCCGAAGATAAATCTACATTGATAGCAATAAGTACACCCCCACCACGCCGGGGAGTCCGATCTTTTCTATAGATAGAGAATCCACTAGAAAGGATTTCGGAATCTAGAATGTCGGGCCTTAACCACGTTTCAGTAAAGGCCACGACATTAAAAAGGAAGGAAAAATGTTGGTATAGGTTGGAAAGCTTACAACAGATACCTCTTGCGTTTTGATAGCCAAGTAAGAAAGTTAGTTTTTTGAACTACCAGATTTAGCAAGAGGTTTTCTCGAACTAGCAGTGGAAGGGAGTACCGCAATCGGAGACCGATTATTCTTTTTAGTAAACTCTTACAATTACATGGTCCGGCCAGAATTCTTTACCACAGATGGTGCTAAAGTGTTCTGTCGAAACATCTATTTTAAATGAAGAGATCTCCCGAATATAAGTGAATTGGAATTTTTCCACAGTAACGGCAGCTTTAAGTTTGGCTTGGATAAAAGCGTTGACATCCTCAGATGTGGTATCAGGGGGAAGCCGTGAAACAAATATTTGTTTTTTTAGTGGAACACCTACCAGGGTCACGTAAGGAACCTTAACAGTAGCATCCGGTGGAACTATTGCTTTGTTTAAGCGACCATTTGATTCAGGTGATGTGTTAGCACCTGAGTGTTGAATTGCATCAACGGTGTCAACAATCACTGAATTGACCAAAATTTCGGGGATAGAAGCAACAACATCCATGGGCGAAGTGTTGTTATCATCGCTTTTATCAGGTTTTTGTAAGGATGGGGAAGACAGATTATTCAATTCTAAATTAGGTACGGACTTTGTGGTCAATTGTGAAGGGACGGGAAGTTCATTTGGGCCAATAGTCAGCCTAAAATTGGCCTTTTTACGCTTCGGAGATTCATTCAAAAGTTTTAAACCTTTGAAATCCTTTATATAGCAGAGAATCCGTCGAAAAGTTTTTTAAACCTACCGAGATCTCCAAAGCCATTTTTGGTCTGCCTAATGAATCCCATCATGTCCCTCCCAACATCCCTACACTTTTCACATGTCCACTTTAGACCTGATTTGGACTCAATCAGGTCAATAACACGGCCGTTTAGGCCAGCACATTTTTTGTGTGATAGATTATCACACAACCAGCAACAAATAAAGCCCACCCTAATATTTGCACGGACCTGGCAATTTTTATTATAACAGACATTCGACATAATTACAAAGGTAAATAATTTAAATTAATAAAATTTAAAAAGAACTGCAGAATAAACAAACACAAGATAAACCCTAAGAACACACAAGGGTTAAAGTATTACAAAAGATGTTGTGTACTTACGAACAAAAACAATGTTAAGCAAAAACAAATAAAATAAAACGGCGCGGGCGCGACGACCAAAAAATGAAACAACGGAATAGAAAAATAGAGCGAAGTAAAAGAACCGCTACCACCAACAATGTTATTGAGAGCGCGAGCGGATTCAATTTAAATCGCGGAGAAACAAGCAAGAGCGTAAAAATACAATAACAAAATTGCAGGCAGACTCAAATAATGCACAAGAACTTGAATTTGGGCTGCTGTTTGTTGTTGCACTTTGAACACTATTTAATTGTTTAACCGATATTAGTGTTCAACTAATGTGTTTTACATAAAACCGGTATAACACAATGTCACAAAATTGTACACGATCACCAAAATAAATAGATAATTCGAATTAAAACGAAATAAAATAAATGATTGCGATGCGCAAAAAATAAACACGTCCGTTGTGAAGAACAAGCGAAGGCGATCTCTTTCTGTGCTCGTCTTTATTCCAGTTGTGACTGGGCCTCCATTTGTTTGATTGGCCCTGTTGTCCCGCTGGACCGCTGCAGGCATCCGGCTCACAGGCGCCGTGGGAGCGTGTTGGAATGGCGTTGCTGGTAGCGCCAATTGGAGGGTTGGTGGCCATCCCCGTTGCACCTATCAGTGCCACTGCTGATATGGTCAGGAGGATGCCGAAGTTGGGTTGCCGTTGCCTTGGCCCTCTCATCTGCGGCTGGGTGTGCAGGGATGACGTTGAAGCATGTAACCATGCTCGCTGTGAGCTTCCACGCGTTTCGGCACCGTCAATGTTCTCGTCGGCTTGGTTTTTGTATCTGTAATTAGTGTTAGTGTTATTTGTATACTTATGTGTTTCTGCTTCTCCAGGTTTGGCCATTGTTTTGTTTCTGGACTTGTTCCCTGGACTTATTGGGCATCGGCTCCCCCAGTGTGGAGTGTGTGCTGGAGCTCTCCCTGCTGATTTCCACTCAGGTCGCTCGCCACTGGGATTGTTGCTGCCTTATTTCGCTGGGTGGAGTGTAGGAGTGGGCTCGAATGTGTGCCTGGGCGTCAGTTTGGCCAGTATCCCCAACTTTGTCCATGGATCGTGTGTGGTTTGTGATTGTGGCTTGTATTGCTGTTTTGGTTGTATTGCGTTGACTAATTATGATTTTCGTACTTTCAGGCATTGTTTGTTTTGGCTGCTCTTTCATCGCTACTGGCTTGCATTGCGGCAGAATACTGTTGCCTGGGTCCGGACATGATGTCGCTTCGCCTCGCTGCCGTCTTCGCTGCTCGATCGCCGTTTTAGATTTACTTATTGATGAGTTAGTTAATAAGTTAGTTTTAGTTATGGCTAGGTCTGTAGTTGGGCTGGTTGTTGTCAGTGTGTTGATTAGAAGTGGTTGCTCAGCTTCGTCTTCTTCATCCAATTCCTTTTCTAGCTGTTGTCTTAGGGATTGGAGTCGTTCCTCTAGTTGCACATCTGCAGATTTGTTTACTATTGTTGGTTGAGGTTGAGGCTGTGTTATTGTTGGGATTTGTTGTAGGGTGGTGGTGTTCTGTTGTGGATTTGTTCGCATTCTATTGCTTATTGGGTTTTCGTTTGGTAGGATTAGGTTTTTTATTTGTATTGGTTGATTTTTGATTAGGTGTCGCGCATTTTCTATGGTCGTCTTTCCTGATTTCAGTCGTCGTCTTAACGTATTTATCATTTCTTCACCGAATCTATTTGTTGGAGGTGGCTGTGATAGGAAGTGTTGTCGTTGTTGTTCTTTTTGCAGAGCATCCGCCTCTTCTCTTTGTAGTCTGAGCAGTGTTGGTATATGTTCGCTCGTTTGTGGTGATTGTGATCTGTTATTTATGTTATTACTTGGTTGTTGTTGTTGAGCTGGTAAGATGTGTTTTTGCAGTTGGGTTTGGTATCTTGGTCTTTTTAGTCTGTTTGGTGTGAATGGCTTTGTGATCAAGTTTCGCGCATACGGGTTTTGGTGGGAGGCCAATGAAGCAGCTAATCTGGCACTAGCATTATTATAGGCCTCTTCTGCTGTCTCAATGTTATGTAGTTCTTTTATTGTACTGTTCCTTGTGTATATGGTGGCCTTGGTTATTTTCCGGACTATTTTATTTTGTGCAGTCTCCAGTCTTTGGAATTGTGAATCACTCACAAGTGCACCCCATACAGGGATTCCGTACTTCCAGACTGGAGCTATTAGTTGTTTGTATATTATTATTTTTGTGGTGATGGGCATTTTGCTGCTTGGTCCAATTAGCCATTCAAGCTTTTTAAGTAATGCTGTTAATCTTCCTCTCAGTGTGTTTAGGTGGAATTTTAGCTGCAGCTTGCTGTCAAGGTGGATTCCTAGGTATTGGTGTCTGTTTTTATTTGTTATGTGTTGGCCGTTAAGTTTTGGTGATTGTGCTCTTTGTTGCTGATTTAGGGTGCGTATTGTGTACATGACATGTGCCGTTTTTGTATCATTAATTTTGATGCACCATTTTTTGGACCAGTTGCTAAGTTCTCTGAGGTACTTATTATTTGATTCTATTGCCGCGTGTGGTGTGTTTGCTGCGCATAATATTACTGTGTCATCAGCAAAGGTGGAGAGCATTTGTATGTCCCTTTGGCCAGTATTTTCGCTGTTATTGGGCATTGGCATATCCGAGGCGTAGATCGTGTATAGTATGGGTCCCAATACGCTTCCTTGCGGCACTCCAGCCCTAATGGTGCCAATTCTGGATTTAATTCCATCATTGCTTTTTATCAGGAATTTGCGGTCCGTCAGGTAGCTCGCAAGTACTCGGCTGAGCGTATATGGTAGCAACTTATTGAGCTTCCATATTAGGCCTTCATGCCATACCCGGTCAAAGGCCTCGGATATGTCGATGTATACAGCTGAGCAGTATTGTTTATTTTCATACGCTTGGAGTATGAACTGCGTGACTCTTGAGAGTTGTTGTTCCGTTCCATGCTCCTTGCGGAATCCGAACTGGTGTTGGGGGATGGCATTAGCGAATTCCTTATAATCATATAATCTGTATAAAAGCAGTCTTTCGAAGAGTTTAGAGAAACCTGTCAGCAGGCTTATCGGCCTGTATGAAGTAACTTTTTCGGACGGCTTTCCAGGTTTGAGGATTGTTTTTATCGCTGCGCATTTCCATTGTGTTGGGAAGTGACCATGTCTAATTATGCAATTATATATTAGGACAAGGAATAAGATGGCCTTGTGTGGTAGAGCTTTAATTGCTCTATTGTCCATCATGTCCAGTCCAGGGCTCTTGTTGGTTAGTAGTCCTTTAATTTCAGCTATAGTTTCTTGGTAGGTGAATGGTCTAAATTGGTTTTGGCTATTGTTATTACTGCTGTTATTTTTGTTGTTATTGGTGGCGCTGTTTGCTGTTGTGGTTTCTTGTTGGTTTTGGCATTGTTGGTGGTGTTCTCCTTGTTGCTGCTTTTCTGTATTTTCTATGGCGTGTTGGTTAATTTGGTCAATAATTTGTTTTTGCTTCTCCAGGGTGTTTGTAAAAATAGGGCTGAATCGTTCCTCCATGTGTGTCACTAGTACTTCTGCCTTTTCCTTACTTGTTCTTGTCCATGTGGTTTTGGTTTGTGTTGAATTTGACGGGATGATTAGTGGTAAGTTTAGTTCTGGCTGTTTTTTAATGTTTCTTGTAATTTTCCAAAGTTTTTGCATTTTGTATCTATCTGTTGGATCAATGCTTTGTACTTGTTTATTAATCATGTTGAGTTTGTCAGTCTTTAGCATTTTTCGCAGCTTGTTCTGTGCCTGCCTGTATTTACTGCGTGCATGGGCTGTGCCTAGACGTATGCTGTCTTTTTTACATTGCCTTTTGTATGTGAGTTGGGCCAGTGTCTCCCGACTAATTCTTGGTTTATTGTGGTGATTATTGTTGTTGTTTGTAGGTGCGTGGAGGCTCTGTAGTTGTTCTTCTTGGTTGTTATTACAATTATTTTGTCTATGTGAGGTTTGATTTCGGTGTAGCTTTGGGACTGCTTCAAGGGCTGCATTCTTTATATTTTTATATAATATATCGATAGCATCCTCGATGTCCCTTCCTGAGTTTATTTCTATGTTTAGGTTTATGTTGTCATTTAGGTGTTTTTGGAATTTGTCTATGTCAGCGTTTCGTGGTAGTAGGCTTTGTGGTTTGGCAAGCATTGTCAGTGGCTGATTTATACCCATAGTTATATGTATGGGTAAGTGATCACTGTCAAGATCAGTTGAACTATGAGTTTGTAGTCTTTCGGTTGGGATACCTCCATATATTGCAAAGTCAATTGCTGATGGCCGTTTACCCTGTGCATAAGGGTAGTGAGTGGCGCCTCCTGTTGCTAGGATGTTATATCTTTTGCTTTTATATATGTTGGCCATGAGGTCCCTTCCTCGTCGGCAAGTCTTTACATTGCCCCACCAGGTGTGTTTTGCATTCCAGTCACCACATAGTAGGATTCCTGAGTTAGCATAACTTTTTAGTAGATCCGCATAGCTCAAGAATTTAGCAAATTTATTTGCGTCCCATTTGTGCTGGGGTGGGCAGTAGACTGGGGCAATGATAACTGAGCTGTTTTCTTCCAATGTTACCATTATTGGTGCCATTTGGACTGCTTCAAGTTTAATTGGTGCGAGTGCTATATACGGTATGCCGTTGCGTATAAGTATAGCTACTCCTCCTTTTCGTATATTTGGTGAAGGGCAATGTACTGTGTGGGCATCATAGCCTTGTATTTTTGTAAGCGCAGTTGTGTCTCTGTTTATTCTTGTTTCAATGATCATCATTATATCTATCCTATGATGATTAATAAATGTTTCCAATTCATTTATTTTGTTACTTATCCCGGCTGCATTCCAGTATACAATTTTAATTGTACTTTTGTATTTGTTGCGTTTGGTGTTGCAGTTGGGATTTGGTGGGTTAGCATTGCACGTTTGAGTATTGTTATTGTTGTGGCTGATGAATGGGGGTAATTGTTGGTTATTGTAGTTGTAATTGTTATCATTCATTTGTTACTATGTCATTGGCGTTTTTATTATTATTACTACTTGTTGCAACGGCTTGGCTGATGGTGTTGTTGCTCATGCCATTTGTGGCTAGCGCGAGTAGCAAACTGATCATTTGGTCAATCTTCCTGGATATGTTCAGCATGGTACTCGCGTTCTGTTCCAGTGCATCCAGTATATTATTGTTGTTTATTTGCATTATTGGCGTTTGTTGTTGTAGTTCTTGTTGTTTTGTTTGTGCTGGCTGTTGGTGCTGTGTGGGTTGTTGTTGTGCTTGTGGGTATTGAGAGCGGTTTTGTGTGTGTTGGTTTTTGTTGTGCCATTGTTGGCTTTGTAGATTGGCGGTCCAGCGGTGGTGCTGCTGGTGATGTTGTTGTTGTTGGTGTTGGTTATTAGGTTTATTGTTAGGTCTTGGTTTGAATATTTGCGTTGGTATAGTGTTTGTGATTTTAGTCTTGATATTTTCTTTGTTTTGGTTTATTATTTGGTTTGTTGTGGCTTGTTGATTGTGTTGTTGTGGTTTTGTGCGTTTGTTTAGTGGTAGTCTCCACGGGTTTTGCTCATTTACTGGGTGTTGTTGTTGGTGTCCGTGGGGTGTTGACTCTATTGCAGGTGGGTTTGGTGTAAATACTATTGGTGCTTGTGGTAGGTATTGGTTTTGGTTATTTCTTAATTGTACTGGCGGCTTATTGTTGTGGTTATTTAATTTGGTTTGTTCTATTTTAAATGTGGGGCACCCTTTGTAGCTGGCGATATGTGATCCTTGACAATTCGCACACTTGGGCGGGGTGTTTCTATCCTTTGTGCATGTTGTTGTTGGATGTGATTGGGCGCATTTAAGGCAGACAAAAGGCCGACGGCAATAGTTTTTGCTGTGTCCATATGCCTGGCATCTATGGCATTGAACAGGGTCAATTTTTTTTAGTTGTCTTGTCACTTGAATATTATGTTGGTTCCCAAGTTCCGTCATTTTTAGCACCATATGATTGTTGTTGTCATTTGGTGCTAATTCAACTTCAAATAGATTAATAGGCCTACTGGTGTACCTGTGTTTTGATACGGATATGAATCGGACGACGTGCCCCAGTTTGGTGAGCTCATCTCGTATCCATTCCTGTGGCGTGGAGTGGTGTAGGTGGCTTATGGTTATCCTATACCCTCGTTCGTTTTTTGGCTGGTGTGTGTGCATTTGTATTTTATTCTGTCCAAGTAGTTCTAATGTTGATCTATAAGCTTCAACGTTGTGGCATTGGAGCCTGATGTTGTCACCCTGGTGTGAGCATTTTGTAGAAAAGGCGTCTGGTCCGATTGTAGTATTTAGTTTGTCAAGGATGTTTTGAATGTTGTTAACTTGATGCAAAAATAGTGGCGGTACTTTAAAGTTCTGAATTGGCTGGTGTTGTTTTTGCTGGGTGGTTTGATTATTGCTGTTTTTATTGGGGGGATTTTTATTTGTATTGATTGTAGAGTTTGTGGCTGGGCAATTAAATGATTCCGTGAGGTCTTCTATTTCCATGACGTTGGACGTGTTGCTGTCATCATCGCTGCTTACATTATATCGTCTGTTTTTTGTCACCTTGGCCTCTGGGGGTGGGAGTGCATCTGTCTTTTTTCTTTTATGGCTGCGGATAGTTGTGGTTGTTGTGGCATTTTTTGGTGACGTTGTTTTATTTGGTATGATGTCTTTAGTTATTGTTGTGGCGCTGTTTGTTGCTGCATTTGTTGCTGCTTCCATCGTTACGCTTGTGCATGTTGCTTCTTGTAAATTGCCTGTTTTTATTGTTTTTGGTCCCTCATTTGGAAGGTGTGTTGCGTTTATACAGGGTGTGATGACTTCATTGTTAGTAGCTTGGTCAATTGGTGGATTTGTTGTCAATTTAGATTGATCATTGTCGAAGAAATATCCGCTATTGAATGTCATATTGTTTGTGTCATCATTGCTTGTGTCCTTTCCGTTGTAGGCAGTCTCAGAGTTAAGTGATTTGGTGTTTCCCTCGTTGCTTTTCAAAAAATTTATATACAATTCTTCTGGGAGCACCATGTCTTCATAGTATTCCTCTATTAACTTTTCCGGTGCATATCTGTTTGTTTTTGTTGTGATGTCATTATTGGTGATGGTGCTATTGCTGTTGTGCATTTTTGTATTTGCTATTGTATATGCTGTTGTATTAGTTGTTGTATTTGCTATTGTTTTTTCTGTGTTTGCGGGCACTGCTTGCTCTGGCATAGCAGTAGCTGTTGCACTGCTTGCATGCTTTGCTTGTCTTTGTTGTTGGCCCCTCTCTTTGGCTTGTGCTGTTGCTTGTGCTGTTGTATTGGCTGTTGCTTTTGGTTTTGCTGCTGTTGCATTTGTGTTGGCGTGTGTGTGATGGCGCGCCCGCGCAATTTGCGCACTTTGCCCCTCTCTTAACGGCATCTCTTTTTCTGTTTGCTGGTGCCAAAAAACAGCGTCAGCGTCTGTTTTTTGGCGGGCTAATTTCTGCGCGCCTGGTGCGCAAGAGAATTTATTGGTAGAAATTGCCGTGTATGGATGAGTGTTGGTGCTATTCGCTGCCGGTGTCGTCTCTCTTGTATTGCATCAGTGCTGGCCAATCGCTGGTGCTGATGCTCTCTTCATTAGCGGCTGATCGTATTACAGCTTCGTCCAGAGCTAATGCAGCGGCTGCTGCATTGTTGTTATTGCTGGCTTCAGCGATATTTGTTCGTGTGGCTGTTGTCATGCGGGATTGTATTTGTTGGGCTATTAGTTGTTGTTGAAGTTTATATTGCTGCTTATAGTTGTGCCGTTGTTGTTTTGGCTGGTGCTGTGGTTGTGCATGCGGTATTTGTTGGTAGCATTTGTCCGTTATGTTTGTAATTGCTGCTTCAGTTTGTTTGTTTCTGTTTGTTGTTTGTGGGATTTCGGTAGGCGCATTTTTTGTCATTTTCTTTTGGGTTTGCTGGCGCCAAAAGACAGCGTCGGCGTCTGTTTTTTGGCGGGCTAATTTCTGCGCGCCTGGTGCGCAAGAGTAATGATTGGAGGTATTTGCCGTATATGTGATAAGATTTATACGGATTTTTGGATTTGTGTGGTGATGGTGGCTGCTGTGGCGTCGTGCAGGTCGCAGTCTGCCGGTCGCGCCCGCCTCTTTATTTGTTCTCAGACTTGATAGATTGTAGGATTTACAGAGATGACTTACTGCTTAGAGGCTGGGCCGAGTGTGTTTTGCAGTACCCACGGACACAGTGCGTCCTCGTTCCTCGTGGAGATGCGCTCGTCAAACGCCTGGTGACCCGGATCAGCCGGCCGCCGACACCAAGTCTGTCGTCTCCGTCTCCAGAAGAAGTTTCTGCGTCTCGTCGTGCCCCGTGTGCAATCACTCACTCTCACTCTCACTTAATAACTCAAGATTGTTAATTATTTGCAGAAGAGTTTGTTTAACTCTTCACAGTTTTTACTTTTGCGGAGCTGTGCAACCGTTCGCGATCAGCGCCAAAGAGGGTGTGTCCTCCTGACACTGGCCGAAGGCACACAGCTCTCGCAGCAGCATAGGCATATACATCTATATTGGATGTATATAGTGTATACGCCTTGGTTATTGTTTTTGTATTGGCTGCCAGTAGCTGGCGTATGCTTGTATATAGTGAGTGAGTTATTAGTGAGAGTTCGAGTGAAAGTCAATGCGAGAGCACAGGGACCGAGGGAGAGACAGAGAAAGCGCGCTAATTAGCCAATGATGGTGGGCGATACATGATCGACCACCATCAAAGAGCCAGAGCGAGTGCTTTCTTCTTCGGGAGCGTGAGAGGCGAGAGACTGCGGTCGGCAAGCACGAGCAAGACCGAGCCACGCAGTTGGCGGACAGTTTAAAAAACTGAGTTTCTCTTGAGGAGGGGGAGGAAGGGGCACCGTCTACCGTCCGCAGGTCTTACAAAATTTTATGTCCTTGTCATTGTGATTTAACATTAAAAATACATGCACAACTTGTAATCAGACATTGATGGCATTAGCCCATCATCACTCTTTCATTTTCTCGACCACCATGGACTTATATATAACTTAGTGGCTAATTAATTAATAATTTATATTTTACAATTTATTTTCTGTGAAGAACAACAAAAAGTAGATACACGCACCATTAAAGCAGGCATTTCTGTCGCTGTGCGTCTTTCTGTCTTGTTGTTGTTCTTGCTTGGGAGGGGAAGGTGGTCGAGAACTTGGCTAAATATTGAAACTCATGTATTATAATTTCTTAATGGATAGTGAGAGCGCCAAACAATGATGGCTGCCATCTCGTTTGACGCTGATTTGATACGATTAAATCATGTTTTGGCGATTAATCGTATGTTAATGGCAAAAACAACAGAATCGATATCAATCAGCTGTCAATGCTATTGTTTTTGCCGTGGATCGAGCTTGCAATGGTGCTCGCACGTGTTAAATAATAAATAATTTAATTTGCTCGATCACAATAAGTAATCGCAAGTGGACCTCAATTTTAATTTGAAGGCGATGCAATTAGTTTAGATGCGCAAAAGCGCGGATTTGCTAATTAAAAGTGATAATTGCATCGCCTGAGGATCCACGAGCAGATCTTTATCGTGTCGTGATTTTTTTTTTTGTTTTTGCTTGTGTTTGTGTGTGTTAAACGAATTTGCATTGGCCAAAGTGGCCAAATAGATGCATATAATATAAAATATGCTTATTGGAATAAAAGGATTTGCAAACTGCTGCCGAGTGAGACCAATTATTGTTTAGTTAAGTACAACAATTAATTTCGGCAGCAATCTGCAAATCCTTTAGTGTTTACATATATACGACAGGTGTATATATGTATTTGTGAGCGTTGTTGCTCTGTTTACAGCTTGTGTGCTTGTTGGCTGCAGGTGAAGCCACCGCCGATGCTGGTATTGTGATGAGATGCCCTGCTGCTGCTGCGCTGTTGACGCCGCTGCGATGTCGCTGCCTCTGCTGATGCATCTGCTGGTGTCGCTGCTGGATGCCGCGCTGTTTCGCTGCTGATGCCTCTGTCGCTGAGCTGGATGTGGTTTGTTGTTGTTGCTGCTGCTGTCGCTGCCGTTGAAGTTTGAAGTTGTTAATCTAATTGTGTTTGTATTTTTAGATTGTAGTTGCTGCCGATGCCTCTGCCACCGGCGTAATCGCTGCCCCACGTAGTAAGCAATGGATTGTTGACTGCTTCAACTACTGGTGTCGCTGCTGTCCTCCGACGTCGCTGCCGCAGTCTCTGGAGTTGCTGCCTCTGCTACTGCCGCTGCCACCGGCGTCAGTGCGCAGCCCATCAGTGTAAGATGGCTCGCAATCCGCCTTCGCTGCTGATGACGCTGCTGCTGCTGTCCTCCGTCTCGCTGCCGCTGCCGTCGAAATTGGAGTTATAATTGAATTGTGATTCGCTGCCTCTCCTTCTGTCGCTGCCACCGACGTTAGTGCGCTGCCATCATAGTGTGAGATGGCCCACTGGATGTTGATGTCGCTGCTGGAAGCAGGTGAGCAAAGTGTGTATATTGTTTTGCTGCACTGCTGACATCGCTGAATTGCTCGTAGTTGCTGCCGCTACGGCCACTGTTGACGTCGCCGCTGTCGCTGCTGCCGTGGTCGCCGCAAAGTCTCGCCCTGCTTTCGCTGCCGGCTTCTCTGCCTGGAAATTGCCGTTGCCATTGCCAGACGTAGTTTGCGTCGTCGCCGTGATGGTAGTGTGTTTCATTTGTTTGTTTTGTATTTGTTTTGTATTGACGTTTGTTTTGTTTTTCCCGTTGAACAGGTGAATGGGGCCCCCGATCATCGCATCCATCGCCGCCGTCAAGAAGGAGACGCCTCAAGGCCAATGAGCGTAACGCAAAGGCAGCGGTCGGAGTGACCGTTGCCGACGGAGCCAGCGAGTGACGCCGCCGCATTAGTGCGCCAATTGTGGACGATGGGATGTGTGGAGTGGATAAGGAGGGGTAAGTATGGTTTTTGGGATATTTATTGTATTTGTTTGTTCTTTTGAATTGCATTTGTTTTTTCTTTAGAATTGGATTTGCTAATGTATTTTATTTATCTGTTTATTTCATGCCTACTGCAATCTGGCTGGTGTACAACGAGTGCTAGTTGGCCGCATTGTTAATGCAATTGCCATTGACGCAGGGCCGTCTACATTCTGTCAGCGCCTGGTCGCCTACGTATTTGCATCTTCGTATTTTTGACTAGCTTTTTGAAAATTTGTTTTTAATTTAGCATTTAACTAATTATTTTTCTTTTTAATTTGCAGGCTGAAAAATACACGGGATAAGCGCATGTTGCAGACAGTTTGCTGACGCTGGAATCCAGCGCTGCCACCGCTGGAATTACCGTCTACACCCATCGCTGGAACCCGGAATAATTGGCCAACCAATTGGTCTATAATTTATGTTTTGAATTTTGTCTTACGGCCTTCTGCCATTAGTGGATAAGAAATTCTTGTTTTTGGATAGGCAGCTAGTTGCTATTTTCTATTGTATTTGCTGTTTCTATGTGTTTAGGCTATCCTTACTATTATAGCTTATGATTTGATTTAAGTTTGCCTTGTCCGGCCTAGTTGTGCATTTAGGGTTAATTTGAATTAGTGTTTTTATATTTTATTTGTATTTGTTATATATTTTTATATAGAATAAATGAGACTAGAGTTTTATTAGGCGCACCTGTTTTGATAATAATTACCCTAAGCTATTTATAATTAAGATAATACTAAGTACGTGTTCGAAGGCCGAGCACACTTGTGCGGCTTGAGATAGAATAAATAAATATTTATTTATTTATTCTGTATTTTATTTTGTAATTATTTGATTATTTTGTAGATTTTATTGAATTGTATGAAATTTGTATATTTCTGTGAGAGCGCGGTGGGCACCAATATAGTCCACAACTTCAGTGTTAACCTCCATGCATGCGATTGGGCTAATATAGTGCCTCCGCCTAATACTAATTACATCCCTTTTGTAGCCGAGATGTTAGGCTTAATAACTGGTGCTACCCTACATTGTTAATCCTCGTTTGCCGAAACATCAGTTTTGTCAATATTTGACAAAGGGAATTGCCGTTCTAATTAACGCTTTCCATTCATATAATGAATGGACTCTCTTGGTGTGGGTCCGGCTCCAAATCTATTGCGCATGACAATAGATCAGAGCACCACCCACTCCAATGCTTTTTGCCTTAGCGTATAGAACGGACCGCAGCCACAACAGATCAGCTTTTCTAAGCTGGTCAGTGTGGCCGCGTTCTCCCCTGATGTGTGAGGATGGCAACTGTCTCTTCTTTTTATTTGTAAAGTAATTTTATTCTATTTTGTCTAACTGGGTTCGCGTCGCTAATTTATTGTATCTTTTTTGTGGTCATTCGCGAAATGTAAATACTCTATGTAATTGTTTTTAATATGATTATTTGGCACAAGAAAGCCGGAGTGGTTTAGTTAATAGTGATTCTATTGTTAGCTACTATTGTTAGTTTATGTCAGGCAAGAATTGTCTGACAGTATTGTATTTGATTTATTAATTTTTGTTGGTTACCATGACCATTAGAAGACTGATCATTTGATCAATCCTTTGTGTCATGCTCTGCATAGCAGTAGCATTGGACTCAATGGCCATGGTAAATCTTTCATTGTTTGGCTGTAGGTGTTCATCTGGTTGCACCTGTCTTTGTTCATTTTGCTTTTTTAATAGCGTATTGGCTGTTTGCCATTCCCGTTGTAACGGTTGGCTTTGAGTTTGCTGGTGTTGTGTTTGTTGTTGTTGCTGCAGTACACGCTGTTGCTGCTGCTCTTCAGACAACTTCATTTTGAATTGATTAAGGTGACGCATAGCAGGATTTTTATCGTCATCACTTATGAGCTTTTTCTTATAGGTTTTTGAATTTGTATATTGAGTTGGTGTCTGTGCTGTTAGTAGTGGCAAATTAGCTTGTTGTTGTTGTTGGCTGTTGCTTATTAGCGTCTGCTAATTGCTGATTAGCAATTAGTTTCGCCTTTGCGCTTTTATATATCGGGCAGCCCCTATAGCTCGAGATGTGCTGTCCATTACAGTTGGCACATCTGGCTGGGGTGCTCCGATCTTTTAAACAGTCAGTAGTTGGGTGCGCTTCGGCACATTTCAGACAGTTATATGGCATTGAACAATAATTCTTTGAATGTCCAAACGCCTGGCACCGGTGGCACTGCACCGGCTCAGTGCGTCTGGACAGTTTTTCGAATATTAAATTTTGCTGGTTACCCAACGTATTTATTTCCAGTATTCTATTGTTGGTTAGCTCATTGCGTGCCAATTCAATTTCAAAGGCATTTATTGGCTTGCCAGTGAACCTGTGTTTGGCACACGCCAAGTAACGCACCATATGGCCAAGTTTGGCCAGTTCATCGCGTATCCAGTGAGGAGTGGTCGAGTGGTGGAGGTGCCGAACTCTCACCCTGTAACCACGATCCTCTCTGGGCTGGTGTGTGTGCGCTTGTATATTTGCTTTTGCTAATAAATCCCTGGCAACATAATAAGACTCGCTGTCTATGAAATTGAGTCTTATTTTGTCGCCAATTACTGGGCATTTAATTGAATATTTTTGTGAGTTTAGGACTTTGTTGAGTTCATCCACTATGTGTTGGATATTCTTGACATTTGTCAAGAATATTGTCGGCACCTTGACACTAAGGGATGAGAATCTCTGTTGTTGCTCTAGCCGTTTTTGGTGGGTCGCATACTGCTCGTTTATTTGCTGTTGCCGCTGTGTCTGATCAGCATTGGGGACAGTTGGCAATTGGGTCATTGGTGGGGAAGGAGAAGCAGGGTCAGTGGTGGCATCGACCGACTCATCATCCTCCACACTTGAACTGCCATTTTGATTAAATATATCAAAATGGTCAATTTGGTTGTAGTGATTTGGAATGTATTGGCTAGATTTAGTACGGCGTTTGCCACCAGCTGCCCTGTTTTTCCCGCGTAATTTAAAGCCACGTTTTGGTATATTAGCTTTAGTATTGGCTGGGATTGGGACATTTTCAGCTTCATCCCTAGTGGATTTTTTAATTGCTTTGGCCTCAGGTGGTGATGGCGGCTTAGCCACCTTTCTCTTGGAGCTTTTATTGTTGCTGTTTGGGTCAGGGTTGTCGATGCATATATCGCTACCGTCTGAGCTCACAATGTAACCAGGCGATGGCGGGGCACCGACATCCATGTCAGCATCGGCATCATCAACAACACTGCCACTGTTGTTGGTCGCCTCTGCCGCATGGACCTGGGCCCGTACAATGTACTCACGCCGCTGACTCTCCTGACTACTATGCTGGAGCGGCAATTCCAGTTGATGTTGCTCATCAGCTGGATGCCGCGCCAGCAGTTCATCAAGAGAATCAGCCACCTCGAACATATTGCTCATGGATGTTGGACAACTAATATTGCTATTATTGGTTGTGCTGGTTGTGGGTCCGCCTCTCAATATTACATCAGCAATATCAATTTGGCTGCTTTCACTATTCAAGCTACCATTTGCTGTTGTATATGCTGTTGTATTTGCTGTTGTATTTGCTTTAGTATTGGTTATTGAAATTGCTGTTGTATTGGCTGTTGCTTTTGCTATGCTAGCAGCCACTGCTTGCTCTGGCATAGCAGTAGCTGTTGCACTGCTTGCATGCTTTGCTTGTCGTTGTTGTTGGCCCCTCTCTTTGGCTTGTGCTGTTGCTTGTACTGTTGTATTGGCTGTTGCTTTTGGTTTTGGTTTTGGTTTTGCTGCTGTTGCATTTGTGTTGGCGTGTGTGTGATGGCGCGCCCGCGCAATTTGCGCACTTTGCCCCTCACTCAACGGCATCTCTTTTTGTGTTTGCTGGCGCCAAAAGACAGCGTCGGCGTCTGTTTTTTGGCGGGCAAATTTCTGCGCGCCTGGTGCGCAAGAGTATTGGTTGGAGGTATTTGCCGTATATTGATGGATATATACGGATTTTTGGATTTGTGTGGTGATGGTGGCTGCTGTGGCGTCGTGCAGGTCGCAGTCTGCCGGTCGCGCCCGCCTCTTTATTTGTTTCAGACTTGTAGATTTTTGGATTTACAGAGATGACTTACTGCTTAGAGGCTGGGCCGAGTGTGTTTTGCAGTACCCACGGACACAGTGCGTCCTCGTTCCTCGTGGAGATGCGCTCGTCAAACGCCTGGTGACCCGGATCAGCCGGCCGCCGACACCAAGTCTGTCGTCTCCGTCTCCAGAAGAAGTTTCTGCGTCTCGTCGTGCCCCGTGTGCAATCACTCACTCTCACTCTCACTTAATAACTCAAGATTGTTAATTATTTGCAGAAGAGTTTGTTTAACTCTTCACAGTTTTTACTTTTGCGGAGCTGTGCAACCGTTCGCGATCAGCGCCAAAGAGGGTGTGTCCTCCTGACACTGGCCGAAGGCACACAGCTCTCGCAGCAGCATAGGCATATACATCTATATTGGATGTATATAGTGTATACGCCTTGGTTATTGTTTTTGTATTGGCTGCCAGTAGCTGGCGTATGCTTGTATATAGTGAGTGAGTTATTAGTGAGAGTTCGAGTGAGAGTCAATGCGAGAGCACAGGGACCGAGGGAGAGACAGAGAAAGCGCGCTAATTAGCCAATGATGGTGGGCGATACATGATCGACCACCATCAAAGAGCCAGAGCGAGTGCTTTCTTCTTCGGGAGCGTGAGAGGCGAGAGACTGCGGTCGGCAAGCACGAGCAAGACCGAGCCACGCAGTTGGCGGACAGTTTAAAAAACTGAGTTTCTCTTGAGGAGGGGGAGGAAGGGGCACCGTCTACCGTCCGCAGGTCTTACAAAATTTTATGTCCTTGTCATTGTGATTTAACATTAAAAATACATGCACAACTTGTAATCAGACATTGATGGCATTAGCCCATCATCACTCTTTCATTTTCCCGACCACCATGGACTTATATATAACTTAGTGGCTAATTAATTAATAATTTATATATTACAATTTATTTTCTGTGAAGAACAACAAAAAGTAGATACACGCACCATTAAAGCAGGCATTTCTGTCGCTGTGCGTCTTTCTGTCTTGTTGTTGTTCTTGCTTGGGAGGGGAAGGTGGTCGAGAACTTGGCTAAATATTGAAACTCATGTATTATAATTTCTTAATGGATAGTGAGAGCGCCAAACAATGATGGCTGCCATCTCGTTTGACGCTGATTTGATACGATTAAATCATGTTTTGGCGATTAATCGTATGTTAATGGCAAAAACAACAGAATCGATATCAATCAGCTGTCAATGCTATTGTTTTTGCCGTGGATCGAGCTTGCAATGGTGCTCGCACGTGTTAAATAATAAATAATTTAATTTGCTCGATCACAATAAGTAATCGCAAGTGGACCTCAATTTTAATTTGAAGGCGATGCAATTAGTTTAGATGCGCAAAAGCGCGGATTTGCTAATTAAAAGTGATAATTGCATCGCCTGAGGATCCACGAGCAGATCTTTATCGTGTCGTGATTTTTTTTTTTGTTTTTGCTTGTGTTTGTGTGTGTTAAACGAATTTGCATTGGCCAAAGTGGCCAAATAGATGCATATATTATAAAATATGCTTATTGGAATAAAAAGATTTGCAAACTGCTGCCGAGTGAGACCAATTATTGTTTAGTTTAAGTACAACAATTAATTTCGGCAGCAACCTGCAAATCCTTTAGTGTTTACATATATACGACAGGTGTATATATGTATTTGTGAGCGTTGTTGCTCTGTTTACAGCTTGTGTGCTTGTTGGCTGCAGGTGAAGCCACCGCCGATGCTGGTATTGTGATGAGATGCCCTGCTGCTGCTGCGCTGTTGACGCCGCTGCGATGTCGATGCCTCTGCCGCTGAGCTGGATGTGGTTTGTTGTTGCTTGCTACTGTCGCTGCCGTTGAAGTTTGGAATTGTAAATCTAATTGCGTTTGTATTTTTAGATTGTTGTTGCTGCTGATGCCTCTGCCACCGGCGTCATCGTTGCACCACGTAGTAAGCGAAGGTCTGATGACTGCTTCAACTACTGGTTCGCTGTCGCTGCTGTCCTCCGACGTCGCTGCCGCTGCCGTCGAATTTGGAGTTGGTGCCTCTGCTACTGGCGCTGCCACCGGCGTTAGTGCGCTGTCCATCAGTGTGAGATGGCCCGCAATCTACCTTCGCTGCTGATGACGCTGCTGCTGCTGTCCTCCGTCTCGCTGCCGCTGCCGTCGAATTTGGAGTTTTAATTCAATTGTGATTTGCTGCCTCTGCTTCTGTTGCTGCCACCGGCGTTAGTGCGCTGCCACCGACGTTAGTGCGCTGCCATCATAGTGTGAGATGGCCCACTGGCTGTTGATGTCGCTGCTGGGAGCAGGTGAGCAAAATGTGTATATTATTTTGCTGCACTGCTGATATCGCTGAATTGCTCGTAGTTGCTGCCGCTACGGCCACTGTTGACGTCGCCGCTGTCGCTGCTGCTCGTGGTCGCCGCAAAGTCTCGCCCTGCTTTCGCTGCCGGAACATTGACCGTCTGCCTTGCCATGACGTGAGCTCATTGCCAGTCGTCGCCGATTGATACGTGTTTGGCGTGCGTGATGGTATGTGTTTCATTTGTTTGTTTTGTATTTGTTTTGAATTGCATTTGTTTTGTTTTTCCCGTTGAACAGGTGAATGGGGCCCCCGATCATCGCATCCATCGCCGCCGTCAAGAAGGAGACGCCTCAAGGCCAATGAGCGTAACGCAATGGCAGCGGTCGGAGTGGCCGTCTGCCGATGGAGCCAGCGAGTGACGCCGCCGCATTAGATGCGCCAATTGTGGACGATGGGAATGTGTGGAGTGGATAAGGAGGGGTAAGTATGGTTTTTGGGATATTTATTGTATTTGTTTGTTCTTTTGAATGTGCATTTGTTGTTCTCTTTAGAATTGAGATTTGCTAATTTATTTTATTTATCTCTTTATTTCATGCCTACTGCAATCTGGCTGGTGTAGCAACGAGTGCTAGTTGGCCGCATTGTTAATGCAATTGCCATTGACGCAGGGCCGTCTACATTCTGCAGCGCCTGGTCGCCTACGTATTTGCATCTTCGTATTTTTGAACTAGCTTTTTGAAGAATTTGTTTTTAATTTAGCATTTAACTAATTATTTTTCTTTTTAATTTGCAGGCTGAAAAATACACGGGATAACGCGCATGTTGCAGACAGTTTGCTGACGCTGGAATCCAGCGCTGCCACCGCTGGAATTACCGTCTACACCCATCGCTGGAACCCGGAAGTAATTGGAACCACCCCTGCTCATCAATATCTATGATTAAGTAGTCAGTCAATATTTTATGTATTTAATTTTGTCTTACGGCCTTCTGCCATTAGACAATAAGAAATTCTTGTTTTTGAGTAGGCAGCTAGTTGCTATTTTCTATTGTATTTGCTGTTTCTATGTGTTTAGGCTATCCTTACTATTATGGCTATGATTTGCTTTTAAGTTTGCCTTGTCCGGCTTAGTTGCACCGGTGGCACTGCACCGGCTCAGTGCGTCTGGACAGTTTTTCGAATATTAAATTTTGCTGGTTACCCAACGTATTTATTTCAAGTATTCTATTGTTGGTTAGCTTATTGCGTCCTAATTCAATTTCAAAGGCATTTATTGGCCTGCCCGTGAACCTGTGTTTGGCACACGCCAGTAACGCACCGTATGGCCAAGTTTGGCCAATTCAGCGCGTATCCAGTGAGGTGTGGTTGAGTGGTGGAGGTGCCGAACCCTCACCCTGTAACCACGATCCTCTCTGGGCTGGTGTGTGTGTGTGCATTTGTATATTTGTTTTTGTTAATAAATCGCTGGCAACATAATAGGACTCGCTGTCTATAAACTTCTGAGAGTTTACGACTTTGCTGAGTTCATCCACTATGTATTGGATATTCTTGACATTTGTAAAGAATATAGTTGGCACCTTGACACTAAGGGATGAGAATCTCTGTTGTTGTTCTAACATGTTTTGGTGGGTCGCATATTGCTGGTTTATTTGCTGTTGCCGCTGTGCCTGGTCAGCATTGGGAACAGTTGGCAATTGGGTCATTGGTGGGGAAGGAGAAACAGGGTCAGTGGTGGCATCCACCGACTCATTTTTTTTCTCTTTCCGTGGCCATGGCAGACACACATGAGTGGAATCATCGCCAACTCGTGCTTTCAATCGCACGAGCGCTTTTAATTGCCCGAGCTGGCGATGATTAATTTTTATTTTTACAGTACAACTTATATACTGTTTAAAAATTATTCGGCGCCTAATTAACGGCTAGTATTAACAAAACTTTTACTAAGTTATATTAGAGCTTATTGCTAGAAAATTGTTTACATTTGAGGCAGCTTAATGCAGTTTGCAAAATAAAAACATTTTGAAATAAATCTTTATAAATCTAAATACTTATACGCTATCAGTATATAAGAAATTATTTTAATTAATAACAGGTCGACAGCAAACTTAATCGATTAACTGTCATCAGTTAGGTCGATAATGGACAGGATACGTTCAATGACATGAGCGTCCTCGGGAGTTGGTAGCAGTAGCGGAAGACGAGAGCTGAGCACTCCAGCACTGCGAACGCCAACAGTAGCCTCAGCTTGGTCATCGGCAGCATTCGCAGTTCCGTCTTGTTGGTGCGGCATCCGTGCAGCGTCCACCGTAGCTTGCAAATAAGCTGCAGTGGGCCAGCTGGAAGCCGCAAGTGGCAGTGTGGTCGCTGAAGTGAGGCTAACCCTCGCCGGGTAAGAATGAGGAAATTGGCCTGCAGCACCGTCTGTTAAGTGCTGTACTGTCGTTGGCGTCTCATCACGTGCTGCATGCCTAGGAGGTGAAGCAGCAATTGGCAACATCTCAGCGGAAGCAGCATTTTGCAATCCAGGTGAGTAATAGTTGTTAACAATTTGAGCACCATTATCGTCACGCACGTTTGTTGCTACAGCCAGTGAAGATTCAGACGATTCACCTGAGGGAACCTGGCCGTGGAATAAATGCGAAGTTTCTGCTCCGTCTCTTGGATCAAATAAAGCCGCATTTTCGATCTGATTTAGAAAGCTTAAAAGTTGCGCTCTTCTTTGTTGTTGCATAATAACGGCCGTAGGGCTTAATATGGCCATTATTCCATTGGCAAGCTCGTTATTGTTTGTTTGACTGCGTCGAGTGTCACGCTCCCGCTCAAGCTCAAGCTGCTGTTGCCGCCGCAGTTGCTGAAGTTGCTGCTATCGTCTCTCCTCACGTATCCTTTCAATGCGAGCATGTTCGCGCCTTCGTTGCTCTTCTCGTCGCCTTAATGTAGCCTGTCTCTCTTCCCGTCGTTGCGCTAACTGGACTTCGTGCGGACGTAATGGCGGCGGTGGTGGTCGCATGTGAGGCGGAATGCATCTATTAATCATTTCCCGGTAACGAGTGCGAGTGAGCCGCTGCGGTACGTAGGGATCAAGAGCCAAGTTTCTTGCCTCAGAGTTGAAGTGCAATTGCAATCTTTTTGTGTATTTATTGCAGATGTCAAAGTATACTTGCTCGACAGATGGGATTTCGTGTGTAACGTTGCGTTTCTGACATACCATGGAGCATTTGTTATCAGCCTTAGCGCTTTGTTTTGTTCAGCCTGAATTCGACGGAATTGCAGCTGACTTAAAAGCGGACCCCAAATTGCCAATTTTTTTTTTTTTTTCAAGTATTTATTGTCTTTTTATTTTTAACTTATTGCTAATAAACAAATTCAAAACTTAATAGGACATTAACTGCTATTTACATTAATAAAAGTGTGGCCTATTCTTAGGCTGTAATTATTTGAATTAGGCTCGGAACCTGGTTTTACTAGGTGGTCTTAGGTGGTAAGTTATACGATGCTTGTGTCTATTTTAATTCATCGTGTGTATCGATAAAAAGTGTGTCTTATCGGTAAGCGATAAGGTTTTGCACACGGTTTGTTTACTATTTTTAACTATTATTAAAGAAAATTATATTTAAATTAAATTATATATCAGCGAGATATTTTATCGTGTGTGTCTTCTTTTACGTGTCGTCTTTCTATGTTCATCATTCTTCCAGTTGTGGTTGGGCCTCCATCTGCTTGATTGGCCCTGCTGTCCCGCTGGACCGCTGCAGTCATCCGGCTCACAGGCGCAGTGGGAGCGTGTTGGATTGGCGTTTGTGCCAGTTGGAGGGTTGGTGGCCATCCCCGTTGAACCCATCAGTGCCACTGCCGATCTGGTCAGGAGGATGCCGAAGTTGGGTAGCCATTGTCTTGGCCCTCTCGTCCGCGTTTGGGTATGCAGAGATGATGACGCCGAAGGATGCGACAATGCTCGCTGCAGTTCAGGTGACCGTTCACGTGTTTTAGCACCATCAATGTTCTCGTCAGTTTGGTTTTTGTATCTGTAATTAGTGTTAGTTTTGTTTGAATACTTATGTGTGTCTGCTTCTCCAGGTTTGGCCATTGTTTTGTTTCTGCACTTGTTCCCTGGACTTATTTGGCGTCGGCTCCCCAGGTGTGGAGTGTGTGCTGGCGCTCTCTTTGCTGTATTTTCCACCTCAGGTCGCCCGCACCGGGACTGTTGTTGCCTCCGTTCGCTGGGTGGAGTGTGGGAGTGGGCTCGTCTGGCTGCCAGGGCGTCAGTTTGGCGTTATCTCCAACTGTGTCCATGAATCGTATGTGGTTTGCGATTGTAGTTTTTGTTGCTGACTCTGTTATATTGTGTTGACTAATTATGATTTTTTTTGGTAGGATTTGTTGTAGGGTGATGGTGTTCTGTTGTGATTTTGTTCGCATTCTATTGCTTATTGGATTTTCATTTGGTAGGATTAGGTTTTTTATTTGTAGAGGTTGATTTTTGATTAGGTATAGCGCATTTTCTATGGTTGATTATTGTTGTATTGTCAAGTGGCTGTTGGTGTTGTTGTGCTGCTGCTGCGCCGCCAAAAGTTTGTTGGTTTGAATGTGTTGCTGTGTGTGTAAGCTTTGAATTGTAGCTTGTCTTAGTTGTTGTTGCTGAATTATTGTTGTGTTGTTGCTGCTGATGCGCGCCAAGAATATTGACGTTTGTTACATTTTCCCCTTGTGTATTAGGGGATGTTGCTTGTGTTGTGTGTGTGCCGTTTGCATAGGCACTAGTCCTTAACGTGTTTGTGCGTGTGTGTGTAGCTGGTGGTGAGAGTGTTTCCATTGTGTGTGTGCTGTTTGCATATGTCCAAATGTTGGTTGCCGTAGTGTGTGTGTGATGGCCACGCAAATTTCTATGCCCCACGTTGGGCGCCAAAATTGATGTTCCAAACTCAAATTTCTATGGCCCCGAAATTGGGCACAAAAAAAAAATTCTGTGGCCATCGGTAGTGGTGATAGTAGTGGACTGGTTGTTCAGATGGTAGGAGGGAACACAGTATATTCTCCACTCTCCGGAAATATTCAGCTGTTCGGGACTCGTCGATGAACTAGCTCTGTTCGGGAATGTGGGCGGGGTTTTTGCTGACCTATCTCGGCCCACTACGCGAATTTTAATTTATAGAGTCCCTACGACGAGTTGCCGGCGGCGGGCGTCGCGACGGTCGCCGTGATCAGCTCGCTCTTAGGCGCCGATGCGGATGCCTTCGCAACAATCACCGTTATCCAGCCTTTTTTACGCGCCGATGCTGACGCCTTCGCAGCAGTCACCCTTATCTAGCCGCTCTTAGGCGCCGATGCTTATGCCTTCGCAACATTTTTCGCAACAATCACCGTTATCCAGCCTTTTTTAGGCGCCGATGCGGACGCCTTCGCAACAGTCACCCTTATCCAGCCGTTGTTAGGCGCCGATGCTTATGCCTTCGCAACAATCGCCGTTACCCAGCCGCTGTTAGGCGCCAAGCAGTCGCCTTACCAGCAGCTGCAATATATTATATATGTATTTAGTTGTAAGCATTTTTGTATAAATAAAGAGACTGCTCGTCAGGAGCGGTCAGTTCGATCTTACAAGTCAACTCGGTTTAATCATGCATTAAACATTTGGTCCTTCGAGACTCTCTATTGTTTTCCCCCACCAGTGGTAAGAGACATAGAGTTAAACCAGCACCTTAAAGTCTGATATTCAGCTACAGGTTGCTAAACATTTGGTCCTTCGAGACTCTCTATTGTTTTCCCCCACCAGTGGTAAGAGACATAGAATTAAACCAGCACCTTAAAGTCTGATATTCAGCTACAGGTTGCAAAAATAATTTACTTTGCTCTCCCCCAACAGTGGTAAGAGGCATTGTATAAAACATTTTGCTTAAACAAATAAAAGATTGTTTAAAACAAATAACACAGACAAGTGTTGGGCGTTTTCGAGGCCAAAAAACATCGAAAGTGAAGTGAAGTGGAAATCTTCGTCGTGGTGGGAGAAATCGTCGTAGAACGACAGTCGTCGAAGAAATCTTCGTCGTCGTGGGGAATCGTCGTAGAACGATAGTCGTCGAAGATATCGTCGTCTGGACAATCTTCGTCGTCGTGGGAGAAATCGTCGTAAAACGATAGTCGTCGTAGAAAACGTCGCTGGACAATCTTCGTCGTCGTGGGAGAAATCGTCGTAGAACGATAGTCGTCGAAGAAATCGTCGCTGGACAATCTTCGCCGTCGTGGGAGAAATCGTCGTAAAACGATAGTCGTCGAAGAAAACATCGCTGGACAATCTTCGTCGTCGTGGGAGAAATCGTCGTAGAACGATAGTCGTCGAAGAAATCTTCGTCGTCGTGGGAGAAATCGTCGTAGAACGATAGTCGTCGAAGAAATCGTCGCTGGACAATCTTCGTCGTCGTGGGAGAAATCGTCGTAGAACGATAGTCGTCGTAGAAAACGTCGCTGGACAATCTTCGTCGTCGTGGGAGAAATCGTCGTAGAACGATAGTCGTCGAAGAAATCTTCGTCGTCGTGGGAGAAATCGTCGTAGAACGATAGTCGTCGAAGAAATCGTCGCTGGACAATCTTCGTCGTCGTGGGAGAAATCGTCGTAGAACGATAGTCGTCGTAGAAAACGTCGCTGGACAATCTTCGTCGTCGTGGGAGAAATCGTCGTAGAACGATAGTCGTCGAAGAAATCTTCGTCGTCGTGGGAGAAATCGTCGTAGAACGATAGTCGTCGAAGAAATCGTCGCTGGACAATCTTCGTCGTCGTGGGAGAAATCGTCGTAGAACGATAGTCGTCGAAGAAATCGTCGCTGGACAATCTTCGTCGTCGTGGGAGAAGTCGTCGTAGTAATCTTCGTCGTCGTAGAAGGATAAGTCATCATTTAATCCAAACTTTCATATATAAACTAAACTTTAAATAATTATAAGATGGCAAAAATGTTTTCGGATAGGAAAGTCGACGCATTGAAGAAGCAGGCAGTTTTGATTGATAGGCTTAATGCTATAGAGCAGGATTTTAGTCAGTTCAACCCAGACGAGGTAGAGAAGATAAAAACTAAGTTAACGTCTAATAATGGGGACTTGGTCAAGATGGGAGTAATCGACGATGATTACTTCAATGCGAAGCATTTTGATCAAGCCATGCTGACAATCACTCGACTGCAGAAGAAGGCTGCGGTAGAAGTAGAAAAGGGATCATCGATAAAAAAGCCATTAGAAAAAGGCAGTGAAGAAGAACTGAGGGATATTATCAACCCATTGCAACAATATCTAAGGGAAGTAAAGGAGGAATTAAAAAATACTAATAATGATAAAATCCTAACGTTGCACAAGGAATAAAAATTATTTTCTTTGGGACAGAGTTTTACAAAATACGAAACAATTTGAGAACAGCTCGCGTACTATGAATCAAATTGAAGAATTGAGGTTCGATGTAGAAAACAAAATGCTCAGTATATGTGAGCAAGAAACAAGCGGTAATGTTGTGGTTTCAGAAGAACTACCAGCATTGCCTAAAATTGAGGTACCCACATTCTCGGGAGAAGAGAAAGACTGGGACATATTTTCAGAATTATTCTCTGAAATAATTCATAAAAGAGAAGACATCAGTCTATCTCTTAAATTCAACTATTTAAAAACTGCTTTAAGAGCAGAAGCAAGGAGCACGGTGTCGCACTTGCTGACAGGAAGCGCTGAGAATTATAATATAGTTTGGGAGTTACTAACCAAACGATATGAAAACAAACGCAAAATATTTTCTCAGCCGTTGAATCGTCTAATTGAGCTGCCTTATCCAAATAACGACTCAGCCAGACATTTACAATTTTTTATTGATTCTATTAATGAATCAATACACATTGTTAAGTTAAAATCGAATTTAACTGATGAGAAAGATTGCATATTTGCACAAATAATATTAAGGAAATTTAATAAAGAAGTGTTGCAAGATTTTGAAAATCATGTCAAGAAGACAAAAAATATTCAAGAATTAAGCGACGTCTTAGATTACCTAGAGCAGAAACTCAGCTCGTTAAGTTCTGTACAAGAAGTTACAAGAACAACAATTAAGAAACCTATTAACAATTTAAAGCAATATTGCCCGATACGCAAGGGAACGGGACATAATATATTTAATTGTTTTAGGTTTAAAAATATGACTTCGGCAATTAGACTCGAAAAAGTTAAAAAGGAGCACATTTGCATAAGATGCTTAAAACATTCGATAAACAAGCGATGCGATAGCGAAGATGTTTGTGCTTTATGCAATAGGAAGCATAACACAATGCTTCATATAAATAGTGAAAGGACAAATTCATGTGTTACCAAAGAAAGAGCACTATTAGCTACAGCAATAATAAAAGTAAAATCGTCAAATGGAGGTTACAAAAAATTAAGAGCACTGGTTGATAGTGGGTCGCAAAGCACGATCATTTCGGAAAAAGCACTCCAAATCCTAAAGCTACCTAAAATAAAAAATATCACTGAAATTAGTGGCGTAGGATCAGAGAGTAGCACATCTAAATATAGGGTAAAATTGGACATAAAAACTCCAAATTTCGATAAAAAAAAAACATTACAAAATTGAGGCAATTGTATTGCCAAGGTTAATGAGGGCCCTTCCAGTGAAATCACTTAATATTAATCTCAAAGATTGGGATAGCTATATCTTGGCTGATCCCAAATTTAATAAATCAGGCCGGATAGATATTATTATTGGTGCAGATTTATATATACATATTCTTAAGGAAGGATTAGTAAAAATGGGTGGGCTGCTAGGTCAAAATACAGATTTTGGGTGGATAGTATCTGGTTGTACAAAGTCCGAAAGTAATAAATCAGTTGTCGCAACAGCCATCCGAAACATTGATTTAGAAAGATTTTGGGAGTTAGAAGAGGATGAGTTAGAAGACATTGAAAAAGAAAAATGTGAACAAAATTTTATCCAAACAACAAAAAAAGATTGCGATGGGAAATACGTAGTCACTATTCCATTTAAAGATAATAAAGAATTAGGTAATTCAAAGAACCAAGCAATGGCACGATTTGTCAACTTGGAGAAAAAATTAGAAAAAAAACCATATACTAAAACAGGAATATATAAAATTCATAAACGAATATAGTGATTTGGGACATATGGTTGAATCCAAAGAAGAAGGAGAATATTATCTACCCCACCAAGCAGTAATAAGAGAAGCAAGCTTGACAACAAAAGTAAGAGTGGTTTTTGATGCTTCCGCAAAGTCGTCAAACAATAAAAGTTTAAATGATGTCAAGTGGGTAGGTCCGAGAGTTCAGAAGAACATATTTGATATGATAGTAAAATGGCCGAAATGGGAATTTGTAGTATCTGCCGATATTGAGAAAATGTATAGGCAAATTAAAATTGAGGGAAAAGATCAAACTTATTTTATTTTATTTTTTTTTTATTTTATTTATTTATTGTCAACTAAAAATCAGTCGACACAAAAAATAGAAAAGTACAAAAGCATTCAGAATTTAATTTAATTTACACTAAAATAATATAAAAATTATAAATATATTTAAAAATAAGAAATATTTTAATTCATTGGGGTGTTTAAAAGCAAATTGGTCCAACATTTGTTGCATGAATTGGGGAAAACCCAGAAAAAACCCAATTAGACCAAATATAATTTGTAAGAGTTAGTAAGAATTAGTCCACTACCTGTGCATGCGAAAAAGTTAATCCCGAGATAGGGCATTTAAAATACAGTTTTTAATTATAGAAACGGAGGACTCTGAATTAAATACATGGTAAAATCTGTTATAATCATTACAGAGTACTCGAAACGGTTCATGCAAGGAATAATTCGTATTACAACGATTAAGGGAAAGTGGGGCAAAATTGCGAGAGGGTCTAAAGGGAAGAGAAAAATTTATTTGGCTAATCAACGCTGCTGAATCGATTTCGCCTTTTAGTAGTTTAACTACGAATATAACTCCTAGCATAACACGCCGGTTAGTTAAGGAGGGAAGGTTAATAAGCAGTAACCTATAGGGGTAAGGAGGAAGAGCACCCCAGTCAAAGCGATGAAGAGCAAAAAGTAAGAAACTCTTCTGTACAGACTCCAATCTACTTTGATGAATATGATATTGTGGAGACCACACTCAAGATCCATATTCGAGAACTGGACGTACAAGGGAGGTGAAAAGTATCTTGGTTGTATAAGGGTCATCAAATTCCTTTGACCAACGCTTTATAAAACCCAGAACTTGAAAAGCTTTGTTCACAGTCAACTTAATATGGTTATCGAACTTTAACCTGTGATCAAGAAGTAAACCTAAATCCTTTACTTCATTAAGTCTATCAAGTGACACCCCATCGAGAGTATAACTAACAACATGGGGAGTGATACGATAAAATGACATGACCTTACACTTAGAGCAGTTCAGGTTGAGCAGATTCACTTTGCACCAAGACAGAAAAGAAAATAAGTCCGCCTGAGAGGACAGATCATTATACGCCAGGCACAACTTGACGTCATCAGCATACATTAATATGTTAGAATGCAAAACAACAGAGGGAAGGTCATTAATGAATAGGTTGAAAAGCAATGGACCAAGGTGACTACCCTGGGATACACCAGAGGTGACTAGGATAGGTTTAGAGAACACAGATTTAAATACAATTCGTTGAGTTCTGTTACCCACTCTCGGCCGGCCCTTGGCAGAATGTTCAAAAATGAACACCCTATATAAATATAACACACATGACGCTCTTAGATGACTCATGCAGGCCAGCCTTTTTCATCGTTGTGCCTGACTCTGATGTTGGATTCGCAACTGAAGTTCTTGCTGGCGACGAGTTGCCGGCGGCGGGCGTCGAGACGGTCGCCGTGATCAGCTCGCTCTTAGGCGCCGATGCGGATGCCTTCGCAACAATTGCCGTTATCCAGCATTTTTTACGCGCCGATGCGGACGCCTTCGCAGCAGTCACCCTTATCCAGCCGCTCTTAGGCGCCGATGCTTATTGTAACCGCCAACGTTTGGAGATAACCAAACTATGGTGGACTCGCCACACCCCGACTTGTGGTAAGAGTGGGGCGAGCGGAGTCCGGGATGTGTAGCGGAGGGGGACTCTACTGGTGGTAGCTCGTGCCGGGAGGTGGGGGGGGTCTTGCTACATCCAGGAACTCCTTTTCTGCCATAACTTTAATTTTTTAGAGTCCTTTTTTTTTCTTTCTTTACTTATCTTCGGAGTGTCTTCAACATTGACTCCTTCAAACCTGTCTAATCTCCGCATCCCTAGTGGGTGAGTTTAGCATGGGGGGTCCAATCTAGGCGGGAAGCGCTACGGTTCCGTTGGCTTCGGTTGTTGGTTTCGGGGTGCGGGCTGGTGTTTACCCCGCTCACGCGCTCTTTACCCACCCAACCAATTGGACTTCCTGCGCGGCATTGTTTTCCTGGAAAGTCCCCAAAAGCAAACCTACAGGGTTCACTCAATTCATATCCCGGCCAGTAGGACACATGACAATTTCTATCGGTTCATTGTTCTATATTTCATTTAACTTCATATAAATGTCCTTATAAATAATGTCATCGCCAAAAAAAATTATAACCAAAAAAAATGTAAACAAAAAAAATTAATCTAGCTTATAACAATAATAGAAAAAAAAATTTTGATAAAAAAAATAAACAATTTTCTTTTAAATAACTTCTTTTTTTTTTTTACAGTAACTTAAATTCCATTGAATACTGTGGATATTGCTTCTAGCATTGTTTTCTTCAAATAAGTAATTTATTGCATAGTGCAGATAGGTTTTGTTTTGTTTTTTTTCTTTTAATAAAATTTTTAGTGCATACTTTGGCAAGAAAATCTTATTGCATACGTTTGGGTATCAAAAAAAATTATTGCCTACTTTCTATGTTTTTTTTTCTTTTCTTCGAAATCTATTGCCTACTTATTCTAAGTTTTATTTCATACTCTTTTAAATTTTTTTAATGGCATACTTCGGGCATGCGGTTATAACATTGTCTTATTATCTATTCTTCTTTCCACTTAACTTAGAACCAAAGTAACCTAAAAGGCAAGTGCGCTTATATTTTTAAATATTTTTTTTCTATGGCTATTATTTTCTTTTTGTTTTGTGAATGTTACTTATACTGCCTAAGAACGTGCATTCCTATTTAATGTAATTTAATTTTTAGGAACATTACTAAAAGAAGTGGAATCCGAAAAAATCAAGGAAAAAATATATCAAAATATTTATATAGGTGTATATTAAGTAATATTTTGATTCTGATCGCATTTAGACTTTATTCTGTTTTTGTTTTTTTTTTTTTTTTTTGAAATTTATCTCATTGCATGATTACAGCAGGAGGTTGTGCATAGAAAAAAAACAACAAGGGATTGGTTCACTTACATGAATTTCCAGCGGTGAAAGGCCTTCCAACGCCGACATAACTTTGCATTACTATGCAGGCAACACCTCAGACATTTTTGATTTTTTTTGTTTTTTTTTTTTCACACAATAACACACCTGAATCAGGCAGAGATTTGCGCGATTTGATTTTTTTTAAAACTTACTATATATATTCATTTCCTGCATATATTTTTTCTGTCTTCTTTGTTTTCTGTAACATCTACCAAGTTAAGTAAAGAAAAAAACAAAAAAATAACAACTCTAACCAACAACAAAAAAAATTGATTATACTTTAGGGTGTTATTTGCTTACAGAAAAAATAAAATTATATTTTATCGCACTTGTCCTTTTGGTTCACCAGGTTGAGTGAGCTAATTTATTTTCTTGCCTTAATTTTTTTTCACTTAACCACAAAAAATACCACTACTTAAACCACGTGAACGAAAGAAAAAAACTTTTTTTTTCATTTGTACTGCCTAACCCTGCACTTTGGGGGTTATAGCTCGCTGGGGTTTATAGATTCCGCTGGTGAACGCTGCCCTCCACGACGCTCGTAACTGTTTTGGGGTGCTCCGCTGGGCGGGACGCTGCTCCACTGCACTGCGCTGGCAGTTATTGAGGGGTGCTCCGCTGGGCGGGACGATGCTCCACTGCACTGCGCTGGTAGTTATTGAGGGGTGCTCCGCTGGGCGATCATTGGATAGTTGCGCGCTGCGCTTTTCCCGTTTTCGTTGCTGTCGCGATTTTTGGTTCTCTGCGTCGCGGTGTATTTCTCCAAAAAAACAAAAGACAAAACCCGGGCGGCGTACAGTCTTCGCTTAAAAAAAATCTATCCGTCGCGTGCGGTTTCGGTTGATTCACGCTAACCAAAAAACAAGAGAGTTTTTCAGCGTGCAGCTCGGCTTTAATAGCGCAGCTTGGCAAAGCTCTCGGATTCCGCAACTATTCAGCTATCCGCAGCTTTTATCTAGTCCTCCCGAGCTTTTGCCTGCCGCAAAGTCTGCAATGATTAATTAATCTAAGACAACCGATCATTGCCGACTTTTAGCCGGCTGCCCTATTTACCCCCTTTCGGGCACCGACCGTTACACCACCCGATAATCTTCCACCAATCGACAGAACGATTAGCGGGAATCAAGCCCTAATATCCTTGGCATGGTAGGTGCCTATCTCTCGCCCTCGTAAATCTTCTAACAAATAGAAACAGTTTCCGAGTTTCTTTTTGACTCGACACTTCACGAATTTCGGAGCTAACTTTGCGTTAACGTTTTTCGCAAAATTGCTTAACGTGAAGTTTCGGCGAAACACTTCCTGATCTTGTTGAAATGAGACTGGCTTTGCCCGAAGATTATATTGGGTAGCATTCCGCTCATACGCCTTTCGTATGTTTTTCTTTATATCCTGCCGCAACAGCGCCAAGTTATCTGAGCGATCTCCAGCAGTCATCGGTTCCTCGAGCATCTCTAATTTCTTCAACAGCTCGTAGTCCTTACCATGGGTTATCATATCTAAGCCAAATAATACCTTATAGGGTGAACAACCTAATGATTGGTGAAGGCCTGATCTCAATGCACAGGAAATGCCAGACAGGTGCCTATCCCATTCTCGCTGGTCATTGCTAATATACGATCGCACTGCCGCTAGCAAGGAACGATTCACCCGCTCGGCTGCATTACTCTGCGGTGAATACAGAGCGGTATAGATATGTTTTATGCCTAGTTTCGTTAACACAGCATTAAAAGAGCTTGCCTTGAATTGCGAACCGTTATCACTGATAATGGTTTCGGGGACCCCATAACAATGGAAAATCTGGTCAACAAGAAATTCCTGTATTCTTTCCGATGTGAATTTCTTGAGCGGGTACACCCAATGAAATTTGCTAAAGTGATCAAGAACAATCAACACGCCAACGTGTCCCTGCTTGCTGCGCGGATATGGTCCTAATAAATCAATGAATAGACGTTGGAAGGGTCGAACGGTTGGACAATGTTCTCCCATGGGGGGACGAAGAATGTAATTTGGGGCCTTTGCTGACTTACAGACGTCGCACTTTCGAACATAATCGCGTACGTCAGCTGCGAGACCAGGCCAAAACAAATTTCGGCGTACCCTCTCCAAAGTTTTCTGCATGCCTCCATGCGAGGACATTAAGCTGTCATGTGCTTGCTGAAGGACACTAGGGCGCAATTGCACAGGCACCCATAATCTCCATGACCGTTTTTCCTGTTCGGGATCACCCAAGGCGTGTTCGACGCGTTTATATAAACGCTTATCGACAATACTTATGTCTGGATACGAAGATTGATGTTGCTCAAAATCCGTAATCAGTCGTACATAAGCTGAATCATTAAACGAATCATCATTCAAGTCGATAATAGGTCCTATCTCTATCCCTGCAATTTCCTCTTCTGAGAGACGAGACAAAGCATCGGGGACACAATGGTCTTTTCCCTTGCGGTGGGAAAACGAAAACTTATATTGCTGTAAGCGGAAAATCCATCTAGCTAATCGGCCAGATACATTTTGTTGCCGTATGAGCCATAAAAGGCTCGAGTGGTCTGTCACCACTTCAAACTCTTGCATTTCGAGGTAACAACGGAACTTCTCGATTGCTAGAATGACGGCAAGACATTCTCTTTCGGTGACACTGTAGTTGCGTTGAGATCGGGATAACTTCTTAGACATATAAGCAATTGGCTTTTCATCCCCGTCCTCTGAAAGTTGAACCAGCACCGCTCCGATACCAAAGCTGCTAGCGTCACAGTGCAAGAAGAATTTCTTTTCAAAATCAGGGTTTTGTAAAACTGGTGCTGATGTCAAGAGCACTTTGAGTTTTTCCATGGCTTCTTGAGCCGTCACCGTCCATACGAACTTTTTCTTTGTTGATAAAGTTTCGGTGATGGGGCACGTAAGGTCAGAAAAATTTTGAATGAATCGCCGGTACCAGCCACAAACACCTAAAAAACCTCGCACTTGTTTCAAATTTCTAGGCGGAGGCCAATTTCGAATACATGCGATCTTATCGGGGTCAGTACATATGCCTTGATTTCCAATTATATAACCTAAGTAATTAATACTGGTTACACAAAAGTGACTTTTCTCTACGTTTAACGTCAAGTTTGCTCGTTTGAATTGCTCGGCGAGTCGAATAAGGACTGCTAGGTGAGATGAAAAGTCCTCCGATACTACGCACAGATCATCCAAATAACCAAAAACACAGTGGCGAAGATCGGGCGGAATCAAACTGTCCATGAGTCGACGTATGGAGCAGCCGAGCTACGACACTCCACAACGAATGCGAGGAGAGCCGCAACAGAGACGCATGGAGCAGCCAAGGTTCAACGCCCCGCAACACAGACAAGTACAACCTCTGCAGAGATTCAGGGAACCACCACGACGACATATGGAGGCTCCACAAATGAGTCGCTACCGCCAAATAGAGCCAGCGCCAAGGCAAGACGGCACACGGCTTATGCTGATAGCGGATGACCAAATACAGAGAGCCGAATCCGACGCGAGACCCAGACCAGCCCCGAGGACGAGAAACGACCACATACAAACACACATACACAATCCAACGATGGCCTGCAGACTCTGTGGCCAGGAGGGACACCTAGCGATAGAGTGTACGAACGCTACGTTGGATTATTGTTGGATGTGCGGACGTATTGGAGTTCGTACGTCAGTATGTTGTCCATCGGGAAACGGACACCGGCGTCCGCCACCAAGGGGCGAGCGGGAGCCGAACAGGACAGCCCCAAGACGCTAGTCGGCAGCCTGCAGGACGAGGGAACGCAGTTGACAGCGACCGTAGAGATCGGCAACTGTCAATTCAAGGCTACGATAGACACAGGCGCCACGAGTAGTTTCGTGAGTGAAGAGCTAGCTCGGGACCTGTCCACCGTAGGCCGACGTTGCGCAACCACCGGCGGATCCGCATGGCAGATGGCCGGAACAGCGGAGTCCAAGAACAAGTCGAGGTGAACATTAGGCTCGGACGGAGCAACATGGACATCGCACTGCTAATACTACCAGGAGTTATAGATGACTTAGTTCTTGGATGGGATTTTCTGTCTGGCATGGGCACGATCTTGGAGTGCGCCGGACTAATGATAAATATACCCAGGGGCGGACCACGAGAACACCAAGAGGAGAGACTGTATGTAGCAAAAACAGTCATACCACCAGCAGATCCAGACGCAGAAATCAAAGATTTCCTGCAACGGGAATTAGCCGCGTTCGAGGCCATTAAGGGAACATCGCCAATAACGGAGCATCGCATTACCATGAGTGACGATCGGCCGATAAAACAGCGATACTTCCCCAAAAACCCCAAGATGCAGACGGAAATCAACAAGCAAGTGGATGAACTGCTGACCAAGGGATGCATCGAGCCATCAAAAAGCCCACACAGCGCACCGATAGTGATGGTGCGGAAAAAGACTGGCAAATGGCGCCTCTGCGTAGACTTCAGGCAATTGAACGCCAAGTCAATAAAGGATGCATACCCGCTGCCACGAGTCCACCACATCCTGGACCAACTAAAAGAGGCTCGATATATCACGAGTTTGGACCTCAAGGATGGATACTGGCAAATCCCGATGGAGAAAGAGAGTCGAGAAAAGACGGCTTTCACAGTCCCGGGAAAAGGACTGTTCCAATGGAAAGTAATGCCATTTGGACTCCATTCGGCACCAGCGACGTTTCAAAGAGCCCTGGATCGCGTGATCGGCCCCGAAATGATGCCACATGCATTCGCATATTTAGATGACATCATAGTGATCGGGAAGACACGCGAGGAACACATGGACAACCTAAGGGAAGTGTTCCGTCGGCTGAGGGCAGCAAATCTAAAGATCAACGTGGACAAATGCGACTTTTTCAAGAAGGAGCTAAAGTACCTCGGTCACCAGGTCACGGAAGATGGAATCCGCACTGACCCAGAGAAAGTTGCTGCTATCGCCGAACTAAAGCCGCCTGGAAACGTGAAAGAGCTCCGCCAATACTTGGGCGTGGCATCCTGGTATAGGCGTTTTGTTCCGGATTTCGCCACAACCGTCCACCCACTCAACGCACTTCTCAAAAAGGGAACAAAGTGGGAATGGACCGAAGAACGACAGGAAGCTTTCGAGACGGTGAAGGCAAAGCTGACACAGTCACCAGTGCTGGCATGCCCAGATTTCTCAAGACCATTTTGCTTGCAGACGGATGCTAGCAATTATGGCCTGGGAGCGATACTGACTCAAAACTCAGAACAGGGTGAGCGGGTCATATCGTATGCAAGCAGATCTTTAAATGGTGCGGAGCGCAACTACTCTGCGACCGAAAAAGAGTGCCTTGCAATAATCTGGGGCATAAGAAAGCTGCGACCTTACTTGGAAGGATACCACTTCACCGTCATCACGGATCATATGGCACTGAAGTGGCTCAACTCCATCGAAAGCCCCTCAGGCAGGATTGCGAGATGGGCATTGGAGCTGCAACAATTCGATTTCGACGTCAAATACAGGAAGGGGAACCTGAACGTTGTTGCAGATGCCTTATCCCGGCAACCCCTGAAGGAAACGTGCCGAAAAATCGTAACAGTGGAAAACGCGATGGACCAAGCAAATGAAGACTGCCAATGGATCCAGAAGATGCGAACCACCATCGCCAAAAACCCAAGAAAATTCCCGGACTACATGGAGGAGTCTGGAAATTTATACAGGCACATCCCTCACAGGGCCGGAACAGAGGATGTGACTGCCTGGAAGTTGTGTGTGCCAACTGGCAAAAGGCCACATGTCCTGAAGGAAAACCACAATACCGCCGCCGCAGGCCATACGGGAAGCCGGAAAACAATAGCCCGGGTAGCAGCACGCTATTATTGGCCAGGCTTATACAGAGACGTGCGAGCATATGTTCAACAGTGCGGCGAAATATGCCAGCAGTATAAGCCGAGTCAATTAGCCGCGGCAGGAAAGATGCTGACACAAATACCTGAAGAACCCTGGAGCACGGTATGTGCAGACTTCGTGGGACCATTACCAAGGTCCACACATGGAAACACAATGTTGTTGGTCTTCATAGATCGCTTCTCGAAGTGGACCGAAATGGTGCCACTTAGAAGCGCAACAACAGGAACTCTACAGAAGGCGTTCAGAGAGAGGATCCTGGCACGGTTTGGTGCGCCAAAGGTGTTAATAACCGACAACGGCACCCAGTTCACCAGCAAAGCGTTCAAAAATTTCATGGAAGAAATGGGAATCAGGCACCAATTCACAGCGCCATACACGCCACAGGAGAATCCAACTGAACGCGCGAATCGCACAGTAAAGACGATGATCGCACAATTCACAAAGAATAACCAGAGAAGGTGGGATGAGGCGCTACCCGAGCTGACACTGGCAGTCAACACCAGCGTATCGAGCACTACAGGGTACAGCGCCGCCTTCATCACACAGGGTCGGGAACCGAGGCTACCGAAAGCATTGTTCGACGAAGTAGCGATCGGTACGGCAAGTGTCCAAACCCGACGAAAACGAAAAGAACTCAAGAAATTTCGAGATCGCTAACGAGGCTACCGAAACCTTCGACGCAGGCAATGGAGCCCTAAAATTGGAGACAGTGTGTGGGTGAAAGTACACCACCTGTCAAAAGCAGCGGAGGGTTTCGCAGCCAAACTGGCACCAAGATACGGCGGACCGTACCAAATCGTGGATTTCACGTCGCCGGTTATATGCAGACTGAAGAATCCAACACAGAGGCGGATAATGACGGCCCATGTGAGCGATTTGAAGCCGCACAGTATGGAGTCGGGTGAGTCCCCAAATCCCCAAAAGTGAAAAGGGGGGAGGATAAGTGTGACTCCACAACCAAAATTGGACTCACACTTATGCACCTAGTATAACAAAAAAAAGAATATATATATATACATAATAAATCACACGCCCAATAGGAAAGGGTAAGAATAAAAAAAGAAAGGGTATACAAAGGTCGTATACACCTATATATATAAAAGAATAAAAAACGGAGAAATTAAATTAGAACGCCCAGAGGAAAGGGTAAGAATAAAACACAAGAAAGGGTATACAAAGGTCGTATACACCTACATATAAAAAAAAAAAATATATATATATATATACACATAAATAAATAAAAAAACATCAAGCATAACAAAAATAAATATAAATAATAATTGGAGCCCTAAGGCGGGTCCAAACTAGGTAAACAGCCCTGCACGCGGCGAATAGTCGACACGCCAGAGCTATTGCGGAGAGTGGACAGCAGCTATTGCAGAAGGAGAGTATGGCCATGACCTGCTTTAGAGTTCACTCTAATAAAGTGCAACGGCCGTCGAAAGTGTTACGCTTATCGCTGACAAAAGAAAACAGCAAGCAACGACAACGCTTGCACTTAGCAAAAACAAGTGCAACGACCGCCGAAAGCATATTCCCCGCTCACATGCTAGAGAGCGTGGGCTCTCTAAGCAACGAAAACGTCACGCCCGCCGCTTTGGCGGAAATTTGCAACAACAATGCTCACACGCCAAAGAGCGCAAGCGCTCTAAGCAACGAAAACGTCTCGCTCGCCGCTTTGGCGGAAATTTGCAACAACAATGCTCACACGCAAGAGCGCAAGCGCTCTAAGCAACGAAAACGTTTCGCTCGCCGCTTTGGCGTAAACTGCAACAACAAAGCTTGCGCTACGAAGAGCGCAAGTACAGCGATCGCCGAAAAAGTTTGTCGCGCCCACCGCAACACGACACGATCATCACACGCTTGAGCAAAGGCAAGTACAGAGAACAAAAAAATCCAAAAGAAAATCAACAACAATTACACTAGTGCGGATGCGTGAGTGACAAAACCATGCACCGTTGGTTAGTCACCCACACTAATGCAGGTGCACGTATACCAGGACACCGTTGGTTGACCACGCACACTAGTGCGAAGAAGGGCACCGTTGGATAGAACGCCGAACCAACCCGAGAGAGTGAGAATAAGATAATAACTATATAATCAGGCTGCAGGCACGCGCACAGCTCATTTGGAAAAAATTCACAGCAAAGATGATTAGCGAACGCAGTGTCAACGCAGCCTCCGGTAGCCAACGCCATTTGGCACCAAATCCCGTTGCTGGACGGCGACCCAGGCGGCCACGCGGTCGCGTGGTCCGCATAGTGCGTGTGCTACGTATGAGGCGGTTGGTGCGAGTGGTGCGTGTGCCCACCCCACGACTGCCGCCTCATAGCGATGCCCACGGACGCGGGCGGGCGTCGCCGTTTCGCGACATATACCACGCCGAAATAGACGGCGACGGAGAGGCATTGGAGCCTCCACGCCCCGCGATGGCAGAGGACGAACGGCCGCGACGACAGCGATATCCGAGCGATATGGATGTCATCGAGCCGGATTTAGTGGAGTGCCTCTTCCCCGAGCTACCGCCGACCCCCACGCACGACGAGTCCACTGTGCGATTCCGCCAACCAGATCACCTAATGGATCCGGACGAGCGGGCACAGGCGTGGATCAATGGCGGCATCGACGAGGAAGGCGCCGGGGGCAGCGACAACGAGGGTCGCGTGAGCCCCTACCAGGGAAGCATCTGGGGCGGCGACAACGAGGGCCATGTGAGTCCATACAACCCCGTCTCATCCGACGAAGAGGAGCAGGGCGAGTCATCGAGCGGTGACGACGACACCCTGCCTCCCCGGCCTCGAGATGACAGGGCCACACACCCCACCAACAGCGAAGCCGACGAGGCCGACGGAGCCGGGCGAGACGACGAGTATGTCGAATCCTCGGGTGAGGACGACGACAGCCATGGCTCCGACACCGACTCAGACTCCGAAGTTGACTCGGATGATGGCAACGCCAGCTCGACACCGGAACCACCCGTCAATCCGGATGACGAGGAAACAATGCCGTATGTGCCGCGGGTGCGAACGGACGAGGTCATCCTGATCTCGTCGGACGAGGAGGATGAGGAGGCCCACCACACGGCACCCCAGGGCGAACCTCAGACGGAACCACACCCCGAGCCACCCACGGTGACACGCGACTACAAACGGGTGTATGCCGCAGGGCGGTGGCACCACACGTACACAGTGGTGTGCAGCTGGCAGGAGGACGTGCGGCCACCACCCGAGTGGCAACTGGTAGAGGAACCATCAACGGTGCGACCCGTGCAGCAACCGGTACCAAGACCAGTTACCCGGCGGCCAGAAACACCACCACCCCCGCCGCCGGTATACCCACGGCCCGCTTTCCATCGCCAGGGATCATGCCCAGAAGTACAGTCCCGACCGCCGCGACCAACACTGCAACGGCAGGGGTCCGCGCCAACCACAAGCGCGGAATGGCGAGAACTCTCACCAACCGAGTGGCCCGCGTCGGTCGTCGAATCCATGACCGGACGGCCACACCTAGATAGGAGAGCTGCATGGCTGGTTTGGCACGCTGGAAGGCGTTACCGGGTCAAGAGGACGACCCGCCACGGAACACGGGTGTTCCAAGAACAACCCCGGGGTTAAGAAAAAAAAAAAAAATAACAATATATATACCACAACAATAAATGAAGAGAAAATAATAATGAAGTAACCATTGAAAATCTATCCTCCTCAGACAACAAAGGAACCCCGTGCCAATAGGACAGTGGAAGTCTTCCACTGCCGAAGAAAGGGGGGAGTGTGAGGAGCCATATAGCGATGGCAAATAAACATGTAGGTTTATATGTTTATGTGTGCTATATGCGCCCCTCACAGTAGCTGCATATCAGACCGAAGTCCGGCCCTGATTGCAGTTGCGGCGAATTCGCGCTCTTTCGTCCTCTCTCTTTCATGCGCAGGTTGTCAGCCGTAGGAGCGTGTCTGCCACACATGTCCGCCAAGGCATGTGCCGTTATAGAGTGAGGATACACATGGTGGAAGGGGCATTACACAGTCCGAACGGCATAACCTTAAATTGGTACAAGGGTCTACCAGGGACAGTGAACGCGGTAAGGGCCTTGGATTCCTCGCTCAACTCAATCTGCCAATACGCATCTTTTAGATCAAGCTTGGTTATCAAATTAGCTCGGGGCAGTCTCGAAAAGATTCCATCTATGCTGGGTAAGGGGTAAGCATCCTTCTTGGTAACGTCATTAAGCTTTCTTGCATCTAAGCAGAGACGAATTTTATTCGGCTTAACGACCATCCTCATCGGCGAACTCCAAGCGCTCGTTGAGGGCTCGATGACTCCTAATTCCAACATACGATCTATTTCAGTGAAGACTAGTTTTTCCACTGCAGGACTGACCGGGTAGAATCTTTGTTTCACTGGTCGTGCGTCTGCAATTTCAATACTATGTTGTATTAATTTTGTTCGACCAAGACCATTTTCACCGTTTGGGAACAATTTCTTGACCACATCTAACTGCGATTGCTGCAACGTCGTCAAGGGAAACAAATTAGAGTCACTTGCACCGCACGCTGGCTCTATTTCCACAGCAGAGATTATATTTGGTGCGAGTGCGAAGGTCTTCCAAAAATCGATGCCAAGAATTAGTTTCTGTTTAATAGATGGGATGACAAACAGCTTCATAGGCCGTTGTTGGTCCTTATAAGTCATGAAAACATTGAGGACACCAACTACGTCATGACCTTTGCCGTCCGCTGTCTGTACCTGGGATCTTACTGGCTTAAATTCTGGCAGAGTTATCAGATCTAGACCGTCAAAATGATCACCTACACATGAGACATTTGCACCAGTGTCTAATAACCCATGTTCTATTCGATTTAAGAATGACACTGTGGCATAGCTACGCATATCTTTTGCACTACTGAAAATCGTCTCTACTAATAGCTTACGAGTTTTCCTAACCTTTCCGTAGAATTTCCGTATTCGATCCGAACTCGGTTTAGGCTTCGACGGGACATCCCTAAAAATACGTTCTCGAATGGCTAAATAGTTATCTAACTTTATCTTATATCTATCCTCTAAATTACTACAACTTGTACCAGGCAAAGCTTCTTCCTTTGCTCTGTTTACAAGATCCGCTGGCTGCGACACCAAGTGAGCAGCTCTCGATAAGAGATGAGTTTTTATGACAGGGACAACCGACTGTGTTTGGTTGCCCCCTTTTGGCGGTTTTCCGACGCGCGTCGTATACACGTTTGGCACTGAGGCTTATACACATTGGGAGCTCCACATCCATAGCAGAATACTCGTCGCTCAGCCAAACAGTCTTCCCAGAAATGTCCTAACTCTTCGCAATTCCAACACTTGACCTTTGGCCCTGCTTGACGTAACGCTGCTACTTCAACTACGGGGTCGAGTTCCGAACTGGATTCGCCTTCCGACACTACTTCCTCCATTGCGTATACTTGCTGTCGATTACCCGACGACTTGGGTCTGTGTAGTTCTGTGTGCGAGGGACGCAACTCATTTATCAAATGTTCGTTCATCTGCACCAATCTTCGCAGATGACCTACAGATTCAACGACTTCGAACAACAATTTGTGACGGTGGACCGGAAGAAGGTTGTTCTTCAAAATCTCCAGCAGTTCCTCCTCACCAATCTTTACAGTGGCCCGGTCCATCAAAGCCAAAATCGCATCATAAAATGTCGTAAATAATTCTCCAGGCTTTTGTTTACGGGAACGCACGCGTTCTTTGATCATAAAGTCGGACCGATACTCTTTAAACTGTTGTCGAAGAGCGGCACAAAAGTCTTTCCATACTATGGAAGACACTTCCTTGTGGTAGCGCCAGTACCAGTCTCGCGCTTTACCGACAAATAAAACGTGCATATGCTTGCATAGACCACGAAAGTCACTATCTAAAGTTTCGTCCGTCAATGTTTTGACTCGATAAATAAATTCTTCCACACTCAAGCTATCCTCCGATCCATTAAAATTTAAATTCCATTTCTGCATGGTATCCGCCACGCGACTGGGGTGCACAGAATGATACGTGGGAGGTGAAATAGCTCGAGGAACTTCATCGTGTGGGACCGTGCTAGACGGCGTACTAAGGTGTAACGATGATAAAATTCTTGTCACCGTTTGTTCAATCATGGATTGTATTACCGCATAATCAGGTGCTGGGCTTGGTTGATTTTTAACACCACGGTTTGGTCGACCTCGCTTCGGGCGGGTTCCGGTCGGTGCAGCAGCTGTATTTATGGGATTTGACGTATTACTGCCATCCAACTCCGTCGTATGTTGGGCTCCAGTCTCCAAGTCAACGGCAGGCTCCATGGTTCTTGCCAACTTCCTAGTCACAGGACGATGAGCAACAGCTTCTGGCCGGGCTCTACTGACTGTGCGATCCAACGGAGGTGAGCAGTTTCCTACTACCAATTTACATGCCCCGGTTGTACAAGCGTTATTGCAACGCGGACATTGAGCGTTCGCTTCTAACCAACTTTCCAAACAACCTTGGTGAAAAACATGGCTACAATTTGTAATCAGACATGTTTGTGTATTAGTCATTGCAACTGTGCATACCATACATGTGTCAATCCTTGGTGCAGTCTGTGACTGACTGATAGGGCTACGATTTACTGGCATCATTATTTCAAAAACTGTCCTACTATATGGCCAAGATAACTACTTGAGTGAACCACTGGTAAAACCAACAACTTTCAGCCAACGAAAAAAAAGGGGAATTTATCTTTGGGCTATTGTAACTAAAATAGTGTCCAGACGGCCTACAGAGTGAATGACTCCCCGCGGAGCTTAATAACTTCTGTATAAATACGCGCTTACAGCGTCCTTTACATTCAAGAAGCTAATAGAACTCAGCGCAGAGTTAATTTCTGCAGCCCACCTATTTCACTGGCATGGCAAATCTTCCACTTTGACTTCGATAAATAGAATCAAAAAAGGATGTTATAGGGACTTCCGGCAGGACATTCTGCTGGGCCGAATGCGCAAGATTCACGGAAGTATGCAACATTATTTCAAATGTCCATAAAGCAAAAATACAAAATACAAGGCTTGCGACACGAAAATAAAAATGAGCAAGATGTTCATGAGCGATCCTCCGTCACGACTCACTTCTAACAAGGCAACCTCAGTGACTTTCGGCAAGGTATCCAAGTAGCACCGAATACTGCAAGAATCACGAAAGTATGAGTTCGTATAGAATAGATAATGATCCACTCAGTGAATCCGCAATATTGTCAAATTGCACTGAAACTCTAAGGACGTAGTATAGTACGTCAATTTAGCATACTATACCCTTACTCAAAACAACAAATATGTGAGATCACCAACTTCGAGCCTTACTCCGAATTATTTGAGGTCATAAGCGAGCCCACTTATTGTGGTCCATTTCTTCTGTAAGCTCTTCAGATAGTGGCCCCACGTTGGGCGCCATAAAATTATGTAACCGCCAACGTTTGGAGATAACCAAACTATGGTGGACTCGCCACACCCCGACTTGTGGTAAGAGTGGGGCGAGCGGAGTCCGGGATGTGTAGCGGAGGGGGACTCTACTGGTGGTAGCTCGTGCCGGGAGGTGGGGGGGGTCTTGCTACATCCAGGAACTCCTTTTCTGCCATAACTTTAATTTTTTTAGAGTCCTACTTAAGTTTTAAAACTTTTTACTTTAACTTAAAAATACAAAACTAAACCTCAAGTTGGAGAAATTGAACCTTAATGGTCTACATGGTTACTTAAACTAATTATCCAATATGGATTGTGGTTACTTCATTTTTGTGTTTATGTTGTATTTTTTTTTCCTTTTTGGTTTTTGTTTCTATTCAACGACCATTTCGTTCTATATATACTTAATGTATTAATTATCCAAATTGTGAAAAAATATTATAAAAAAAAATTTTTTTTTTTTTTTTGTATCTACATAATTTTTTCCAGTGTAGAGAAAAAAAAACTAGTGGATTAACATTACGTCTTATGGTATTATTATTATAATTGTTTTCATGATTATATATATACAACTTTTTCTTTTATAAAGTTTTTTTTTTCAGTGTAGGAAAAACTTTTTGATTAACATTAACTCTTATTGTATTAGTATTATAATTTTCTTCATGATTATAGATAATATAATTTTTTTTTCCGTGTAATTTTTTTGTTTTGTTTTCTTTTTTTTTTACTTTTTCCAGTGTGGTGGGTGGTCGTCATGATGTTTGTGTTTGTCCATTACTTTTACAGCTTTATTACGGCGTGCTTCCTGGTGCAGCCTGATAGCAATGCCACTCTTAAAGATTGACGTTGTTACTGGCTGATCCAGGGGGTGTGTGTCGTATTCTGACTCATCCATATTTGATAATTTTCTTTTAAGCGGTGACTGGTAAGTATTAACATCTGGGTCGCCAGTAGTTGTCAATTGGTTGTTGGTGTTGTTGTGCTGATGCTGCTGTTGCGCGCCAGAAGTTTGTTTGTTTGAATGTGTTGCTGTGTGTGTGCGCTTTGAATTGTAGCTCGTCTTAGTTGTTGTTGCTGAATTGTTGTTGTTTTGTTGCTGTTAATGCGCGCCAAGAATATTGACGTTTGTTACATTTTCCCTTTGTGTATTAGGGTATGTTGCTTGTGTTGTATGTGTGCCGTTTACATTGGCAGTAGTCCTTAATATGCTTGTGTGTGTGTGTGTAGCTGTTGGTGAGAGTGTTTCCGTTGTATGTGTGCTGTTTGCATATGTCCAAATGTTGGTTGCCGTAGTGTTGTGAGGACAGCAGCGACTCCGTAGCAGTTGTGTCCACTTCAGCCTCACAAATCACTTTATTGTTTTTGGTGTTGTCCATTATTTCACTTTGTCAAAAAAAAAAATTTTATATTCATTATTTATTATTATTATCAATTAATAATTTTATTTTCCATTTTTAATGTTCACTTTTTAATTTTTTTTAATGACAACACTTGCTTTTTTTTTAATAGCAATTTAATAGCTTTTAATGACCAAACTTGCTTGCCAGTTTTTACACTGGAGGGAACTTTATTCAACTTGTCTTATAACCAGGAGGCAACATATACATAGTTTAAATTACAACAATAATAAACGACTTATTGTACAAATACAAGGTCCAACAGTCACAGCCGATTAAATACTAATACATTTAACGTATAAGCTATCGATATTGCGACAGCTGACAAAGAACAAAAAACATTGTGTCACCCTGTGCTTAGTGTTTACATTTACATTTACAATTGCTTAAGTATAATAATATATATTTTATTTATTCTATTTGCAGGAACCGATGTATAGGGATCTGGCGCCGCGGAGTCTTCGTGGTTATCACATGATGGAGGGGCCGGGATTTGTAACGCCGTCTGGATGACTGGGTGAGTATTTTCACAGCGGCTGTTTAGACGGTGGTAGCTAATCCCAGCCTGATCTGACTTTGGCTTGACCTCCAACGTTCAGCCTCTCATTCTTTTCTTTCCCTTCCAACAATTCTCCGTTATTTGGGAGCTTTTGGGCTCGCGGTCTCTTTTGAACAGGGGGCTACCAACGTTCGGCGTTGTGAGCAGCCCCAACTATCGATAGCTTCGGACCCCGCCGCAACAACACCCCTGGATTCAGAAGGATACCCGGCAAGAATCCTGGGAGCAAGGGGTTTTCTGAAGATATCGGTGCCCAACCTGGCCGAGCTGCCCATTTAAAGTCTTTCGCCGCGCCCAACGTGGGGCGTACCACGATTTGATTCAGGGCTTAAGGTCTTTGGCATGAAAGACCCCTAAGGACCTCCCCTGAAAATCCTCCAAGAGTGATTCCCCCGCGCCGGAATGTTCTCATACGGTGGCTCGTCCCGCCCATCTTCCTCGTCACCCTGATCATCCCATCTCCACGGCCCCACACACGGATTTCGCCAATCACGAGCATGATGATCGGCTCCCTTGCGGATCGGCTTGGGCGGCGGTATCGGTGGGATTGTCTCCCTAAACGGT